>JADLZN010007266.1:0-600000 GCA_018155175.1 Sinocyclocheilus anophthalmus | reverse complement strand
TGAAAGATATGTGTTTTTAGCCGATTCTTAAAGATGGCTAAGGACTCAGCTGCTCGGACTGAATCGGGCAGGTCATTCCACCAGGAGGGAACAATTAATGTAAAAGTCAGTGAAAGTGATTCTGTGCCTCTTTGGGATGGCCAAATTGGATTAATTGTAGAGGTTTTATAGAAGTGGCTGGAAGACCTGCTAAGGGAGCATTGCAATAGTCCAGCCTGCATGGAACAAGAGCTTGAACAAGGAGTTGTGAAACATGTTCCGAAAGAAAGGGCCTGATCTTCTTGATGTTGAATAAAGAAAATCTGCAGGACCGGGCAGTTTTAGCAATGTGGTCTGAGAAAGTCAGCTGATCATTAATCATAACTCCAAGGTTCTGGCTGTTTTTGAAGGAGTTATGGTTGATGTGCCTAACTGGATGGTGAAATAGTGATGAAACGATGGGTTTGATGGAACCACAAGCAGTTCTGTCTTGGCAAGGTTGAGTTGAAGGTGATGGTCCTTCATCCAGCAAGAAAAGTCTGTAAGACAAGCTGAGATGGAGCAGCTATCGTCGGATCATCAGGAAGGAATGAGAGGAGAGTTGAGTGTCATCAGCATAGCAGTGATAAGAAAAGCCATGTTTCTAAATGACAGAATATTATTTTTACAGACATATTACTATTTGATATTAAAAAACATAAATACTAAAAAACATCTGTTTTGGTTCTGATTATCATGTTTATTCGTGCTGAAATCATGCGTTTTAAACCATATTAGTTTAAACTTCTGATATACGGTTTTCTGAGTGCACACATCTGAAGCACACGTACAGAAAGCGGCTGTCACAGGTATGGGAGTATTAAACTAAGTTCTCATTCACACACAAGTTTACGTTAAAAACACACGAGTTACAAAAAACAATCAGTTATGTCTGTGAAGGTAAACAGCTGGGAAAGAAATCGCATGTTTATATTAGATCTGTGTGGCAGCAGCATAATATACAGTAAATCAATATATTCACTGCTCTCTTGTCTCCTCTGAGGCTGGGACTCTAGATACTGTTCTGTGCCCATCTGTGCAAACAAAGGCAGAACAGTTAGCATGTTGCTCAAACTTCGCCATGGCATTAGACGTACACCGTTGCGCGGCGAAAGATCAGATTTTTTGACCGAAAGTTAAGGGGCGGTAATATCATAATGAGATCCCTTTGCAATGTCACTAGGGGAGCAAAATCAGAAGCGCTTGTTTTTCCGATGCTTGCAGAAAAAGGCTTACCAAAACAAAGTTACTGGGTTAATCTCTTTCATGTATCCTTGGTTGACAGATGCACCAGGGACCTGATTTTAGCACTTAAAGCCTGGAAAAGTCAGATTTGCATGATATGTCACTTTTAATACACTCTTTAAAAAACGAGATTCATGGTCATTCTCAATCACACCTGGTCTCTCCTGCAAAAACGAAAAAGTGTATAAGCAATTTACCACACCAATCTGAAAACTCCCCGCACAGATGTCTACAACCATTAGTGTTTCTCCCAGAAGCTTCACTACATCAGTGGAGGTGATCTGTGCTGACACAAGGTGGATTAGTGCTATCAGGATAGCACTGGAGGGAGTGTGTCCTTGCAGCAGAGGAGTTTTACGGAAAGCTTGTGGAGTTCTTGGAAGGATGCTTTAGATTGAGAGAGAAATCCTCAAATGCTTGCTTAAGACAAGCGCGCTAGGAATGAGTCCAGGAAAAAACGAGTTAGCAGGCACACACATTCGCACACCACTCACACATAGACAGGCTACAATATATGTGCATATATGTCATTCTTCTCCCTAAGGTTATACAGTTTTGGTGCGTTAATTTCCTTCATCTCTTGAGTAGCATATCAGGCCAGAAGCTGTTCCGTCAGTTTTCATCATGCTGGAATGCTGTGATGAAGAGATGACTTGTGACATGTGCATCATAAAATTACCATCGGATCGCATCTCCAGAGGGAAAGTGATCCAACCCCTGAATCCACAGTACTGCCTACAGTATGTTGCTTTTAGCGAGAGCGCAGAGACTAGATGAGGAGAAAGTGTTTTAAGGGAGCATATGGGATAGAAGATCTGCATGTGTAATGGAGGAACAAGAGTGGAGAAGAATTCAGAAACATGACTAATTTATGCAAAGAGAAGTAGGTAACTTGTAAAGTAGGTCAAGTGTTTTGAGTGCAAATGACACAATAAAAGGTGGCACACGGCTCTTTTTAGCTACAGTTACATATGGAGTGAATGGGAAAAACCTGAATTGCAATTCTTTTACACTGTTTCTCAATTCATCAAACCAGAAAGTGGACATGATGGTCATTTCTGACTTGTTGTTAATAAAGGGGGCATCTGATGCGCTTGCAAGTTCCTTCTCTTTGGAGTGTTACAAGCTGATTGTGCATAGATAAGATCCCTGAAGTTGCAAAGACTAAAGTCTCAAAATCAAAGAGATATTCTTTATCAAAGTTAAGACTCTGCCACGCCCCCCTAAAACGGCTCGTTCTAACACGCCCCCACATATCTACCTCACTATGTGGAAATATTAGCATAATGCCACCCAAATGTTCACGCAAAGAAAGAAGGCATGGTTTCAGTAACCGCGGTTAGTGTTGAAGCAGCATGTCAGGGAGACGCTGTGTGTTTCTAGGCGAAAGCAAAAGCACTTTATTTGGCCTTCCGAAAGTAGATTCATTTAGGAATCTTTAAGATTACTTACAACAGAACAGCAATGCATTTTATGGACGACCGTTTCGTGAACCTAGGAGAGGAGGTAATTCTGACTTTGCTATGACAATCTGGCGCTTCTGAATCAGCTACTGTTTTGTTATTAGTTTAAGTATTTGCTATTGACTGTTCAAATGCGGAGTTTTGCGCATCGTGTGTGTGTGTGTTGCGAGCGAGCGAGAGAGAGAGAGAGAGAGGAGCGCGCGAGGCGTGATGAGAGAGAGAGAGAGAGAGAGAGAGAGAGGGTCACATCACAGTGGAGTCAGCTGTCTTAACCGTGGCTTGTGTACTGCAAACACATTCCAGTTTCATCACTGTGTCTGTCACGTGACTGTTTTCCCCTTTCGGGCTCTGTCTTTACATTTATTTTGAAAGATGAAGCTCGCGATTATGGTAAGGGGCGTTACATTTCCGACGAGTGCTTGCGGTGTTCGGCCAATCACAATGCACTGGGTCAGCTGGCCAATCAGAGCAGACTGCGCTTGTAGGAAGGAGGGACTTTGTAGAAAACGAAGTGTTTGAGAGAGGCGGGGCATAGAGGACCTACAATAATGTACAGTATTTGAAAAATAATGTGTTTTTTCAACATTAAAGCATGTCAACATATTCTGTTACCAAATACACAAAAAAATTATCTTTAAAAAAACATCATATGACCCCTTTAATACTAATTAATTTGTTTTAATTAATACTTTTATTTCGCAATGATGCATTCAATTGTTGAAAAGTTTTACATTGTCTGAAAAAAGTTAGCCTTTTTTTTTTTGCAATAATATTTCACAACATTATCGTTTATCTATTTTTGAGTAAATAAATGCAGCTTTTGTGAGCATAAAAGACTTCTTTCAAAAAAAAATCTTAAAAAACCCTACCAACCCCAACCAACTAGAGTAAATGCAGCCAAAAAAAATCTGTGTTGTAAAAGAAAAAACACTTTTGTGACTCTTATGATTTATTCTCTACCTTAAAATGCAAAAAATATTTTATTTAATGGGCTAAAGTTTAAACCAGTTTTCTTTGCTGCATATTTAGCATAGTGCAATGTTTATTATCATACATCCCTTTCATTTGATTTGATACTGAATGTGCCATTATAATTTTATGCCTTACAAGAACTAATTCAACATTCAACTCATAAAGAAACCTCACTGAGATAAGCTTTAACAGTGGTCACAGACACTCAGCAGCTCCCTTTGCAGTTCAAGCATGTTGCCAAAAATGACACCAGCCTTACATTTTTTACATAAAGTGCTTTCAGAACTGCTCTTTTTGCTTCAGGCTTAATGCAATCAGGTTTATAAATTGCATCAAAGAAATATGCGCATTTGTGGGTCGCACACTGACACTCTTCCTCCAAGCAATGTCTGCATCTCCCAGACTAAGCTCTCGAGGCAGGTTGACCTGGTGGATGCTCTTCTCAGAGTTCGATTTGCGTTCTTTCCGTTCATCTCCCACATCCGTGCCCGAATCCATGGATTACAACCTTCAAAGAGATGCTCACAGAGACACTCCAAGCAAAGCCTGCTGTAATCTGCTCTGGCAACATCATTACCTAGGCCACTAGTATTTCAGCACGTCCCAGAGAGGGGGGACTAAGAAAATTACCGCAAGCTTAGACCTCAAAAATCTGCCTGTGTGAAAATTGCCCTACTTGAAATGTTTTAATAGCTGTGAATTAGCACCCACATACATCATGGTGACACATTGCAGCTTGTTTAGCCCGTGGTTGGACAGAAAGGAAATACTTCAAAATGGAGATCAAAAGGAGACGGCCACCGGCCACCAAGTAAGAGATCCATTTTAAGTGCCAGTTCTTGTCCAGAGAGAAAGAGTGACCTAAGACTCACTGAAAATTATCACAAACTTACTTTCTTAATGTTATGCCTAAAATGTGTTTTAATATCACTATAAGAATTCCTAAGAATAAGGATTGTATGATCTCTGTATAATATCAGTCTTTAAATGCAAGATATTTAAAGTGTAGTTTACCTGAAGTATACTTGTAATAGTTCCACTTCAGCACAATCAAATATACTTCAGTAGATCTTGAGTTGGACTTCTGCACAAATAAAGTGCATTGTACAAAAAAGTACAAAACTAGTTTTTCCAATTTAGCACACCTTAAATATACCAGTTTAGTATACTAAAACTACAATTGCAGGGTATTTTTATTTAGCACATAAATATGTAAATGTATTTGTAGTATACTTAACACAAAATAAATGTATTTCAAATACATTTGAGTTTTTTTTCAATTTTTTTCACTAGGGCCAATATGGACATTTTGGATTATACAATAACCAATACTTATTTTTTTACTTCATTACAGCCAATAATCAATATATCGGCCATTATTAGATATCAGCTACATTTTGTAAGACTAATTAACAAAAAAAAACTCACCTTAAAGGGATCCCTAGTAAAAAAATGTATATACTACAAATATATTTACATATTATGCACTTAATAAAAATACCCTGCAATTTGGTGTACTAAACTGGTATACTTAAAGTCTAAATTTGAACAACAAATTTTGTACTTAATGCACTTTAATTGTGTGGAAGTAGTGCTGAAGTCCAACTAAAGACACACTGAAATACATTCGAGTGTGCTCAAGTGGAACTACTGCAAGTATACTTCAGGTACACTTTAAATATTTAAAGGGCGATATTATTTAAAGATCATACAATCTTCATCAATAGTGACATTAAAACATATTTTAGGCTTAATATTAAGAAATGTACATTGTGCACAAAGTAGTACTCCAAATAAGATTTAATTACAATTTTTATATCAGTAAGCCTTGAGCGATATATCAGTAATTATGTTAATAGACTTGTCTTGAACTATACTTAGTATAAAATAAATGCATTTTAAATCTATTACTTTTTTACTAGGGATAGTTCACCAAAAAATCTTTAATTCTGTCATTAATTACTCACCCTCATGTCGTTCCAAACCCATAAGACCTTCGTTAATCTTCGGAACTCAAATTAAGATATTTCTGACCCTGCATAGAGACCCATGCAACTGAAATGTTCCCAGGCCCAGAAACTTAATAAGGACATCAATAAAATAGTCCATGTGACATCAGTGGTTCAACCGTAATTTTACGAAGCTACAAGAATATTTTTTGTGCGCAAAGGAAACAAAAATAATTAATTTATACAGCAATTCTTCACCTCCAAGTTACCATCCTACCACTGCATATGTAGAGCACTCCAATTCATGATCCATGACAATTAGGATGCTTCTGTAGGCAGCGAGGCGGCTCACCAGATGCAGAAACTACTTCCAGTCAACACCGGAGGTGAGAGAGAAAAAAGCATGAAGGGTGTGTCTCTCAAGAAAAATGACTACAATTGTCATGGGTCAGTCTCAGGTCACCTACACGATCAAAGTTAAAAAGGTAGCAGATGTCAAATAGGAGGCTATTATATTGAAGCATGAAAGCATGTACTTTCAAAAGTGCACAGACACTCGTTAAAGGCCAAATGAGAGAAGAGCACAGGGTGAGACAGAGCAATGAAAGCCGCCCCATAAGCATCAGTCACATTGCCCTTGGCGAACCCTGATCATGCAGTCCTGATACTTTGTACCTCGACAGCAATTTTCGACTTGCTATATAACCTTCTTGTTAAAGTCAACTGAAAGTGCTTTTATATGAAATCCTGGGAATTGTCAGTGCTGCCCAGGGTTTCGGTAATGTGCCGCCCCGAGACTGACAACTCATTCTACCTGCATAAAACACAGTCTGTCTGCACGCGCCATCGCTGTCTGCTCCATAATTAATGGCAGTGAACAGAGAGCAGTTCTTTTCTCCTTCAACGCATGTGTTTCTGAGCCTGTATCCCTGATAAAAGCACAGACTGCTGCCTTGGAGCTCTTTACCACGGCTCTGTCACTTGCCCTTTACATTCTGCCTGATATAACAACATTCAGCCGAGGTTCCACATGCAGCGATGACTGATCCAGACTGACATGAAAGGATGCATTTCCAGCCCTGAGCTTGAATACTGGAGCCTTGTCAAGATGCTTGAAAGCCATGAGGTATTGCAGCAGTGTTTGCAAGATAATGCAATACGCATCCCCGGTTTTAATTGGGTTTCATACAGGATTACTCTGGCCACTTGTTAGTCTGGAAAAGTTGTTGTCTGAGATTTAGTTTGCACAAAGACGAATAGAAAACTGCATTAAGACTAACAGAGCTAATTCAAAAGGGGCTGATTTCACTACACTACTCTTAGTACAGAGCAACGGTGGGTCAGAGTAAGTGAGGTCATACATGATCACGCTTAAACCAGACGTTAAGCCATCACACCACAAATGTATACAGGAGAAAAAGAAAAGAATTTTAAAATCACAAAAAAATGTAATGCAGTTCAACACTAATGCACATCCTTCTTGTACAACAAAAAAGTCTGGGGTCTTAGTCTCTTATCCTCACCAAGCCTTGACCTAAAATCAAGAAATCTTATTCAGATTTAATATAATTGTTTTCTATTTTAATATATTTTAATATGTAATTTATTCCTGCGATGGTAAAGGTGAATTTTCAGCAACCATTATTTGCTGCTTAAGACATTACTTGAAAACAAAAAAGCTGTCGCTGATAATTGGTGGAAACTGGGATATATTTTTCTGGTCGGATCTTTGATAAATAGAAATTACAAAAGAACAGCATTTATTTGCAAAATAAATCTTTTGTAACATTGTAAATGTCTTTACTATCACTTTCGATCAATTTAATGTGTCCTTGTTGAATAAAAATATTAAATCTTTCAAAACAGTACACAAGGACAATACACTCAGAAATAAAGGTACAAATGCTGTCACTGGTGTGGTACCTTTTCAAAAGGCACACCTTTATTCCCAATTTACCCCTAATGTAAGTACCTTAAAGGTATACATTAGTACCTAAAATGTTCATATGTGACCCTGGACCACAAAACAAGTATTAAATAGCACGGGTATATTTGTAGCAATAGCCAACAATACATTGAAAGGGTCAAAATTATAAATTTTTCTTTTAAGCCAAAAATCATTACGATATTAAGTAAGGATCATGTTCCATCAAGATATTTTGTACATTTCTTACCTACTGTAAATATATCAAAACTTAATTTTATGCATTGCTAAGAACTTCATTTGGACAACTTTAAAGATGATTTTCTCAATATTTAGATTTTTTTTTGCACACTCAGATTCCAGATTTTCAAATAGTTGTATCTCAGCCAAATGTTCTATTCTAACAAACCATACATCAATGGAAAGCTTATTTATTCAGCTTTCAGATGACGTATAAATCTCAGTTTTGAAAAATTTACCCTTATGACTGGTTCTGTGGTCCAGTGTCACATATAAGTACCTAAGTGGTGCATATTTGTATCTTTTGAAAAGATACCACCTCAGTGACAACTTTTGTACCTGTTTTTCTAAGTGTAGCAAACCTTGAAGAATAATTGTTGCCATGATCAACAGAAACAACAATTTAGTGAATTCACCCTATTGTCTTTAAAAGTCATTGTGAAGTGACAATGTGACATGAGTACCCAAGTTAAACAAGATATTCAAACAGAAAAACAAATGTAATTTAGTTTATCATCTCAGAGGCGGAGTAAGTTCGTTCATTTTGATGAAAGATTCAAAAATACTTTGTTCTTCAGAATAACAAGCACAGATGAAGCATGCAAAATAAGGCCAACAACAAGTACTATGCAAATGGGGTGAATTTTGATTTCATGTTGACTTTAATAACTACTTTAAGCGGCTTTACACACAAAATTCTGCTAACAAACACACAGTCCAGCAACCACACAATATGTACCGACAAAACACTTAAATCCTCCACTCAACAGGGTCTAATTTCTCTGCTTTTGACCCCTGTTGTATTTCTATCAATCACTAGCCTGAGCTGTCACCGGCCAGTGGAGCACAGAAGTGGATAAATGCAATCAGGGCTAATGAGTCTCATATCGCTCATCTATGCAGTGCTGTGGAGTGGATCAGCAGTGGCTGTAAACACCAGGCTTGGCTCGGGCAAACTCTCTCTGACTCCGTCTTTGTCTCGGCATCTGTCTCTCTCTCTCTCTCTGCTAACTTCTGGGATATCACTCTAAGTCTCCGAGAGGAACCAAATCCTACTATCCATCAGGCATACACAACGGACAGCAAAATGGACACCGCTAATAATAAATGAGAAAAACAGAAACTCGTCCATCCTCAATGATTTAAGCACAGCTGTTCTTTATTATGCTGATGCGATAATAGCTTGCTGCAAATTTCAGGGCGAGACAAGGCCCTGTCCACAAGTAATGACGTCATACACTAGTGTTTAATCAGGGATGTAAACCAGACTTTTTTGGCGCAATGTAGCCCTAACAGGATCTGCAGTTAAAATAATTTACGATTTTTTAAGACATCTGCCAAAGAAAAAAAGCATTCCATATGTCCAAGGGACCTACAATGATGCATTGCCAGAGTTATTAATATCATAAATCTGAAAAAGTATAGAAGATAGATAGAAGATGATAGATAGATAGAAGCGGTCTGGCGAGCATCCGGCCCGAGACAGAACCAGCCCCCGGGGGGGCCGTTCAAAGCGTGAACGGCATACTCAAGTTAGCAGGCCCGGTACTTCAGTCAGCCAGTACTTGGACGCGGCCACGAGGCCCGCCCGGCTGCCGATGAATCAAGCCCGCCGGCCACGATTCACCCATAATCAGAAGAAATGAGAGAAATGAATGGCTCAGTGCCCTCTTCCTCACCAGAGTGTGCCCCCCCAGAGTAGTTCCAGGTGTGGCTACAGGCCAGAGCTCGCTCCAGTGTCTGCTCCAGCCCCAGAGATCGCTCCAGTGTCGGCTCCAGCCCTGAATCCAGCCCAAGGAGGGCTCCTGTTCCTGAGTTTAGCCCACGGAGGGCTCCTGGTCCCGAGTTTAGCCCACGGAGGGCTCCAGTCCCCGAGTTTAGCCCAGTGAGGGCTCCAGTCCCCGAGTCTAGACAGCAAGGGCTCCGTTCCATGGCAGACCAAGGAGGGCTCAGTTCCCAGTCCAGCCAGGATTGGCCGGCCCACAGTCAACCCAGGAGGCCACAGTTCCCGAGTTAGGCCTACGGAGGGCCTCTATAGACTATATTCTCCCCAAAGATTTTGGGAAGGGTAGTAGGGGTCCGTCCGTGGAGGCCGGGCTGAGTGCCGAGTTCCCTGCTCCGCCATGGCCTCCTGAACTGTCTGCTCTGCCTTGGGCTCCTAGTCTGTCTAGGGGGGAGTAATGTCAGAATCTGTTCCGTGTTTTGTGTGTGTTTTCCTCCCCCCACGTGCTTCATGGTTATTTTATGCCCTTATTTAGTCCTTCCCGTTCCTGTTCTTATTATGTTCATTTGTCCCAGGTGTTCCCCATTTAGTTCATTTGATTCCTAGGTGTGTCCCATTAGTTACTGTTTATTTAAGCCCTGTGTTTCCTGAGTCCTGCATGCTGTCTTAAACGTCTATTCGACATGCTGCGTGTGTGTCTCCTGACTCCCCTGTGTTTTCTCCAGAGTGGGTATAAGAAAGACTGTGATTATTGCAACTCCTTCGTCTCCGTGCTCCTTCGTTCCTCCACAGCAGCATAACCGTGACAAACACGTCCTTGTTTGCCAACAAATTTTATATGCGTATAATTAAGTTTGTTAATTGGCATAAAATTAATTTACTTAAAACATATTTTAGCATAATTTACATAACTGATATCTTTAAACACACACACACACACACACACACACACATACATAACCCCTTCATAAAATATACACCATGACTTTGCTCAAGATCAGACTGTCTTAAGTCTACAACCGTCCCCTGAGACTGGTTTGCCTGTAAACATTCATCACAAGGTCGTCCTCTTAAAACAAAAGAGACTCCTAATTACATTTCTATGCTCTCTGAATTGATTAATCACCTAAAATTAGCTTCCTAGCAACTGGGTGAAGGGTGATATAACTAACCACTGTTAACAACTCTTCAGCCAATATTTCCTTAATGTGCAATGGTGTCATTGATCTAATTGGAACAATGTCTGCTTGTGCAAAACACAATAGATACATTTGAGAGATTAGAATGAATTTAAGCTGCATGATCATCCATTTCACATCCTTTCAGAGGCACGTGTATTGGAAAACAAAATCTGGAGTGAAAAAAACAAGCTAGTAATTAAAGTTAATTTCGTGGTCTTGGTACATCTCAGTGATAATGTCATGTGTGAATAACAGCCTGTTTAATTGTTAATTATTGTGAATTCTTTTAATGTTAATGCAATTGAATAGAGACCAAGACCCTGAATTCAAGACAGGATTGGTATTCACCTCTCTCTGTCTCCCACTCTCTCTCTCCAATGCATTTCCACAGGCCGTCCTTGACAAAACCAGTCACTTGCCAGAGCAAATGTGACATGCCTAGCTTCACACACTAACCTTGAAAAGACAACTGGTCCCTATAACTTGGGATTATCATAACTTCTCAGTAAGCGTCTGTACGGTCCTGTGCAGAATCCCAGAAGATGAGGGAAAACAATGGGGATAGAGCCTAACTGTTGTGGTTTGTTTGTGTCTTACAGGGTGGCAGAAGGGGGTCAGGATATGAAGATCTTCTAGCAAGTAAAAATGGCACAATTCCAAAGGGCATCAGCACATGTCAAAATGACAAATGTCACATGTTGAATAAGGGAGCAACCCTGGTGGGCTAACAACCCTTGCACGCACACTTACACGCACACAACTTTCAGTCTTAAAGGGCATGACAGGTCTAATAGAGGAGAAATAGGGTGAAAAATGTGTTGTACTTTGAAAGGAAGGCTACTTACACCATCTAATAACACGTCATGCCTTGTATTTCTGTTGAAAGGGTTCAATTTTCCTATTAAAAATCAGATCGTATAATATTGTGGTACTTTGAAATCCACTACCATTTAAAAGTTTGGGGTCAGTAAGACTTGTACTGATACTTTTATTTTGTTCTTTTGAACTTTCAATTCATCAAAGAATCCTGAAAAAACATCATGGTTTCCATAAAATATCAAGCAGCACAACTGCTTTCAACATTGATGATAATAAGAAATGTTTCTTGAGCACCAGTGTATTATAATCAGTATATTAGAATGATCTCTGAAGGATCATTTGACACTGAAGACTGGAGTAATGGCTGATAAAAATTCAGCTTTGCCATCACAGGAATAGATTACATTTTATAATATATTAAAACATTATAGCTATTTAAATTTGCAAAAATATTTCACAATTTTCAATCTTTTGAACAGTAGTGTACTTCAAAAAAATACTATAGTACTGCCATGGAGGCATGTCCACAAAGCATGGTAATAATAATTTCAATTTATTTACTTTCATTAATTGCACGTGTTTTTGAATGACACATTTGAATGACAGATCTATAGGACACATTTTGTTATGATATGTAGATATGTGTTGATGTGTGAACCACTTTTAGTGATATTTTTGTTCTCAGCGTCAAATGACTGATGGTGCCACAGCATAAAAAAAGAACAAAACACCTGGTCTGTTCTGCATATTGCTGTCTTCACCCTGAACACAGAGCAACAACATTTAAAAACGACTTTACAGCTATGTGCTAACGACTATTAACGCAGTAACATTTGCTTGTCTGGTAGTAAATGGATCATTACTAATGTGCTACTTATTAGCTCACCCCAAAAATAGTGCAGCGCTCACTCAGAGCGTATAATTATGGCGCAGCAGTGATATAGGATAGATTGATATTTGTGGAGGCAGCTAATGTTTAGCCTTCTGACAGAGCACCCATCTGCTAAACCTAAATTAATGGGGCCTCAAAGTGCAAGTGTAATTCTTATCATTTTAAAAACTTGCAAAAACAGCTTTTGTATGTTTTTTCTTCCTGCTTTTCACATTTTATGAATGCTGTAACTTCATTTTGTAGAAACAAATGCAATTTTTATTTCTTTTACAATGTACAGTAAAGCCGTTGCACTTCTGATAAGAGCTGTGTTTTCTTTATCAGTTTCAACTGATGTAAACGTAAACTTAAAAGTCCACATTTTAAATGCAAGTCTCACGTGAAAAATGGACACGGTCTTCAGAACTGACCCTGAATCTAAAGGAAGTGCCACTTTTAAAATATAATGCATCAATGGAAAAGCATTCAGACTTGGAGTAGGCTTTCAAAGCATCTGCAGAGGAACGGAAATCACATACCATGGTGCAGTGCTGACATGGACAACACTACCCCTCACATGTATTCATTCACGGTATTCAAGAAAACCCAGCTATTACCTCAGTCTGGGTGAATGTGGCCTAGTGTATGTGGGTGTGTGCTTGTTCGCTGAGGGTTGAATGGTTATCTGTATGCCCTGTGTACATAGGTACAAGTGAAGTAGTCATTAATCACAATTGTGCCACTGACTCATCCAGCCGTAACCATCCACAAACAGTATTTACTTTCAGGATGCAAAACATAAGCACTATTGTATTATGTTTGAAATGCCAATAAGCCCTTGTGTAAATGAGAAAATAATGAGTGACCTTGTTTGATTTGTGTTCATACATGTTCTTGAATTAAACTGGTTAGTCTCAGGTATTGATGATGCTTCCTGCATGAGAGCTCTTCTCATCTCCTGCTATTGATCAATGTGATCATGCATTTTTTACAGTCTCCTATTGATTTGTGGAAATGGGCACAGCACACCATTTTTATCTTCAAATGAGTTAGGGCTCGTAATATTAATCTGTCGGTACAGAGCATATACCCATCATAAAAAGCAATTAGAATGGGATGTGTAATAATGCCATTTTATTTTAAGACAATTTAAAAAATAATAATTATACAGTTTGTATAGTTTCTGATAAGGTTTTACGTATTAATGGATATTCTTTTTTTTTCATATTTTACACTTCCTAAGAATAGTAAAGTCAAAAATGTATGAAATAACAGAAACTGAGGTTTAAATTAGTAGTGACCAAAACTGAAACAAAAATAATTTATATTCAAATAAAGATTTTATATTTTAGCCTCTTTATATTCGCTATTCCTTGTCAAAATGGGTGCTTTCCTTCCTTTCCAGTCCACAAATGTAAATAAATTAATAAAAAGGAATTCATGCAACTAAACTAGCAATGTTTTGTAAATAAACACAACCACAATGTGTCTTCAAAAATAATTTTACCTTGGGAAAATAATACGCAAATTGTCACTGGGGTAGTAGCTTTTCAAAAGGTACACTTTTTTACTTATTTACTCTTAAAGGGTGTATATTAGTACCATAAAAGTACATATCATTACCGAAAGTGTCCATATTAGTACTTAAATGGTATATTTTGTGGCCCCCGTGACATATTTTGTAACTTTTTCTGAGAGTGTACACATTTAAGATTTTAGATAAAAAAAAAAAAAGGTCAAGCCTGTCCAGACTTGTAGTTTAGACAAAATATTTTTTCCTGTAGTTTATTTTCCAGTGGTCTAAGACACATGCATTGAAATGAGGATCACATAAAATAAGATTGTAATGACTCTGTGCTGGGGCTCTTTCCTGGAATGTGTTGCTATGGTTTAATATATCCTTATCATGCAACACAGACATATCTGCTTTCATAGACAAGAAACCAAACAGACTGTCCTTCTCTATATGGTTACTTAGTGGTGAGTGCTTCCTCCATTTGGTGGGGAAATAGTCCATGGCCATTCAATTATTGACAACTATCCTGAAATGAATGGTGGAATTGACTTCTTAAAAAAGCAATTGATTTTTTTCACCACTACTAGACACCCCGAATTGAAAAACTTCAAGATGGATTGCTTGACCCAAATAAAACATAGTATACTATATCAAACCCGCCTATACAGACCAGATGTTGTCTAGAGACAGAAATGCTCTAGTGCTTGTACATGCATTGTTATTTCATGTAAAAGTTAGCAATCTAGTCAGATACTAGTCTGATAGATACCAAATGTAGTTGGTGATAACTATACAAATTGTTACAAGCAGTTTTTTTTTACTACCTGATCTGATCCGTGAAAAATATTTTTGCTGATGTATACTAATGTGTTTAGATTGATTCAACTTTAAATACAGTAACATTTTATTATTTTTGTTTATGAAATGTGTTTATTCCACATTACAATGGCTGACGTGTGCTGTATTTACTGCTATATGTAAAAGATCATATCTAAGTGTGCATATGACACAGCATCCATTAATTGCTTGGCTGTGGTGTTCTAAAAACTCCTATTCAAATGAGACGATAAGTGTACGTGACTGTCGCTGAGAGCTGGAGGCCACTAAACTGAGCAGGCTCAGGAAAGAGAGGATGAAGCTCTGTCTTTATGAGGCTGGCCAAGGTGATAAACAGGCCATGATATGAAGGGGGAGGGTGGTTTGATAAACTGGACCATTCGTGTTATTGCACTGCTTGCAGAGCCCAGCCAAGGGCTTTGACATGAAAACGGCCATCAGTCTCACTCCATCTCTCCTTCAAATCGATATTCACCTTCATGAGGATTCATGACCGTGGTTGTGGCTTACTATAATGACAGTCAAACATGAAGACACACCAAGCTGCCTCTGCCAGTATGTTGTGTTGTGGTTTTGTTATTGACAAGCAAAATGTCCAAGAATAAAGATACTATAGCTGACCTCATCTAGCATCACTTCATTAAAGGTAAACATCGTGTCCTGTTTCTGCACCAATTATTTAGAATAATAATTATATTTATACAAATTATAATAATAAAATAATAGTGTGGAAACTACACTGTAAATCCCACTGAGTTAACTCAATTCAATTAAGGAAACTAATTGCCTTGATTCGTTCAAGTTTAGAAACCAATAGTTATGAGTGAGTTCACTAAAAGGATATTTCCAAAAGTACATTTAAACTCTACTCAATTATTTTATGTTATTGAAACTTAGCTGTAATAATTAAAATGACTTACATTAATAATATTGACTCTTATTTTCTACATTTACCTACTAGCTAGCAGGCACACAGTGCTAATACAACAAGACTATTGCTGCATCAATAAGTGGCAATAATACTTACAAAGTATATTTAATCTTAACATGGCCCATGCTCGACCTACTCTACGGTAACCCCCAAAAACTCAAACATAACAGAAATCCTTTTAAATCCCAACACCATCAGATCTCCACTTATATCAATCTTTTGCAAAATCGCATAAAATAGCATTTCATTTCATTTTACTCTCCTTACAGAATCTGAAGCAAAGCATGCTGGAAACTAGAAATCTGCTGTAACTCATTCAGCTTGAGTTCTACTTAAAATAATCATTACTGAGTTCATATAACTTTTTTCTATTAAGTGCAATGAACTTTCAGTGAAATTTGAGTGGAATGAACTCACTTATCAACATGATTGTTTCGATACAAAATGAATCAGTGTTTAAATGAATTTGTTGAGCAAAATGATTCAGTAATTTATTCATAAAGACAGTTCTGAGTATTATTTTTGAATGAATCAGTGTTTTTAAACAAATCTGTTGAGTGAATGATAAAATGACTTACCCAATTACCTGTTTTTTTAATACATTTAATTTAAATAAATGAATTTAATGTTAATTTAATAATTTAATCACATGTGGCACCTTCTACTGGCATAACAACTAATACACAGACTCATAGTCTGCCATTATTATTCAGTACAGCTGTTGAATAATGTAGTTTCTCATTATCTCACTGAACTTATCTTATTCACCACAAGGAATAGTTCACCCATAATTGAGTTCAAGAGGATGATAACATTTTCAAATTTGAAAAATGCATACTGAATTACACTTACAATATTTGAGAGCAACAACATACTAATATACTGATAGACTAGAGTGTATTGTTTTTTTGTTTTGTTTTTTAAATTTTAGATTTACATTCATGTTTAATGCAAAAATGGAAGAATTCATAGAGGTTTGGCACAAAGGTGGGTGTAAATGACAGAATTTGTTTTTTGGGTGAAACATTCCTTTCAAATCTTGACAGTAATGCAGCAAACCCTTTAAATAATGTGCCAATCAACTCTCAATTTGAAACCCTGAGGTTATATTTCTACAAAGAAGTATAAAGGCAGTCGTTTTCCATGTGAACTCATCGATCATGTAAATATCGCCTCCACAGTGTGATATCTTCCGCTAAGTGTGCTCAATAGTGCTCGATTCCTGTGCTCGAACTAACTAACTGAAATGATAGTACTAAGCTGCTTGAAACATGTGAATACATTTATATATTAATTTAAAAGGGGATGTTTGCATGCCAAATGGTAAATTGTGAATGTCTTTAATCTCACCATAAAATATTTTGTCAGGTAACCTAAAAATGTCCTTCATGTGGGAACATCTAATTGAAGTGGTTTTATTCCTACTAAAAAAAGAAATGTAATATGACTAAAACAACCTGGCAACAATAGGTTACACCAATGAAAATCATTTGTTAAATATCAGATGAGGTAGAAAAAGTTTCCTTAAATAACAGCAGCATATTTTCACTTTTTTCAGTGTGTAAAAGAAAGAAAAGCGACATTGTCAAACCAGTAATTATTTCTCACTGCTTCCAAAAAAAAATTGTTCTCTTTTTGAGGATAAACAAAACCACAAGCAAAGGGAGCTCACACTGAGTGCAGGGATGAATCAAGTCGAGTCAAGAGTTTCAAACTAGGTCAGAGAGCACACAAGGATTAAGCAAAACTAGAAGAAAGAACAGAAGCGGGAACTGTGGGACCTGGATGAAAGTCCACATGTCATCCCTGGTCAGGCAGTGTGAATGCTCCTGTTATGCACAGAAGTCAAAATAGCTACTTTACATCATTTCCACCTTGGCACGAGCTTGTCTCGTACTCCAGGCATGCACCAGCGTTTTCCCTGAGAGACGATGACCTTGCCAACACATGTCGAATAGCAGCTCTTGTCCTTTGGCAAAACCTTGTTTCCATTTCCCCAGAAACACACACTACGCTGAGGGGAAGACACAGCATCGTCTCCCTGCAGTGTTCTGATTGGACAACCCGAGGCCACCACCTGGCTCAGACTACTGATAGAAACTCTGCCCGGTAAGCATGTTTTAGTGTGTACACTATATAAGCTATATAAAGGACCATAAATCAGTGCTACCTGAATTATTCAGACCGTTCTATTAAATGCGAAGGCATCAACTCTGTGTCTGCTCATTATAAAATGACAACAAAAACTGACTCTCTCTGGAACCTCGTCCTAGAGAAAACTAAATCGAATAAATAAATAATCAAAATAAATAAGCATAAATTGAGAGAGGGAAAAAAACTATGTACAATGATAGAACAAAGAGCTGTTTGTGACTGCCAGGAGAATTTCAGTAGCATATGCAAATTCATAAGAAGTTGCATATGAAAAGTAATCATTAATAATGGCCGGGATGAACAGTTGAGAGTTACTAACGGCAAGTGACAAGTGAAGTTCCAAAGTAGTTGAGGAGATAAGCACTCCCAGCGTCTGAATTCTTTATCATATTTTGGAGACGGCTTGCTTTGAGACAGAGTTTTTTATTTTCAAAAGCACAGCCTGGCAGTGAGCAAAAGCTCACTTTCAGCAACTACTCTCTATTTTTGGTTCTGACTTCAAAGATTATCTTTAAATGAGGATAAAACTCTATCTTATCTTATTTTGAGCCAGATGCTTCACTAAATGCAATTTCGGCTTGTTAAATCAAACGTTTATCATATTATAACATACCAAAGCTTTGCACAAAACAGTTAAAGCACATTACAACAGTAAAGAATTGCTTTTTCTACTTGCCAATAAAGTTGAGAAAGTAGCTAAGATTCCCTGCTCTCTCAAAAAAATAAAACCTTACATTTTTAAGTCATTTTTAGGTAAGATTTGGTGGTAATTAAAATGTATAATCATTTATTTGCATTTATAATTTCTAATCTTAAATGTATTATTAGTTAATATGCTTAAACATATTTGTTACACATTTTTCAAGCACATTAATATTTTTTATTTTATTATAAAATATTATTAATTATAGAAAAAGCATTGAAGTAATTAGTATAACAGGGGGATAATCCAAGACTTCAAAAAGTGGTTTGCAATTTGCCTAATGATTACCAAGCTTATCAACAAATAAGTTCTTCATTTCAGCAAAGCTTAAAGGTATGTCAGCTAGCTAGATATTATTTGAAAGTAAAAATCAAGGAATCGCAGAGTAAATCAAATGCTTCAGTTGCAACTGATATTCAGCTGATTAAAGAGGTTGGTCTATGACCAACTGTTGGCCATTTCTTCAGTGTGTACAAATCCAAAAAAAATAATAATATAATCTATAAACTATATATATGCCGAACAATGGCAGAATGCAAGTGAGTGTAGTAAAGAAACATATGCCAAGAAAATGAAAATACGGATGCGACACATGACACCCACGCAGTTGTTTACGACTTCATCATCATTCAGTTCGCAGGCCTTACAGAAACAACTCAACATTCATATCAGAGAAGCTCTGAATCTCCACTTCATCGCCTGTTTCTCAAAGCCGTACACATAGAGGAGCCATCCGTGCCTTTGCGTTGCATGGCAACCTGCTCAGAACTGATGTAGTGATATATGGCCAGAGTTAAATAAAAGAAAGAGAGACTCAGCGAAAGGGAAAGATAAGGGCACAGGAAAACATAGACTCATCGACAAGATAGAAAAATGGAAAAGTGAAAAAAAAGGTTTTAAGGGTCTATTCACACCAGGAAACGCCACTAGTTAACTTGCTTTGGTCTGGACCAAATACTGTACAATGTTGATTTTTTTTGGTTTGTTTGGTGCGGTTCACTTTCACACTGCCCTTTTTGCAAGTGAACCAGAAATTGTAAACAAAACCACACGCGTGCTTAAGGTCATCCATTCAACCATACCAGAGTTTGTTTGGAAGCGGACCGAGACCACCTCTTCAGCTGGGTCTCGGTACGGTTATTTGGTCCGCACCCGAGTGCGATTGCTGTATTCACACCTGCCCAAAAGATCCGCACCAAGGGGGAAATTAACTTGAGTTTCGGTTCTTGAGTTTGAACCAAACAAGACAGGTGTGAATACAACCTAAGATTTATGCTTCCATATGTTTATGTAACCAAAAGATTGAAGTCTTTTTTACCTGTAATGGTTTGATAGGAAGCTTAATTAATTAAATTTTTTATTTTTTTGTTTTGCAAGGCCAACAGCAGCTACAGTATATGTGCAATTCAATAAAAGACTTTTTTAACTGATGTCAAAGCCTTTCTTTGTTTTATAAGACAAAGAAGATACGTAACACAAGCCTTCTGTTATGAAGGTTCATTTAGTTGTTTTTTTCTTAAATATGTAACAAGCAGGGATAGAATACTGAATGTGCAACAGTTTAAAACTGGAGGTGAGGACATATCGATTTGTACTTATGGCAGGACATCTTTTAAGACCTTAAATGCACAGATCAGCACAGGATGGTATTTTATGCCTAATGGTAGAGTGATTCATTAAAACACACCTTTGCAACGAGGAGGCAGAGAGCACACGTCGATAAGTACTCTCAAAGCTGGTGTAAAACCAAGGGTAAATTTGATTTGCCGTTTATGACCGGCATTAACCCAGTGCTCTGTAAATAAACTTTATGGCACAATTGGTTTTAATACTCCAGCTGTGCATATGAAAAATAGACTGCAACCATCAAAAAGTGGGAGAAAAGAAGCTTTTTACCTTAGTTTGACTTTTGAGACAAGCCAATGACCTTTTCTGTCTAATGTGATTGCGGTTGAATGGCAACTCTACAAGCCAAAAGTGCAGCTCCTAAATGTGATTCATTAGTAATACATGAATCTATAAAGTGTGGTTCTAGCAGATACCGTTCAAAAGTTTAGTTAAGATTTTATAAGTAAGATATTTTTTAAAGAAGTCTCTAATTCTCACCAATTTTTTTCTTTTTCTTTTTCTAAAACTACATAAAAGAAAAAAAATCATACTAACCTCAAAATTTTGTGTATGCATTTTCAAAGGTTTGTGTAGACACTGAATCATACATTATTAATGCATTGACAGTATCTAAAATGTAAGCATTTTGTGTACAAACAACTTTAGAGACATGCATATGTCTACAAATCCTGTTAGATTAACTGAACAGAATATTAAATTAAAGGGTTTGTTGTATTTAAATCAATGACACTATATTTTATTTTTAAAACAGTTATCTAATTTCCATTCCTTTCTGTGAGATTTCTGGTAGCAAATTTTAAAAAATATATCTATAAAACAGTCAAATATAACTACGCAAAAATATTTAAAAAATTGTAATATAGATAATATATATAATAACAATAGAGGATTGCTACGTATTTTTACATTTCTAAAGCTGTGCATATGTAAATATGTTTTAGATTCTGTGAAAATGTCCATGTTGTACATTTCAGTGTATATCCACTGTTTTGTAAAATACCAACGAATAATGAGATCTGTCCTTTGGTTGTTTGGCAGTACCTTTATGTTTCGCCCCCCCCCCCCCCCCCAAAACCGGATATCCCCTGAAAATGTACACACATGGGACGACGTGACTGTACGATGTATCTGTATCCGAGTAGTACTTCCTTTGAGTAGCTGGACACCCATGCCAGCGCTTGATTTAATTCCTCACCACCTTTACTACAACCCACAGTCCCTCACCGATCCCAATCTTGCCTGCTTCCCCGCCCAATACCTCCGTAATCTTGAAATTAAAATGTTTACGATTTTGTGCAGTAGACTATAAGATAAGATGTGAGATAATCAAGGACAAGGGTTTTTCACAGAAATGAGAAGCAGATGATGGGGGTAAAAAGTAATCCAATTAAGTAGCTCCCGAGAGGGAGGTCAGCACAGGATTTTATTAGGGTTCAGAGCAGGTCATTAAGCATTTATAACATTTCAGAAATGCAATTAGATGACTACGAGGTACGTTTCTTTTGGTTATTATCCAGTAGCTTTCAACCAAATGACTTGAGAAGCCCATCAGTCTCTGTGGCGCAGATCTGTCAGAGGTGTTATGACGGCCTTTCAAATATGTTCTCAAGCTGCTGGGGTAGAAAGACACCCACAGAACACTGCAGAGCCCAGTGATATGCTGTCTGCAGATTAGCAGCCCAGGGGTCACATTGATCTCCAGCAGCATGAGGAAAGTCTCTGCCCGTGTTGGGGCTTACTGCTGTTACAGAGTTTCTGTAGCCTAAAGTGGTACAAGTTTGATTGAATATACCGCTAACCTGCTAATCTCTGACAGACACATGGACAACGTTTCTTCCTCAACATTTCTTCCTGAAGGATTTTATTGTTTTTATTCCTAAGAGGAAAAATGGAGAGAAGCACAAATTCTTCAGAATATCTTCTTTTGCGTCCAGCAGACACATACAGCAAAAAATATATTTTTTTTTTATATATATATTTATAAAATACACACGTTGCCCAAAATACTATTTATGTAAATATATTTTCACCCAATATTGCTTATATAAATATACATTTTAAATAAATATATTTTATTGTATAGAAATATATTTTTGAAAATATATTTTAAATATAGAAATGTATTTTTTAAAACCATTTAAAATATATATTTTGACCTCTATATATTTCAGTCCAAGGAACTGCATTTTCTTGCCCCAGAAATACATTTATTATTATTGTGGTTTATGAAGGTTGAAACTAAATATAGTTCCTATTTCAAAATTATATTTCATTGAGCTTCACTGTTTGCAACATATACTTAATATTATATATTTCAAATATATTTTAGCAACAAGAAATACTTTTTTTCCATATGGGGATCAAATAAACTCATAGAGGCTTAGAACAACTAAAGGGGGAGAGTAAATGATGACAATTTTCATTTTTGGGTTAACTATCCCTTTAAGTAATGATTTGAAACAAACATTTTAAAGTACTTGACAGATTTCAACTTGGATAAACATGCAAATGTCAATTACTTTTATATACGAATGGCTCACTCAAACTCAAGCAACTGTAATCCAGAACAATTATATTACACGAAAAGGCCACCAGCGTGAAAATGGCACGGCATAAATCCAAAATAGCACACTTCCTCTCAGCCGAGGTATGCTAATTGCCTTCTAAACAAGCGTTGTAGGATTGTTTCGAGTGCTAGCTCGCAGGTGAAGGATTTGCCTCTGAAAAAAATCTTTAATGTTCACTCTTCATCTGTCAAACCTATAAAAAGAGCAGGCCTGCCAGGCCCATTTACTGCTGCCAAAAATGAAGCCTTGTCTCTGGCGTTTGGCATATTGCACCTGACAGGACCCAGGGCAAAGACCAAGAGCCAATTTCAGCTTCTTGGCAGGGCTGCAGCAAGAGTTCGGTGTGGCCTTGCTGAAAGGTGAAAAACTGTAATAAAGAAGATGTGAGGTTTTAATATTAATGTTAGCAAGGGTGAAAATGGAGACGTAGGATCAGGTATGAACAATTGAGAGGGCACTCAGAGAGGCTATGAAACGAGATGGTGGCGAGGCCTAGAGATTGGAGAACTGTTTGCCTGCTGGGTCGTGCGGCTCTGAGTGTGAGCTGAGTGCTGAGGTCTTATTGGCTGATTGAAGATTGTGGGACTAGCAAAGTGTGCAAAAATACCCATGCACTTCAATCATCCAATATGCTATAAAAAAAATGTGTTTGATATGCAAATGTAATAAATTGGACATGTAGCTTAGG
Organism: Sinocyclocheilus anophthalmus; assembly: GCA_018155175.1. Lineage (NCBI taxonomy): Eukaryota > Metazoa > Chordata > Actinopteri > Cypriniformes > Cyprinidae > Sinocyclocheilus > Sinocyclocheilus anophthalmus. The sequence continues at coordinate 576,570 of JADLZN010007266.1, read as the reverse complement.
CCATTATGTAAGGTTGTTAAAAATGTATTAAAGGAATTTTCTGGGTTCAGTACAAGTTTAGCAATTGACAGCATTTGTGGCATAATGTTGACTACAAAAATAAATAAATAGAGGTTAATGGAGGCACTTACAATGGAAGTGAATGCGGAAATGTAAAGCTTATAATTTTATAAAAGCACTAACATTATTTTTTCTGTTAAAACTTGTGTATTGTCTGAGCTTTTAAATCATTTTTACAGTAGTATTAATTTTATTATTATTACGTATTTGCATTACTTGTGTATAATTTGAGCTGTAAGCTTTTTAAATCATTTTACAGTAGTTTTACTTGTGTGTTATTACTTGTGAATTATTTGTATTGTGTACTATTTTCTGTAAAGCTTGTAAATCCTTTTAGGTTTTACTTGTGCATTATTACTTGTGAATTACTTGTATTACTTGAGTATTATTTGAGCTGTAAAGCTTTGAAATTAAAATTTAAATCAGTGATTTTACAGTTCGTTTATGGAGTTGCGTTGTCTTGATGACAAAGTTGTAAAATTGAAAATAAAATTGTTAACACTCATATACCCCTTGTGGCAATACTTTAGAAGCAGTATTTTAATAAACAACATACCGCAAATGTTCTCGATGGACCTCAACTTGAACTGAACCTGAACTATTTCTTTAACAAAACAATCAAATATGAATCTACGCTACCATCTCAAAACCACTGAACGCTGTGCACTGCAGCATTGGAGTGATTTTGAGATGCTCTCTGATGCCTGCAATGCCCTTATGCTCAGAGTCTGAAGAAATCTTCCCCTATTGATTTCTTCTTTTTGCCTTCCTTTGACACAGGCAGACCTCCTGAGGGGAGTTTCCTCATGCCCAGGTGCCCCCCGTAGCTTACTCAGGTCATGAATCATTCAAGGCATCATCTGCTGAATAGAGACCCACAGCAACTGCAGCGCAAACATACCGCACGGGTTCGGAAGTGGGGTTGGCTCTGCTTTTAGGCACACAGAATAAATGTCTTAGAGGATATGTATGGTATAAATCCTTAAAAAAGACATGGCGAATCAGACTTTTGATCTTACACCCCAAACCACTTTTAAAGGGAATATCTGTATAACTCCTGTCAAAAAGGGATTTACAAAAACGAGCAAAAATGCTTTTAATAAAACTGAATTCCTTCAAAGAGAACCCTGCAGGACAAAAAAAAAGTTTGTGTTAAACTGGTCTATAGATGGTTGCACAGCCTGGCCAAGCTGGTTTAACCTGCTGGTCTCCAGATGAAAATTTTAATATACTAATATACTCAAAAACTTCCCACAATGGAGATATATGCAAATATAATATGTAATCATTATTACTGGTACTATATTATTGCAATAAAACACCTTTATATTGCAGGTCTGCATGTACCAATCTATTTTTAATTGTCGAAACTACAAAAAATTTTTATTTTAGATGAGATATTTTTCAAAGGCACTGAAAAATCCTGACATAGAAACAATTCACTGCACTAAAACACTGAAACTATTAATATGACTTTTTATGCTTTATATATACACACTACCATTCAAACGTTTAAAGTTTTTTTCTTTTATTCAGCAAGGATGAATTAAACTGACGGAATTGACAGTAACGACTTTTACATAAAAAACAAAAAAATATATTTTTAAACTGAACTGAAGAAAAAAAAACATGGACAATAGTAAGAAAGGTTTCTTGAGCACCAAATCAGAATATTAGAATGATTTCTTAAGGATCGTGCGACACTGAAGACTAAAGTAATGGCAGATGAAAAATCAGCTTTGCATCACAGAAATAAAATACATTTTATAACATATTATAATAGAAAACATTCATTTTAAATTGTAAAATTATTTTACAATATTCGTGTTTTACTGATTTTTTTTTAATTAATGCAGCCTGGGAGAGAATTGACCTATCGGTAAGCCCCGCCCCCCTTAGTTATTGTTGCTTCCACGGACAAACAAACGGAGTTGCTCACTGTCTTACAATGAGAGCTGTCAAGTGGGAAAATCTTGTCCCACGATGTTTTTGCACAATTTGGACACAGTGGGCCACCTTCACGTTGGGGAATTAAAATATTCCATTGGAGGGGATTATATTATAAAATATTTTAAATACATACGGTGGGTCAACTCGAAGCGAGGGTTTACAGATCCACAATTGCAAGCGGGAGAAGGGGAAGCCTAATGTTCATGGTCGTTCACAATCGCGAGATGACAACATCAGGCATCAAAAACTGTTCTGTGTCGCAGGCCAGTTCAGATTAAAATGACTGTGCATTAACCAGTTAATATGGAGAGGGGACACTAAAATGTAGACCTTCGTTTATGTGTTTTTGACCTAGTGTACACTGTACATGATGTGAGAACAGTTTGCTATGTAGGTTTGTACATTAGCATGGACTCACTAACTTAACCATTAGTTAGTTTTAGCCAGATACCTTGACATACCTTGACAAGATGACATTAACTTTCTGCTTGAGCAGATGAAAATTGTAAATTAATGAGTGTATGACAACCAGAAAATGAACGTTTTTGTCTTCATTGGGATTGGGGGTGAATGCTTAGGGACATTTTGCTCTGTTTTGTTTGGGTTTAGAAAATGTAATAAAATAAATTCTATTGCCCACCCTCTCAGGATACCTGGAATAAGTGTTACAAGTACCACAGGCACATCGTTTTTCCATTTTAGTAGCATAAACACCATCAAACCAATGGGAGCTTCGGATCTTCCAATGTTTCTCTATGGCGCTGAAACCTAAAGATGTCTGAGTTCTGCTCCCCGTGCAACTGATACTCGACCACTGTCTCCTCTGCGTTCGAGGGGAGGAGCTTACCGATAGGTCAATTGCATGTGCATGGAAATTATATGATGGCCAATAATTAGAACCGATGATCAAACAATTGCACTTGAGTACAAATTTTAGACATTTTTTTAGTACTATTAGTATTAAAAAAGTTAACAAAAGCCAACAACCCCATGAAACTGCCAGACATTTGCCCAAAAGACAGATCTATAATTATGACAATGATTACATGACAGTAATAAAAAACACATATTTATATTGCAGGTCTTTCCTTATGTTAACACAGGCCAATTTAGAGGGCCCTTGTGGGGCCATTTTAGCCATTATGACTTGCCCTTTTAAAAGGGAGCAGCAGAAAATGCCTGTGACACTTGGGCATTGCATAAGCAATCAAAAAAGAAAAAGCCAAAAATACCACATGCACTCCAAGATGTCACTGCCCAGACTAGGCCTGTTGGAAATAAGCTCAACACCGTTGGCAGACACAAAAAAGACGCTCGCCCACACACACACACACACACACACACACACACACACAGAGAGACTGCAGCAGCTCTGTGAATGTGCAGGAATCCCCTCTCTGCCTCTCTGTGAGCTTGATGTAAATGGGCCTCTGGTGCGTTGATAATAATTAATGATAATAAGAGGAATGATGGATGACGTTGTTACTGCGCTAGCAGACACAGCAGAAAAGTTTTCTGCTTTTTCTTTCTCCCTGTGACTTGTTCCTCTCCTCTCGGCATCCAAACTATACGTCCGCAATTTTATCTGTCAGGCCTCAGTTGCGCAAACAGGCTCCTCAGCACACCAGCCGCTCTGGATGGCCACAGGCAAAGCAGCTGTCAGCCTCATTCTCTCGCTCTCGTCTCTCTCCATTTCTCTCTCCTGTCCTTGTCACTTTCTCAGCATTCATATTTACGCTCCCTCTTGCTTCCTCTCTCTCTGTTTCAGAGTAAATATACAGTATGGCTCGTAGACATCCCAATGAAAAATGTGACAGGAACTGGTTTTATCATAGGCTCATTGGAAAAACGTGCCACTTCCTACATTTTCGCAAAAACGTACCAATGCATAAAAATTCACTGCAGTTTCCAACTGAAATTAACACTAAGTAGAACACCAACAACTTATTATTCCTTTTAATACAAATTATGATTACAAGAGCAAATTATTGATTAATTAACACATATTTTTGTGTGCTTCCTAGCAAAATACAATGTTATGACCCCACAATAACACTGACATTCACATTTTGGCATTTTGGCGGTGATAATGATGTAAGTGACGTTGTTGCATTTTAATGTTTTGCTAGCCTAGCCCACGAGATGTGCCGCTATTGTGTTATGCATTCAAAATATTAGAGAAATATAGAAGCTCAATGCGGAAAAGATCTTGATTAGGTTAAATCCTAAACCAAGCCATTCACACAGAATGCAAAATGTGCATCAAAGTTTGGATGATGAGATGAGGGGAATTTCTGCATTTTTCCAGAAATGTTGCCACAGACATGTTTTGCCAATGAGCTTGGGTTGCCTGGTTTATATTCCTACTTCATTAAAGGATTGACCCCAAAATTAAAATGTTGTCATTATTTACTTACCCGTGTTGTTCAAGCCTGCATGACTTTCCTTCACAAGTGGAAAACAAAAGCAGACATTTTAAAGAATGTTTTTGTTACATACAATAAGTCAACTTTTCAAAATGTCTTCTTTGGTTTTTTCACAGAAGAAAGTAAGTCACACAGGTTTGGAAAGACATGAGGGTTAGTAAATAATGACATTTTTTTTGTTGGGTAAACTATCACTTTAATAATCACACAAACTCCGTCATGTCCTTCTCTCTTATGCAGACCAAAAGCAGGTGCTTTTTCCCCACCAAGAGTAGCACAAGTTCCCAGAGGAAACTTTAGTTTGGCTGGTGCTGGATTACATGTGGATTAGTGCTCCTAATGACCCTGATCTCTCCTAATTCCCATCAATCCTTCTCATCTGAAACATGAAGAACTGAAAGAGAAATCACAAAAACCCAGCTTACGCGAATTGGAAATTCGGTATGCGATGGTTTTTTTGGTACAACAGAAAGGCGAAGCCGCTCGTTAACGATTTTCTCTGTAAGCCGTTGAACTCAACACATTCTGTAATCAAGAACAGAGTCTTTCGAAATCGAAAAGAGAAGTTTCCTCTTCAGACGGTTCCGCTAATTAATGTTTGCTTGAGGATGAGAGAAATGTGTCGCAGTAACCTTTCACAGCAAGCCGCGTGAATTGGAGGATATAGTGTCATGGGGAGCGAGAGCGTGATTGAAAAAAAAAGAAGGCGGAAGAGATCCCGATGAGGGATAGAGAGCTCTTTTCCCCTGGTAGCAGTTGGTGACTCAGTAAGGGAACGGATGTGCCGAGCCGAGTGCAATTAGCAAAGTGGCCCTAATGCCAAAATCACACAGAGAAGAGCAGAGGACGACAGACCAGCCCTCTGGAGTAGAACACAAGCCTCGGTGTCGTGTACATCGCACCGTATGTCTCCTCATTCCAACAACAGAGAGAAGAGTATTGCTGGTTTAAATTGAATAAAGCTGCTGGATCAGAAGGTGGCACTCAAAACAAATACAATCTGATAATGCCATCCTCCTCTCTACTCAATATGTTTTATGTTGGTGTTATGCTCAAAAGCGTTTAGAATCACTTCAGCTGTCACTTGCTCAAGTGCAGTCAGTGTCAGTTAATGGATGGCTTTATAATATATTTTGTTTCTGACTGTTTTTTGTGATCCTTAAAGTGATTCATGGCAAAGATAGCGTGGCAGTAATAAATGACAAACAGGGCGTCTGATGCAGATATAATAAAGTCCAAGTCGTAAAACTGTCATCTTCACCAATAGGCTAAATCCGAGAACATCTTTGGCTTCATCAATTACTTGCTGCATTTCCTCAGTCATACCAGTGAGTGTTTTTATCCTCTCTCTGAACATATACTGAACAAAATTATAAACGCAACACTTTTGTTTTTGCCCCCATTTTTCATGAGCTGAACTCAAAGATCTAAGACTTTTTCTATGTACACAAAAGGCCTATTTCTCTCAAATATTGTTCACAAATCTGTCTAAATCTGTGTTAGTGAGCACTTCTCCTTTGCCGAGATAATCCATCCACCTCACAGGTGTGGCATATCAAGATGCTGATTAGACAGCATGATTATTGCACAGGTGTGCCTTAGGCTGGCCACAATAAAAGGCCACTCTAAAATTTATATATTATATATACATAAAATATATATATACACACACACACACACGTGCTTTTGGTTTGCTTGTTTGTTTGTGGTTGTTTTTAGATAGATGTCAGGAATGCAATGTACAAACATGCAATGTTGGTAGAACAAACTGCTGAAAGGTGATTGGCAATTACATTTTATGTCAATGGCTCCGTTAAACAACATAATTTCACCCACTTGGTGGACATTTTTTAATGATGTTTTGTGCACTACTGTACTTGCAAAATTGCTGAACATTATTTCCACAGCCAAACTGATCTTTAGAGCTGTCAGCTATTTCATAGGTTTCTAAAAACAAACGCGAAAAAGAAAAAAAGTGTGTCTTGAATTATCCCATGATGATGATTCATTCATAATGACTCATCCTTGCTAAATAGTATTGGAAAAGATGAATTGGTGACCCTGGAGATTGTCTTGTTTTAGTTCCAGATTTTGTTCCGCACATTTTCAGCAAAAGGCAGTGCACTGTGACTATAAGGTTATGACAGGGATCTTACACATTTTCCATTTCAAAATTCAAATTTCTAATCTTTTCAGTAGATTTCCAGATCATATTTAACATAAATAGTTCATACAGCATTATTTTCAGCTTTATATTTGGTATATAGTACAGTCATCTGTAAATATTTGTATTTTCTCAGGGTTTTTTCATTTATTTTCTCAAGGTGACAACATACAGAGCCGCTAAAATAAATACAAAAATAATAAAAAAATACAGACTTGTGCATGCACACAATTTTTTGTGCCCTCGAGAAACTACTCACATTCACATGGGAATGTTTTGCATGCTTACGCAGTACAGTTTCTAGTTTTATATAACCTATTTCCTTTGTGCATCACTGCCATCTTACTATAGAAATGAGAGCAAGGATGCACATGAATTGATAAAGATCTACTTGCTCAAAATTTGGCTTTACTTATGCTAGTACCTCTAATATCAAGACCTAATGTCCAATTTAACACATTCTCTGTGGGGGGTGGAGAAACCATGACATGAAATGGGCTGATGGCATAATACGGCTGTGTGCATTGTCCTATTTGCCAAGTTCAAGGGTCTATAAAAAAAAAGAATGGTATTTAAGCAAGTGTCAAAAACTTGGCTTCCTTAGGGCCCAGGTTAAATGGGTTTTTTTGCATATTTCAAGGGGTAAGTCTCTTTAACACATACTCTGTGGCGGCCAAAAAACCACACCACGAAGTGGACTGATGGCTCAGTGTGCATTGTCCTATATGCAAAGTTTACAAAGGTATAGATGCATTTCAAGTTTTCCTTTCTCTTTGGAGTATTACAAGCTGTTTGTGCATGGATAAGATCCCTAAAGTTGCAAAGACTAAAGTCTCAAACCCAAGAGATTTCCCTTATAAAAGTTAAGACTTCCCCCCACCCCCACGCCCCCCTCCTAAAAACGGCTCGGTGCTAACATGCCCCCACATGTCTACGTCACTGTGTGGGAAGATTTGCATAACGCCGCCCAAATGTTCACGCAAATAAAGAAGGTGTAACTTTGATTCTCGCTGTAGTATTGTTGCTGCCGCCGCCTCCGTGTCATGGAGACACTGTGTGTTTTGTTGTGAAAGTGAAATTACTTTGTTTGGCCTTCCAAAAGAGGACATAACTAGAAATCAGTGGTTCAGTTGTATTTAAAACACTGTTCCAGAAAAGTTTAACCCAAATATCCAGATGTGTGCAGAGCGTTTTACAGAGGACTGTTTCCTGAACCTGCAGAGTAACGTTAGCCTACAATGTGTCTGTGCACAAAGGCTGTTTCTATAAAGTGGGGCAATTCCAACTTTGCAAGGACAGTCTGGCGCTTCTGACTCACAGCCTGTAAGTACGTTTTCATATTTAAAGAATTTGCCACTGATGATTCAAACGAGGAGTTGTGAGCACGGTTGTAGGGTCGCACTGTGTTTTGTAGTTTCTCGATCACACATGCAGACATGGTTTATGTTTACGCGCCGCGATGAGGCAAAGCGTAAAAAAAGACAATATAAAGTCATTATAATCAATAATAGTCCCCAACTGGATGCAACAAACGCCGCGTTTTAAAAATGGGTTTACTGTTTTGTTTGGTACGGGGACAACGGCATCACAACCCGTGGTAAGGGGCGTAACATTTCCGTCACACGCTTGAGGTGTTCAGCCAATCACAACGCACTGGATAGCTGGCCAATCACGCACCCCCCTGCCTTTTCAGGGAAACGAGGGAGCTTGGTGAAAATCGAAGCGCTTCAGAAAGGCGGGGCATAGATGAGAAAAAATAATGTACAGTATGTGGAAAAAAAAATTTTTTTTGAACCTTAAACCGCATAAACACATTTAATTACACTAAATACACAAAATAATGTTCTTTTTAGCAAACATCATATGACCCCTTTAATGATTTTCTTGGGCGCACAAAACGGTCTGTATATTTTTCTTTTTGCAAAGGTGCCTTGAAGCTATGTAATACTAGTGCTAGAATATAATGAGAAGCAAACCCAAAATGTTTTCATTTAAAAAACCTGGAATTTTGCATAATTAAACAGTGCACCTTGAAATCATTCAGTCATGTTCTGAACACGAAAAAGAATCAACTGAAACAGCTGCCAGGGAAAACACACTTTCTTGGCATGATAAATTATTTCATTGAATTCGTAATTTTCAATACAAAAATTAAATCAGGGCAAAAGCAAAATAAGTGGAAATGCTCACATATTTTTCATTACTCTGCTTTCTTTTTCTCTACCCGCGTAGGAACCCTGTAGAGCAAAAAAATTTTAGAGCATAAAAGCTAAATGAATCTACATTATGGACATGTGAATACAGTAAATTTTCGATGTTTTGGAATATAATATGACAAATCCTCTTTATATAAAACATAAATATAAATTCAAACATTAATCAGGATCAAAGGCAATGCGAAAAATACACAGAAACACATCACAATTTTCTAAAAGCGTCGAACTATAATAATTTATAACTAATAATAATTTATGCATTTAGCAGACGCTTTTATCCAAAGCGACTTACAGTGCATTCAAGCTATACATTTTTTACCAGTATGTGTGTTCTCTGGGAATTGAACCCATGACCTTTTGCGCTGCTAACACAATGCTCTACCACTGAGCCACAGGAACACTAACATAGCAACTTTAGTAAAAAAAAACTAAATCTAAATAATTTAACCAGATTACATTAGATACACCAACGCAGTTCATTTTTAAGTGTCAGATCAGGTAGAAATAGCTCCTTATCCCTATAACAAGCCTCTCAACCAGTGGAGCACATTCTGAGTCATGATATCCTGTTGTACTGAACTCAACCTGATTAAAGCATCTCTACCATCTGTATGCTCTGTTAAGCAAAAAACATACTAGTTATCACTGCAATTTTCAACAATATACACATTTCAAGATGGTTTTAACATAGGCAGTGAAATCACTCATATTGCGTGTGACCATTTTCATACATCTTTCTCAGGCAATTATATTTTTATGCAATATCAATTCAAAGAGCTTGTTTTGATTTTTGTTTTTTTTTGTCTGGCTGTGCCAATTAACAACTGCACATTGTGCTCTTACATTCAGTAGAAGATTACTGCTGTTCTTCTAGCTATTTCTCTGGCAAAGCAAGAAGAATTTGATATTAAGAATTCATTACATAAAAGGCAACACACCTAAGGACATTATTCTCAATAAAGGGAGAAGCCACGAGGTTGCCCCAATCATAAGATCTTGAGGAACAGACAGAGAAGCTAGAAGGCTTCCATAAGTAAAAATCACAAGAGTTTATCCAGGGCTCCATATATTATTTATAAACATTTTTACCACACCTTTATCACTGACTGTAAAATTTCCCCACAGTTTAGATGCACACTTGACAACCATCTGAAGAACCTTTTGACAGTGCTCAACAATTTAGACATCACAAAAGCAGACTTCCATTACCGGAGACTTTGAGATTAGCAGCTTGGTGCGGCGCATATTGAATTATGCGATGGCATCGAATCAATCAGAGAGCAGTGACGCGCATTCATCGGACTGAGCAAAGTAATGAAGCCCTAAATCTCCCTGTGGGTTTGTTGTGGTGCCGTTCGTCTTGCAGTGTTTTAATTGAATTCGGACTTGCTCGTGAGTAAAGGTGATATGCGTTACTGGATGGGGACAGCTGATGAAACCAATTTTTGTACTGTGTTATACAGGACTGTAAAGCAAGAATGTGAAGAATTTGTGGAATATTATTTCAAATTCATACAAAATGTTAGTAGTCATTGTAGGGCTGAACGATATGGCCTAAATTTATATCACGATATATTTCTTAATTTCGGTCGATACGATATAATTCCGATATCGATATGAACACAATTTTATTTAAAAGCCTCATAAAAACTGCCAAGAACAACCACAACAGATATCTGTACCTAAAAACTTCTGGGAAATGAATTTTCCAAGTCCATGAAATTTCCTCCTATAAAACTATATAATATTTAAGAAAAAAAAACAGCACAAATAAATAATGTTTACCTTATATCAAACTATAGGCTGACATACACTACCAGTCAAGATTTTTTTTTTTTAAAGAATTATCTTCTGCTCACCAAGCCTGCAGTTATTTGATCCAAAATACAGCAAAAACAGTAACATTTTGAATTTTTTTACTATTTAAAATAATGTTTTCTATTTGAATATACTTTAAAAATGGGCATATTCATGTGATTCCAAGATGACTTTTAGCATCATGAATCGTCAAATGATTCTTCAGAAATAATTCTAATATGCTGATTTGCTGCTCAAAAACATTACTTACTATCAATGTTGAAAACAAAGAAGTGGATTTGTTTTCAGGTTTCTTTGATGAATAGAAAGTGCAGAAGAACAGCATTTATCTGAAATAGACATCTTTTGTAAATATTATAAATGTCTTTGATCAATTTAAAGCATCCTTGCTAAATAAAAGTATCTGAGTAAATAAATGCAGCGCTCAATAAAATGTCTATAATTCTTTCCCCCAAAAAAAACAATTTATTTATACTGACTCCAAGCTTTTGAATGGAATAGTGTGTAATGTTATAAAAGCTTTTTATTTCAGTTAAATGCTGATCTTTGGATCTTTCTATTCATCAAAGAATCCTGAAAAAATATTTACTCAACTGTTTAAATATTGATAATCAGCAAATCAGCTATTAGAATGAGTCTGTCCTTTGGATCAAATAAATGCAGCCTGGTGAGCAGAAGAGAATTCTTAAAAAAAAAAAAATCTTACAGTTCAAAAACTTTAGACTGGTAGTGTAGGCTGATTATACTTATAGATTGAAACAAATGAGCTTCAGCCAGGATAAAGAATATGAAAAGTGCTCTCAGTTGCTGCAGAAAACAAAATAATTGAGCAACAACAAAAGCATGTTGCTGGAAAGGGCTTTTTATTTAAAATGAAAAGTCATTCTCTGCCAGCAGGAGGCGCTTTTAAAGTGATAAAACTAGCGGTTTCCCCAGTAACTGCTGTAATCAAAGCAGCTCCGCTCTTGAACGCTACTTTATCAGATAAAAATAAAAATGTAATCGAAACTTTTCTGAAGACAGTCGGTTCCCTTCAGAGATACATTCATATAAAAACAACCCGCTGCATTTTAATTTTGAAACGTGCAGTGCTCATGTTTATTCAACGAAATCAAACGTCACAAATAAATCAATGTATGGGAAACACTGTTAATGTATATCGAAATATCGGAAATGTGTTTAAAAATCATATCACCGTTATTGAAAAAAAATTATATCGCGATACATATTGATATTGAATTATTGTCCAGCCCTGAGTCATTGTCAATATACTATAAGGCCTTACACAAAAGAACTGAAGAGACATTTGTAATGTTGTATATCTGATACGTATATAGTATATTTGTATAATATTGTACCGTAGCCTACAGTACAGTAAAGCCATGGGTTTACTCGAGAATTTCCTATGGGTTTTAGAATAGTAGTTTTGATTTGAGTAAAATAAATAACTCATAACTTATCTGTGGTTAACATCACTTAATGGGACATAAATGACACAAATTCATACATTTAATTCATTTTTGAAAATGTATTTCTTTATTTTCTTTATTATCAACAGCTTTTTCATGGCAATATCAAAGTATTTTAAAACAAACAATAGACAAATAGGCTTCTTACAACATAGCAATAACAACTATCTTTTTTTATATATTTGCTAAATATCCTAAAAGTTTTAATTCTGAAATTGCTGTGTGGTTTAAAAACAAGTTGCTAGCATAAGGAAGACCAATTTGCTACATAAGGACTGTCCGATTTGTCAAGCACATAACTTGACATTAACATCCTTTGTGGTAGTTGTAGCTTTTGTTTAACAAGTTATATTTTTAAAAACACAGTGGCTCCATAATACATATGAGGAATGACTGCATGGAGAAAAAAACTAAACAATTTTCACCCAGAAAATTCTAGTAAATTTTACAAAGAAAAAGCAAGTAACACAAGTAAACAAGTAAAATGGCTGAAATTTGCAGATGAACATACTCCAATATTATTTGTCCTGTATTTCCAACCTGTCTTGATTTTTTTTTATCACTATGTTAGCGTTACTTTGATCACAAAACATGATAAGTCGCTTCAATAAGTGAATCACCACAGACATTCTTCACATATTTGTTACCAAAATCCATAATATAAAATTCTATAAACCTTATAATTATGACCCATGTAAGATTCATGTGTAAATCAAAAACTTTTTATCTTTTGTAAAGTCATTTGGCTAAAGCCCATCTTGCTAAACTACATAAATGTACAATGTTACAACCGAGTAGGAAATTTCCAACTCAGATTAGCTGGTTTGGCCAACAAACTGACATCACAACTAAGCTATTGGCTTCACAACAGGACACCCAATCGTACCAAGTCCCCGCCAGCATAAGACGTTGCTAACAAAGACCCATGTATTTTGTGTCACTCTTGGTGTACATGACAATGTGTTTATGTGGATTAAGGGTTCTAAAAAACAAATTATTTTCCAACATACACCTGCTTACAGTATTTGTTTCTCTATATGACGCCCTATCAGCCATCCTTCTGAAACGTGCTCACCCGCATTGTGTTTTAAAAAGCCTCATCCGTTCTGAAACGTGAGGGCGTCGCTCGTGACAGTGGCCAGACTATCCAGTGCGTCTCCGTGATGGCCCACCCTTTTTCCCCCGAAACCTAACAGCGTGGGACCCGGATAATGTTACGCTCACCTACCACTAATTTGTGATGCCTGTCTCCCGTACCGGACTTGACGACGATGGCACACAACAAACAAAAAACCCCATTATAAACTACGGCCATGTCCTGCTCATCCCCCAGTGGGCGACCGTAATTTATGGCACTCCCTATAACTGAAAACAACATATCGTCTCTTTTATGCCATTCTGAACCTGACATTGCCGTATCCGCCCTCCGTAACACTAAAACTCATTTGTCGGCATTTTGTGATCGGAGTAAAAGACAACTTTAAAACATTACGTAAGCTACCCTCTATCACTCTCGCCGTCAAAACTCGGTTGCAATCAGCAGTGGCAAAAATTCTTTAAATATGAAAACATACTTGCAGACTGTGAGTCAGAACAGACAGCATTGTAGGTTCAGCGAAACAGTCCTCCGTCAACCTATGCGTTGCAACCATCACATGCAAAATTTGGTTGAAATGGATCTTGGCACAGTGTTGTTAAATACCATACTATACCACCGATCTCTAGTTGTGTCCTCTTCTTGGCAAGGACCAAAACAAAGTAGTTCTCACTTCACAGGACCAAAAAAAACACACAGCCGTCCTTTCACGACATGACGGACCAACAACCCAATAACAGCGAGAATCAAGTACTCCTTCTTCGTTGCCGGAACAATTCTGTTGGGCCCCGGTGTCATGCAATCTCTCCCAAATAGTGATCTGCCTGACATGTTTGTGGGGGCGTCGTTAAAAAAGGCACTTCAAGCGATCGGGAGTGAGAAGTAGTATTAACTGCTGCATACCAAGAATATCTCTTTGAGGTTTGAGATTTTAGTCTTCTGCAACTTCAGGGATCGCCCCCCTAGCTATGCCCCCTCCCCACCTTCCCCCCTCCCTTTCCCACGAACAGCTTGTAACACTCCAACGAGAAATGAAAACTTGAACCCCCAATAGCATCCATACCGTACCCCTGTAATTGTATTAACTCTAATCATATAACACTAACATGCTGTCGTTCCAAATGATTGCCAGTTGCCTGCCCTCAAAAACGGTTAAAGTGCAGTTCGATCTCAATAATATACACGGCCACCTACTTACGCATCAAATTGTCGAGTGTTAATTTGTAATGTATTACCACTCGGTGAAAAACGCTTTCCTTCAACAGGGTCACATATCAGCATACTGGCGATCTCACAGCTATGCTTCGTTAACACAACAGCAATCATTCATATTCCAGCCAACTTACCTCACAAAGATTTGTTAAACACAAACAAACCATTGCTCCCGCATAGATACGATAGCATAGATAGATAGATCAGATAGATAGGATAGATAGATTCCAGGGACTAATTCTTTTGACCCAGAAAAAAGGGTGTATTGACTGTCCACAAGCTTAAAAAAAAGGGACCCCCGCCCAAGCATACTCGAACCCCCCAGTTAAAATATTAAGTAGGGTCGTGAGAGTGCGCAGTCAGATTACAGACTGAACAAACACTGAGTCTAAGCCAGCCTCTTTGTCTACGTTTGCTCACATTTGAAATGTTCGCCTACCACTTGGTCGTGCTCTGACTGGTCCCCTGAGAATGGATTGGACTCATTGGTCTGGATCCTTTGCTGCTATAGCTTCAGAGCATCACTCCGTTCTTCACGGCCGAATTGTCTAATACTGGCGATACAATGCACTGTAGCGCCTTACAGCAATGTCCTTGTGAGGCACGTTATCTCCTGCAATAGCATTGGCTGCCCTGCGCTAATCAAGTGACTGTTTCATGAATGAGAATAATGAAGCATGAATATTGTCTGCACAGTAAGTACAAGTAGACAATTATAATAAAAAAGTTGAGTCAAGGAGGAAAATCAAATTAACATTTCCAACTGTGCGTGTGTCGTTTGGTGTGTTGTTAGAAGTTCAAGCACTTTTCAACCATGTTCAGCCACTAAAAAAAAAAAATCTAGACCAACTCTGAAATCCCTGACTCAACATTACCAGGAATTGTAAGTTGATAATAAAACCCAAACACAAATGTTATAATAATTAAAATAAGATGTACATTTAAAAACAACACATGACAGTGATAAAAATATACCAACAACGTCTATTTCGTACTATTATCTCGGTCCTTTTTTCCAAACAAAAATATCTGCACCTTTTTTTTCCTGTAACCGGTCGCCAAACCCACCAGCAAATATAGCCTACAATAATATAGATAATATACTTCCGTTTGTGTGCTGTTCGTAATCATACTATCATCCTCGTACCCTAACTCTGGCCAGCATGTGCAGCTAAACCGAAAAACAGATTAGCACACCAAGACACGAACGACATTCACCGCTTCGTTCCCTTTATTCTAAGAACAGCAAGAGATGCTGAACCGTACAGGGTCGGAGCTCCAAGCAGCCTGCAGCGCGACCACGAAAGCCGCACCAGCATCCCATCAGATGGCGCTTCAGGCCACAGCAGCGCAGGATTGTCTCTGCTCTTGGCATTGCCCAGATTTACTTCTTATCGACCGAGGCGCATATAAACATTTTATTCGCCTCACCGAAAACAATCGAGATAAACAAGAAACAACTCGGCGCTCTTCTAGCGCTATCAAGCGTTTGATGACTAGAGGTAAGTCTCCAGAGTTACACGCTGACATTAAAAAGCAAGCAATAATTGGATAATTGGCCCGCATATTTCCCGAAGGCAAATGATTCCGATACTATGGGAATCACGCTGAACTAAAACTGATTATTGGCTACAAATAGAATAAAACTGAGTTAACCCGATATAGGCCAACGTACACTTGGCATACAAGGCAATAAAGTGCGGAACGTGATACATAATTACTTTGCTCTCAGTTTAGATCCGAGATTATGATGAAGTCTTGCTAGACATAAAGAAGCATCCACTTCTCGCGCGAAGCTCCTCAAGAATGTAGCACACTGTAGTCCGTGCTTTATTCTCGGGGATGTGCCTAGGACAACACTAAAACACAAATAAGACACCAGCGCAAAGAAGCAACGCATTCCACCTGCTGTGTGGCCAAAGTGCACTAGCATTGAATGCGATATTGGCTACGGCCGAGCCATTGAGTGAAGTAGTTCAGCACCAGCACAAAGGACAGCTCCACTGCATCAAGATAGAGATCTCACTTCAACCCTCACTGAGCAACTCACCTCCGAGAGAGCAGAGCAAGGTGTAAACAAGCAACAGGATCTCCAGGCGGGCCATCCCCGACCTAAACCCTTCCAGCCACCACATCGTGATAAACTGACTGTTTACGCCCCGACGGCACGGACGCGATTTTTATATCGCTACGCTTGTCCACATTTTCAGCTCTTGCAACGAACCAGCTGTTCGCGCATGACGTAATAGTGAAGAGGCTATTCCGAGAAAGCCCCGCCTCTTCTCTGCTGTGATTGGAGGTTCGCCACACATCCATTCAATTGATTGGCGGATGAGAAGGTCAGTCAAAGGGACTGGCGTCTCGCTCTGTCCTGGTAGGAGACATGAGAGGTTTGTCCGACAAATGAGCAGCATTTCAAGTTTACTTCCTCAAGAACCAAGTTACAGCGATGGTGTTCCATGCCTTTAATTCCCAAGAATTTTTTTTTAAAGATTGGAATTGAATACATCAGCTAGCCTACTTGATGACAAGGAATGCGCTGAACACCTCTCCTTTTATCACTTGAATTTCCCTATATTTTTATTACTTTGAAGGTAAACAGAAAAGAAATACTATTTTGTAGTAATGAAATATGATTACACTTAAGGTAATAATCATTAGATTACGTAGACCCTTTCGCTCTGTCGAAGACGGAGGCCAATACTGCCATCTATTGGCCGCTGACTGACATCTCAATAAGGGAACTGAGAATTTTTATCCACGAATATTATGGCCACTGAAGAACTTAACGCACTGGTTTACTTTAATACACAGTGTATTAATTTTGCAGTGTATATATGTTCATATTTTAAGCGTTGGTTTTTGGGAGATTCTGGTTGACCAGCAGCCATGCTCCAAAAACCAGCTTAAAGGCACAATATGTAATTTTCGCCGCTAGAGGGCGCGTATTCAAAATAAACAAAGAGACATAGGCATATACTTTGTCCAAATATACGCCACACTTTCCGGTCTTTTTTCACTTGACCACTTGACTACTTACATGATGTATTTCCTGTATTTGGCTCAAGTGAGGATGAAGGCCACAAGTGTGTGTCGAACTTTTAATTAGCTGATGGGACACACTTGTAGTGTTGTAAAAATGCAAGTGTTTACATGGCTTTATTTTAATTTTAAATACTTTGCATTATAAAATCAACTTCTAAATGTCTGTTCAGTAGTCCCTATAACATGACAATTTTAAACACTGTTTTTTTTTAAACAGTATTGCAATCTAATTCTTATAATTATATTTACTACATTGAAAGGTTTCGTGACCGTCTCAGCTGAGATCTCACAAAAAGACTCACGGGTTATTTTCCATAACATTATGCTGATTGGATACACCTAAGCCTCAATAGCGCTCTCCGGAGCGCGGATATTCGCGATAGTGTGGATTAGTGTGCGTTAAGGGGCACTGCGCTTTGCCATGTTAAGACCTGGGACGTCTTGCGCACGTTGACTTCCTGTCCCGCGCTCCTCACGTGGCCAAGACCACAGGAGTGGGTATTTGGACAAGGGGATAGTTTGATGACACTGTGACTGAGTGTGGAATCATGGGATTGTCGTCTTCATCCTCACAGCCGTGGGCCGATTCGATCTTACGGGATTCACCAGAATCATGTTGTCATGGATGAGCTATCTCTTATTAAACATAGTAGAATTAAGCAGAGGTGAGGGCTGAAAGCCATCGAAAAACAAAGGCCGCTGAACGGCGTGACACATGGTTATAAGCCAGGGGAGCTTTTAATATGCCCAGTCGGAGCCGCTTCTGCGCCTTCCGTGTTGTGCGCGTAACTTCTGCACGTCTGCCGATTATGCACCCCGGTCGGTGAAGTCACACCTGATCCTAATCCCAACCCCACCCGCTAATTTCCTCAAACCCTCCCCCCCACCTACTCCGACACCTACCAATACTAGGGGGGGTGCATAATCTGCAGGGTGGCAAATTCGGCACTACACTGTTGTTTCGTATTGTGGGAACATCACGCTGTTTTATCATACTAGAATACATGTTTCTGGTTAGAGTTTCGGTTAAAGGCTACTCTGTGCTCGTCATCCTGGCTAATAAACGCACACAATTAACGTCTGGTGTTTCCATTGTTTCTAGACCACAACCGGAAATCGAGGGGGTATGACGTCATTGGCAGGCACTAGTGGACATGATCCGTTTCACATATTTACACTTTCTTATGTTTTCTCTGATTTAAACATTCTGCCAAACAAGGTGGGATAATGTAACAGTCAGCAAGTCAGCAAAATATATAACACTGGTCTAGTGGTTTTTGGATATTTTAATAAAAAAAAATCTTACATATTGCCTTTAACCACCGTAAGATTGTATGACCAGCTGGTATCTAGAATGCTGGCTCTAGAGGTCTATCAAAGTCTTTGGGTCTACGACCCCACCGTTTCCCCCATAACGGTGAACTTATGTTGCATAGTGTTTAAAATGCCATGTTGAACTCTTTCAGATCACTGCTGAAAACTAACTGCGTTTGTCATTAAAGTACGCCACCAAACTGACATTTTGTCAGGCAAACGCTTTGTAAAACTACAAACGGTACAATTTTTGTTCATTGGGTTATAGTGATCCCTATATTAAATTATGAGGGAACAAAGTTGATTAAAGTTCACTTACCTTCAGATAGGCTGTTTTCTTTGGTAAGACTGTATATTACAGCCACAAACTAGTGGCTGCTTGTCAGGTGAACAGAAGTTCAAACCAATAAACATGTCTTTCAATCACAACCTGCACTTCTCGTACTTCTTTCACCGCTGGATGTCGCTCCTACTCCATCACTGATCAGTAGTGCAGGGAATAAATATTTCAAACTTTGTGGACCTTTGCAGACATTTTTTTCTATTCTCGCATTCGCTAATATTATCTATTTTGGTAGTGTATTATAATTACCACAGGATATTCATCATATGTTGCCAAAATAGGCTAGTAAAAGATTAAACTAACAAGTTGTTGAAAAACGTTGTACCAGGACTGACTCATATTTAAAAAATATTTGAGCTAAATAAAGAATGACACTGTATGGTCGATCTCCTGCTGTTCATTTTAACCCTAAAGATAAACAATAGTTGACTAAATAATCAGATAAATGTAAAGAAAATATGATGAACATATAGACAGTGAGTTGAAAAACAGGTAAATCGCATGAGGAGAATCTGTGTATCATTCGATCATTCGTTTTTTTATTTAATATTGAAAGTAGAAAAATTAGAAAACTGATCCTTTTTTTTTCGCGTATTTTATTTTTGTTTTTTTTTTTTTGTTTTCCAAGAAAAAAGAACGAAAAACAGAAGTCACTTAAATTTTCGTTTTTCGTCATGGTTTGAAAAATGAATAAACAGTTTGAATATTTGATTTCTACATGTGGGCGGGAATTAAACGCCCCTTTCTGCTGATTGGTCAGCCGAAGATCAAAGCCATCATCAGTTCTTCCACAGTATCACGCAGCAGAATAATAGTCCTCCGCTGCTGCAGTTGTACGGATTAATAACCCATTTTTATAATTTTCATATTTTTCTCATCAAACAGACTACTGAATAGCTCGTCTAATGACAGAGTACTAAGTTCCCTCGATGGGGGAAAAATCCAAGTGAAAATCAATCAGTACTCAATATTAATTTAAACTGCTTTAAATATGACTGCTGCTTATTCCGGTGCCCTTCAATCCTGGTTGTGCTTGACTGTAGGTCGCGTCTGTCTGCTTATTGCGTTTATTTAACCCATCGCAATTTCGCAACATAGCAATGTCCTACTCGGGCTTGCCAATTTAATGGCAGACAATGGTGACTTTAGTTTTTTTTTTTTAACCGGATACATATCTGTCATAAAATAATCATATGCATCTCGTGCCATATATTCCAAGCATTCTGAAGGTATACAGAGGGTTTGGTGAGAAACAAACCGAAAATGGCAAGTTATTATATTTTATGAAAATCATGCGTTGCAGCAGCTCACGCTGAGATTCCGTCGCCTAGTGTCAA
Organism: Sinocyclocheilus anophthalmus; assembly: GCA_018155175.1. Taxonomy (NCBI): domain Eukaryota; kingdom Metazoa; phylum Chordata; class Actinopteri; order Cypriniformes; family Cyprinidae; genus Sinocyclocheilus; species Sinocyclocheilus anophthalmus. The sequence goes on along the minus strand of JADLZN010007266.1, from coordinate 556,120 downwards.
TAGTCCTCTATTTTGAGATATCATATAGTTTACCAATTGTAATACTAAAAACGACAAGATTACAGATTATCTACGCTAACCGTAGGCGACGATCAGTTCATATTCTGTTGTTCTTCTTGTTGTCAGTCAAAATGACAGTTCTTAGGTCCACTAGGCCTTATATATAGTAACCGAGAGCCAAATTTATTATTGCTTTCCGTTCTTATCTATACCCTTGTTTAAAATTTTATTTGGAAACGAATAATTAATTTCTAATTAACCAACAACTTACTGGGTGATCAGGTAGCTATGCATGCTGTCATATCATACCCTGCCATGCCCAGCTGATGCAAAGAATAGAATTTATATCTACACAGAAGAAAGCCCTGTCTAGACTCTGCCCTGGTACGAGTTGTGTCGAGCTATTCATTAGCCTGTTTGTTTGATGAAAAAAGATGAAATGTAGTTGCAATAAATGTGTTAAGAATCCATACAACTGCAGCAGCAGAGGACTATTATTCTGCTGCGTGATACTGCAGAAGAACTGATGACGGCACGGTTTGATCTTCGGCTGACCAATCAGCAGAAATGGGTGAGGCGTGTTAATTCCCCCACGGATCACTATATTCAAGTGACCTTGAATATACTTCAAAACGTGTTTCCAGAGGTAGTGCCACCCATGACGAACAAGCAAAATTCTAAGCTGAGAGTCTCGCGTTTATCATATCGTTTGTTTTTGGAAAAAGAACTAAAAAACTAAAAAGGGGCCGTTTTCTAATTTTTCTACTTTCAATATTAAATCAAAAAACGAATGATCGAATGATACACGGATTGAGGAGACCCATTGAATTTCCCTTAAACCAGCATTGTTTTTCATTGCATGTTCTAGACTATTTATTTTGTCACCTAATAATATTTCTTGCTAACTATTCCTTTTAGTGTTTTCCTTGGTGTGTTTTTATAGTTTCAATGATGTATTTGTTGAGAATGCATTTGATAATGAATCATTTTCTGTTTGTCAAACACCATCACTGTTTTTGACAAGTCTTAATAGTTCCCAGATGCCTCTCTGTAGGCCCCAGGATCCATCATGTGGTTACACTTTGGCCAGCTGGCCCCCCTACAGCTGCTGCCTGTCCAGTCTCTCACACTGTGTAGTTTATACAGTCACGACCAAAGGGCACCACCTATAGCACCATTGAGTTGTCGCCATTCCAACCCCCAGGAACGCCTATCTGCATGTCAGACCTTGCATGATATTCAGCCTGTGGGATGGAGGTCATGGGGAAACTCTGTGTGGTGTGTGTGTGTGTGTGTGTGTGTGTGTGTGTGTGGAGTGTGGTGTGTGTCGAAACTCGTGGGATTGTGTTTGTGTTGAGCTTGTGTTTTGTGCAGGAACACACCACATTAGGCCGATGCGTCTACTCAGTGCAACACCATCTTGTGTTGGGTTCTTTCTGTCTTGCCTCTATTGCTCAGACTATAATATCAAACTTATGACTTCATAACGGAACATAACATTTTTTAATATATATAGAAATGAATTGAATTATTTTTTTTGTCAAAGCAAGGAAGCATAACATTGGTCAAAGTGACACAAAGACATTTAAAGGTTACAAAAAGATTTATATTTGCATATAAATCTGTTCTTTTGACGTTTATTGTGGCATAAATCCTGAAAAATCAGGTTCAATGGTTATCGTGCAAATCCAAAATAAACGTTAATTCAGCAAACTGTTCTTCAACACTCCAAATAATTAGAATGTGTTCTTTGAGCACCAATCGGATATGAATATCGGAATGGAGTCATTTGCACCTGAAGGACGGGATTAAATTCTGGTTGAAAGATTAACTACACAGAATAAATACAAATTGTAATAATAAATAATAATATGAAAAGAAAGTCACTGTGTTTTCTTTTTTATACATAAATGCATCCCTTGGGACATACTAGCTATTTACAAAAATTTACTTTTTATTTTTTTTTTTATATAATTGTGAGTAGGCCCTGTCAGATATAACACTTTTTGTTTTGAATATATTGCCCCAGAAATAAATTGCGATAAACGTATATTATGTAATTTAAAGACCTTTTTATTCCACTGAATATATAATCATAATGTAAAAGCATAATAATGCAAGAAGGCCTACAACACACTTCCAAATGACAACAAACATAACATTTTTAAGAATATTAAGATCATGTAAATTAAGTATCAAAATATTAGATACCTTAAAAAACCTGAATAAATAGTAAATAAACATTTTCTAACAAAAAGTGCAAAGTAACAAGTACAAAAAAAGAAAAATGCACAAAGAACTTGTATGGAGATTTTTCCATCTACAGATTTTTCCCTGACCTTCTTTTCTCTGTAAATTAAAGGTGCACACTATTGCTGAAAAACACAATCACTACTTAGCAGTCAGATGTCCGTATGCACAAAGGCACAGATTCCTAAACAAGACCATATCTGCAGATGAAACTTTTTTTTTGTAGAGGTACACCACGTTATGTACGAGAAGCTGCAAAAGACACAGGCGCAAGTGGAATGTACAAAACATGGTGACATTAATGTTTAAGTAAATATAATGGGCGATATATTGCGTCATCAAAAATTATTGAGGTCATACATAAATTGCGCGACAAGTCGATATATTGATTACTGCGACAGGCTTAATTGTGAGATTAAATTTAAAATAACAAATAACAAAAGTCACAATGTCAAGGCAATGTGAGATACAAAGTAACATTGTGACAAAGTCAAATTTTGAAATAATTGTGCAATTAGGAGAAATAAAGTTGCAATTGTGTGAGATGAAGTCACAATTATTTTTAGACTTCTGTCCCCACCTATCTATACTGCATTTCAAGTCAATTCTCAAAGAGGAATGCCAATCAAAATCTGCTAGTTGGGAAACTAGCACCAATGTTTTATTCTCAGTGCAGTCAAAACAACAACCTTTAACTTGGATTACACTGTCTGATATGTTAATGCAGCATCTACTCTAACTGTACAGGCATATGTTTGAAGCAGGAAGTTTTAGAGGCAGTATTCTGTGTTGTAAGGTCATGCTGTTCTTAAGTTCTGTGGTTTTGTCAAAGGGGCAGTTATCTAAACCTGAGTTGTACCAGGAAACCATAACAGGTGCATCCTGAAGAAAAGGTTGTACATTCTAACTCAGTTTAAGTCACTACAAAATGCATATTTTTCTTTTAGGGATAAGGGAATGAGAGGGAAAAGAGCTGATCGGACAAAAAGATGTTCCATTTCATCAGCGGTCAGTAGCTTTCGGGAACTCATGTGCATGTGATTTCATGTTCTAGAGACATACATCCTTGTTTCCCAAAAGTGACCATACAATAATAAAAAAAAAAAGAATTATTCGGTCCATGCTGTTTTAGAAAAAAAAATGTAGGAGTGTCATGTAACTTATTTTTCGTCGTATCATACTCTATAATACTTCAAGACAAAATTATATACAAGGCATGGAGAAAAGGAGTGTCATAAACATAGAGAAAGCATGAAAAAAGAGTGTCATAAATCCCACTTGGACTCTTCAAAACTGTAATTATTGTGACCACCAAGAGAAAAGAAAAAGTAATGCACTTTCTTCTCACACTATGATTTAGTGCTGTTTGTGCCAAGCTGAGTATAATCCTTCTGAAAACAGCGCAGTAGCACTATATAAGTGGGGGTTTTGATGAAGATTTCTGCTTTGAATGCACTGAGGCCACTTATGGTGTTAGAAGAGTCCTAGTATTGTCAATGCACCATTTAATGTCACTCTAAGTCTAACCACAAACAACACAGGCAGACTTTGAATAGCTGAAGAGTGTTCCAGGGCAGAAAGCCACTTAACGACAGAGTCAAATGCAGCATTTGTTCTTCATCATTCCCATGAAAGCAGTTATCCCATTTCTTCAATGAAATGAAAAATAGATATATATGGATTACAGTGTATCCATTATTGTCTAGTAACATTTTTGCAAGAGTGCAAAAGTTCACTCTGCAGTCCCTTGTCTCATATAATCAAATAATTTCAATCTGAATCAGCACTGCATGGCCATTTATGTAATTATTTGAGAAGCGTGATAATGTATGATATATGATAATGTACAGTCAACTGATCATTATCACAAAACAAACCAATCAGGGTTCATTTTGCAATAATGACCGGCTGACTATACATTATTCTGCTTACAGTCTAAGATTAAAGAATCTAATGAATCTATGGGCAATTTTAGACCAAGATGTGTCTGGGATTGAATGTGAGAACATACTATAGCTGTAATAAATGTGGTTCTGAATGATGCTGCAGCCAGGCCTTGTTGTTGTAAAAGATGGTAAATCTGTCTCAAAGATCTCAACAACTCTCTGGGTGGCTCTTCTATCATGAACAGCTTCTTTGCCAAATCAGATGGTAATGTTGGTGCTCAAGATGTTCTCAATGATGCTACAGAGAAAACATTACAAATCTCTTGCCACATTTCTCAAACACCTTAATACCAGAAGCCACTCTGTCTCGCTTATATTTTCAATTTATGGGAGTACCTTCACAAGAGATGTTTTATCCCTTTTCCCACAGAATTACTAAACTTTCAAAACCCTTTATTGCCGTCTTAAAGATGCACTACATAATTATAGCTTCTCTGTCATCATCTGTGGCTGCAACCATTTGAGAAAATTTTTTAGGTAGGTCTACAGTATATCTACGGTTGACTGTGATCACCATATCAGAACTGATCTGTGATTTAACATCAAGACCCACTGACGAGAAGATGATGTACAGTATATCCAGAAAAAAATATATAAAGTATGTGTAAGCGAATAGCATATCTTCCAGCTTTTGTTCAATAAAAAAATGGTACAACTTTCTGTCCACAAAAATGTTTGAAATGTAAAAATAAAATGAAGCTAATGCACTTAAAGGAATAGTTCAGCCAAAAATGAAAATTCCTGTCATTGTTTGCTTACCCACACGTCATTGCAAACCTGTATTACTTTTGCAGAAAAGTAGGAACATCAAAGAAGTTATTTTGAATAATGTTGGTAACCAAACAGTTTTGGTTCCCTTTGATTTCCATTGTATTTTGCCCATAAAATGGAAGTCAATGGGAACCGAAATGGTTTGGTTACCAACATAATATCTTCTTTTATGTTCCACAGAAAAAAAGACAGTCATACAAGTTTGGGATGACGTGAGGATGAATAAATAATGACTAATGTTCATTTTTGGTGAACTATCCTAACTCAAAAAATGTTACACTTTGAAACATGGAGCGTAACTTCAGTGCGTGAGAAACAGACTAAATTTATTTTGGCATACTGTTGTTCTTAATCACTATTGTCCATAAAGTCATCCATATGGACTTAAAATTGTACAAAACAAACCATGATTGACCTATGTTTCTGATATGCCCATAAATTGGTTAAAAAAACAAGCTGCAAACCAGCATCCTTCCTGAAAGCACAAAAGCATAAGGGTATTAAATATGGGTATTTAAATAAGAAAGCCTCCGTAGTGTACCTGTAGTTTATGTTTTGCGTTAAAGTATATTTTACAGTATTGATTTTCAGTTCGTCGTTTCAGTGTTGTTCAGATAAGTCATCTAACTATACACTGTAAAAAAAGACCGTGAATTTAACGGTAAAAGACTGTAAAAATGCTACAGTAAAATCCTGTTAAATGGTTAGCGGTAAATTCCCCTTCTATATACGGTGAAAAACTGTATTGGTCATTACATGTATTGGACATTAATTTTTACGGTAGTATACCGTTTTTGAAGTGAAAAAGACCGTATAATTTACAATGAATAACCATAAATTGACATTCCCAAAATTCCCTGCATTACATTTCAAATTTTATGTTTTTTTGGTTGAAATAACTATGTTTCTTCTTAGTTTTTTCTTATCAGTTTTGCATATTAGGGTTGTGTGTTACACCTAATGTTGTTAAATGAATGTTTATTGCATTATTTTCAGTTTCATGTGTGTTACCATGGTGGTGTTTGGTGTTTGTGTGAATGACACTGTGCACCTTCTATATATGTTAGTATTTAAAAGCAGCTTACAAAGGTACAAAACAGATTTCAGTACTTCAAAAGGTTGGTATATTAACATTATATCAGTTAATGAAATTACGGTATTTAACTGTAAATTTAAGTTAAAACCGTAAAACCTAAAACGTTGCTACCATATTTTTTACGGTAAAATTCCGGCAATCACAGCTGCCGTTTTTTTACCGTAAATTTTACAGATTTTTTTTTTACAGTGTAGATGTATTTAAACTTAGCAATATACATGTGATTAAAACACAATGATGAAATCATCTTTTACAGTGCATGTACACTTGACCATCCACCATTACAGCCTCCCCTCTGCCTGTGTTAACATCCCCAGGTTTTTTAATATCTCTCTGTGGATCGGTGCCCTAGTTCCACAATTCTCTTGGCTTTAGTCTTCTCCTAGCACACTAATAAGTTCCATCTGTGGGTTTGTGGGATTTTTTTCTCCATCAAGCACAGAAATGTTTTACTGGACAAAGAAGGAGAGGGGTACGGCACACTGTTGTACATTTTATTCAGCATTCGACAAGGCAGCCTCTGTTGTACCTTGGGCAGCAAGCCAGACTTCACTAACTAATACGCTAATACAGCCACTAGTTGGTGTAAAAAGGTACTTTGGTCATGTTTGGGCAGCATTGTCTCCACTAGATTTGAACACACTCTTACCCACAAAAACACATAAATGCTTAAAGTCCTTTGTGCTCGCTGTGTAAGACTGCTGGAGCTCGGGCCAGGATTCTCAGTCCGCCTGGCCTTTCACTTCAAAGACCACTAGCTTCCTCCTCTGACAGGGAAATGAAAACACTAAGTGACTTCAAGAACGCTCAAAGACTCTTGTGAAGACAGGGAGCCTCTCTTGGGCTGGAAAGTGCTGCTCTGCTTGTGTTTGTGAAGGAAAATTGTGATGTAAAGTCTGTAACCCACTGAGGCATTCCTCACCAGTTTGGCATGAGCTGTGTGGTTGTTCAGTGTCCACTTGTGAGGTGACTTTTTAGAAAGACTATGGTAAACAAACACAAGCATACTGACACACTCACATGCATACACAACAATGCCAGAAATGTGTTGCAAAACAACTCAGGATTTACTGTTCTCTTGTACCAAAAAAGTAGTTTGAAAACACTTCTAGGCATCTGTTACAACATCTCCTTTGAGAGATGAGTAAAAGCTGAATTTTGGGAAAGGATGTAACTCCTAAATTCCGGGAATGCTCTCTCTGTCATTCTTACTTTTTTTCTTCCGGCAGTGAATGGGATTTAATACACTCCAGGCTTTCATTGTACAAATCATGAGCATTGTGTGGAAAAAAACATCTGTTGTCCGTTTACGGATGATCGTCTGTTCTTGCTTGCGTCACTCATGTTGAAAGTGGAGGAAAAACTATGGAGAAAGCATACCAAAATGGCTCATGATGATTTTCAGTTTGTTTATTGTCCCTTAATTGACCATTTTCATGCCAGACTTCGAAATAGAAAATATTCATGAATTTGTTTGACAGTCTTGGGATTGTTTCATGAATTGTTCTGATTTGAACTGCAGTTTACTGTCAGATTCGATTGTTTTGATGTAAAGCTCTCTTCATTATGAGCTGCCGCCCTCCCACACACACTCTGACAGTGTAAACTTGGCACATGTCTGTGTCTCACCAGCTCTTGGAATGTAAGAATCAGCATTCTGGGAAAAGCAAAATACTTAGTGAGAAGAACATACTGTATTGCAGCTCCAATAGCTTAAATGTGAGGAGGACTTATTTTTTTCTGATTCTTAAAGAGCATAACCGCAAAGGCATTTCCTGAAAACACATTTGATTTATTTCTGTATTTTTCAAAAAATATTCTACTTTTACTTCTGCTCTAGCTTCGTACTGTTTCTGTTCTGTAAGAAATCTTAACTCTTATGTTAAAAAAAATATATACATCCTGTCATCTTATTGACCTACTGATCTTACGGTATATGGTCACATCTCAGTTTGGGGACCAATTCTCACATTAACTAACTATTAACTATGACAAAACTCCTATTTTGCTGATTATTAATAGTTAGAAAGGTCTAAAATATGTAAAATACAATCTGCGAGAAGTAAGTCCATTAATATGTGCTTTATAAATACTAATAAACAGCCTAGTAGATAACACTTTATTATACAGACCAATTCTCACTATTAATTGGTTGCTTATTATAGCATGCCTATTTATTAACATATTGGCTGTTTATTCTTACTATTAAATCACATATTCTACAGGCTCATATTCTAATCCCTAATCCTGACACCCACTACCTACACTTAACTAACGTAGATTTTTTAATCAAGCAGGCAAGTTAGGAGTTTTTTGGGCACAAAAATTTTTAGTTTAATGATTATGTTAATTGTGAGAATTGGAGCCTTAACAATAAAAGTGACCACCTAAGATGCTATACTTAATAAGCAACAGTTAATATGTTGAGAATTGGTCCAAACTAAGTAGGTTTACTAAAGTGTTTTATTTACCCTGATGGGTTGTGTGTGTGTGTGTGTGTGTCGTGTAGGTATGTATAATATATAGTATATATATATTATAGGCATATAATATATATATCAGCTCTATATAATAATATTAGTGCTTCAAAATGATTAATCATCCAAAATAATCTTTTGTTTGCCATAAAATACGTGTGTTTTGCTTTGTATATTATTAGTATAATATACACCACATACATATATATTTGAAAATATTACATGCCTATATTTAAATTCAGTATATTGATATTTATAAAATACATTTCTTTAATATAAAAACAAAATCTGAATAATAATACATACATGTATGTGTGTGTATTTATACATGCATAACAAATATACACCGTACTCACACATATATTATGTACACAAAATCTTTTATTTTGGATGCGCGTTACATCTCGATTCTTAATCTTGACATCACTTTTATCTATATATATGGGCATTAATAAATATCTTATGTGTGGTATACTATGCATTTACATATACAGTATTAGATATAAGTACATATAAGAAATATCACGCGTTTCTTTGATTGGTCCACCTATCTCAACTGATATAAACACAGTTATACGTGTCAAGCCCATGGACTGTCTGTGTGCGTTTTTGTCCCCACGTGCTCCCCCGGACCCAGTTTCTCCCTTGTGTGATTGTCTTATTTGGTTCAAATGTGTCTCTCTTGTTTTTTGAACCTTAGTTTTAAGTTTCTTTTTAACTGTTTGTCTGCCCTATGTTCCCTTGTCCGGTGTTATATATCTACCCTGATGTGCTACGTGTGTCTTCTGCCTACTTTGTATTACCACTTTCCTTGGATATTAAAGACTGTGATTCGCATTTTCCTCGTCTCCACGTTCCTTGCTCCTCTCTGTAGCAATCGTGACAATACGCAGCACACATTTATATTTTTCTGTGTTTATATTAAATGTGTGCTGCACATATCTGTTTTTATCTTGTCTATGTTTGCAGAGAAGCTTAGTATAGTATATCTGCAAAGAGCTAACTTGTGTTCAGTGGTAAGAAATGAATAGATCTATTGGGATAACGCAGAAATGGGAATCCTCTGTATTCAGGAAACGTCTCTGATGTTTTGCTTAATTCTTAACCACCCAAACATTTGGTGTACAGTTCAGCAACAAAGAGACGCCAGTGTTGGACTGTTCAACACACATACGATTAACTGGATTCTTCCTCTCATAAATGCAAGAGCCTCAGAGCCAGTGAATGTAGCCTTTATTTGGCAAACCCCAACCCATTGAAGGAGTTCCTGTAAAATATGAGGTAACGTCATTTGACCACTGAACTCAGAGCCTTGGATGAATGGCTTGCAGTGGCCTTCGAGGAGTCGAGGCACTTCAAGTCGGAAGATCTACACCCCCAACTTTCCTATAAAGAATTTTCCATTCATCCGACCACACTTCCTTTCTGAATCTTTTTTCAGACATACTATCCAGAGAAAAACACCTTCAAATGTCTGGCATTATTTGAAAAGTCAAATAGTAAAACAAGCTCTGGGCATTCAACCCTGTTATGGACCCATCTCTATGGTAACTAAGCTTCATATTAGTCCAAATAAAGAGTGCCATAAGCATGGGTTTAGAAGATGTTTAGCTTCAGTGTTTGAAGACACGTCTGGTGTGGATTAAACTTGCTTTTGAAATCGTCAAGTCACGTTTGAACCTCAATGCCAAGCCCTGTATATTATTTGAATGCTAATAGAATGTCATGATATATCTCAGGACTGGTTTCGTCTGCTCAGTTTTACACACCACTGCTGATCTGACTATTGATTGACAGTTTAGTTAAAGATAGACCAATCCGCAAACCCCTATATAAGAGTTTGTAAGGTGTTATCTAGACCTTTGCCTTACTTTAGCCCTATAGCCGAAGTAAGGACAGTTTTGTGCTCAACAACAAATATGGTGCAAACATGCCTCTTTTTTGATGCGTCTTTCCAAAGATTTTATGAATGTGGCTCTTTTTCACGAATTTGATGAGTCAGCAGAAAAAAGGCAAGTGAAAGGGGCACAAGGAGGGAATGTCTGTCATTTCAAGGGCCAGGAAACAACTACTCATATCCTTTTCACCTTTTGGAGTCTTTCCTGTGTCACAATTCATCATATGGCTGTTAACAAAATTCTGTGTCTAAATTTGCAATATAAGCATCTTTATTTATGTGCTGCACAATATCTACAATGTATACACCAACGTTCAGGAAATATATTCCTCTCAGTGTTCACACACATAATATATTTTAGTTTACAAAACAAGTTTTCTTTTTTATTCTGACTTACACTATAACACAAGCATTTCTTTTCAGTGTAGTACTGTACATGTTGTTCATTCATACACTGACGTCAGGGAACAAAAAACATTCCCTCAGAAGCAGCGGTGCTCTCTTTAGGGACACATCTTAACAGTTTCCTGGCCTGACATTCTTCATGAGACACTTGAATAGGGAGTAAAGAAATAAACATGCTTGAAACTAAAATACTGAAACAAAACACTCTCTCTCTATATATAATGTATGTATGTATGTATAGAACCTGAAAAGAATAAACAACATGACATAAGGATTAGACTCTACATACTTCACATGTAATATTGTTGTTTTTAGCAGGGATCCCATTTTAAAACCAGGGCAATGTTCTCTCAAACAATGCAAAACCTGCTCTAAAAATACTGTCCATTTAGCTGTCAATCAGCTGCAGCACTGAGAAAACAACTCCCTTGCTTTCCTTCTCTATCACTATCACTGTCTCGCCCTCCTCTGTTCAAGGCACACTGTAATTTGTTCTACAGATGGTGTAGGAATATCCCCCACTAACCAAAAAAATGCATCATCATAGATAATACAAGTGTAAAAATCCCATAGACTTAAACTGAAGGAAGGACCAGAGCCATATCATAAACAATTAGGCTTGGGCTATTTTGGTTTGGGCCAAAAATGAAGAATTGGCATAATAATTATTGTGAAAAAGTAGCCTACATTTGAATTGCCATTAAAATACCCATGTTTTCTAGTGCCAACGTGTAATAAGTAGGCCTGTGTATTGTTTATAATACAAATATATATTTAATAACAGGCTGATATTAATTGCATTCTAATAGGCCTAATATTTTCCATGATACTCTAAAGATATTCTTTTGGGAGTATATAAAAATCTAAAACACACAAAAAATACACAACAGAGATCTGTAAAAAGTCCAAAAAAAAATCACAATAGCCTATTCGACATAAATGAACAAATTACTCAATATATTGCTTTAAATGAACTGATTCAAATGACATAAACATATTAAAGGTCACTGAATTGTGTTTATGGTACAGCATGTACAGCTTGTTGACGGTCAATTATTGCGTAATTTCTTTGACTGGAAACATCAGTGTTGTAATGTCCTGCTGAAGTATGAATATGTTGTCATCAAGACAAAAAAAAAAGTGCACAGACTAGCGAAAAATATAGGTGTGAGTTACAAAGAATCAGTAGTTGATGAAAGACTAATTAGGCACTATAGAAACAGCCAGTTGAGAGCGCATTAGAAACACTGGCAGACGATCATGTGTCGTGTGATGCAGTGAATACAAGGAGATCGCCGTCTGGTCTTTCACTTTGAGGGGGAGTTGCCGAATCTGCAGTAACATCAGAGCACATTCCTCAGGGCTGCCAACATCCCTGGAATAAGACCTTCACCGTCAATATCTCAGTCCCATATCCCGGGAATATACCCTACTGCACCACCGAACACGCGTCGACTCTGTTGTCAAGCCGCGTTTTCTCTCCCGGTTCGGAGTATGCGAGCTCCAGGATCCGCTCAATGTCTTAACGTAGGTGTGTATAACGTTTTCCTAAATGAATGTGCTAGCCTACTGTGTCAGAAAACCTGACGATTTCTGCCAGCTATTGAAACATATCACTTGCTTTATACAAACGAATGAACGGGAGGGAAAAATAATTTGGGGTTTTATTTCATTTGTATTTATTTTTTAATAATAGCAGTCTGTTTCCGTTCACTGCAAGCAGGAGCTCTGTTACTGTCTAGAGTCCTCATATATTGTCTTTCGCAATGCCGTCTTGTATGCTTTTTACAGATTTTCCACGGAAATACTGAAGGCATTATCACTTATGCTTTCTCACAGACCAGACAAATGTGACATTCTAACGTGCCTAAAAGAAGTGTTGCATGTTTAATTTACCGTTGAGTCGTCGATACATTCTTGAATCTTCAGGCATTTACAGGTCTTAGGAAAACGAGGACTATACCTCCTATTAATAGCTGTATGAAATCTATCCCACGTCTATTTCTTTTTGCAGATAGAACCTGTTGATTTTAAACGATTCTATTTCAAATCTAGTGAAAAATAGGTTGATAGGACACTGATGTTGGCTGCTGGTCTGACCTAAATTCACAGATGTTTGCATTCATCAACAGTGACCACATCCGATGTCAAACAGCTTCATGTTGATACCACGCTCATATGCATTTATGAGGTATAGCTTATGGCATAAAATAAAACATGCAATAGCATGATCAGCATTTTGAATGTTTTAATATCTGTTTAAAAACAGCCTCCTCACCTTCATGTCTGAAGTTAAACTGTGAAACCTCATACAGTAGGCTAGTTTTGTATTCTCTCATTCAAGGTGCATCATCGCTGAAACCTCATTTTTTAGACTTCTCCGCAGAATCACAGGAGGCCCAAGGATGATAATGTCCTCATATATGTTATGACCCACCACACAAGCTTAGGTGGCTCTGTTTACTTTTGGTTCCAGGTATGATCTCAGTTCCAGGGAATGTATATCATTAAGTCCTGGTAGATCTTAATGACAGTGCAAGACTTGGAAAAGCTAAGCCTTTAAACGTGAGAACTGCTGGGGTGGCGTTAGAGTAAGAGTGATGAGAGGATGAGAGAAATTTCAGTCACTTTAACTGTAAGGCCTACAGTTTCTTCCTTTCCCTGTATGGCATTTTCATCCTCTTTTCCTTCACCATCCCCCATAATACTATAAGAGGAGGAAATGCCACAGTAAATATGTTCCTGTTCCTCTCACAAAACTGGAAATGTCGAGGGAACATGTAACTCTTTTATAGTGAGCTCACTTTGATGTAGTCAGAGAATAAAAACCTACTTGAAACGTTGAAGGAAAACATCTTTGTTCCTCACATTGGATATGGACAGATGCTTTCAATCTTATTGAAAACAGCGAATGTGCTTTTACTTAAGTATGTGTAAATGACTTTACCAAGGACGAGTAGCCAACTCTTTTAACAGTTGAAAATGTGAATTACCGTTTTAAAATGATGCTGAGTGTGACTCACGTCAAGACATTCTTCTTTCTCCTGTTGGTAGAATGTGTGCTGTTTTATTGGAAGCAGATGTTGGCACTCAACGTAGTTTCTCTTCTGTCCCTCATTCTGAACTCTTCAAATGCTATCCAGCACCTTCACCCTCTTCCCTCTCTCTTCGTAAAAAGACCAACATATTTCAGTGGAGAAAGTCGTCCAAAAAAAGAGAGAAACAAAGGCAACTTTCCATCACTTTGGACTTCAATAAGACTCTTCTCCACTAACTCTGCTGTCTTTTCCTGCCTTTTATTAGACAAAAGGGACTGCTATTGTATTTCATTGTGGACATATATAGGTCAGCAGAGAAGTCATGGCAGCTCTTTTATGTTTAGAGTGGTATTTTACTGTGGTGGCCACATGCTGAGGTAAGTGACCTTTGCCCCAAGTGTTTGTTTGTACTGCACTTTCCCCCCTCCAAAAAAAGAAAAAGGAATGAAATTGGGGATTTTTCCTATATACCTGCAAAGAAAGAAAAAGTGGTTTAAGGCCAGATGTGGAAGCCTTTGCTTTCACCATTATCTGCTGAGATAACACTTAACCTCCACACACTTAAAAGGATAGTCCACCCAAAATAAAAAATTGTGTATATATTAGATATATTTAAGAGATGCTCTGATCAACCAGCCAAGGACCGGAATCAGACAATTTTCTGTATGGTCTATATACAGAAGTTACAGTCTCCAAATATATTATATATTTGATATTAAAATAACTTTTTTGTGTTCCATAGAAGAAAGTCATACAGGTTTGGAATGACATAAGGATGAGTACATGATAGAATTTAAGTTTTTTGGGGTGAACTACCTTTTTGAATGTGTGGCGGTCACATTTTATCCTCTCAGATAATGCTGGAATCAAACGCTTCCTTATCTGGCTATAAACCCATTTTCTTTCTTTCCTGGATGGTCTCTGATAAATAAGGTGTAGATTTCTCCATGGAATCAACTTTTACAATGACTTTCGGCTTATCAGAAGGGGCTTTGACCCATGACAGGACAAACTCTACTTGTCCTTCTTGTTTAGGACAGAAACTTTGGAAACCATTAGGACATTTTGCTGCATTTTTGCCTTTACTGAAGCGCTCCATTTCACCTTTTCTACAAATCGCTATTTACAATATAGGTTCAGAAACGACATACTTTAATCCTCTGTAAGTACATTGAGTCCAAGGTTTGTGTATAAAACACGGGTATTTAGTCTGTTCATTTCGTATCTCTTGAGCAATTCTGTGGCTTACTGTACTGTTTGTCTTCATTTCATGCCATTAAACATAATTTCAGTAAATTATTGTGTGAAAAGAGGATTTTCCTTTGCTTGGTATTCCATAAAGAGTTTGTTTTGTCACTAGATGACCCTAGTTATGGTCTTATGGGCTAGGCAGTGTTTGTACACCAGACGTTTTAATGCTTCTTTTGTAGCAGGTCTGGAACACCTGAACGACCACACAAGCAGAGAGCTAAAATTATGGGTTACTGAGCTGTATAAATGTTTTTACTTTTAAAAACCTCTACTTATCATGGGACCTCATGCATGCTGAGAAGATTAATTGTGTAATGATTTCCTGTGAGAAAGCCTGCATGACATATTCAGCCTTCATTTTGAGAAATCAACGTACAGGGTATGCCTTAGTAGTACGGTTACACTTTGAGGACCCCAGAGGTTTAATGAGGGGCAGTCTGACTAGATGTCTATGAATATCATTCTACAACACTTTAGGAGTGGGTTTGGTTTCCTTCTGCTGTGCTATTTGAAGCACAAGTTAAAGTATCTAGCCTGTAGTACAATAACATTGTACTATTCTAGTACTCAACTGGAATTTGGTACAGTTGCACTAATTTATTGCTTTCAGGTTTGGATTAATATTCTGATTTATAAGTATAAATTGTTAAATGTAAATGTAGCGGAATTTTAATGTTAATAGACTTTTATGCTGTATATATTTTATACTGTATGTGAAATAGATTGGTTTATACATTCATCGAGGCTGCATTTATTGGCAAAAATGCAAGGAAAACAGTAATATTATGAAATACAATTTAATCCTGTGATGTAAATACTGAATTTTCAGCAGCCATTACTCCAGCCTTCAATGTCACACGATCCTTCATAAATCATTCTAATATGCTGATTTGCTGCTCAAGAAACATTTATTATTAGCAGTGGTTGAAAACATGTGTGCTGCTTTGAATCCTCATTTATTGACCATCCACCGCCACCCTTTTTGAAAACCCCCCCCGCTGCAACTTGTACACCTGAGCCACCTTAACATTTCTTCGGAGGCTTTGTGTGTGCTGTGTGCCTTCCCCTCATTGTGTTTGATTATGTGTCTTGGATGATGGATTGTGTGTTTGCTGTGCAAAGCCAGCCTGCGAGTGCAGCACTATGAAAAGAGTTGCCCATACCTGTCAAGGGTTGCCATAGCAACTCTCACAATCCAAAGCCATAAGGGTCATACAATAATTGGCTAGCCACATGTTACATTAAGATTGCAAAATGTTACAAGAATCAATATCATTATCTCCTCAGCCTCCAGCTTCTTCTTTGATCTCCATTCTCAAACAGTTCATTAGCCTCAGCCAGTAACTAAAGGAGTCTTAAATGCGGAGGTGTTCTGAGGCCATTAAATACATCGATCGGTCCTGCATGTGGCATGAGTACAATTGAGTCTTTGTTCCTGGTACACTGTGTGTTCCTTCTAGTTATCCAGTGTCCTGTTGACAACTGACAACACACCCCTGGAGAGTTTGTCTATCCAGTGTGTTTACCTCAGAGCTCTGAGATTCTTGGCATTGAGCTGAGGAGGATGTGTCTTGGCTTTCCTTTTTTTCATGGGGATATTTACGCATACTCCATAGCTTATGTTAAGCGACAGCCTTGGGGCCAGGGACAGGGAAGAGGAAAGATGGTGTTTATATACCCATTCTTAGTCCTCTCCGGCTCCAGTGCTGAAGACCCGCTGAGAAGCCAGGGAGGAGAAAATGGACAGGCCAGCAAGAAAGTGCAAATATTGATGTTTTTCTTGCGCTTTGACCAGGAAGTACTAAAGTCATGCGAGGAAGAGTGCAAAATTTTTTTTAAAGGTACAAGAGCCCATATACAACACCTTATGCCTCACCATATGGTTGGATGGAATATAGAGTTCACTAAGTTTTATTGGTCAGCAAAAGAGCATGAATTGTATGTGTAGACAAAAGGGTCCAATTCTGTGCTTGAGACCATGTAGTCATTGTAAAATGAGACTTTTTTTAAAGAATTTAGACCACAGTTTATGAAGTGGTAATGGATAAAATGTTTTTGTAATTAAATGCATCACATTTATTTTTCAGATGTAACACATTAGGAGGTTTTGCTTGTGTACAAAGCAAACAAAACAAAACACCGCACTAGTGTGAGGTCTGTCTATAGGGATACACTAATTCCTGCAAATGTTTACATTTTTCTCTTATGTTTCCTGTGTACTGTGTTTCTGTACATTGGACAAGCTCCAAAAATGAGCAGAAACTATAAACAATGACAACTTTTACTTTTTAAAGCTTTTCGCACTGTGCGGTTTATTAAAGCGTGTTGAGTGAAAAAGGATGTGTTTCATTATCATTGTTATTAATTATATTTATTACAGCGAAATGAATTTGTAAATAACTGTACTCTTAGTAAAAGTATACACTGATCAAAAATGTGTGGTCAGTAAAATCATTAAGTTTGGGGTGTTATTTAAGAAATTCGTATTTTTATTAAGCAAGAAACCAAGACTTTCGCATTGTTACAAAGTTGTGTATTTAAAATATATGCCGTTCTTTTGACTTTCTGTTCGTTAAATTCATTATTCATCATTGATCATGACAAAGGTTTCTTAAGCACCTAATGAGCATATCAGAAAGATTTCTTAAGGATCATATGACACTGAAAACTTGAGTAATGGCTGCTGAAAATGTAGCTTTGCCATCACAGAAATACAATTTAAAATATGTTATTTTAAATTGTAACAATTTTCGTGACTATTTTTACTGTGTTTTTGATCGAATAAATGCAGTCTTGGTGAGCATAAGGGACTTCTTTCAAAAACATGGGGGGAAAAATCTACCCCAAACTGTAGTATGATCATTAGCCTAATTATTTTGTTTGCTATTAACCTAACGTATAGCAACTTGCCACTTCAGATTCTGCAGTATTTATTTACAGGCATTTCACAGCAGCTTGAAGCACAGATCATCCAGTCAGATTTTGTTCTGTTTTAATATCTTTTCAAATGTATTTCTGTGATTGGCAAAGCTGAATTTTCAGTAGCCATTACTCCAGGTTTCAGTCAGAATTACTTGTTTACTACAATGAACCATCACTTGTCTTTGATGCAACATGTCAGTATCTTTCAACTGTGTCAGTTTCTGTTACTACTCACCTTTGAACACCTGAATAAATTCAGTACTGAATGGTTTAGAAATCCTTCTGGGAATTTAGTGCTCATAAAATGATAATGCTAAGATAATGGCATTTTAAAGATATCTTTGTACTCTCTATCGACCAAATTACCTAAACGTGTATGGATGTACATGTGGTTCTCGCAATCTGGTATTTGAATTGTTATTTAGTAGGGGTGTGACAAGACACTTATCCCACGAGACGAGACGAGACACGAGACTGGGTTCACGAGAACGAGACGAGATTTTTAGACTTTTTTAAAGAAATCCTCAATGATAAAATATATAGGGAAAAATTTTCTTTTATTCAACTGAAAAACACAAAATGCAAAAAAGTAGGTGCATTTTGAAATCAACTTTATGAAATCTATTTTAATAACTTTTAGGCAGTAATAAACAACATGTAAACACTGCAAAATGTTTTGCCACAAACTCAACTGACAGGCAAGTAATTGCACAAATAAAAATAAATAATAAACAACATAAATATCCCTTTAAAGTGGAAGTGAAGCAGTCAGTCAAGTTTACATTATTTAGTAAACTGATTTCCACTTTAATAAAAAAATATATAATAAACACGATTAATGTATCCATTTAAAAGAATAAAGCAGGCTGAGAGATAGTTAGGGTCCTATGAAATCCATATTATTTTTTCCCAAATTCCGTTTTTTCCATTTTAATTTTTCTGGATTCTGTTTTTTTCCGTTTTAATTTTTCTCGACTCCTTTTTAATAGTTAAATTAAATTGTATTAATCAAAAAGCATGTCTTATTAATTAAAATCATGAAACTCATACATTTTCACATCAATTTATTAAAAGTTTAACAAAAATTACATGTTTAGGCCCCAAAAATGTTTTTATTTTTTCCAACCTTATGTTTTATTTTTACCAAATTCTGATTTAGCATGTCTAATTATTTGAATGCATAAAAATAAGTATGTTTCTTTGTTCTTAAAATAGCCTTATGAATTTTTTCCCCCTCAGCAATTCTGTGTTGTATATTTACATTTTTCTGGTTATCAAATGAAGACATAAAACGGTAATTTATTTAATCTTTTTATCAAATGAAAACAAACTTTATTTTTGGCAAACAAAGGGGATTTACTATTAAAATTAAAACATGGAAGAAATATTGTGTGATGACTAAAAAAAATATGTTTGTTTAATTTTTTTTTTTTATAGTAGTAGTAGTCGTAGTAGGTATGTACATTCTTTGAAAAATTGTTATAGGCAAAATGTCTTCAAATCAAACCGGACTTTTATTTTGACGGGTTGCCTTGAATACCTTTACAGTTCTGTGTATGATATGACGCTAGTTTTACTCAAATCAAACGCTAAAATGTTCATGAAGTGACTCTCAGAGCAGTTCAAGAGATTATGTTCATGTGTTCATATACTCATATATTGAGGCGGCAGAGGCTGAAAACACAGCGAGCTTGGGTATCGAGTGTCACGCGCACTTCAGTGTGTGTGTAGTAAATGAAACTGTGCATCTGCGCCGTTCATTCACAGAGACAGGCAGAACATGCAGTATTCATATTTAAATCGACTTTTGTTGCGTAATATTTACAGATACTAGTCCAAATCGTGATTTGATTTGTGTAATGACCTACTTTTGATTAATTCATTCAAATTTTGACAAATTCCGTGATATTCCGCGTCAAACAGTAAATTCCATTTATGACTGGATAAAGACTACACTGCGTAATTTTCCCGCTTGTCATGCGGTCACTTGCCTGATGTGAACATAAAATATCTTACATACCACCACTTGTGAAAGAGCCAGTGTAATGCAAATATATCTGAAAGGTCTGCGCGAGGATATCGTCACGTTCTCGGGAGACCAGTCAGATCTCGCGAGACACAACGGATCTCGCGAGATCTCATGGCATGAGATCTCGTCACACCCCTATTATTTAGGTGTGCCGGCTAGCAATGGCAGTGTGCTAGATATAAACACAGTATGTTTTCTCTCGTCTGTTTTTGTAGACTTAATAGGATCAGGATGTCAGCTAGTAGAAACCAAGACTTTATTCCTGTCTAGGACATCTTAATAGCTCGCCAGCATGACACATTCTTCCCTTTTGCCAGGAATAAGGGAAGGAGACTGCATTTGTGGATGTTTTATGCCATGGTTGCTCTGTCTACCATGAGTTGCCAACAGCTGTCATTCAAAGGAAGAGCAGCTGGTACTCTTATAATAGAATCTGCTCACTAGTTCTAGATGACCAGCAGAAGTCTGGGGTCACATGAGGGTCGCCAGTGTGAGAGGTGAAGTTGATTATGGGTTAGGAACTATTTATGTCTGGTGAGACACAAAGCATACCATTTTGAGTTGGACTAGATAACAAATTTGATTACAAGAAAATGAAGGTAGCCTATTTTTGAAACTGAATTTATTTGGAACTTTGATTAATAAATGACCACTTTTAAAAAGTGTTTTAGTTTTATTTATGTTTATTGAATTAACTTTTATTTTTATATTTTAGTTAAATTTTTAGTAAAGTGCTTAATTTTGTCATGTGCTTTTGTAATTTTGTGTAATTTTTCAGAGCTTTATTTAGTGCTTCAACTTATTTCAGGTATTTGCCAAGGTGACATTTCTCATTTTCCTTTAGTTAAAATTTTCATCTAATATTTATATTTTATTTGTTTAGCTTTTCTTCAAAAAACAACAGTTTGTTTTAAAAGTTTGAGAAGGTTAATAAGGTTATTATGGTTAATCTGTTAATGATATTAACATTCTAATTGGTTTTTAATTACATAACATTATTTCAACATTGTGTGGAATGTTCCACAGGATGGATATTTCAAGGAAAAGTGTTGGAGCCTGTATATTTATAGGCAGCCTGAGTCAGTGGATGGATGAGGGTAAAAACATCCCAAATATTTTTATGTATGAGTGGCTTGGATTTTTTATGTTTTTTGATTGAAAACAAATGTTCAAAAATAGCCAGTCTGTGGTATGAAGAAGGTGGAGAATGAATAGATCCCAGATGGAAGGGAAGCTCTGACTTCCTGTCTTTGGGTGCAGGGCAGGATAATTGCAGTGCAGAGACAGCGGGCGATAGAGGCAAAGGGTACTACGGTCCTGTAATGGATATGCCAAGAAAGGACAGGTTAGAGAATACAAAAATGTCTCAGTGACCTGACCTATCACCTCAGATAAGTCTCTAGGAGAGCCAGTAATCTGAATGAACTCAAAACATGAATCACGTGGAGCGTTAAAAGCAGCGAGTGGAGAGTATTTATGGCTGAACAATGCAGTCACCACAGCAAAATGCTCTGGAGTCCAGGATGTTTATTCAGCTTCTGTTTAAGCACAGCTACTTTGATTTATAGTATTCCCTGTGTATTTATTCAGTCCGCTGGAATGAAACCAGAGCAGGTTAGCACATCACCTAACCAGTATGAGTTCAGGGAGCAAGTCATTAGCACACGCTAAACAAAGTTCACCAACTTCCGACATGGAATTCATCATCAGTTATTGTGTTGTCATGCTATAATGCTTGTCTCAGAACTATAGGCTGTGACTAACAAGTACGGGAAAATGTGTGCGTGTTCATATGTTCATATTTCATCAGATATCATATCATTAGATTGCATGCCAATGTTTCATGAATACGACAATGAACACAACGCAAGCTGTAATGCAAACAAATAACTCTTATGAACTGGTTCTTTTTAATGAGTCATTCAGAGTCATCACAGTTGGCTCCCTCACTGAAACTCTTAAATATTTTGCAAAAAGTATTGATTATTGTTTACCATATGTGGTCCAAATGTTAGTTTGAATAGACTTTAAGTTGGGGTGACATATTGGAAACATAATAAACACACAGATTTTTACTTTATTTTCTTACAAAACAGAGTGATGTTTATAAGTTAATGATACAAATGTAATCAGGATCACTATATGAATCACATCATCAATGAATTTATACTTAATACAACAACATAAACTAGTTTATATCATTTCAATCATTGGAATTTGACAGCTGAAAAAGTAAATGTTTCATCCTAGTAACAAATAGCTACTAAGCTACTGAGGACTTCTAAAAGCTACTAAATCTTTTTCCTGTTTTGATTTCTCTCGCTCTTTCTTTCCTCTTCAGTGCGGGCACAGCTGAGCATGGTCCACTGCTGAGTTAAGCTGTGGTGCACACGCTGCAGAGAGGAGAGCAAGAGTGCTTCAACTGATCCTGTCTTCACACTTGTTTTGCACAAGGCTGGCCTCCAAACATGTCTGCAGAAGTGGAATCCAGCACAGCCCCGGTCGAGCAGGCACCTTTCAAGACACCCTCCAAAAAAGAAAAGAAAAAGGGTATGTGACAGGGCAGGGGTCTTCACTTGGCACATCTCAGTATCTTGCTCTGTTGGTATACTGGCCAGACCAAATGCAAATGGTTCAAATACTTTTACATCATTTTTTCTCAAGCACAGCTTTGCCAATCATTGTTTAAAAGGCTGCGATCTTTTTTCATTTTTTTTTTCATTTTACTTAATTGGTGGTTCCTGAGTGAAACTTCTCCATTATAAGATGATATGTAATGTATTGTTATAAGAGAGTACAAAAACTTGTAAGTAGATGTCTTTGCTGACCTACTTGTGTCTACTAGTACATCATCAGGGGTATAGTGAGTGTCCCGCTGAGGTTTACTGTGAGTCTCTTGCTGTGTGTGAGCTAGCGTCCACGTCCCCAGTGCACCTACAAAAACCATGCTTGATCCACAACAAACATGTAATGAACCTGAGGTAAAACTAAGCCCTCATAAGAGTTTTGAAACCTGAAAATACTTCTACTTGCCACCTCCGTAAATGAAAAGGCAGCTTCTTTGGAGATTTGATCTGAGAATTTACATGAAGTTAAGAGCTGGTTAAGAAAACCATTTTGAGATTACATCCATGATTTATGGTTCAGTCTGGAATCCAAAGGATTTGCCATATTGTTCTCTGGCTGTACAGTTGGAAACAGATAAAAATGATTTAATAGTTATGTATTAACCTAAAGTCACCAGTTTATTAAAAAATGTTAGCTTTCTTTGGAAGGTTTCAGTTGTGTTTTTGTTTTGTTTTTGTGGAATTTTAAGCGTGGGTGGGCTTTTTATTAGTTTCACAGGAAACTGCTTTAAGCCTTTTGACATTTTAATATTTTAATATATTTTGATGTCCTCATCTCAGATGTGCTGGTTTAACTTATTTATCTATTTGAATGTATTACCGTTTCCCTTCTATAGAGCACAGTTAGAAACATTGTGCTTGTTTGCAGCCTAATTGCACTGGTAAAAGCAAATGACAAAATCTTGTAGTACAAAATTCAAGCACTATGTTTTCTGTATTCTCATAACTTTAGCATATTTTCAGCAAATTTGGGATATTAGATCAGACTTTCTCTATTTAAACCTAATCTGAATCACTTTTTTGGTACTTAAATGCAAAGCTGACGCAATAGTAGCATGATGATTATGCAATTATGTTTATGACCTAGTGATTACAGTTGACAAATGAAGGTCTTTCTGGTACAATAAGGCACCAAGAGGACTATTTGAAGAGGACTGTTGGAGATTCCTTGACATGTCGTGTAGCGCAGTGCAAAGTTGGCGAACAGCCACCTGCTGAAACTTAAAATCCTCTGTCCAGAGCTCCAGGGGCCTCTTTGACCCAATATTTCTCTGGATTTATTTTTCTAAGCTGGAACCTGGTGCACAGTGGTATTGTTTGTCTTGCCTAGCTCATACCAATTTCCACAATACCTTCCAGCTGCGACTGCAAGACACTCTCCAACATGTCTATTTATGAGCCTTTTCCACAGGCATGAAAACAAGCAGAATGATTCCCACAGTCTCACGCTGAGGAGCCAGCAGTGATTTGGGTGACGAGGTGCATCTGGGGTTGAAGGAGGTTTTTCATAGTCATGTGTTGGACATAGAAACAAAAATATAATGCTGCAACATCACGTTTGATCTGTCAGCCACATCGTTATTGCAGTTCATGTATAGGCCTATTTTTCTTTCATATCTTTAACTTTTTTATAGAAGGATATGTTTTTGGCTTTTAAGTCAACTCTTTGATTTAGACTGGCACAAAAATGGCATAGCTTTCCTTCATGATCAGGCTCATTTGTGAGCAATAGGCCATTTTTCAGTATGTTTGTCATTTCTCTGCCCACTTCATCTCATGGGTTCTTTATTTTCATTTATTACAAAAATACGTTAATAAATGACAGTTGATATTGAACATGAATAAATACGTAAAGTCAGACACAAAACAGAAACAGAAAATAGATCTAACAAAGGCCAATTTCCAGTGAAATATCTTCCCAGTCATCTGTGATGCCTTTAAGTCCATCATTATGTGTGTATTTTGGTGTAACTGAGTGGCAGTTTCTCTTTGCAGGTGATGAGGATGTGGGATGTGAAAGCATCTGAAATACACAATTGAGTTTAGAGTTACAGTGTTTCATCATCCATTTGTTTATGTAAAAACAAATATGTTTATGAATGCCAAAAGTAGCAAAAATGGAGAGTATGTGAGCCCTTCACAAAGTTAACAAGGTAAAAGTGCTATAAAGTCATGGGATAGCTTTAATGTTTAATGTTACTGGGTATGTTTATGCATAATCCCAAGTAATAATTTAAAAAAATCTAACAATACAGATCATCAATTCACTATTTCCTCAATATCCTTATATCCTCAACTGAATAGAACTGCTCACACATGAGTGTTCTAAAAAGAGGAAAAGACACGATTGTTAGGAAACCAATTTGAAAGTTACAATTTATTGACATTTTAAAAAAGAAATCATTTACCTGTTGAGAGTGATCGTCTGTGTAGTTGGATAGCTCCAGAAAATAAATAATGAGGTGACTTTGACAGTTACAGATTTGAAAAACAAAAAGGTGGGAATGAAGAACCTTAAAGTCTAAAAGTGTTCTTCGGTATGATATGGTTCTAAATAGAACTGTTGTTACATGTAAATAACTCTTATTTTTAGTGTCTATTTAAGGCAAGCACATATTTACAGGTATTATATGTTCACGTTGGTTGGGAGTTGTAGAGCAGAAACCTCAAGCCTGTAGAGTTCCTGCATGGGATGAATGTCAATGCTGTCCCTCAGCTTGGCCACAGAAGGCATGAGGTCTGGGCCTCCGCCAGGCTGTTCTCTCTCAGTCTCTTTTTGTTTCTCTGTGTCTGGCTTACTCCCTCTTTCTCCGCTCCGCCTCTGCCATCTCAGCAGCGCCACTGGCCAAAAGGGGACATCGCCACATAGTCAGCTGAGCTCTGAACTGAGACACAGGGCAGACAGACAAAATAAAATGGCAAAAAGTCCAGAGAATCAAAAGGCTAGTAGAGTTAGATGATAGTGAAAAGACCCAATGAAGAGGAGAGGAGTTGCTTCCGAGGAAGAAGGACTGAACTAATAATGTGCAAATAATGTGACACATATTCAAAACAACACAATTTCAGGGCTAGAATGTGGCCAGACATGTATATTAAAACATGCATTGAACCCGATAAAACGCTATGATCAGCATATCAGCGGCTCTCTGACGCACTTTGTGTTCATTTTAATCAGCCTCCTTCAGATCTTTTTGCACCATTGAGCAATCGCACATAATTTGATGAGCGTCTGGCTAACTTGCTGACATTTCCAGTGATTGAATAACATTCAGACTGAGATTCAGAGCTGCTAGAGATAACGCTGTCTCTCAGACAGCTGGTGCCATCAGTTCCTTCCGAATGGCACCAATCAGTCCCAGTGACACCCGTACTTAAGTCGCTGAATCGTTTCTCATTCCTCTAAGAATAGAGGATTTCATAAATGATTCTGCACTGCACTATTCATTCCCATTTTAGATGCTTTTGTTTTGAATGACAGCTGCATTTGTGATGACGGCTGTAAACTGTAATCAGTTAATTACATGGAGAAGTATTTTAAAAAGGTTAAATGACTGGGGCTAGTCCTGCACTACAGAAAGGACACTTAATTAGTGGTTTCATGTATGAGTGAAGAACCTGCTTTTTTCAGCTCTTTTCAAAAGGATAACCCTATTCAAGACATGTACAGTTGTTTTTTATTCAGTATTCGGTGCCACATTATCCTTACAAATCATTCTAATATGTTGATTTGGTGTTGAAAAAATTATATTATTATTATTTATTATTATTATTATTGAACAAGCTGTGCTGTCTAAATATTTCTGTGGAAACCCATGATACTGTTTCTGGAATTCTAGATGATGAATAGAAGTCAAAAGAAAGCACTTTTGATCAATTAATGCATCCTTGCTAAATAAAATAATATATATATATTTTTTAAGACTTTTGAATGGTAGTGTATATTTGCACATTTATTAAAATATATGCACATGTATTTTTCTTTTCTTAAAACATAAATTGAAAAAAATAATTATGGTTATTGACTTTATTAACAGCCCTAATATTTTTAAGCCTCTTTTTTATAGGTTTAAAAAAGCTAAATCAAAATCCCCACCCCCCCCCCCCCCCGCCCCCCCCCCCCCCCCCCCCCCCCCCCCCCCCCCCCCCCCCCCCCCTGGTCCAGTATCTTCTAGGCTATACGTTTGTCTGGTTTGGAATTAATCACATAACTAAGTATAAATATCAGTTGTCTCAATCTCTCTACAAGTGTTTGAGGTCATTTATAGAGTATCTGTTTATGGTGATCTGTGTCACTGCAGTTGAACTATTTTAATAAGCTTTCTAATTAAAAAGCATTAAATTCTTTCTCCTTTAATACATGCCAACACACACTGATGATTAAATGAAATATTTTTAATTCTCACAGTACTACATTTTGTTTTAGATTATAATCTCTCTTTATCTCCTCTTCTCAGCTGCAGCGAGCCCAGAGAAAACAGACGAGTTCCTCCTTGCCAGGTTCAAAGGTAATGGAGTTCGCTACAAAGCCAAGTTGATTGGTGTAGATGATGTGCCTGAAGCAAGAGGAGACAAAATGAGCCAAGACTCCATGATGAAACTAAAGGTCAGTGAAAGGTCAAGCATGCATGTTTACCTTTTAGTAGACATCTTAAGTGACTTCCATTAGCCAAAACTAATGGCAGTGAAATAGGACAAGACGGATTTATTTGTATAAAACTTTCACACTGCATCTTGTTTTAAAGCTTTATAGAATATAGTGCCTTAAAGGGTTAGTTCACCCAAAAATTAAAAATTATGTCATTAATTACTCACCCTCATGTTGTTCCACACCCCTAAGACCTTCGTTCATCTTCAGAACACAAATTAAGATATTTTTGATCAAATCCGATGATTCAGAGAGGCCTCCATTGACAGCAACGTCACCCAAACTCTCAAGATCCATAAAGGTATTAAAGACGTCATTAAAACAGTAGACGTGACTACAGTGGTTCTACAATAATTTTATGAAGCGACGAGAATACTTTTTGTGTGTGCAAAAACAAAACAAAAATAATGACTTTATTCAACAACCTCTTCTCTTCTGTGTCATTCTCATACATTGTTTACGTCCAGGTTCTATGTCAGAATGCCGGCTCATTATTGGACGGCTCCTGCATCAGCATCACATGCATGCGTCGCGCTACTCACATGTGCAGCTTTGGCCAATAATGAGCCGGCGTTCGGACGTAGAACACGGAAACCTTCACTGTGCTTACTGCGTTAACCACATAAGGATAATGACAGGGAAGAGATTGCTAAATAAAGTTATTCTTTTTGTTTTGTTTTGTTTTTGTGCACAAAATGTATTCTCGTCGCTTCATAAAATTATTGTAGAACCACTGTAGTCACGTCTACTGTTTTAATGACGTCTTTAATACCTTTATGGATCTTGAGAGTTTGGGTGACGTTGCTGTCAATGGAGGCCTCTCTGAATCATCGGATTTGATCAAAAATATCTTAATTTGTGTTCTGAAGATGAACGAAGGTCTTAAGGGTGTGGAACGACATGAGGGTGAGTAATTAATGACAGAATTTTCATTTTTGGGTGAATTAACCCTTTAAAGGTCACATATTTGGCACCTTTCTGGAGTTTTATTTTAAGTCTTGATGTCCTTAAGAATATATATTTGCGGTATAAGTACCAAAAACCATCTCAATATATTTCTCAGGAGCTCTGCAAAGAACAGGTCGATTTTGGCCTGTCTAATTAATATTCATGAGCCTCTCTTCTGATTGGCCTGTTGTTTTCTGAGTGACGCACGGCCAGGCCAACCACAGGTAACGAGGGTCGTGTATGCTGTAGCCTGCTGTGGATTGATTACTCACAAGTAAGGTCAATAGAAACGTTAATGATGGTCACTGCTGAGGGAAATCATGTAAGTTGTCCGGCCTTACATGTTTGAGTTGAACTCAGACCCCGAATTGGCGACGACAGGAGACAACCAACCACCTCCTCAAACGCGCTTACAACAGGATGTTTCAGAATGGTAATTCATGTTGGGTTTTTTTCAAACACCGAATGCAGTAAATACAAACCTGACCAGCTGAGCGTTTGCGATCACGTGAACTTGAAGACACTTGTACAAATGCGGATGGGTGACATGAATGGAAATTATTCCAGATTGGTGATGTAGTATTTGGTTTCTGTATTCTGTACTGTATTTTCCTGTGCTCAAACCTGCCAATCTAAAGGATCAAACGCCGTGTATGGCGTTTGAGGTAATTTGTGAATTAGCATAGACTTATAGTCTAAATAAAACAATTTGCAACTGTTACTATTATTACACTTGTATACAAAACTTTGTATTATGCTTGTTATAGAGTGTGTGACGTCATGTGCACTACCACCGGTGGCAATAGACCACTGCGGTGGCGCAGTTGTCACGGCGACCATCACAGCCCTACTGTGCAATGATGTAGTTTCCTGACATCCAGACTGAACAGCGTTTTCTCGACATGTTTCCGTGTTGTTGTTGCTCAGCAATGGCATGGACGCGATGTTGTCTGGGGGTTTGGCAAAAGGAGGTGCTCGGGGTGGTGACTGAAGGCGGTGACTGAGTAGTTCTGACGAACCGTCACAACGGTTCGTGAAAAATCACAGCTACTTTATGCAGGCTGTGTGCATTTGACTGTGGATTGACTGTTTTGAAACGTATATGGTAGTTACATAACACCTAGAACTCAGTTATCATGAAAAAAGCCAGGAAATTTCAGTTTTGACAATATGGGACCTTTAATTCCACCAAAGAGTAAACTGTGGAAAATAAAAAAAACTAGATTGTTAGATTTGAGAAGAAAGATAGATCAGAAGGAACCATTTCTCTTCAGAAAGAGAATAATTGAGCCAACAAATGTTTTTCCAGTATTTTTGACATAAATGTTACTGTGTGAAGTAATTCTTATGACCTTTGTAATTTGTTTCGCTTTGTAATGCAATATATTTTAAGAGACAGAAAAATACCATTTGTTTCCTACACAATTTATTTAATTGTTTGACAGACATTTTTTAGCAGGATACTGAGTACATCCAGGATCAAGTAGTCAAAATATTGTTTAGTAATCATTCATTTGTCGTTTTACTCTGTGATCACAGGGCAAGGCGGTGGCAGCTCGTTCTCAGGGCAAACACAAGCAGAGAGTCTGGGTGAACATTTCTCTCTCAGGAATCACTGTTACTGATGAGAAAACAGGGGTGTGTTTTTCTCACTTACTCTTCATTCATACCAACTAGTATAAACTCTTCAACAGAAATATAATTTAAAACCCAACAGTACTCATTGTTATTTTGTTTTGACTTCTCCAGGCAACATTACTGGAGCACGCAGTAAATAAGATCTCCTTCATCGCTCGAGATGTCACTGACAGCAGAGCGTTTGGCTATGTGTGCGGTGCGGAAGGCCAGCACCAGTTCTTCGCCATTAAAACTGCACAGCAGGTCCAGTGAGATTTTATTGAGCAAAGCTCTTTCCTTCCTCACACTCTCATGCCTTAGGCACATACAGGCAAACTTGTTCTGTCTTTTTTGTAGCTCTGTTATAAAAAAAAGAAACCATTCCCCCCCACATAAAAACATTCACCCATAAACCAGCAGGAAGCATGCCTTTTAACACACTGTTTGTGTTTTCACTCAGGCAGAGCCTCTTGTCATTGACCTGAAGGATCTTTTCCAGCTAATCTTCAATATGAAGAAAAAAGAAGTTGAGGGTTCAAAGAAGGTGCGGGACCTCTTAAAATGATTTTTAGATGATTTTAGGCTGTATGAGCTGCTGAGATACCTTTACAGTACACACATGCGTGCATCAAATGTATATTAACAATGCAACAAGTTTTGTGTACTACTGTTTAAAAATGTGTTTTTTTAAGAAATCAAAACTTTTTTTAAAGCAAGGATGCATTCAATTGATCAAAAGTTACAGTAAAGACATCTTTAATTATACAAGGATTTTTATTTAAATGCAGTTCTTTTGAACTTTTTTGTATTCAAAGAATATTATTAATTATTGAAAATAATAAGACTTTTTATTTGAACACCAAATCAGCATATTAGAATGATTTCTGAAGAATCATGGCACTGCAGACTGAGGTAATGGCTGATGAACAACATTCAGTTTTGCCATCACATGAATAAATTATATTTTAAAATATATTAGCATAGAAAACGTACTTTAAATTTGAATAATATCTCACATTATTACTGTTTTTACTGTATTTTTGGTCAAATAAATGCCACTTTACTAAGCATAAGAAACATCTTTCAGAAACATTAAAGGGGTCATATGATGCTATTTTAAAGATCATTATTTTGTGTATTTGGTGTAACAGAATATGTTGACATGCTTTAATGTTCAAAAAACACATTATTTTTCAAATACCGTACATTATTGTAAGTCCTCTATGCCCCACCTCTCTCAAATACGTCATTTTCAACAAAGCCCCCTCCTTTCGACAAGCGCAGTCTGCTCTGATTTGCCAGCTGACCCAGTGCATTGTGATTGCCGAACACCACAAGCACGCGTCGGAAATGTAACACCCCCTTACCATAATCGCGAGCTAACAGTTAATAATGTCGTTAGTTTTACCATCAGTTCAAGCCTGAAAGGGCAACAGAGTCGCGTGACAGACACAGTGATGTGCAGTACACAAGCCGCGGTTAAGACAGCTGACGTGCTATGATTTCTGACAGGCAGTTCACTCTCCTGTGATGTGACCCTGTTCCCCTCTCTCACACACACAAACACACACCAACTACGCGTTTCTCTCTCTCGATGCGCAAAACTCCGCATTTGAACAGTCAATAGCAAATACTTAAACTAATAACAAAACATACTTACAGTCGCTGATTCAGAAGCGCCAGATTGTCAGCAAAGTCGGAATTGACCCTTTTTTTTTTTTTTAAATAGCCTTTGTGAGCCAGCCTTGTACTCTTCTAGGTTCAAAAAACTGTCATCCATAAAATGCGTTGCACAAATTCGAACATCTGGGTTGTGCTGTTCTGTTGTAAATAAATCTTAACCAATGATTCCTAATTGCATCTACTTCCGGAAGGCCAAATAAAGTGCTTTTGCTTTCGCCTAGAAACACGTCTCCCTGACATGGCTGCATCAACACTACTGCTGTTCCTGAAACCACGCCTTCTTTCTTTGCGTGCACATTTGGGTGGCATTATGCTAATGTTTCCACATAGTGACGTAAATATGTGGGGGCATATTAGAACGAGCCGTTTTAGGTAGGCGTGGTTGACTCTTAACTTTTATAAAGAATATCTCGTTGGATTTGAGACTTTAGTCTTTGCAACTTTACAGATCTTCTTTATGCACCAAGAGCTTGTAACACTCCAAAGAGAAAGGAAAAATTGAAATTGCATCATATGACCCCTTTAAAAAAATCTTACCAACCTCAAACTTTTGAAAGGTTGTGTATAGTATGTATCATCACATCCTGAATTACTCAAACATTGTTATAGACTTTATGTAAATTTATTACGCATTAGTGCATGTCTCAGACATAACATGAAGACTGAAAACATTGCCATCTAGTGTGACTTTTTGTTCAGCTGTGCTTTAGTCTCTCTTGTGTATTGATATTGCTTTTTGTTATGTTTTGTCATTTTTTATTCTGACCTACTAATCAGATCTTGTTTTCTCTTTAGGATGGAAATAATAAAGTGATGGAAGTAAGTATTGAGACATTAAATGCTTCAGCTGCCAAATATTCATATCATACTGTATATTTTTGCCAGTGCAACTAGTATCTCAATTTCTGTAAATCTTACCTCAACAGAATGGCAATGAAGGTTCACACAATGACAGAAAAGTAAGTATGATTTATTGTGGTATGGTTTACATTTACCAAATGGTTCTGATCTTGAAAAACAACAGTGGGAGTATTTTGTTAGTGGTCTCCAACCTGAAGGCAGAGTTAGCAGTAGAATTGTGTCTCTCTGGCCAACTTCCTAAAGCCCCCTGCTGGGTTGTCTTCATGTTGTTGTTCACCATTTGCACACAGCACCTAAACTAGTCTCCTCAGGGGGTGAAAGCTAATGAAGTTAGCAGACAGGAAATAACTGAGATGCATCACATAGCAGCTCTGGCCATTCTCCTCATTCTCTTCACTGCTCATTTCCTCCTATTCATTTGCCCACAGTATGAATAGTGCTTCTCTTAGGTGTTTTGGTTACTCTGACTCTGTTTGGCTTCCATAATCTGGTCTGAATCTTGTTTTTCCTTTTTCAACTCTGTGCTGCAGGGCGTCGAACAGCTGGACTTGTTTGGAGACATGTCGACCCCACCTGACTTAAACTCTCCCTCGGTAAGACTGTTGGGCAAGAATGAGTCACACATACTCATGTATAAATATACACATTCAGACCGAATGGGAGACTTTTTCACTCCAGTTTTGGTTATTAATGGATTGTATTGACAGTAACACTCTGCTTTATTAACACAAAAAGATACACTAACATTATTAATGTTATTTCCACGGAAATCTATTATACACCAGCTCATTTACCAGACCAAAGCAACATTATCCAAATGAGACATTACGCTGTTTGAAAGAGACTAGCGTCATTCAGACAAGTCTCATATCCTGCTATAGTCCTTGTTTAGTCTTTGGTGCTTGATTGACCTCAAATGAAGAAAATGCCGTCATGGGGAGTAGAAGGCCTGGGTTCAGGCAAACGAAAATAACAAGCACTAAAAACTCAACAAGGCTCAGTTGTTTGAAGACACTGCACTTTAGAAGAGTTTAAAAGCTGAATGAGACTGTTTTTGCCTTTTTCTTTTTTCAAAATTATGAATTCTTAGCCCCTTGAAAGTGTTAAATAGGTTACATGTAAAATATATATGAGTTTCCACAAAACGAATGAGTCTTCCCATAGCCCCTCATCTTCTGCTTAGCGTTTACTTTCATGGTGAACTTTTCAAAAGTGGTGTTGATGCAGTCTTGTTCTTCTAACTTCTAACACTGCAATCACTGAGAGAACAAGATCAGGTAATGTGTGCATTCATTCGTTTTAAGTCATCCATTATTCAACCCGTGTTTTGTTGTCGAAAGCATGCTAAAACACTTTAAGCAGGGTTGCCAACTTCAGTAGAGGAGGATAAGGGACAAATGTCTTTAGGTTTCACCATTTACAATTAAAGAAAAAAAAGAAAAGCTAGTAGTAGCTGCCCTTTCTTCTTCCTTGATTCTTTGCGTACTGTCAAATGTAGCGTCTGTGCAGCATTTCCAGTATTAGGGCAGTTCACAACTCTCTGTGTTTCACATCCATCTTTTGCGATTTGTTTTTCACCTTTTTTTTTTTTTGGATTGTTTTTCCACTTGTATGTAACCTACCATTTCAAATCAATTCGGGGGGTGATCGTTCTTTCATCAAAGAAAAAGCCCCCCCCTGAAAAAATAGGTTCCCAAATATTAAGCCTCAGTTTTCAACAAAGACAATAATGAAATGCTCAATAAATGTCTCTTGAGCACCAAATCAGCATATTAGACTGATTCCTGAAGGATCATGTGACACTGATGACTGGAGTAATAGCTGCTGAAAATTCCACTTTTGCCATCACAGGATCAAAAGCGGGGGAAAAAATTCATATAGAAAACAGTTATTTTACATTGTAATAACATTACACAATATTACTGTATTTTTAAATAAATGCAGCGTTTCTGATTTTTTTTTTCCCCCTCCCAAAATCTTACCAACCCCAAACTTTTGAATGGTTGTGTAAACCTGATTCAAATGGAAAAATATTGTTCTTAACTGTGTGGGTATAAGATGCTAAAATTCAGGACAGACTGCATCCTGTGTGGAAAATGAAATGCAATTTTTCCCTTAAAAACAGAACAATTGTGTATCATACAGGATAGTTGGCAGCCCTACACTTACGTCATGCATGCCCATCTTGTTAAAATTTCTGA
Organism: Sinocyclocheilus anophthalmus; assembly: GCA_018155175.1. Classification (NCBI taxonomy): domain Eukaryota; kingdom Metazoa; phylum Chordata; class Actinopteri; order Cypriniformes; family Cyprinidae; genus Sinocyclocheilus; species Sinocyclocheilus anophthalmus. Next base: position 521,456 of record JADLZN010007266.1, on the reverse strand, counting down.
TTGCTTGAACACAGCACCTAAAATGTATTTTACTTCATGTGTGACTTCATCTATATTATTGACATCAGCTTATTATTTATTCTTCCCTCCTCAAATCTTCTTTCAGGAGTCTGAGGACATCCTGTTGATGGATTTGTCCACTGAGATAGACAGCAATCAGAACTGTGTTAAAGGAAACCCCTTCACCTCGTCTTCTGTCCCCAGAGCCCCATCCAGCCTCTCGCCTGAGAACCCCTTCTCTTCTCAACACAACTTCTTCCCCGCCCCTATCCATGACCCGTTCAGTGATGACCCATTTTCCAAAAGTGACGATCAATCAATCAGGGACGACTCTGCCACAGCCAACCACAGCCCTAATAACTTGTTTAATGGTGGCCCTAAGAATGGTGACTCTGACTACTTAGGCCAGCAGTTTGACCAACTCTCCAACAGGACAATCATCCATGCTCTCAGTAATGGCCATTGGCCTTTAGATGGCAGAGCTGGGGAAGCCACTTGCTGGACTCAGAATACTGTCCCAGTTGAAGAGCAGAACGGACACGGGAAAGCGATGCCTTATCCGTTTGTGGGAGGTTCAGAGAAAATGCAGCCGGTGCAGAATGGTGTGAAACATGAGAATGGAGGCATAGAGCCACTTGTCAATCAAACCAAGGATTCGGTCATTATAAGCCCTCCACCACTCAACATGAAAGCCGGGAGGGGCAAGAGGAGTGTAAAGGTGAGGTTGCATTGATGACACTGTATTATCTCTTGCTTTTTAATTTGATAAATAACATTCTGCTGCACTTCTCTAAGCTTTCTTTTTTCTTTCTTTCATGTCTCTTGTGACTTTAAGCTTGCTAATCTATATCTAACACCACTTCATGATTGGTAATGTTGTTTGCCTCAATTTTTAATGCTTCAGTGAGTTGTACTCAGAAGGTAAGGATGGATTTGCTAATGTCTTTCCCATCACCTTATCTACATGTTACTATTACTATATATAATTTACACTACCATTCAAAAGTTTGTGATCAGTAATTTCTTAGCGCATCACGGCTGTTTTAGTTTGATCAAAAAACAGAAAACACTAAATCTTGTGAGATTTGATGCAATTTTCTACTATTGGTTTTCTGTTTTAAGTATACCTCTTCAATAGAATTTAGTTTCGGTGACGCAGTGCGAATGTTCAGCATCATTACTTACTCCGTCTTCATTGTCACAGATCCTTAGAAATTATTCTAATATCTGAATGTTATTATCAATGTTGGAAACAGTTGTGCTGCTTCATGTTTTTGGAACCTGTGATACTTTTTTCAGAATTCTTTGAATAAAAAATTAAAAAGAACAGCATTTATTAAAAGGAAGCTTGTGTTACCAGATCCCTACCGTTCCACAGTTTGGGGTCAGTATTTTTTTTTTTTTTTTTTTGATAGTAATGAATACTTTTATTCAGCAAGGAGTGTTAAGGGATAACCAGAGATGGGGAAGACTCATAGTTAAGAGAAGATTAACTTTCACTTTTTATTTATAAATTAATACAGAAAACAGTTCCCGTTTCCAAAACAATATAGAAGCAGACACAACGTTTTCCACTTGCTAATAACCTCGCATAAAGAATGATTGCTGCGGATCAGTGACACTGAGACTGATAATGATCTGCAAGTACACACTGCCGGTCACATAACTCCATTTCTTTTACGTATATGACCCAGAAAACCAATATTATAATTGCAATAATTCATCACACTATTACGTTTTTTCTGTATTTGTGATCAAATAAACGCAGCCTTGATGAACATAAGAGATTTTCAAAAACATAAAAAACTACTGATCCCAACTTTGACGGTAAGTAATAATAATGTGTATATATACTATCTATAGTAGCTATATAATATTAATTATATATATTATATATAACAAGTATATATAGATATATATCAGAAATATATTATGCTGTATAACTACATTTATAATGGTACCCAAGCTGTTTGCGTGAAAAATTCTGATGAGTGCTACAGTTTGTGTAGGTTTGACAGCCTACTCCTTCAACACAGCTCTGTGTTTGCGTTTAAAAAATTGCTTCAATACTCAGTACAATATCAATTGATCTGTTTAACAGACAAAGCAATAGGGATCACGTAATAAAAACAGTTACTACTCACACTTGCGTGGTGTGACATCGTATCCAATATAGTCGACACAGCATCGTCTTCTGGTTTCAATCTTTCTGAAAACCCGCGATTAACGAATCCTCGGTAAAATTAAGTGAACATAGGATCAAGTTCTGGAACTGGTTTCTGTGTAGACCTGTGTTTGCTGCTCTTGTCATTTACCTACAACATGTGCAAATTGGTGGGCGGAGCTAAACAGACAGTAATGAAGAAGCAGGCATTGATCTTCTTCTGCGGACGCAGTGTTTACTTTTACATCATAAAGTGGTACTGTACATTCCACAACATGTTTTGGCAGATTGGCTTCCATATAAGCTGTTTTTAGACTAACGAAAAAGTTTTGAGTTCTGAAACTTACAGGATGTTTTTATAGCACAATGACCTCTTATACTGTATATCAAAAGATCAAGGGAATTTGGATTTCTCAATTCATGACCACTTTAATCTATTACAATATGCTTGTTTAATCCCTGTTCTGTTTTTTTTTTACTTTTATTTAACCAGTTTGGTTCGATAATGGGCTGAGTCTCTTTTATAATTATCTTTGTTTTCTCTTTTATAGTCCCCTTCCAATGAAAAACCCGGGACAGATCCATTTGTTCCACCAAACCAATCAGAATCACCACCTCCTCAACCTGAGACCTGCCCTGTCAACTCTGTCAGTCTGTTCAGCAGGAGCCCTTCCTCCACTGACACACTCACAGCTCTTGGTAAGACGTTGGAGACGATAAATAAATATCTTGACATTCGTGAGCTTCCAAAAATGCTTTTTCAAAATGTCAGTGATTCTCATTCAAATGAAAGCTTGAGCCTAGAATGAGTGTCGTTCTGCTCATACCTGCATATTACTGTAGCTCAAACAGTAGGGCACAGCACTAGCAGGGCCAAAGGTTCTCAGGGAAATCTTGAATGTAGTGTAAGTCACTGAAATTTGACATCAGAGTCCAAATTGAATACCTAGCAAGTGGCAAACGCATGGAAAAATAGACGTTGGTGAACAAATAAAACTTTACATGATTTATAAGCAATGTGCATGATTCAAATAGACTCAAGTACAGTATTATAAAATTCACAAAATGAGGGCTGATATTGTGAATACCATTGTGTTGAAATGAATAATGGCTCTTAGTGTCAAGAGGAATGCATGGTCAATTCGATGCTTGTCATATGTGGAACACTGAATAAGTGCAGCTTTTTAATATTTCATCTTCTTTTTATCAACACTAAATTTTCTTTAAAGAAGGGTTGTCTCTACAAGCTCCACCTGCAGTCTGCACTCCTCTGTGGAATCAGCCGCTCTCCTCCATCTTCCCCAGCACCACCAGTGTCTCTCAGCCCTTCAATCAAGCACCTGTCTTCTCCACTTCTCCTGCGCCTGCCTGGGGAAACATTCCTGGAAGTTTTGGAACTTCAACCGCTACCCAACAGCTTCCGTCATGGAGCACCAACGGATCCAATGGATCCTGGAGCCCTCATTCAACCCTGGGGAATCCCTTCCAGACAGGCATATTTCCACCCAGCCTTGTGCCCGACGGACAGCAGAGCTCCAGTCCCCCTCCAATGGTTCCACCTCGGGCAGTAGCCACCAAAGAAGCTCCAAAAGTGGACAGTAATGCTTTTGTTGACCTGGATCCTCTGGGAGAAAAGGAGAAGAGAGATATCAAGGACATGTTTAAGGATTTCCAGATGGCTAAGCCACCAAACGTGCCAGCAAGGAAAGGTGAGCAGATATGAATGTGTTAGTAATTAAAATCTCAGCTGTTTTAACAATTACATGACAATGCCATGAAATTCATCTCTGCGTCTGAAGTCATTTTGAGTTGCTCATAACATGCATTTGGGAATGCAGCATACACCAGGTTCACTTTATTTCATATTTGCATAATTTTCAACAGTTTTCCGAAATAAGTTTTCAGCGTTTCACCAGATTTGTAACGAGAAGTATTTATTTATAAACCTGTTCTCACCTAAACAGAGGTCTTCTGCAGAAAAAGCTTGAGTGTTTAACACCAAAATAATAGCTTTATGGTTTAATATTTGAAAGTAAATAATTTAAGATGTAAATATAAGTAATTTTAGCAAATATGATTGTGCAGTTGTACTATTGCAACAGAAATACATATATTTCTGTCTTTATTTTTTTAATTTAGAGTTAAAAAATAATATGCATACAATGAATGTATTATTATTATTATTATTAGTCTTTTCCTCAAAAACAGTGTGAATGTGATTGACTGCAATGGATCTCACACTACCAACGTAACTAACTATACACAGAAATACTAATGCAAAAGTTCGTTTCCCTGCATGTCAGTGACCCTTAACCCTGATATTGTTTTTCCTGCGTACGATTATGTTTTTATAATAGTTGAAATTTATTTTTTAGATGTCTGTTTTTGTTCTCATCACAGTATTTTTTTTTAAGTTTTAGTAATTTTGTTGTGTGTTAAATATGTTTGTTGTTTTTTCTCATTATTTTGTATCATCAAGTTTAACTAAATTAAAATGATAATGTTGCTTTGACATCCAGCCGAATAAAAGTTTTATATTTGATTATTTGATTTCACGTTGAACTGAAATATTGAGGCCAGAACCCATTCTACAACTCGGATTTTTGGAAAAATCTGTTGCCATCTGTACCTGCAACTGTATGTATAAATGTGTCATTCTATAAGAATTATGAACATTTTATACTAATAACTCATTTTCATTTTGAGTGTTTCTAGTAAAGCCTCAAGAAGTTTCTGTTTGGTCTTCTTGTTCTTTTAGATTTAATGGTTCTTTTTTCTTTTGGACCTTTTACAGAGTGCACCTCCATAAAGACAGTGGGCTTAATCCTTTCGAAGAACCCATTTGTGAACCCATTTGCAGATAGGCCGACATCTTGCTCTCCATAGGGTCCAGTTGGATCACACACAACTCACTGAACGAATCATGGCAAACAACATGCCATCCAATGTTTCAGCTTTAAGTGTGGTTAGCTAATGGTCCCAACGCCAACCCGACTTTTCACAGAGCACCATTTTTATGTCGTTCCCTCTATGCATCCTTTTCAAGAGCAGGTCTCCTTAGCTCTGAGTCACAGCCAATGTCTGACAGCCAATGAGCAGGGTTTGCAACCCTCCTCGGTTTATGACCATGGATCATAACATGTCCAAACAATGAATTTGAAGTGATTTTATCTCTAATGACACATGCTGACAGTGGTTTTGTTTTTCCTGTACTAAAGCACTCAAAGCACTATTGTCATGTTTGCACCAGTAGCCCAAGTTTTGCGTCTTTGATCCCTTGTTCTGCATGGCAGTAGTATCTTGACATTTAGTTACGTTTTTCACATTTACAAAAAGCTTGAGGCATGACGGTCCCTCATTTTGAAAACATTTTTATGAACTGCCATATCCCTGACGATATGATACATCTTTGTGAATATCCAATTCAGTTCTGACATTTAATGTCCATCACAAAACCCACATTATGAACAGCAGAGAGACTTGTAATAAACTCTTAGAGATGCCCTCTGTATGATAACTTTGCAATCAGCATCATACGGTACTGCCTTCCGGTATAAAGAGCAACCTGCTCTAATCAAGCCTGGTATTTTAACTGCTCCTTGCAAGAATGGTTAGTTTCCTTTGATCTGTATGTCAGTCTGTTTGGCTTGGCGACGCTCACTAAGTTACAGTATGTACTGTCCTCAGTCAAAGTTTCGCTGTTTTTGTTTTGATTGACATTGTAGTGATGAATACTCAGATGCTTACACTGGCCTTTTGTCAGCGGTTCTGCGAATATAAACACCACAAAATAATATCTATCCATAGAAGGAGATGATACATTTAAGCACTTGTTTTGATGAACATGATTATCGCAGACTGCTTCATGTAATACTTGATCCAAAAAAAAGCAATATTGATGTGCTGATTGATCAATCATTCTTTACTACACTCTCTTTATTTTCCCTTTGTTAGGTGGGGATATATCAGTTCCACCGACAAATTAAAGTGAGAAAAACATGATATGGTACGGTTTAAATGTAAACAGAATGCGATTCCATCTCATGGATTATGGTTAGCAAAAAAAAAAAAAAAAGACATGTGTGGACTATACTGACTGAGTGGATGCTGAAGCCTTGTCACATGAACTATTTGATTATTATGTGTGTCACCATATCTAATATCTGCTCTGTTTAGCACTATGCCAGCTCCTACCTTGGATGCTAGAGAACTAGGTGTTTTAAAATTTAGCCGCTGCAATAAACTGGAATTTAAGTTTAGTGAAATAGATTCCGATGTCCTATTATCTTTTGCAAGTTTTGTATTCAGTCTGGTATGACCAGTTGGTCCTACTTCCAATAAAGTGATGCTGGCGATGATTTGAGCCTCACATGTTAATTTTGTTAGTACCATCGTTGAATGGGATCAACAGATAACGGAGTCATTTGCTAACTAATGAAACAATGTGCTGAACGACGTACACTCAACTTTTTTTAAGACTGATCGTTCATCCAGAATGGAATGCATCATGCTACTCATAACTGAATATACGACAAGCAAGTCACTATTATCACTTCAAATTATGATAGCTTAATACAGCTGTAGCAGTTTAAGGGGGTGGGGTATGTTAATTTGTGTTAATATACTGCTTGTCATTCAGCACACATAAACGTAATGTCAAGTCAGCAAACTGTACATAGTTTGCAGGCCTAGACCCAACTGAAGGGATTCAGAGTATAGGCGTAGTGGTGCTCAATTAAGCCATTTAATTATCTCGTGAAAAAAAACAAATATATAATATACCAATGCGGCTTAAAGTTTGTGAACCCTTTACAATGTTCTATATTTCTGCATAATCTCAATTCTCATCAACTTGCACACAAGTCCTGAGTAGACCAAGAAACCAATCCAACAATATATTGAGGAAAATGACCCAGTGTTTACATTACTGTGTGGTGCCCAGTATGTGGAATCTTTGCTTTAGTACTTTGTGGGACCCATGTTTGCAGCGTTAAACTGCAGGTAATTTCCTTGTACTGCTGATTCAGTCCTACACAACATCTTGTATGAGTTAGACCTCATCCTCAGTACAGAACCACTTCACTCTGGGTGATGTTGGTGGGTTCCTCCTAAATTGCTGCTTCACAGCTCCTCCATCACATTTCCAGTAATTCAGTCCAACTCTGACTCAGCCTTCCAAAACATTACTTTGTCCTTCTTTACCAGCCTTGGTAAAATGACTTCTGTGCTTGTGGGGAGTCGTTGTCTTGCTGCTGCCCAATGTTCCGTGAGACTCAGTTCTCGGACGATAAGTCCTGACTTTTCCTTTAATTTTCTGGTATATATTCAGAATCTGGTTCCTCATGATGCTAGTTTGTCCGGACCATATGCAAGCCGAACCGGCCCAACCACGTACTACCACCCTTTCGCATATGGGATGTGAGGTGCTTATGCTGGAATGCCGTGTTCTTTTCCTCCACAGAACCCTTCTCCTATAAACCACAAAATTAGATTTGGATCTCATCTGTCGCAAAAAATTTATCCAATAGTCCTCTTGCTTGTCACATGATCTTTTAGCAAGCTGGCAGACGGTCAGTGTTTCTTTGTTGTGGATATCATTGGCTTTTCCTGCTTGCAACTCTGCCATGCACCCATGGTTGCTCACGTGCTGTTCGCCTGATGGGACTCATGAACATATACATTACCAATGTGAATAAATGCCTTAGTTGCTTAGAAGTTAACTGGAGTTCCTTTGCAACCTCGGCCGACTATTACATTCTTGCTTTTGGAGTGATCTTTGGTGGGCCGACTGCTTCTGGGAAAGTACGTGGTCTTGATCTCCTTAATTTCTACCCATCTTCCTGATTCTCACCCTCAATTAACTGCCAATCCTAGAGATTCACGTACTTTTGCCACTCACAGATTTGTAACATTGGATCATTTTTCTCAATAAATAAATTGCAAAGAAAATATTTTTGTCTCGTTTGTTTGATTGGGCTCTCTTTGTCTACTTTCAGGACTTGGGTCATATAAATTGTGTCATATTTATTATCGCAGACTATGAACATTGTAACGTTTTCACACACTTCAAAGCCGACACACTGTATATAAGAAAATGATAAGACCAACACCAACACATTTGCAGTACATACAGTGTGTATATGATGTGTGTGTTGTGTTGGCCTCATTCAGGTATCACTTCAACACTGATCTGTAAGTCAGTCCAGTCAACCTTTAGTTAATATCGTGCTTTTTACAATACAGGATTGTGGTCACAGCAGCTTAACGTATCCAAATATGAAAATAGTGTTCAATGGCAAAATGACAATAGTAACACTCATTTTTCAGTTAAAGACAGATCATCATTGAATTCAGTGATGTCATGTCCAGCTCAGTTATTTAAATATATCTGTGCATCAGTCGACGTATCGCTGGAAATTACGTTGTCCCCCCAACTATCGCCAGAGGCCGAAAGCGCAAGGAACCAAAACTCCAATCGTTGACAGAATGGAGAAACAAACCTTTGAGACGCCAGGAGTCAGTCGTAGGTGTGCAGTTCTCCTCCTGCAGACGACCCGCCGGTTGATACATGCTGCGCTAATTCTAGATTGTGCAGAGGACTCATCTTTTTCCCATGGTCGTGGCCAATCAGTGCCCGTCCTCTAGGGGGGGGTGCACCCTGGTGCTGTTCGACAAGGTCTCACTGGGTACCGACCTCTAGGGGCTTCACTAGTTGTCCTTTTCTACAGCAAGTAGGGGAGAAACCAGGTGGGAGAAAGTGGGAGAAACCCCACGCTTGAGACAAGGTCTTTACTGGGGAACTGACTCTGGGGCTCATCTAGTTGTCCTGGTCTCTGCTGAAATTCAGGGCTGCAGAGGTCGTCTAGGTGCTGATCCACCACCTCGTCTGGTACGGACTGGATCTGGTGGCTAAGGTGATCTCGGAAAAAAAGAAAGAAACAGACTAATATTAGCATAGACGCCATTCTTCTTATAATGTAATTCTTCTTACCATGTAAATTCTTCTTATGATGTAAGAAGAATTTTCAGTTATCATAAAATGTTCTTTACAAAATTGGAGAGAAAAAAAATATAAAAACGTAAATTGTAGTTTTAATTTCATAGAATTGCATGTCAACGACGTGCCTTCCGACAGAGTGTTGCTCCCATAGACTGTAAAAAACACGTGTGTACTGTGTACTATCAACTGTCAACCACAAAAATGAATATCAATATTCAGTTCAGGTCTGTTTTTAAAGTAAATTAAAAGTTAGTTAAATGGTAGCTATACTTAAAAGTCTCATGTGATCAAACCTGAGATTGAGAAGCACTTCAAATCAAGTGTGTTTTTTTGTTCTTTTGTCCATTGACAGTAATGCTGGAGCGCCATCTAGTGTCAGCACACCTGCAACTACAGTACTTAAGAGGAGGAGCAGATTCTCTGCAACACCAAACCTGGCCAGACCCAAAGTCCGTTCTGCTCCTCCATCCACTGGAAAGACTGTTTCTCTTCCATCAGAGCCATCCAAGATATCATCCCATTTCCAGGCAGCCAAGTATTTTCCTCAGTCCCCCATCTCAGGTGCTATCAGCAGAGATGATTCCCAACACTCTACATTCTCAGATGCCACTACAGCAGCTAACTGCCCTCCATCCTCACCATGTCTTCCATCCACATCTGGCTGTCCAGAATCTCCATCATCAACACCGTCACAAAAAGAGCCTTGCTGAACTCCCCAAAAAATCCCAAATGAGGATTTCGGGCCTCAAGGAGCCACTCCAATTTCATGGACACTCTCACCGTATGTGAAACTGTCTCGTGTTGATGGACCAGACTCTCCTCTCAGGAAGAAAATTTCTTCAGACAAGCAGCAGGTCTTGAGGGCCCTCAAACTGAAAGAACTGATGAAGCTGGAGAGGAAGAAAGAAAGAATGGTAAAGTCAATTTTAAATCTGAAGTTAAAATGTTTGGACCAGGAAATACCTACTAAATATCTACTCAAATATCAACAAATTTCCATTAAAAAGCAAGTACAAAATCATGTATGTAAACTTTGTTTTCAAAGGAGAAGAAGAGTAGACGGCATAAACGTGAGCATTGTATTGAGCCAGATCGTGACAAAATGACCTTAGCTGACTTCATTTACTACCTGCCAGAGTTAAACCCTATGAAGTAAGTTTACTCTAATATAATACATCTTCAATTATATGTTTTACCCTCTTTTGGTTTCTTTTTGCATGTATGCTGTATGAACTAACAATGAGCAATATATTTTTATAGCATTTATTAATCAGTTTGTTAATGTTAGTTAAAGGGTTAGTTCACCCAAAAATGAAAATTAGCCCATAAATTACTCACCCTCAAGTCATCCTAGGTGTATATGACTTTCTTCTTTCAGATGAATCCAGTCAGAGTTATATAAAAAAACATGTCTTTGATCTTTCAAGCTGTTTAATGGCACTCAGCGGGTGTTGCATGCATCAGTCCAAAAGAAAGAAGTTACTAAAACGCCCGTCCATTTATAATAGAAAGTGTCTCACACGGCTCCGGGGGGGTGAGAAAAGGCTTCCTGTAGCGAATCGATGCGTTTTTGTACGAAAAATATCCATATTAAAAATGTAATATTCACTTTAATGTAGCTTGCGGGAACAGCTGTACACGGAAGCAGCTCCGGGAGGATGACGTATGAGGTCAGCATTGCGCATGCGCCGCTCAGAAGTGACGCATGTGGAAGTGCAGGGGAGAGATCAAAACAAAACAACGGTCACTTATTAGAAGTACAAAACGAGGATTTGTAAAGAAGAATGTCGGAGGACTTCGATATAAGACAAGAGGAGACTGGTTTTCCTTTGCTAAAGTAAGGAAACTTTGCTTCCTTTGCTCCTGTTAACAAACGTTGGTTTTCACGAGACTCAGTGGCGCAATGCGCAACACCGACATCTTACTTCATCTGCCCGGAACTGCTTCCGTGTACAACTGTTGGCGCAAGCTACATTAAAGTGATTATTACGTTTTGAATATGGATATTTTTCTTACAAAAACGCATCGATTCGCTACAGGAAGCCTTTGTTGCATTTTTGGGTGAACTAAACCTTTAATATAAATGTTCATGTTAGTTTGCAGTGCACTAATGTTAACTGATATAACACTTGATCTTACACTGAGAAGTAGAATTAGATGCATTCATTGTTAGTTCATGCTTACTAATGATTGTTTACATCTCAAAAAGTCCTCCCTTTCCACAGAGGAGACTCAAACACAGATCACTGCTCCACCAACTTCCACATAAGTGAAATTAAACCTATATTATTATTTTCATATGTGCATATGTGTCACATCAAAGGAATTGCTGTTTGTATTTGGGGTTACTTAGTTTCATATTGCTATGTACCAGTAGCGGGCCATGCATTTTAAACCTATGCCTTCAGTGGCGTCCTACATGAATTAATCCATCTCTTCATACCATCATAATGATACCACGACTATAGAAACTATAAATATTACACAGTAACGCAGTATAACATGGCACTACATAACAGACAGGTACCTTATGTAGCGAGAATTAATTTCCAATTACTAAAGAAAGAAACCCAATTAAAAATTAAAAAACATACATCATATGTAGTTGAAGCATTAACCTAACAAAATGACAAATACAGTCCATCCGATGTTCTTAAAGACATCTATTCACCCAAACGCATTTATACCTTACAGATAGCATTGGTATAAAACAAATAAGGTGATTACATGTGTTTTAAAGTTGACCTAACAATTGAATGTTCTCTTACTGCTTTATTTCGTCTTCACGAGTCTCCCCGCCGGTCTGCCAGCGCACTGCGGGAGGAAAATACTGGTTAGCACAGCTTTACTAGGAAAGTGAGCAAGTAACATTAAAATAATTCATTCAAGACGATGAAGAAAAGTGTATAGATGTGTTTTAACGTACCTCTGTGACTCTCATCTCCCAGCTGCTCTGCCTCTGCCAGCGCCGCTGCGGCCGGAGGAAAAGACCGGTTAATACAGCTCCACTCGAGAAACTGAGATATTCTTACGGAAACTTAAACCTGGCTTTATATCGCGCAAATAACATCAGCATACAACGCATCAAGCGATAAAAGAGTAAAACATGAAAATTAAGCTACCATACTCTAGCAGTTTTTCATCTTCACGAGTCTTTCACAGAGCCGGTGCCGAGGAGGTGTGTGGTTGTTTTTCGCAGTCATTAGGACTACTGTTTTTAACTATTTTTTCAAAATGCACTGAAAATCTAAACCTGAGAAACAGTAATAAAAGTTTTACTAAATTTTAATAAAATGATTACAGTGATGCTGTTTGCTAGCTAGTATGCTGACCATCCAATTAAAGGACGAGAAAATGCTGACGTTATCGTTAGCCAGCTAGATGGCCCTGGTGCTGCCAACTCGAAATCTGATTGGTTAAAGCAACGGTTTCATTGCCATTGATTTAAGCTAACAGAAGCCTGCACTGTGGATTCTGAAGGCCTTAAGGCAGATTTCTTTGACCCTGGCAACACGATTGCTGAAATATGATTGGATAAAAGCTCCAATATAAACATACACTGCTGGAAGCAGTGTAACCAAGAGAAAAGCTATGAAATGAAGAGAATAGACCATTGGAAATAATTTAATACACATTCATGGAAAAATATATTAAAACTAAATCAGTGATTCTGATAAGTGTTTAGGCCAGCAGAGAAGGCTTTGCTGGCCCTGACGGCCCACCACTGCTATGTACACTGTTTTTGACACTTGGTGTAAAATTAACTGACATTCAGGACTGCAGTTTTTCCTGCATTATAGACTAAATATTTGGTTTGATTTACATGCTGTTTAGAGCCATGTCTTTCGAGATAATGTTATTGTTTTTGTGTCTCAGGGTGCAGAAAAATATGGCAGAAGCAGACGAGGAGGAAGATGATGATGCTGATGAGGAACTGCTTGTTCCTAAAGTCAAGGTGGCAGAAGATGGCTCACTGATTTTAGATGAAGGAAGGTGTGGTGGCCAGAGAATCTGTAAAATCCAGTTCCTAAAAAGGGAAACTTTCACCTCAGCATTACTCTTGGATGTATTGATTTGAATTATTGATTTATTTAATTATTTAGCTAGATTGTTGGAAGTGGAATTTCTTGCTTTCATTTCCTCTACTGCTTCTCAGATGTGCTCCCAAACGTTGACCTTATTAATTAAACTTGTTAGTCCTGTCAAACCTTATTAATTGATGCAATTTCACACCATTTTAGTTAAAACATTGTTTTGTCTTCTTTTTTTTTTTTTTTTTTACATCTCTCTTATCATTGTTTTTCTTTATTAAGTTTTAATACTAAGTAATTTTCTTTAATATATTTCTTTCCGGGTAATGTTTATTTTATTTCAGTATGAAATAGTGTTTTGAGGTGTTTTGGTTAAGATATGTGTAACAATGCATTCACGTTACAGATTTAAAGATGCCATTTAGCCAGCCGTAACCCAAAAGCGGAGTGACTGGCGAGGTATGAGGGCATCTGCCATCCAACTAACAATGGAAACGCTCCAAAAAGTACAAGAAGAAGAAGAAAAGAAACAGAATTTACAAAATGTAAACGTGAAGACTAAAGAAAAGGGGGAAGGCAAACATTCACAGCAAGGTAGTGGTTTTGTTTGGGGGGGGGGGGGGGGGGGGGGGGGGGGGGTTCAAATACATACAATACATTTTTAAAGTGCTCACTGAAAATGTATGTTTGTTTTGTAAAATTCATCTGATTTTTATGTTCTACACGGAGTGTACTGGATCTGAGCTGGGTGCTGATTGTAGTGAAGTCTCGTTAACAGACCTTGGTGCTGAAGATGATCAAGGGTATGTAAAATTCTTACCATAGTCAGAGATTTTTATTTCGGCAATGATCTAATTGCAAATCTTTATCAATTACCCTATTATGTGTCAGGGAGGAGCTCTATCCAGAGAGAGCAACTAAGGAGGAGGTTTCACAAAGCTCCTCCAAACATTCAAAAAGGCCCAATTTGGCAAAAAGAAAAGCCAAAAAATGTTCTGAGCCAAAAGCAACAGTAGAGATTGAGGATACAGCAGAAGAATGTCAAGATAAGAGCTGCAGTGAAGCAGAGAATGTTTTCACATATCTTGAGTTTGATTTCACACCTGCCTAGCCTCTTTTTTGTTTGTTTACCACAGTATATAGATAACCACCCAGGATAAAATAATGTTTTAAAGGGATAGTTCTTCCAGAAATGAAAATTGGCAGCATTTACTCACAATCATGTCACTCCAAGCCCGTATGAATATATTTTGTGGAACGCAAAAGAAGATATTTTGAAGAATGTTGACATTCATTGAGACGTTTCTGAAAATATCTTCTGTTGTGTTCCACTAAAGAAAGTCATACAGGTTTGGGATGACAAGCTTTTGGTGAAATATCCCCTTTTTCTACCAGACAAACCATTTTTTAAAACAAAATTTTCCATTAAACAAACTCAGAGACACCAGTGTTTCATTAGTGATAACTTAAATGAATATTAATAGGGATACATTTTTTTGTTGTTGTTATAGTTGAAGATCATCCGTCTTGCAGAGGAACAGCTCCAGAATCAGCCAGTAGTTGTTCTGGAAAGAACTCATCCAAGGTAAATTATGATTCATTCTTTCAACACATTGTAGTACTACACAGTGATCTTTTGGGGGGAAACAAATAATTTTTTCAGCTGTTATAAATTATATCACATCACAGGCTAAAAGATTCACACAGCTCATGTGAAAGCCAAGACCAACCACAGTTCTCCCAGAGCCCGCAGCATTCTCCTGGACGGCAGATGAGAACATTAAAGGTCAAACGCAATCTGACTGCTTCCGGTGATGGTAGTGAAGTCTCGACAGCAGGCCCCAGTGTTAAAGAGGATCAAGGGTATGAAAAATTATCTTCCCAAGATCAGGGTATGGGATTTTCTTTCAGTAGTCCGCGAATTACAAATCTTCATCAATTGCCTCATAATGCGTCAGGGTGAAGCTCATTCCAGAGAGCTCAACTAAGGAGGAGATTTCACAAAGCTCCTCCAAACATTCTCCTGGGCGGCAGACGAGAGCAGAAAAGGTCAAGCACAATCTGACTGCTTCAGAAGGGGATCAGATAGACCAGTGTCATACTGGCTCACATCCATCACCAGAGGGCATGAGCAGCACTGCCATCAATTGGGCATCCAAGACTCTAAAGAGATGGAGGCTGATCAACGCATGGAGGAGGTAAATCAAATAGCTCTAATTGCATGTGCTCAACTTTCCTACAATAATGGAAAAAAGAGAAGCTTTGAATTTGTGTAATGTGACATGGATCTGTTTCGGCCTACATTAACATAACAGAGTGCCAGAAATCACTACACTATAAAGGTGTTGTCTGTTTAGTGCTCTGTAATACTTAGAAAATACTTTTTTAAAGCTATGATCATTATATGTATAGATTTATGATTATGTAGTGCATTGTACGTCAATGAAAACAAAGAAGTTTTTGTTGTACAGTATTTTGATGTGGAATATTATTTTTTGTTATTTTATTTCCTTTTTTTTTTGACCCTCTAACTCTAGCACTTTTTATTCTATTTAATTCTAATTTATCAATTTATCTTCTTTTTAAAAAAAAAAAAATAGTAGCTCTTTATTTTTTCTATTCCATATAATTGTTTTTCTTTGTGTGTGTGTGGGTGTGTGTGTGTATGTATGTATGTATGTGTATATACATTGGGTACGGAAAGTATTCAGACACCCTTACATTTTTCACTCTTGTTATATTGCAGCCATTTGCTTAAAATCATTTAAGTTAATTTTTTTTCATCATTAATGTACACACAGCACCCCATATTGACAGAAAAAACACAGAATTGTTGACATTTTTGAAGATTTATTAAAAAAGAAAACCTGAAATAGCACATGGTCCTAAGTATCAGACCCTTTGCTCAGTATTTAGTAGAAGGCACCCTTTTGATCTAATACAGCCATGAGTCTTTTGGGGAAAAATGCAACAAGTTTTTCACACCTGGATATGGGGATCCTCTGCCATTCCTCCTTGCAGATCCTCGCCAGTTCTGTCAGGTTGGATGGTAAACGTTGTGGACAGCCATTTTTAGGTCTCTCCACAGATGCTCAATTGGGTTTAAGTCAGGGCTCTGGCTGGGCCATTCAAGAACAGTAACAGAGTTGTTATGAAGCCACTCCTTCGTTATTTTAGCTGTGTGATTAGGGTCATTGTCTTGTTGAAGGTAAACCTTCGGCCCAGTCTGAGGTCTTGAGCACTCTGGATAAGGTTTTCGTCCAGGATATCCCTGTACTTGGCCCCATTCATCTTTCCCTCGATTACAACCAGTCGTCCTGTCCCTGCAGCTGACAAACACCCCCACAGCATGATGCTGCACCACCATGCTTCACTGTTGGACTGTATTGGACAGGTGATGAGCAATGCATGGTTTTCTCCACACATACCGCTTAGAATTAAGGCCAAAAAGTTATATCTTGGTCTCATCAGACCAGAGATCTTATTTCTCACCATCTTGGAGTCATCCATGCGGGCTTTCATGTGTCTTGCAACTGAGGAGAGGCTTCCGTCGGGCCACTCTGCCATAAAGCACCGACTGGTGGAGGGCTGCAGTGATGGTTGACTTTCTACAACTTTCTCACATCTCCCGACTGCATCTCTGGAGCTAAGCCACAGTGATCTTTGGGTTCTTCTAAACCTCTCTCACCAAGGCTCTTCTCCCACGATAGCTCAGTTTGGCAAGACGGCCAGCTCTAGGAAGGGTTCTAGTCATCCCAAACGTCTTCCATTTAAGAATTATGGAGGCCACTGTGCTCCTAGGAACCTTAAGTGCAGCAGAAATTTTTTGTAACTTTGGCCAGATCTGTGCCTTGCCACAATTCTGTCTCTGAGCTCTTCAGGCAGTTCTTTGACCTCATGATTCTCATTTGCACTGACATGCACTGTAAGCTGTAAGGTCTTACATAGACAGGTGTCTGGCTTTCCTATTCAAGTCCAATCAGTACAATCAAACACAGATGGACTCAAATGAAAGTGTAGAACCATCTCAAAGATGATCAGAAGAAACGGACAGCACCCGAGTTAAATATATGAGCGTCACAGCAAAGGGTCTAAATACTTAGGACCATGTGATAAAGACCATGTCTTTTTTAATAAATCTGCAAAAATGTCAAGAATTCTGTGTTTTTCTGACAATATGGTGTGCTGTGTGTACATTAAAGAGGAAAAAAAATTAACTTAAATGATTTGAGCAAATGGCTGCAATTTAACAAAGAGTGAAAAATGTAAGGGGGTCTGAATACTTTCCGTACCCACTGTATATACCTTGCTACGTGTACTGTGTTAGGCTAACCGAGACTTGTCATTTGCACTTATATGTTGTTGCTCTTTTGTTAGTTTTGACTGCATTTATTGTCCTCAGTTGTAAGTCGCTTTGGATAAAATCTGCTAAATGACTAAATGTAAAGTATTTTTCTACAGAGTTTTTAAATATGTCACTATTATGTTCAGGGTTTGAATGTAAGCAGACCAATAGAAAGATTTAACTACTCATTTTAGATAATACACGTCTGTATAGTTGAGAGCAATTGCCTTTTTTCTTTTTAGGATTCAAATTTACATCATTTAGAGTTTTTAACTCCATCTGAAGTAAATGGTGACTATGCTTTCATATTGATGTTTTTAGATTTATATCGTCGTAGTAAGACCAGTTAGACAAAGTGAGCACTTGTGTGTCGTAGAAATTTGTACTCCTACTTACTCTAGTGTAAAATAACTGTTTTCAAGTGATTACTCCAGTCTTCAGTGTTACTGATGTAGCGTCTCGACCAATCTGACACACTATTTTTTATTTTATTTAACAAATCAGTTATTCATTAGAGTAACAAATCGTCACAGTCCCCTCACTCAAAAAAACTGGATGCCAGGATTTCTGCTGAACACCAGGCCCTCTGGTCACCATGACAACTAATCATGATATCACTGGTTTTATGACCCCCCAGGAATGTGAATGGGATAACCCACTCATTGTCCCCATAGGAAAAGCACAGTAGAAATGGACTGTGCTCTAATTAATTCATAGGAAAACCTTTCTTTGAATGAAACACATGATCCTTCAGCCCATTGGGTATATTATTGTCATCGTGTAATTTGTCTTTGAAATTGTATACTGTTACGCAGACTTATAATCGAAACACACTCCTCTCAGCTTACATATATATAACCCTACCACATTTAGTATCTATGAATTCGCCTTCTTATGATCGAAACAAAAATATTGTATATTATATATTGGTACATAGGCAATATATATTAGGGTCCTGAGAACCTTTAGTAATTTCGATTCAAGTCCATTTGCAAATTACCATGCTTAGAGACAAAGAGTCGTAAACCCTCCAGCAATTGCAACCTCCCACTTGGAATTTCAGCCTTTCTCATTGGACAAACCCATCTTGAAAGGCGGGGATCTTCTCCGACCTTAAAGCCCCGGCTCCAGGGACCCTCCCCAGTCAGTGGTTCGGTCAGATGCTAAGATGAAGATGTGAGAAAACGCTTCAGGATACCAAAGCATTGTGCCAGGCCTTTCTTCGTCCTTGTCCTTTCCATTCTTCAAGTTACTCTGACGCAAACTGGTTCTTTTTCATCAACCAACTTCAGCAAGACCTTGGGCCTTAAGATTGCATCAGGAATCTCTTTCAGACCTCCGAGACCTCGCAAGTATCAAACTTAGTCTATTAATTGATACATTAAGTATCAGTAACACCTTTTTACAAGGTGTGTTTGAAATAAGAATCTGACGCTTCCCTCAGGTGAAGATCTGCTGAATATGCAAATGGTTCAATAAATTTCATTCCTTATGCCTCTTTATGTACTGAGTTAAACTTTAACCCTTTCCAATACCAACTGTTTTTATTTTGTGGTTTTTTTTTTTGCTGGTGTGTGTGTGTGTGTGTGTTTGTATGTGTATGTTAGACCAGTTTATGTGTGTATGTAGGGTGTTAGACCAGTTTATTTGTTTATGTAGTATGTTAGACTAGTTTTTAAGTGTTTATGTAGTTAATAAAAACCTTACTTGTATCACACTTGACGTGTACATTGTTTACTCATAACCGGAGTCAACAATCATGCAGATTTACGTTACAAACTTGTAGAATTGTACAGTAAGAAAGTATTTCCCTTAACCAGGAAATTAACAATCTTAGAATTGACAAGACAGTTGACCCTGAGAGGTCAGCTAAATATCTACAGCGGATCTAAAATATTCATAATTAATTATAACTAGTTATGGTTAATTATTCATATTTCCCATGAGCTGATTTGCTACACTGAAATCATTCTAACATGCTGATTTGGAGAGAAAGAAACATTTCTTGTTATCAGCTGTGCCATTTTTTATGGAAACTGAGATACATTTTTTAGGATTCTTTGATTAATAGAACGTTTAAAGAACAGCATTTATTTGAAATAGAAACCTTTTGAAACATTATAAATGTCTTTACCATCACTTTTCATGAATTTAATCCATCCTTGCTGAGTAATGTAAATGAATGCAAATGGATGACATTACCAAGAGTCTGTTTCTAGGCTCTTTATCTAATCTCAAACACAGATCTGTTGTTGGGGTGCAACACATATTACCAGTTGACAATGGGTGTAATGCTTCTTTTAATATCCTCTTAAGGTCAGACATTACTGACAAGAGCAGATGTGTTGGTGTCTCATGACGAAGTGAAGCACTACCTCAGTAGTCAAGCACAAACCACTGCAGAGGAATCAACAACCTCTGAGAGTCCGCAGGACAGCACCTGCCAGAGGCCATCATGTCAGTACTGGAGGAGTTTGTTCTTTGTGTGATCTGTTATTGTTTGTGCATTGCTCAAATAGTAATCATAACAGTGACTGTTGATGTGATTTGCAGGTGGGAGAGCAGAGGGATGGTCTTGATGAACATGACTCCTCTAGTGGTGTTCTAGAAGAGAGGGTCTCTCAAGATCAAGATGTGAAGGAAACCGACACTGCCTCCATTTCTGCCCAACTAAGCATTGCTGGAAAAAAAAGTTTTTCCAAGCCCAAACCCAGTCTGAGACGGGCAGCACAGTTCATCTGCAGACCTCTGAATGAAAGTGAGCTTGAGATGCATATAAACCATGAGCTAAGAAGACTGTCCAGTAGCCTGTGTAGAGTGTATAATGCTGTGTGTTGTTTTCTGTTCTGAATGAGGGCATGTGTTCTTTCTAAATCCAGATACCCCGTCTTTCAAACGTGACTCAACGCAGCTGCAATGTCGCAGTCCTGTGGAAGTCCAAGTGAAGATTGCTCCAAATGAATGCCTTGTTGAAGAGCACAGGGACCGTCCTGAGGAAGAGCTTGCATGTAGTGTTACTCCAGAAGTGAGTGGCCCTCAGGATGTTAAGGTGAGGGATTTTGTCAAAGAAGAGACTTGTGTGTGTTCTGATGATGTGATGGAAAACCAAACATACATTTGACTTGCAGTGAGTTTTCTCTTCTTTAATGCCTTTTTGTACGTCCAGGATGATGAAACAGAAACCACAGTAGATGATCTTCCTTCCTTAACATCAATTGGTAAGACTAAAAGCATTTTTTGTATATATATTTGGTTGTCTTTCTTTCCGTCCATCTTTCCGTCCATCTTTCCCTCCTTCTTTTTTGTCTCTCTGTCTTCGTTTTTTCCTTTTAACTCATTTTAATTTTACATATTTGTCTCTGTACCACTTCTCTAAATAAGGAAGTCCTCCAATAGTGAGTAAGAAAGAGGACCAGGAGATCGTACCCTTCCTTGAGAAGCCTCTGGTTCCTGACACCACACCGTCAGACAAAGGTACAACAGAAGACTTTTTTCAGACATAAAAAATCCATAATTAAAGTGCTTAACTTGGTTTGCAGCAGATTAAAAAAAAAAGTTAAAAGACAATGACTTTTAAAGATGTGCCTGAAAGAAGAGGAGAATTTGAAAGGTCTCCATCTCGGACGTCTGAGAATGAAGATCGAATTACTGATCAGGAGGAACAGGATTCAGAAGCTGTTGAGTCTGAAGTCACAGACACCATGATTGAGGAACCTCAGACAGAGCTGAAGATGATTATTCCAGTCAGGTGTGCAGTGGCAGATGAATCAATAGATTGCTCAAATTAACAGGGTTTGTCTTGAATGTTTTTAACAATGCCTTTGCTCTGTGGTGTCATCTGTACAGCTGTTCTGCTGATGGTTCCTCAGTTTATGCTCAGGGTAGTATTGCCCCAGAGAGACGCGGTCAGTTTGATAAGCAAACACCCACCAACCTGGAAGGGGCATCTCTGGTCATGATAAACCCTCAACAGACCTCAGAGCCTAATGAAGGTGGGATTCATGTTGTTCAGATTGAGAATATTGCTTTAAATGTCACTAGTGTTGCTGCCAATGATTGAGACATGACATCTTCATTTAGATCCTGCTGAGAAGCCTGAACATAAGAGTCCTGTTAAAGCCAAGCATAGTGATTTGGATCATGACAAAGAGTAGATCTCCAGAGAAGAGAAGCTTCTGTCATCTGAAGGAAGTTTACAGGAACATAAACAGGATGAGGATCTCCTGTCCCCTGTCCCATTACTTAGCTTAAAACAAACTTCAGCCACAAAAGTTCTTGTGGACGGTTTCCTTCACATTAGAGCCTTCCAGGTACATTTCCCTTCCAGTCTAGATTTAATTCGGTAATTTAATTCAAAATCCTTGATCATCCATTCCTTTCATCCTTGATGACCTTGTTTTGTAGTGCATCTCTGAACATGGCGTCTGAAGAGACCAGTAATCTATGTAAAAGTAGTTCTCGCAAGGTGGTGGATGACTCCCTGGATCCTCTTTCAAAGGAAGAAGCAGATGATGTTAGCACACAATTGATATCCTCACTGGAAAGCAGTTGTGATGATGTGAACTCTTTAATTAGTCCACCCGGGATGTTCTCTTGTAATTCTGCCACGGTATGATGTAGTACTCCCTTTTGTTATCATAATTTGCGGAGTGTTTATATTTTGTAGCAGTTTTGGAAATTTAAAATGTTTTCTCTTTTGGTAAAAGCTGAAGTTGGATGAGATCCTGACAGAATCCCCAGAAACTAAAGCACCTACTCAAAGGAGATGTAGGAAGTTCACTTGCATTCAACAGTTATGTCATATATTAAAACTGGTATATTCATGTAGATGAGATGGTAATATCCTGTCTGATCTCTCCATGAAGGCAAGATAAAGGTCAAGCCAAAACTAAAGCCATGTGTGAAGGTTGGGCCTTCAAGAAATGGCCAGTTTGACTGTGCACCCAGTCAGAATCAACCAACATCTCAAACCACAGCACAAACTGAGATTGAGTCCAACCAGAAACTATCTGTGCAGGAAACAGTTGGTCCTGAAAGCCACTCAAGCCTTGAAGACAGTGAGAGGGAAGCACATCCTGGACCTGATGACGTGATATCAACAGCCATTGTGCCAGTGTCTGAAGATATGAGAGATGAGAGTCACCCTGAAGTGGGAATGTCCTCTCAGAACAGAACTCCAGAGGAATGAGGACTCTGTTGTTGACCCTCCAGTGAGTCAGAGGCTGTTCTCTGTTGAAACAGACCAGTTTTTTTTCTGTATAAATCAGTCATTCACATAAGTGTTTCTTCACAGGTGCACAGTACATTCATAAAGGAGTCTGAGGGGAACAACAAAGCTGCTTATGAGGGTATTTCACACATAGTGTTGGGTGATGCCTTTGTACACTCATCAGAAGAAATGAAGGATGTTTTTAATAAGGGAAAGGAAAGCCCTCATGATAGTGAGCTCCAAATACCTGAGGGCTTATCTGTATGTCTTACAGAGAGTGCAAAATCTCTTCCTTCAGTTATTGACCAAGTAAGTGTTTTTGTTTATATCTAAACAAAACATTAGTCCTCAATATGTTATGAAATTGCTTGATGAGTGGTCCATTTCCCAGAAATAAAACTCAATTTTAAGTATCTGCTTTTTAAAAAAAAAATGTTTTATCTCTTTGAAGTTAATTTTTAACTTAAAGTTTCAAGTTTACTAGGAACACATCACATGAATTTATTAGTACTTGTGTCCACAGGAGGAAAAAATGGCAGATATTTCTAAAAAGCCTGATACTTGCAGAGAGGCATCATGTGTGTCATCATCTGCATCTCAAGAGAAGACTATACGCTTTAGGAGAGGTAATGATATTAATGTCCCTTTAACTGACTTATTTTATCATTTTAAAGGGATAGTCACCCAACAAGTAAAATAGTCATCATTTACTCTCATGTAATTACAAACCCATGAGACTTTTGTTCATGTTTGAAACACAAATGAAGATATTTTAAATATTTTTAAGTGGTTTAATCCAAGTCTTAAGAAAAGACACTATACGTAATATTGGCTTTTATTGATCAACATACATGCATACATAAAGCACATCATGGATAAATGGAAGCTCAAACTTACTTGCTTGACACTTGAGAACAAACTGGTTTCATTACTTTTAACTTTTTATTTCCTTGTTCTCAAGGCAAGTTGCAAGTGAAGCCAAAAATCCCCAAAACGACATCTACTGAAGACGATTGTTCTAGACAGAAGCTATCTGACTTTGGGTATAATGATCCAGCCACAACTCAAATAATTTCACCAGAACCTCTGATTAAAGAAGAATCCATTGAAGTGGAACAGAGATCAGAGCAAGAAGATTTCTCTGATATTCCAAAGGAGGAATTAGACGGAGAGCCTGCTGGGATTGCTTCATCCTCACAACTTCAACCGCTTATACCATTCAGCACTGTAAAATCAACAGCATGGTAAGAAACATCTATTTTAATAAATATCCTTCAATCTGTGTACAATTATTATAGGCAATTTTTTTTTCAACTTTCTGTCATAGCACTGAATTGCATCCGGTGGAACTGAAAATAGAGGGTAGGCATGAGGATGCGTCACACGTGGTGTTGCCTGATATATTGGTGCCGGTTTCCGCTGAAATGGAAAACGGCGATCATGGAAGTTCTGTCCAAAGCAGTCTCCAAATGGGTGAAGAGAGCCAGCAGATTGTCTCTGCAGAAGCTGACCAGGAGATGCATTCGCATGAGGGTGTTTCACACATGCTGCTGACTGATATGTTGATCCCCGTCTGTGAGAAAATGGAAGATGATTTAAGCAATGAATGGACAAAAGCTGGAGAGAAAAGCCCTCATGAGGAAGGAAGATCTCAGTTTAGTTAGCTGAATGGCAGAATGAGTAAGGAGTACTGGCAGATATATATATATATATTTTTTGGCATTGGTCAATATTGTATATTTAAATGTACATTTTTATTTCAAATTGGCAAAAAATCTTAATACCCATAATTAATTTGACTTTTATTTGAAATATATACTACAGGTGAGAGAGGATCCAGATACCGCAGACCTGTTCTGTCAAGTGTCACAGTCATCAAATGTGGGACCATCAGTATTATCCAAGAGGAAAAGACCCACTCAGGGCAAAGGTGATGAAACACTTTCAAAATTGTGTCTTTTCTCAACACACTGTTTAATTTCTGTAACAATTTGATGAATTTTCTTTGAGTAACATTTTTGATTATTTTTTATGCCTCTTGCTTTTAAGGCAAGTTATTGGTAAAGATGACGTTTCCAAAAAGAAAGACTGTAGATTCCCCTAAGAGTGGCGAGCAATCACAAACCGTTCCTCTGTCAATCTTAATGTCGGAGTCAACACAATGTAGTGCTGAGACATGGTATGAATGACTTTATCCTCTGATCTGTACATTTGACATTTTCACCAAAATGTCACATTACTTACTAATGGGTTGGTCTTTCTGTCATAGTGCTGACTTGCTGCCCACTGGCTCGGAGGACCATGAGGAAGCATCTGGGGGTGTTTCACACATTGTGCTGTCTGATATTTTGGTGCCTGTATTGGATGAGACCGCTGAATGCAGCCTTCACAAAGAGGCCTTATCTGCTGGTCTTCAAGAAGATGCAGTCAAAGTATGTTTCTGTATTTTGAAAGGTCATTGATCGCTTGAGTACTTTTTATCCTAATAAAAAATTCAGCAAAAATATAAATCGTTTTACCTGCCACAGGTTGAGAAGTCAACCGATATTGAGAGACCAACAAATACTGAAACGGAAGAGATGAGCTCAAGTCAGTCTGTGGCAGTGGAATGGAAAGCACCTTGCTGTAGGAGAGGTAAGAATGCATAAAATAATAATATAAAGCAAAAGAATTGTCACACTTTATTTTAAGGTCCAATTCTCGCTATTAACAAACCATTAACTATGACTTTTGCTTCAATAAACTCCTAATTTGCTGCTTATTTATAGTTAGTGTTGTTAAATTTAGATATTTTGTAGGATTAAGGATGTAGAATATGGTCATGCAGCATATGTGCTTTATAAGTATTAATAAATACCCAATATGTTAATAATAGGCATGCTAATAAACAACTAGTTATAGTGAGAATTGGTCCCTATACGAAGTGTGTGTGTGTGTTATATATTATATATATAAAATTTTTGTTACTGTTTTTTTTATAATAAAGCAGTTTAAGTGAACAATTGAAACAAATTTAAACTTATTGTTGCTTTTCATTGGAGCGGACCTATCCGAAAAAAACTCTAAACCATGTTTTTTTTTAAAGCAGCACTATGTATTAATAAACAGAACTGCACACATCCCGTGGAAGAACTTTCCAACCGGAGCTACTTCTCTAAGTTTATGTCTATGGCGATTCACGCAGGTATGTGTTACTCCGCAGCGGTGACGACACAACCAGGCTACAATAGTCCAAATATAAGTACTTATTATAAGTGTACAGTAGTGATTCGGAATAAGACAAAAACGCGGTTTGGAAGAGGAATTCATGATGTACTCGCTCATTATATACATTTTGCCAATTTTGAACACAGAAAAAGTTATATAGTGCTGCTTTAACATGTAATTTTTTGTCAAATTTAAGCGTCTATTAACATACATTTATTATTTAAGCAGACGATTTTGGATTTGCTTCTAATTTCATGCTTTCAATCAATATTGAATCTATTTTTCAAGGCACACTGCATCCAATGCCTAAATTGTCAAAAAGAAAAGATGATCCTTCAGAAAATGACCTCTGCCTGCCCAGCTCTACACGGACCTCTTTAGCTACACCTCAGCAGTCCCTGGACCCTCAAGCTGCAGAATGGTCTCTCAAAAGCAATATGCTGCCCATGGACTCAGATGAGATGGAGAACTGGTGTGAAGGAGTTTCCCACATGTTGCTGTCAGATGCATTTGTGCCCGTTTCTGAAGAGACTGGAGAGAACAGCACAGAGCTGAAAGTGTTTGTCTTAAGCAGTCCTCATAAGCATGAGCAAATCACGCTTAGTCCGACAAAGAGTGAGAAGACACCCTCTGACATTTCAAGTGATGTATGCTATTTTAAGAAGCATTTAGCTGTAGTTCATAACAATTGATTTTATATGGATAAGTCTCATGAAAAAGTGTCTAGATCACATTTTATATATAAAAAAAGCCTTCAAAAATGTTAATTTAAATTATTTAAAAAATAATCAAATTAAATTATTTATTTAAAAAAAAAATGATTATAACGACCGGGAGTAAAATGAACAAAATATCGAAGTAATTTTTGGAGTGAAATGTGACCTGGACAGGTTTTTCGAGATTAATCTTTATAAAACTTTAAACAAGGTGCAAATGACAATGCAAAAATCTGTTGTATAGAATCAGAATCAGAATGAGTTTTTATTGCCAGGTATGTTTACACATACGAGGAATTTGTTTTCATGACAGAAGCTCCTCAGTGTAACAGAATGACAGTGACAGATAATAAAAACACAGATAATAAAAAATAGAAAAATAGAACAAGTAAATAAGGAATAAAAATATACAAATCGACAATTGTATGTACAGGTATATAACAATAGACAGTTGTATGTACAGGTATATTATGTGCAAATTGAAATGTAGACTGAGTGTGTGTGTTAGATAAATAAGTGTAGGTACACCAATTAGACACTACTTCTGACATGACAAAGTCAAATGAGAGTCTGCCAGCATCACAAGCAAAAAAATCACCAGCAAGAAGTTAGTCATTCCTCATCTCAGACTGTTATTAATCTTTGTCTCCATTATTTTTGTAATATTGATTTATTTTTTCTGATTTCTCTCAAAAAGGTACATTTCAGATGACACTAAGGTCACCTGAAAGAGCTTAAAACGCACCCAACCCCCCATTCTCACAACCTCATATGCTGAAGTCAACCCAAGCTGCCCCAACAACACCTCAGCGACATCAAAAGTGAAAGAGTCCATGGGAACTCCAACAAGACAACAAACAGGAGAGATCTCAAGTGCATTCCGGGTACAGCTAGAAATGTTATCTGTAAAGGAAATCTGCAGTGCTCAAAGTGTCCTGCAACCAAAGCATCACAGCACGCCTGTCACTGTAAAACCCACTTCTAGAGGGTAAGGATGTTTTCCATTTCATGCCAATGACATGGTATGTAATTCTTTTCAGATTGTCGAAATCAGAATAGTTAGTGCTGTTCACAGTAAAAACATATGTTTGTATTCTTAGGAATGAGATGGACAAGGCATCTCTGGCTTTGCGTGGAAGCAGAAGCTCTGGTTTAGAATCACATGCCGATGAGGAGCCGCCCTTGCCGCCAGGATACTCGCCAAGGGTTGTTCTTCATCATATACCATTAACAGCTACTGATGAGAACATTTCTACACCTACTTCGTCCCCAGCTAGCGTGTCCACCACGCCCTCCCGAACACAGGCAGATCATCAGGTACATGCTGTCATCTACAATCAAATCATTGCATTATGTACATTATTTGTGACCCTGGACCACAAAACCAGTCATAAATAGCACGGGTATACAGGTGCATCTCAATAAATTAGAATGTCGTGGAAAAGTTCATTTATTTCAGTAATTCCCCCTAAAAAAAAAAAAGCTAAAATTGATGAAATCAGTATTAAATAAATTCAGGGCACACAGACTGAAGTAGTTTAAGTCTTTGTTTTTTTTTAATTGTGATGATTTTGGCTCACAGTTAAAAAAAACCCACCAATTCTCAATCTCAACAAAATTAGAATACTTCATAAGACCAATAAAAAAAACATTTTGTGAATTGTTGGCCTTCTGGAAAGTATGTAAATTTACTGTACATGTACTCAATACTAAGTAGGGGCTCCTTTTGCTTTAATTAACTGCCTCAATTCGGCGTGGCATGGAAATTATCAGTTTGTGGCACTGCTGAGGTGGTATGAAGCCCAGGTTTCTTTGACATCTGCATTTTTTGGTCTCTTGTTTCTCATATTCCTCTTGACAATACCCCATAGATCTCTACTACCTCCCGGGCCGTTCTTCATTTTGGTTTTTCTGTCAGGTCTGGTGAGTTTTGCTGGCCAGTCAAGCACACCAACCCCATGGTCATTTAACCAACTTTTGGTGCTTTTGGCAGTGTGGGCAGGTGCCAAATCCTGCTGGAAAATGAAATCAGCATCTTCAAAAAGATGGTCAGCAGAAGGAAGAATGAAGTGCTCCAAAATTTCTTGGTAAAACGGGTGCAGTGACGTTGGTTTCAAAAAACAAAATGGACCAACACCAGCAGATGACATTGCAACCCAAATCATCACATACTGTGGAAACTTAACACTGGACTTCAAGAAACTTGGGATATGAGCTTCTCCACCCTTCCTCCAGCCTCTAGGACCTTGGCTTCCAAATGAAATACAAAACTTGCTCTCATCTGAAAAAGAGGACTTTGGACCACCGCTTAACAGTCCAGTTCTTCTTCTCCTTAGACCAGGTAAGACGCCTCTGACGTTGTCTGTGGTCAGGAGTGGCTTAACAAGAGGAACACAACAACTGTAGCCAAATTCCTTAACACATCTGTGTGTGGTGGCTCTTGATACCTTGACCCCAACCTCAGTCCATTCCTTGTGAAGTTCACTCAAATTCTCGAATCGATTTTGCTTGACAATCCACATAAGGCTGCGGTTCTCTCTGTTGGTTGAGCATCTTTTTCTTCCACACTTTTTCCTTCAACTCAACTTTCTGTTACATGCTTGGATACAGCACTCTGTGAACAGCTAGCTTCTTTGGCAATTAATGTTTGTGTCTTACCCTCCTTGTGAAGGGTGTCAAGATTGTCTTCTGGACAACTGTCAGATCAGCAGTATTCCCCATGATTGTGTAGCCTAGTGAACCAAATGAGAGACCATTTTGAAGGCTCAGAAAAACTTTGCAGGTGTTTTGAGTTGATAAGATGATTGGCATGTCACCATATTCTAATATGTTGAGATAGTGAATTGGTTTTTTTTTTTTAAACGTGAGCCAAAATCATCACAATTAACAGAACCAAAGACTTAAACTACTTCAAATCTGTGTGCATTGAATTTATTTAATACACGAGTTCCCCATTTGAGTTGAATTACTGAAATGAATGAACTTTTCCATGATATTCTAATTTTTTGAGATGCACCTGTATTTGTAGCAATAGCCAAAAAAAATTGTGTGGGTCAAAATTATCGATTTTTTTTTTTCTTTTATGCCAAAAATCATTAGGATATTAAGTAAAGATAATGTTCCATGAAGATATTTTGTAAATTTCCTACTGTAAATATATTTAAATTTAATTTTTGATTAGTAATATGCATTAAGAACTTCATTTGGACAACTTTAAATGCGATTTTCTTAGCACCCTCAGATTCCAGATTTTCAAATAGTTGCCAAATATTGTCCTATCCTAACAAACCATACATCAATGGAAATCTTATCTATTCAGCTTTCAGATGATGCAAAAATCTCAATTTCAAAAAATGTCAATAAGGTCACATTTGACCTTATTGTTAGATAAGGACTTGTTAGCTTTGAATTGATGACCATTTTTATATTAGTCGTTTTCATTAATGCTACATCCTCTGTTGTGCAGTCTCCTCAAAACAGCCCTCCTGTCTCCAGTTTAGATGCTGATAAGAATCCTGATCAAGTGTCCCACTTCTTACTGGATGACATCTTCACTGAAGTTGTGGATCCGGATTGATTTTTATTTGATAGTTAAATTTCACTGCTGCTGTTCCTGTTCATTGCACTAAAGTGGCCGAGGTGTAACACTGTTACACTGCTAATTATAGACCTGCAGTGATACAGGTTGTCACAGCTCAGTTATTTATTTCTATTTATTTAATTTTGAACAACGCACCACTTTTATCAGTGTGTTTTTTACTGACTGATCTTGTTTTGTTCAGTGCAAATATATTTGTTTTTATGGTTACTGTATGTTACTTTCATTTGTTTTTCTTTCTGAGAGCAAAGCCCTTTTTGTGGGTTATAATACCTTTCTCCAGTGAGAATTTATTATAAAGAATTTTCATGAATTATTAGATATTGTCAGTTGTATTTGCAATTTGTGGTACAGTCTGGATATTACAGCACTGGAGAAATTATAAGTAAATAAATGAATATTCACTTTTTCCAACTTAATTTTTATTTAATTTTTTTGTTTAAGATGGAATTTCTTTCTCAGAAAATACAGTGCACTTAAATAGGGAAATCTAAATGACCAAAAAAGAAGAAGAGAGAGATTTAAATTGAACACATTTTTCCAACTATAATCTTAAGGAGTGTTACCGTTTTTAGCATATGATGGACAGTTTTGTAAAATTAAATATTTAGTTAAACTGTAATGGTGGTTTTGACAAAATAACAGCATCAAGAGTCATAACTCAGGTTATTGAGATCAGTAATATTTAGTAAAACTGCACAAGTTGAATCACAAAATATTCTAAATGCACACCTGCTACATCTGCAATTCGGTTAAATTCTTATTACAAAAAGTTGCAGATCGTAAAATTCTCTCTAACAAGATTTTTAATAGCGAAAATCAATAATAAAGTGCTGTCCATAGCAAACGGAAAGCATTCGGAATAGATTATTACTTCATGGGGAAAAGGGGCTGTTACAAATCCAGCAGTTTTCATTGGCTAAGTAAACGGGAGCTAAACTTCAACGTTAACCGTTTGCTGTCCGCCCTAAGCGGTGAGGTCAGGGGACGTTGCATGTTGAGTTCGTCCTTAGACCTGTCAGTTAGAGGATGAACCATGTTTCTGCACTATGTTAGACCGGTGGTTTCCCTCATTCGGAGCAGGAGTGTAAATGCTGCAGTTTCCAGGTTATATCATGCGGACAAAGTGGCAACAGTGGGCTCGCAGCCCGATTCGCAGTCTCCGGTCTTTCAGGTAACTTAGGCCGCGAATGAAGCCTCGGACTCAAGCTCTTGCAGTCAGCCGGCAGTGGGGGTTCATCTGCTTCGGCAGCCGTACATGTGTCCTTGTGCACTACATGCACAACACAACTGCTACAACAACCGTGAAAAAATGTACCTTCTCTTAAATATTCATGCCTGCGTCAGTATTTAAAGAGACATGTGAAATAGCTCAAATATAATACACATACATTAGACGAGGAAACCTGTTTGCACCCTGCACTAACCTGTCGCTGATAATTGAGACGTCCAGGCAAAATATGTTTTTAAAACGGTCCCAGTTTTAAAATTTTCAATCAAATAAGACCACTACAAGGGTTTAACACAAATTACCTTTTGATCTACGTTTATATTTTCTCTTTATCAAATATGTTGATTATTGGATTATTAGCATCACTGATCTATATAATGTTCTCTATTATAGATCAGTGATTAGCATTCAAAACAGAAATATGTATTTTAAGAGCACATCTTAATATTTCATATACATGTGTGAGAGAGAAAATAAGAATGTTTAAAATAAACATGACTACTTTTTACTATAAGATGCAAAAGTTTCATTTGAAAAATATAGGCCTACCTCTTTTGTTAGGTACCCCTGCTTTTTGCCAACACCGGATTTGAAAACAATATTAAAGTCAGTTATCTTCATATTTCACCTGCTGTAAGTTTGCCAAGGTCACACAGGCTTAGCAAAGGAAATTGTTACTGCTCTTGGTACATGTGTAATATACAATATATGTGTAATATACAATTATTAAAAAACATTTTTGGTCTGCATAAACTGTCTGAGTCTGGTGAGGCTTGATTGAACCATATTTAGGACTTTAGTCTGGGGCTAGTTGTTTTTATAATAATACACTTTGAATATGGTTGTTGACCATCCAGTAATCTTTCATATTGTAGGAAAATTATGATCAAATGCAAGTGCTGGTGAAGGAGTTGAAGGACAGAGCAGAAAAGATCAAACTCGGTGAGCGAGTACAAAGCATTTAATTTGATATTCCTAAACGCAGTGAATGAATTTTACACTCTTGTGGCAGCATTAGCACTTTTCCTGACACTCATGTTTACACAATATTGCCACTTTCAAAGGAGGTGGAGAAAAAGCAAGAAACCTACACACATCCAGAGGAAAGCTCCTGCCTCGGGAACGCATCGACAGACTGTTGGACCCTGGGTAAGAACAAAGTCATTTTTATAAACAAACAATTAAAATGTTGTGATTGAAATGTTGCTGTCCATTCACACTGAACTCTTTTTCTTTGTGTGAATGCAGGTCTCCATTTCTTGAGTTCTCCCAGTTTGCTGGCTATCAGTTATATGGTAGTGAGGAGGTTCCTGCGGGAGGCATAATCACTGGTATTGGTCGGGTGTCAGGGTGAGCAGCATACTATATGCATTGTTACATCTGTTAATAACCTACAGAAGTTTATAGTTCATTACACCATGTCTGTGCACCTCACAGGGTGGAATGTATTATAGTTGTGAATGATGCTACTGTCAAAGGTGGAACCTATTATCCGGTCACTGTGAAGAAGCACTTGCGTGCCCAAGAGATTGCACAGCAAAACCATCTACCGTGCATATATCTGGGTGGGTTCTCTCAGAGGGTTCATATTCTGTGTAAAATAACATTTTCCTACTAATACTTTTATCTCTGATCTGTTTTTCTCTAGTGGATTCTGGAGGAGCCAATTTACCCAGACAGGCAGATGTGTTCCCAGACAGAGATCACTTTGGACGCATCTTCTTCAACCAGGCTCGCCTTTCCTCGGAGGGCATTGCACAGGTCATTTTGTTTTCATATACGCCAGTGGTTCCTAACCAGGGGGGCCCAGCAAAATTTTAAGGTGACATCAGATATCTTAATATTACTTAAAAAATTTTTTTTTACTAAAAACAAGTCAAGATGTATGACATATGTAAAGACATATGGCTTTGCTTGTAATCATCTCAAAGGGAGCTGATTCATCATGGTGGATCAACTGTACTTGATATGTTTCAGATTGCTGTTGTGATGGGCTCCTGTACAGCAGGGGGCGCCTATGTGCCTGCGATGGCTGATGAGAGCGTCATAGTACGCAAACAAGGGACCATTTTTCTTGGTGGACCACCGCTGGTATGTGTTAAAGGGTTAGTTCACCCAAAAATGAAAATTCTGTCATTAATTACTCACCCTCATGTTGTTCCAAACCCGTAAGACCTTTGTTCATCTTCAGAACACAATTTAAGATATTTTAGATGAAATATGAGGGCTCTCTGACCCTCCCATAGACAGCAAGGTAACTACCACGTTCAAGGTCCAGAAAAGTACCAAGATGATCGACAAAGTAGTCCGTGTGACATCAGTGGTTCAACTGTAAAGTTACGAAGCTACGAGAATATGATGACGTCATTTCGCCGGATCTGGGTCAGTGCCGCCACACGCTCGCATCATGGTACTGTCGTGAACGCGCGTCCACAAGTGATGCTTCGTAGCTTTCCAGTTGAACCTACTTTGTTGATCATCTTGGTACTTTTCTGTTCCTTGAACGTGGTAATTACCTTGCTGTCTATGGGAGGGTCAGAGAGCCCTCATATTTAATCAAAAATATCTTAAAGTGTTTTCCGAAGATGAACGAAAGGTCTTGCTGGTTTTGGACCCACATGGTGAGTAATTTATGGGCTAAATTTCATTTTTTGGGTGAACTAACCCTTTAATGTCCTAAGGGGCATGTTTTGGCACTCTGCTTATGTTCATCAATGGTAAATGTCCCACTCTGTATTCAACAGGTAAAAGCTGCTACAGGAGAAGAGGTGTCTGCTGAAGACCTGGGAGGTGCAGACCTTCACTGCAGGTTAGAGAAACACCTGTATGTTCACAGAAACACTTGTTTTGAGCTTGATGGGACTAATATATTTTTCAAAATTGTTCTCCTCTCAGAAAGTCGGGTGTAACTGATCATTATGCCCTGGATGATAATCACGCTCTTCATCTTGCACGCAAAGCCGTACGAAGCCTGAACTACAAGAAGAATCTTGATGTGAGGACACAACTGCTCTTGTCTTCTCAAAGATGCTTCATGACTTGATGCTGATCTTCTTTATCTCGTCCACTGCTCCTTAGGTCACTGTTGAAACTCCCGAGGCTCCTCTGTTTCCTGCCGATGAGCTTTATGGTATTGTGGGGGACAACCTCAAACGCAACTTTGACATTCGAGAGGTAATGGCCACAGTTTGATCACTGGAATACAAGCCTTTTGAAATGTTGCCTCAACAGACAGAAGTAATTCTCAATTTCAGGTTATCGCTCGTATTGTTGATGGCAGTAAATTCGATGAATTCAAGGCCTTCTATGGAGACACACTCGTCACAGGTGCTGTTTTTCAATAAACATCTTTTTGTATTTGAATTTCAAAAATGATTTCTGACTTTCTTCATTTGCTTTCAAGGTTTCGCACGAATATTTGGTTATCCTGTGGGAATTATTGGCAATAATGGTGTGCTGTTTTCAGAATCTGCAAAGAAGGCGAGCATCTGTCTGACCTTTAATGCTTCAAGTTCATCAGTCTAATCAGTCAACTTCCAGTGCAGCGCATTGTAAAGAAATATTGAGAATTTAAATTTAGTACAAAATTTTATATTAAGGAAGTGTCACACAATGGAACATAGCAATATTGACCCGTCTTTATGGTATTTAAGGTATTTAAAACTTCTGGAATTACTAACACATTATATTTTACTACAATAAAAAACTAAACCTAAAGTTACAATCTACTTTCTACGAAAGTGTTTTAGTGGCACATTAATAATAAGAAAAATCTAAAATTACAAGATTAAAGTTGTAATATTTTGAGAAAAAAGACAAAATTGCGAGAATAGTCCATTTTAATTTCACCTTTATTCTCAAAATATTTCAACTTTATTCTCGTAATTTTGAATATTCTCAAAATATTTCTTCTTTATTTTCGTAATTTTGACTATTCTCAAAATATTTCGACTTTATTCTCGTAATTTTGAATATTCTCAAAATATTTCTTCTTTATTTTCGTAATTTTGACTTCTCAAAATATTTTGACTTCTCGTATTGCTATGAATATATTCTCATAATATTCATTATCATATTGCTATTACTATTCTCAAAATATTTTGACTTTATTCTCGTAATTTTGACTATTCTCAAAATATTTCTTCTTTATTTTTCATAATTTTGACTATTCTCGTATTGCTATGAATATATTCTCATAATATTCATTATCATATTGCTATTACTATTCTCAAAATATTTCGACTTTATTCTCGTAATTTTGACTATTCTCAAAATATTTCTTCTTTATTCTCGTTATTTTGACCTCGTATTGCTATGAATATATTC
This sequence comes from Sinocyclocheilus anophthalmus, assembly GCA_018155175.1. Lineage (NCBI taxonomy): Eukaryota > Metazoa > Chordata > Actinopteri > Cypriniformes > Cyprinidae > Sinocyclocheilus > Sinocyclocheilus anophthalmus. The sequence continues at coordinate 485,629 of JADLZN010007266.1, read as the reverse complement.
TCATAATATTATTATCATATTGCTATTACTATTCTCAAAATATTTCGACTTTATTCTCGTAATTTTGACTATTCTCAAAATATTTCTTCTTTATTCTCGTAATTTTGACTATTCTCAAAATATTTCGACTTTATTCTCGTAATTTTGACTATTCTCAAAATATTTTGACTTCTCGTATTGCTATGAATATATTCTCATAATCATTATCATATTGCTATTACTATTCTCAAAATATTTCGACTTTATTCTCGTAATTTTGACTTCTCAAAATATTTCTTCTTTATTTTTCGTAATTTTGACTATTCTCAAAATATTTTGACTATTCTCGTATTGCTATGAAGATATTCTCATAATATTCATTATCATATTGCTATTACTATTCTCAAAATATTTTGACTATTCTCGTATTGCTATGAAGATATTCTCATAATATTCATTATCATATTGCTATTACTATTCTCAAAATATTTCGACTTTATTCTCGTAGTGTTTCGACTTTATTTTCGTAATATTTCGACTTTATTCTCGTAATTGTGACTATTCTCAAAATATTTCTTCTTTATTCTCATAATTTTGACTATTCTCAAAATATTTCTTTATTTTCGTAATTTTGACTTCTGAAAATATTTTGACTTCTCGTATTGCTATGAATATATTCTCATAATATTCATTATCATATTGCTATTACTATTCTCAAAATATTTCGACTTTATTCTCGTAATTTTGACTATTCTCAAAATATTTCGACTTTATTCTCGTAATTTTGACTATTCTCAAAATATTTTGACTTCTCGTATTGCTATGAATATATTCTCATAATAGCCATTATCATATTGCTATTACTAGTCTCGAAATATTTCGACTTTATTCTCGTAATTTTGAATATTCTCAAAATATTTCTTCTTTATTCTCGTAATTTTGACTATTCTCAAAATATTTCTTCTTTATTCTCGTTATTTTGACCTCGTATTGCTATGAATATATTCTCATAATATTCATTATCATATTGCTATTACTATTCTCAAAATATTTCTACTTTATTCTCGTAATTTTGACTATTCTCAAAATATTTCTTCTTTATTCTCGTAATTTTGACTATTCTCAAAATATTTTGACTATTCTCGTATTGCTATGACTTTATTCTCGTAATTTTTACTTTATTCTCGAAATATTTTGACTTTATTCTCGTAGTATTTCGACTTTATTCTCGTAATTTTGAATATTCTCAAAATATTTCTTCTTTATTTTTCATAATTTTGACTATTCTCGTATTGCTATGAATATATTCTCATAATATTCATTATCATATTGCTATTACTATTCTCAAAATATTTCGACTTTATTCTCGTAATTTTGACTATTCTCAAAATATTTCTTCTTTATTTTTCGTAATTTTGACTATTCTCAAAATATTTCGACTTTATTATCGTAATTTTGACTATTCTCAAAATATTTCGACTTTATTCTAGTATTGCTATTACTATATTCTCATATTATTATCATATTGCTATTACTATTCTCAAAATATTTCGACTTTATTCTCGTAATTTCGACTTTATTCTGAAAATATTTTTATTTTATTCTCGTAGTTTTGACTTTATTCTCAAAATATTTTGACTATTCTCGTATTGCTACGAAGATATTCTCATAATATTCATTATCATATTTCTATTACTATTCTCAAAATATTTCTACTTTATTCTCGTATTGCTAATGAAGAATATCCTCATAATTTGCCTTATCATATGCTATTACATTCTCAAAATATTCGACTTTATTCTGTAATTTTGACTCTCAAATAGTCTTTCATTCTCATAAGTTGCCTATTCTCAAAAGAGTTCTTCCTTTATTCTCATATTTTGACTATTCTCAAAATATTCTTTATTTTCGTATTTTGACTTCTGAAATATTTTGACTTCTCGTATTTCTATGAATATATTCTCTACTAGTCATTATCATATGCTATTACTATTCTCAAAACATTTCTACTTTATTCTTGTAATTTTGACTATTCTCAAAATATTTCTTTATTTTCGTAATTTTGACTTCTGAAAATATTTTGACTTCTCGTATTGCTATGAATATATTCTCATAATATTCATTATCATATTGCTATTACTATTCTCAAAATATTTCGACTTTATTCTCGTAGTGTTTCGACTTTATTTTCGTAATATTTCGACTTTATTCTCGTAATTGTGACTATTCTCAAAACATTTCTACTTTATTCTTGTAATTTTGACTATTCTCAAAATATTTCTTCTTTATTCTCATAATTTTGACTATTCTCAAAATATTTCTTCTTTATTTTCGTAATTTTGACTATTCTCAAAATATTTTGACTTCTCGTATTGCTATGAATATATTCTCATAATATTCATTCATCAATATTGCTATTACTATTCTCAAAACATTTCTACTTTATTCTTGTAATTTTGACTATTCTCAAAATATTTCGACTTTATTCTCGTAATTTTGACTATTCTCAAAATATTTCTTCTTTATTCTCGTAATTTTGACTATTCTCAAAATATTTCTTCTTTATTCTCATAATTTTGACTATTCTCAAAATATTTTGACTATTCTCATTGCTATGTCTTTATTCTCATAATTTCATTATCATTGCTAGTACTATGCTCAAATATTTCACGTTATTCTCATACTATTTTGACTATTCTTCAAAAATTTCGACTTTATTCTCGTAATTTGTGACATTTCTCAAAATATTTAAACTTTATTCTCGTAATTGTGACTATTCTCAAACCATTTCTACTTTATTCTTGTAATTTTGACTATTCTCAAAATATTTCGACTTTATTCTCGTAATTCTGACTATTCTCAAAATATTTAGACTTTATTCTCGTAATTTTGACTGTAGTCTCAAAATATTTCGACTATTCTCGTATTGCTTTGAATATATTCTCATAATTTTTTACTGTTTTCTCAAAATATTCATTATCATATTGTACAAACTTAGTCCCTATTTTGGCTTTATTCTCAAAATATTACGACTTTAATCTTGTAATCTTTGATTTTTGATTTTTTAATGTGGCACTAATAACGCATTGTGCTTCAGTTAGATAATACACATAAAAATGAAAATTCATAATCTACTTTTAAACCAAAATTATTGGTTGGTAGCATCTTCCATAAAGCTTTTTTCCATACAGTGAAAGTGTATACTTTTAAATGATTGCTAAAAAATCTCTGGAAACATTTTAAGAATTAAAAAAAAATGTATTTTATAGGGAACTCATTTCATTGAGCTTTGCTGTCAGAGAAACATTCCGCTGCTATTTCTTCAAAATATTACAGGTCAGTATGCATGCTTCATCTGAATGTATACATTTAGTGTTACAAAACAGTGCTGATACTGATTGAGTCAGCATAGAATCATACATGTGTAACTAGTGAAATTGCTGCTGCCATTAACGTCATGATGTGGCTGTCTCTTTTTATCAGGCTTCATGGTTGGCAGGGAGTATGAGGCTGGAGGTATTGCTAAAGATGGAGCTAAAATGGTGACCGCTGTGGCCTGTGCCAATGTGCCTAAGATTACTGTCATCATTGGAGGATCGTATGGTGCGGGGAACTATGGCATGTGCGGCAGAGCATATGGGTAAGCTTTATAATAAATGAACTTGGCTGCTCAAAGGTACAACACTAAAAACATGCTCAAGGTGTCCAGTTGACTAAACAACACATAATAACGACCTCATTCAAAAATCTGTGTGTGCACCTCACAGCCCCAGGTTCCTGTACATGTGGCCTAATTCCCGGATCTCTGTGATGGGAGGGGAGCAGGCAGCCACAGTGCTGGCCACCATAACTAAGGATCAAAAAGCCAGGGAAGGAAAAGAGGTACGAATTGAAATCTAGGGCTTGGGAAATTGTTTGATATTTTTTTTTACAGTTTATTTTTCAACTAACTTTCAAATTAACATTTTTGGTTAATTTTCCAGTTTACTGTAGAGCAGGAAGCTGCAATGAAAGAGCCAATTATCAAACGCTTTGAGGAGGAGGGAAACCCATATTATTCCAGTGCCAGGTAACTAGTTAGATATTTATATGTACTGTATGTTTAAATTGTGTATTACATGAAATGCCCATGATATGTGGATTTTTTTTTTTTTTTGGCTTTAATGTGTAATACACTTTTGTTTTTAAATTTTGGGCTATTTTTTTAATGATTTTGAAAGAAGTCTCTAATCTTTGCCAATATTGATATTTTATACATAAGTGTTTTTTTTCCCATATTATATTCATTTATATTGTAAACTTATTTATTCCTGTGATGGCAAAGATGAATTTTCTTAAGTGTCACATAATCCTTTAGAAATCATTCTAATATGCTGATTTACTGCTCAAGAAAAATGTCTTATTATTATTAATATTGAAAACAGTTGTGCTGCTTAATATTTTTAAACCGTGATTTTTTTTTTCAGGAATCTTTGATGAATGGAAGGTTTAAAAGAATAGCATTGATTTCAAATTGAAAACTTTTATAACTTTTTTAAATATTTTACTGTCACTTTTGATCAAATTTAATGCATCCTTGCTGAATGAAAGTATTTATTTCTTTCAAAAAAAAAAAAAAAAACACTTAACTTAACTGGCCCCAAACTTTTGAACGGTAGAGTGTGTCATATGAACAAGTTTTTCCTATTACTTCCCTCCCAGTGTAATGTCTAATCTTCACTTTTTTTGCACTTCTACTAAAGATTGTGGGATGATGGGATCATTGACCCTGCCGACACTCGACTGGTCCTAGGCTTGAGTCTGAGTGCTGCTCTCAATGCTCCTACACAGAAAACACGCTTCGGTGTCTTCAGAATGTAAATCTGGTTTTGTAAAGATTAGACATTTTTAATTAAATCAATTTACTATGTCTTTTGGGCAGTACACACTAACTTTATAGACTTGTTTTGTCTTTGTATAACAATAAAATCTGTAAAACCAGTCACTGAGTGTTGTGTCTCATAATTTGTGTACATTTCTGGTTGTTTTGTACCCTTCATACATAAGACAGTAACAGAGGTGTAAAGAGTACCTAAAAACCATACTTGAGTGAAAGTACAGATACCTTACAGTGAAAATGATTCCTCTACACGTTACAAGTCACCAATTCCAAAACAACTTGAGTAAAAGTCTTAGAGTATCTGATTTTAACAGTACTTAAGTATTTTACTTATACTAAATATAGGCTCAAAAATGCACTAGTCAAAGAGACGTGCCAGTGGAAAAACTGTAATGTTGTGGAGAAGTTGGGGAAAATGACAGAGGCAAGGATTTATGTGCTGGTATTTGATGGAAAAACTAGAACAAACAAGCCAAAAACCAAAGGGAACAAAGAACAGAATGACTGGCAAACAGACAACCATTAGATACGACAACTCACAAGGAACTAAAGAAAAACTAAGGCTATATATACACACAGGGGGCTAACAAGATAAGACACACCTGGGGAGACTAATCAAGGGGAACCAATGAACAAACGGACTACCAACTGACTACAAACACCACGGGAGACAAGAAGTGACATAAATCCAGGGCAAGGCACAGAGAGCATGAAACAAAAACAAGAAAGAGTTGATTTGTGATGAGAGCAATCACTTTTATTTTCTAAAACCAAAATAAAACGAAAACCCCGTCAACTTAATAACAAAAAAACAATATCCTTCAAAAAGGTCTCTTCAGTGTAATCGATAAATAAAATAATGTTAAGTAAAATTACATTTCCTCATGTCCTAATCTCATAAATAAAACACCGCTGATACACAAATACTTGCTAAGGAACTCACATTCACAAAGTAGCCTTGTTGACAAGCTTGGGTGAGTACGGGCAAAACACAGTACTTTCAGTGACCTGTAATAGGCAGTATCACGTCTTTTGTAGCAGAATTAAACTGCTGCAGAAAAAGCTAGGTGTAAAGATGTAGTGGAGTCAAGAGTACAGATACTCATTCAAAAATGTAGCGAGTTAGAGAGTAAAAGTTGCTAATATCTTCGATTCTCAGTACAACTACAAAGTATCCAAAAAGATACTCGAGTACAATAACTAATTACATTTACTCCAATACTTTACACCTCTGGACAGTAACTCATCACAAAATATTATTTGGTGTAAGAACATAAAAGTAAACATCTGAAGTTTTCTAAATTTTTAAAAGGAAGAATCATTGTAAGCATACATGTAGTGTTTTTTCTAAACAAACCATGGTTCTTTAACAAATGAATATGTGCTTCTATGAATGCATTGCTCAAATACCAAGAACTCTTTAACTTCCAAACTTCCATTTGCCACTGTTACACCTTAGAGCTTCATCAAATTCCTCATGTGGGACAAACTGGCTAGCAATTTGTTTCCATGATTCAATCCACACTGTCAATATTTCAGAGTCAAAGGTATTGTTCATTTATATGCATACATGCTTACTATTAAACAACATTTGAACAAAACCATATCATTCGTTAGACCATTGTCATTTTAGTTTAGGTTTTAGTATTTTATTTGTATTTTTGTTCTTAAATGTTTCTGTTTTGCTTTTTCATTTGTTAGGGTTTTAGTAAATGTGTACTTGTTTTATTTCAATTAGCTGCCAGGGTAACATTTCTAATTTTATTTCAGTTTTGTTTAATTAACTTTTAATATATTTAGTTTTCATTTTAGTTAACAACACTGGGGGAGACTTAGAAATTAGGAGAATGTTTATTTGTTAAGAAAACTATACAGTGATCCACTTTGGTTACTCCATGTGAGTTTACAAAAAGGCATGGCAGATGGAGATCATCTCATGACTGTACACTAACTTTGTGAACAGAGACAACATGATCATATCCAGACAGTATGAGAAACCGTAAGTGTGTTGTGTTTAATACATTTACCTGAAGAGAAAAGAAAGGGAAAAAGTGAGATCTTGGTCTTATCTTTGACATGTTAAGAGTCGTATCTTTGAAATGTAACTCACAGAAATATCATTAGCCTGTAGGCTGCTCTCTGTGTGCTCAAACTCTGAAACAAACAATATTCACGTGAAAGACACTCAAATGTTCAGTGAATGGACAATAATTAATATAGTAGTTTCACTTACCGGTGTCTGCAACCGCTTCAAATTGTTCAGCATCGTCTGATGTGCCTTTTTCTATTCTCAGCCTTTTGACTGAAATGAAATGTGAATGTAAAGACATTACCATATTAAAGACTGACAGCGCTGCATAAAGATGCTTGTGTTTTTTACTTACTGTTGAAACTGTGAATGGAGACCGTGAAAATCTTCATGTTGTCCGGGAAGCGGATAATAAACTCTTGTGGAAACATGCCAGTTGAAATCCAGAAAGTCTCTGTTTTTCTATAGAAATTAATAAATAAATACATCAGTTACAGCTAAACACATTTGTTTAGTGTTTTGACTACATTAGCTAGGTTAGCTGGCTCTTCTTCTAGCTTTTAGCAATCTACAGACCCGTCGATAATGTTCTCCGGTGGGTGATTCTCATCGCTCGATGTAGCCAGCACGACCTGTGCTCCGTATGAACTTAAAGCAGCGTCCAGCATTGTGGATGTTAGATATTTACATGCAGAAATATGCCAGAGGCAGGAATTTTCACGAGTTGCTAAGCAACAGGTAAGCCCGATGTGTCGCAGCCGACTCATTTCCGCGAATCGGTTCATTTGAACAGTCGGTTCGGTTCATTTGAACAGTCAAAGAACCGGTTCTTAATACTCTTTTTTAATGACATAACGTTGTTTGCTTCGTGTTCGTCGCATTATCCCGTTATCCCTGACATCTACGATATGCATGTCTGTTTATTAATTTCGTGTATCCTAGTTTGTTGCAGCCGTGATTAGTTCAGAAACATGAAGTAATTTAGAAATGTACTATCGCATTAATTTACATGAACAACTGAACACGTTTTTGCACATTGTATATGAAAATCAACTGTTTCGTGTTTATATATTACTATGAAGTAATAAAACACTTATACAGTATATTTTATTTACAGAATATTTTATTTGTTAACGGTTCTCGGTAGCAATCGAACTTCCTGAACCATAGATATGTATATATATATCTAATAATATATATATAATATCGATGTCTGAAATGGTTGTCGGACTGTACAGTCCGAATCCCGAACAAATCGTTCACACCGTTTTTAGGTTCATTTGTTGAAAAGATTCGAATCAAAAGAACAATTCATTCAGGAATCGGGCATCGCATTCGCTAGTGTCGCATGATTTGAGCGTCATCAGCAGCTGGCGTACATCAGTGCGCACGTTGCACTTGGGAAATAATACGGGTTTAAATATAACATCCCCATGGCAAACGGTGCCGAAGAAATCGTATTTTGTCATGGGACGGGTCAAGTGAGTATTGAACTATTTAAAAGAGAGCCAACGCTGTTAGATTTAGCTACGCTTGCTAGTATTTTAGTAACGTTCGATATAGCAGGTTGTTGTTGCTCGTTAGCTAGCATATGTTGGCCGCACATTAAAAGTCCAACACTTCTAGTTTGTGATTATTTTGCTTTGTGGTTTTGGTTTTAAAGTCAGTTGGAGTAACAACGTCTGAGAAATATGTAGCATAAATCATTCAGCAGAGTTCAGTGGTCAATGATCTCTTCCCTCTCTTCAGAGTGATGATTCTGACATTTGGGACGATACAGCTTTAATTAAAGCATATGATAAAGCGGTTGCGTCGTTCAAGGTAATATGCTTTAAAAAGATGCGACCATACAGTTGATGCATTGCAGTTTACTTTGCTTCTACAGTAACCCTGATGTTGTTTTTCTCTCCTCCTGCTTTACCCACCAGAATGCATTGAAAGGAGAGGACAATGTGACTCCACACAAAAAAGACAACCCTGTGAAGAAGCGGAAAAAGAGTAATAGCAGAAAAAGATGTAACGCAGCACCTGATAAAGAGGTAAACATGAATGGTGTAAGTACTTGAGTTGATTTGGACTATGCAAATAATGCTGGCCGATGCAGATGAACTGAAATGTGTTTTATAGTGGCAAGTTGGGGACTCCTGTTACACATTCTGGTCTGAAGATGGCAACTTGTATGCTGCTACGATTTCCTCAATCGATCAGGAGAAAGGCACCTGTGTGGTCGTTTATACTGATTATGGTAATGAGGAAGAGCAGAACCTCAGTGACCTTCTGACAGAGGCTTCAGATTTGGATGAAGACACTCAGAAATCGGCGGATGTATGTAGAATGTCACACTGCTTTTAATTAGTCATTTGAGGGGTTTAAGGAATAGTTCACACACAAATGAAAATGTGCTGAAATTACCTACTCGCAGGCCATCCAACATGTAGATTTTGTTTCTTCATTGGAAGGGATTTGGAGAAATTTACTATTACATCACTTGCTCACCAGTGGATCCTCTGCAGTGAATGGGTGCCGTCCCAAACAACTGATAAAAACATCAGTAATTTTCATCAATTGTTCATCAAGTCCATCAATTAACATCTTAAGTGAAAAGCTGCATGTTTGTAAGAAACAAATTCAACAGTTAGGTGTTTTAACTTCAAACCGTCATCTCTGGCCAAATACATAATCCATAGTACTGCTTCTTCCAGTGAAAAAGAGGAAAATCTGTGATAAGAGAAAACCGAAATCTCCTGTTCCTGTTTTACAACAAAATCTACCAACATAATTGTTTAGAATTGTTTTATTGTATTTCTCTCCTGATTCAGGTGACACATTTTTCACTGTAGTTATTACAAGCGTACAGCTTTTCACTTAAGATGTTAATTGATGGACTGAAGTCATGTCGATTACTTGTAATGTTTTTATCAGCTGTTTCGACTCTCACTTTGACGGCACCCAGAGGATCCATTGATGAGCAAGTAATGTTTATTTCTCCAAATCTGTTTTGATAAAGAAACGCATTGCTCTACATCTTGGATGGCCTGAAGGGGAGTAAATCAGCAAATTTTCCTTTTTGGGTGAACCATTTCTTTAATAATGCAGTTGTATAATATTGCTGTTCATTTGTCTAATTGCAGGTCAAAGAGGTTGGGTCTTCAACAGAGAGCGAACGATCTTTCACTCCGCAGCAGTCCGGCCATCAGAAGCACAAATCTAAAGGCAGATCTCCCATGGGGCCTCCATCATGGGTTCCTGGCTTCCCACCTGGACCCCCACCAGGACCCCACTTCCAAAAGGTGAATATTTAACGTCTCTGTGGCGCTGTCTTTTCTCGTTTTGAAAGGCAGTATTCACATTGCAAAGCGATTCGCTAGCTTGTCAGATAAGTCGTTTTTATATTGCACCACACCAAATACTAAGACTATGTTCTCTCCAGATGGATGGCAGACGATCAGAAGGTCCTGGACCTTTCTTCCCTGGATGGCCTCCAATGATTCCACCCGGTCCTCCAGTAAGAAGCAGCTGGAAATTTCTAAACCTGTTCTTACATGAAAAGTGATCTAATAAAGGCATTTACAAACATACAGCTTTTATGAGGCAAATTAACTAAAATATGAATTTATTGTTGCCTCAGATGATCCCACCACCTCCACCAATGAGTCCAGACTCTTTAGAGGATGATGAGGCTTTGGGCAGTATGCTTATTTCCTGGTACATGAGTGGCTATCACACGGGATACTATTTGGTACAGTTTTACTGTTTGTTACTTCTTGCCATTCACAAGTGTTGTCTTGTGCACCTGGTTTTGTTTTTTTTCTTCAACCTAAACTCAACTTAAACTCTTGTCTCGTTTACAGGGTTTAAAACAAGGACGTAGAGAGGCTGCGGCATCTAAGAAATCACATCGGAAATAAAGACCCAGCGGTTGGTTTTTATTAACCTTAGAATTTTTACAAATTGCTTTGACTTGTTCAAATTTCTGATTTTGGTTCACTATTACTTTTTTTCCATTTAGAGTGGAATATGAACGTGATTCTGCAGCAAGCTTGATTCAGATTTCTATTTTGTATTGTTTGTAAATAAATGAATCAAAAGTAATTGTGCTTTTTTCCGAAGTGTGTTTGTGTGTGCATATTTTTATTATTTCATTTTAATAGAGATTACCTACAAATCATTTTGGATCATGATCAAGCATTACAAATTTACATTTCATTCAGATTTCATTAGCATTAATTTGCTGAATGTCACTGATGTGGTTGAAGTCAAAAATATCAAATTCAAGGTCACCGTATTAGGACTTTATTATTTCAATCAGCCCATTTAAGTTGTAATTAGGTGAAATGTTGTATTGTAAATGTGCTAACTTGTACTTAACTCCATGGGCATTTTTATAATGAATATACAACACTGGGGGACCTTGGAGTTTAGAACCACCTGTCTCAAGTTGGCATCTTAACAAACTCTTCCTCCATGCCAACTCTTCCTCCTCCCTCCATGCCATTGTTTTGCTTATCTGTGGCCCTTGGTCTCTCAAGCAGTCACAGTATTTGGTGAAGCTTCTCACTGACCTGACCTGTGGGTTAACATATGACAACATTGTCATGTGACACCTCAAACCTCTATATGTTTTAATTATTCAGTAAATTGTTTGGTATGAGTCTTTGAACTCTTGAGGCAATACGGTGGCGAACACCCTTCACTCTAATCTGTTGTAAGAAAAAGTGATGATGTTTATTGCTCAAACCTTTTATACAGTTACAGTTTACTACCCTTAATGTAAATGAAGTTGCACCTGTTGTAACAGCTGTAGTCTGTATGTTAATTAAGTTCTGACACCCCTTTGAGGTGGTTCTCGGTGTCCCACACCCGCTCCTATTCTACAATTGGTCACCATTTGCTCAGGATGTGATCATCCCAAATGGTCTAGAAACAACATAACGGTTGACTTTCTTCTTCTCTATAATAATTCATTTTCCCATTTTGGGAAATGAGAATGATCAAACATATATTGCAATTGGAGTGGAATCTGGGTCGGGGCAGACTATAGATTCTTACACTGTGAAACACTACCTTGCAAGAAACTGATTAGCCGCATATCATATTGTAGATTGATCTCCTTCAGCCCATAAACTCAAACAATCTGCTGTGCTTGCTGTGTTGCCATTACTTGGAGAACCTTGGTTTTCTCATTTTGTTCCTCCTCTCTTTCTGCAACCAGGTCTTTCTTCCCATTCCTTCCATGGTCTTAGTCTTTCTGTTTATTTAGCTTTAGACTTTTGATTAGATTTAATTGCACCCCCCACCATCACACACATTTTATACAAATCTGACCATTTATTCATTCAGTCATTTTATTTATTTATACAATTACACATACATTTAATCTATTTTATGTGTTGACCTAAATTAAATCCATTTCACTATGAATTATCTAAGAAAGATCATTAATAAAATATAATTATAAAATGCTGGTTACTTATTGCTTAGAACAATTAAGTTGCCATGTCTCCAAAGTCATACAGTACAAATACATTAGAAAATGTCAGAAGCATCTTTCAGAAATGAACTATAAACAAAAAATAAATGCACTCAAACTAAAGCCATAAACTTTCCTCTTAAAATTGAGCATTTTAAATCACAGAGCTTTGCCCTCATACAATAGGGTACATGTGCAATCAATCATCTTGTTTGTCCATACTGATGAAGAGAAACTGTATATATATACATCAGTTTAAAACAGTTCAAGAATATAAATAGTGAAAACACATTTGAATCACACTAATTAAATGTAGCATGTGGTGGAACTGTGATTTTTCTTTATATGATGCAGCAGATCTTTGCCATTATGCTCCAAAAATGTCTTCATGGTATCTCTTCTCAACTTGCCAGTAAAACGATGATCATGGCATGAGTTCATTTGTCACATAGCAGTTCATATAAGGACATGAGGATTGAAACACTGTATCTAAATGCATTTTGAGAGCTCACCTTCAACCTCTCCAGATATTCTCCAGCTTCTGTGATAGTCATGCCTGTTTTACTTGCAAAGTGCAAGCAACATCTCGGGCCATATTCATGCCACCGCAGAAATAGAGATGACCTGCGTTCTTGTGTAGAACCTCTGTGGCTTTATCAGATAGCTGCTCCCTCAAGACATCCTGCACATACTGTACATCTGCTCCAAACAACACAAGCTTACAGTTACAAACAGAAGACACAAACTGATCCCAGTGTAAATGTGTCTGATGAGTAAAATAGACTGAATGGACCCTACTGGATTTTAAACAGAAACATAAGTAAACACATTATTTCTAGTATGATACAGCATGAACAGACCTTTAGAGACGTACCTTTGGTCTACCAGGCTGGCGAGAGTAAGCTGTATTGACATTGCCCAGAACGCCATCGAGTCTCAACTTCAGTCTTTCTACTTTATACAGATGGTCTGTTTCTGAATCACGACACCCAAATAGCAGTATCATAGGACTAATTTGCAGACCTAAAAAGGAGTCAGTTAAGACAAACTATTATAACTTAAACTAACTACAATAATTTAAAAGAGAAACGAACTAAAGGTGGCTCAAATAAAATGTAGGATATTGTGGTAACTGGTTTGGACAGAACCTCACTTTATCTTAAGGCATTATCATAAGCTTTATCATAAGTGTTTGAACTTTATGAAATCTTTATGAAATTAGTTTGCATAGATTACCTGTTTTTTTCATGTCATGGACACGTTGCCAGAAGCTGCGGAAAGGAGCAATACCACTGCCAGCTCCTATCAGAATAACTGGAGTGCTGGGGTCTTCTGGGAGATGGAATCCACCCGAGCTGAAATAGTGAGCCAGTCAAGTTTTCTAAGATATAGAATACAGAAAGCTAAAATGCATTTGATTGAGATTTGCAGTACCGGTGAACAAAGCAGGGAACCATGTGTCCTCTTTTGATGGTGTTAAGCCATGTGCTGCACGTGTCAAAATGCATTGGGCCCTTTCCACCTGTAATAAAACAGAACAGAACATTATCCTCACATCTGGCTTTTGATTATGAAATTATTTAATGTTTTTGTTATGTCTTTCATACCCTGGGTGTGGTACTCCACCACAGATACAGATGACGGTCCAGTGAGGAGCTGACCGAGTACAGACGGGGCTTCAGGAGAGGAAGCTGGCTGAAAAGGAAGGCTTTAGAGATTGAAATTCTTCGAGCATCTACAAGAAGGTGGGCCTGTAGAAGTCTTCCCATGTAGAATATTCCTGGAAATCCTATGGAGAGATGGAGGACGGCTGTGAATGCATCGACTGGAAATATGTGTAATTTCGTGCAAAATCATAAACAACTGCCCTATTTAAATTCTTATAAAGGATGAATGTAATGCACTTACCGATGCAAGTGCTTCAAGTCGTTTGCGATCCTCTTCCTGACCCACAACTGTAGAGAGTTTGTGCAGCAGGCTTTGCAAAGGTGGAGTTGTGATATCAAGGAAGCACGTAAGACCCCGAACCAGCGAGCAAACAGGGATGCGTTCATCTGTCTGCCATCTCTTTTCCTCTGAAAGACACCACAGGAAAGAGGCATAAAAATAAGCTTAGATTTTGAGGCCCAACAGAAACACTTCTCAACAATATTTGTAGATCGTTTATTAGAACTGACATTAGTGAGAGTCACCATGGCTAGAGTCTGAAAGGGACTCCAGGTGGAGGCTTTGGTTAACAGGAGGAGCATCTTCAAGATACCATCCACCAGCTCTGGAGAATTCTCTGGAAAAAATCCCCACATGATCTCCAGGGGCAAAATTCAAGGCCTCTGTGTTTCCATTCGTCTTCAGCTCAACCAGGATAGTAGAACGACTGAAAAAACGAATAAATAAGTAAAAACATAAAAAAAAAAAAAAAACATTTACAAGTTTGTTAATTAGTGAAGCTGTAGAATCAAACCTTGGCTGAGCGCTCTGCAGTTTCTGCCTTCTTTTCAGCATCATAGAAAACACAGTTTTAGAGTGAAGAGCAGACAGTGCTGTAAAAACAGATTCATGTGTATAAATACTGTAAAATCATGTTAAAGCCATGTGTTTATTGAGTTATTAGGGTTTTGATAAGTAGAGGTAGAGATGTACCTGTAATTCGGTCCAGAGTGTAACGGTCATGCTGCACTCTATATCTCTGTGGGTCCCAGTCGTCTGACTGTTGCTCAACAGCTTTCAGCAGTTTTTTAATATTAAACTCCTCACATGCATCCTTAAATTAAAAACACATATGTGTCATTTGTCATAGTAGTAGCAGATTGATTTATTTGATTTACTGAATCATAATTTCCAAGCACCGAGGGAAATCTCACCAACCTTAAAAGCAGTGCAAACCCAGGCAGAGAAAGCCTCGTCCTGTCCATTACGTTCATCTCCCTCTCCTGTGACAGTCAGACGCTTGGCCCCCAGCTCAGCAAGTTTGTCATCCACAGCATGGGCAAAGGCACAGAATTGTGGGTACACACGTGAGCCAAGGCCAAACACACATACCTGTAGTGAGAAGAGCAAGTCAGGGCTTCTGCACTACAACAGCATATTTACAGTTGAAGAGTGAAAATCTTTGCAGTTCTAGGCTACACACCTGACAGTGTTTTTCAGGGTTTTCAAGTTGAAAAGCTGCTTCTTGAAGCTCTGAGGAAAAGGAAATATTAATGTAATAGTAATGTATCATGATATGATACGTTACATTATGTCATAAAATGATAACATGAACATATTAATGTGTCGATAAAGTGTGTAGAATTTGCACGGAACCAAAATCAATTTTGAATTCCTCTGGAAATTATTATTTTTATACACTACTGTTCAAATGTTTGGGGTCAGTTTTTATAATGTAACAAAAAAAATTATATTTCAAATCAATGTTTTTCTTTTGAACATCATGTTCATTAAAGAATACTGAAAAGAAGTTTCATGGTTTCTACAGAAATATTATGAACTGTTTTCAGCACAGCAATTCTCCACTCCATTTCCTGGGCTTTTTCCATTGCCAAAAGTACAAGTGACCACCATCAGAAGGCTTTCTGTCTCAAGCTCACTGAAATCATAGTCCTCCATGCATACCAGCTATATTAGAAAACAAGAATAAATGTTGTTGCTCGTATACTGATCTGGTATTATTACAATATTAGAAAAGCATTTTTTAAAGACAGCATTTCTTACCCTGGATTCAAAAGCACGTTTGAGCATAGTGTTCAGTTTTTTGGCAAAGGTCAGTGACTTCCCTGTTTCTGTGGCATAGAGAACAGTGCAGTGCACCCTCTTGGCCATGACTGCTTTGATGAGCGTTTGAGATAAAAACACCACTCTAAAAAGAAAGAACACAAGTATTTTAATGTAAATGGCATTGGTAGTTGGCATGAATGTAATGTAGTGTTGCTTTGTTTGGTGAAGTTACTGGTCTGTACCTTATGAGTCCTTTGAAACTGACCTTACATCTCCGAAGTCCTTTCTTCTCATCTCTCCACTTGTGTGTTAACCATGCATCAGCCTTCAAAAACAGCATACATTTACACCACATTAACACTGCTGAATAGAAGAAGGGAGAAAGGATGTAGTTGAGCATCTCCTGATGGTACACGGAAGTGAGGGATCCAGACATGGGTGGGATCAACCACACCCAATCAGCTGGACAGCCTCCACGCAGACGGACTTCTGTCTCCAAGTGCTGCATGAAGGACTCGCTTGCTCAATGGTGGTCCGTGATGGTGACCTTATTTTTCTGCAGAGCAATGTAACAACATCAAGACCAATAAATATTTGAATGGCTTTATCAACTTTCCAAAATCTATTTTCATGAAAATGATTTCAGAAGCAATAACAGTGAGGCTGCAGCTTCTTGAATCAATAAGCATATCAATATTATGCATATAACAGGACAAAAATGGAAGGACAGTTTACCTGGTAGCTATGAATCACTGCAACACCGATAGCCACAAGTGTCTGGTCTTTCCACAGTCAAGACAGCTTGCGTGTCTCTAAGCCCATTTGCTGGCCAACATGCTACAAGTAATAAAGCAATAAAAGCAAAACATCAGTATCAAAAGTATCAGGATGTGCTAAGCTATTGTCATGAGACAGTGAAGCCGAACTACCTCCAAAATGAATAAAAATAACTATAAAATTCATGTTACCACAAAAATATGTAGAAAACAAATTTATCCCCCGTTCCCTGCAATGACCCAAAAGACTTACTCTGGGTGCTCTATTGGGACCTCCAGGATCAGTTCTGGAGGAATATCAAAAACTTTGGGGTCCTCTCCGTTCGCCTGCAGGACCAGTGGAAGCACATCAAAGCGACCATACTTTGGTTTCCATCCCAGCTGAATACACACCTATTTCCAGCGGAAATTTTAAGACATTGTATAAAACATTGTAAAACAGACATTGTATACATTTTTTAAGACATTGTATAAAACAGTGGACATATATTTGCAAAGGCGGACAAAGTACTCAACTCCATTACTTGAGTGAAAGTACAGATACTGCTGGTCAAATATTACTCCATTAGCCTACAAGTGAAAGTTAAGACAGCTTTTTTTTTCTTAAGTAAAAGTACAGAAGTACTTGCTTTTAAAAGTACTTAAGTACCAAAAGTAAATTTCCTTTTTTATGTCAATGCACTGTTTTATTGTTGTACGTAATACTTGCAATACTTCTGATGCAACTTAGAATACATTACACCTACTGAATACACTGACTAGCTTGTAGTATATTTGGAATAAAGAGCTTTTAGAATGTTAAAAACCTATGGGGAAAAAAACTAAACAAAAATAATTATTGAACACCCCTACCCACCCCCACAAAAGCAGGATGGCAGTGATCTCACACAGCTCTGGACACATCTATGTGTAGCCATTCATCCACATTTGAACAGAGTGGACAGTGAAATCCTGTAAATACAGAATAAGGAAGAAAAAAAAATCGAACCTGCTTTAAAACTCAGCAACACAACTGTAGATGTATAACTTTACAATAGCAACACTGCTTTAACAAAACAGCAAAACTTATTTGACATCAAAACAAATATTTAAAATGCTGTCTAGTCGCTCTCGCGGTACTTTGATGGCACACACAGAACAGTCTGTGCAGTGCTGCTTCAAGTCCAACACCTATTGTGTTTTATTAGGAGACGCACAACAGTTCTTCTGTGGCTTTATAGGTAATATTTTCACCTACACAATTTAGCAAAATCAGACAATATTGTGTCTAATATATACCACAATATTTACTTCTTATTATTGAATTGTTGTAAATAAATATCACATTTGCAACTGGGCAGTGTTCAAAAAATGCTGGGAAATCACTTCATGTAGCCCTACAAGAGTGATTACTGATAAACTGTCTGAATTTTTCAGAGCTGCTACATAGTAACGACTTTCTACTTCGAGGATCTTGATAGAAATGTAGTGGAGTGAAAAGTACAATATTTGTCTTTCAAATGTAGTGAAGATAAAGTCATAAGTTCCCAGAAAAAATAATACTCAAGTAAAGTACAGATACCCAAAGAGTGTACTCAAGTACAATACTCAAGTAAATATACTTAGTTACTGTCCGCCTCTGGCTATTTGTCAGACTTGATGCTTTGGTTACCTGTGTAAACTCCACACTCGCTGGGTCCCCATCACACTTCCATCTTCACCAGGTAGAAATGATCACATCTTTTTAAATGTTAAACACAAGGTGGCAGTATTTGGTGTGATATTGTCACTTCATTCTGAATTTACTTTCTATCTTCCTTTTAGTACCCTATCATATAGACTTCATAGGCTATGCCTTACAACAAAGATTAAGAATTATAAAGGATTATAGGAATTAGAAGAATTAGAAGAGTAGCCTAAAGTTAGTCAAGACAAAAGATGCTAAATTACCAAAGCTTGACCTGAAAGTTTAAAGCTGTTCTGAAGCTAAATCCGAGGATTTGAACAAACTGCCCAGTCAGGCAATAAAACAGATTTAGTAGGCTATTTAACCAAATGGGGAATCTTTTCAGGCCTACCTTCACTCGAGTATGTTTTGGGCTAGATACTTGAGTAAAATTCAGACATAATCCATACCTTTACTAAAGTGTAATTTCTTAGTAGGTATTTTTTACATCTGTGGCCACCAAGGTGACCAAACTCTGCCAAACTGCCACTCCTCAAACTCTAGTCTGTTTAATCCAGTCCCCAATTTAGCATGTAACTTTTCTAGCTTGAAACGCTCATCGTGTTTGCGCCATTTTGTCGCACCAAAGGTAGCGACGTCAGAAATGTAACCTTTTTAATATCCCCACTCTTTTAGGAAGAGTTCAACGTTACAATAGTCTGGCCTGCAGTAGCCTACGTGTTTTTGTTGATATACGGCTCATCCGCCAACAGAGGACGCTGTTTTACCTGGCTCATCATCTCGGAAAGTAACTCGGAGCTCATCTGCTCTGGGAATTCAATCACACGCGTTGTCCCAGTAGCCCCTCGTGCAGCGAGGACCATCTCCGCGTTGTTGATGCGAGATTAAAGTGGTGCGAGCAGTAGAGTAGTGTGCTGTTGTAGTTTGTAAGAGAGGAGAGAGCTCATCTGATTTACATGAACGTGACTGTAGTGACAGCGTGGAGCGTCTCCAAACCAAACTGCGGCTTGGTCTCAGGTCTGTGAGAATAAACAGCGTTTCTCGGGAGTGAGGGGTCAAGTTAAGAAGTCGCGAATGTTTTGCCGAAATCAGACAGCGAGAGCGACTATCGCTCGGGGCTCCGCGCTGGAGATGGAGATCCGCCGTGGAAAGTTCAGACAAAGTGTTTTCATGGAAACCCCGCAGGTAAACGAAGCTCCGGTCATCACTCTGTCCAGAGGCTCAGCTGGACTCTAGTAAATGTAACTAGTAACTTACAGTCGGACGTGTACTCACACTATTATACTATTAATGTTATTTATTTTGGGGTGTTATCTTATATCAAATTTTATATTCTTAATTGAGGATATTATACGAAAACGACAGGCAGTGTACGAAGACGTAATCTGTTGATTGTGGGCGTGGGCACAGTAGTTTGAATAAGAGATAACGGGACATGTATTTCATACAAACAGATTAAATGATATAATGGTTGAATGGCGTGATGTTTTGTATTGTCCGGATTGGTGGCTTATTGTGAGACTTTAAGTCAAAATGTCTAGGTGGTGTAACTGTCCTGAGAGTGTAAAAAAGAAAGAAAGTTGAAATTCTCTTGGCATAAGCAGTTGCACAGTCTTTTATAGTTATTTCTTCAAAAAAAAAAGTCAGATGATTTCAGATGATAAGAGTCGCAGGATGCAACATGCAGGAAGTTATTTTGTACATTTTGAACCCCTGTGACTTGACCCACACTGAGTGTCAAGGTAGTTGAATTAAAAAATTCATAAATTAATAAAAATAATAATATTTAGTTTAAAAGGCATAAGAATGGCCAAGAAAAAAAACAACTAAACTCAGTGCTTGGTAGAAACATTTCATGTAATCTAGATGTCGTATCAAGTAGTCTGATTATATTAGTGAAATGTGTAATGATAATTGATTACTGTTACGAACCACAATTTTGGCAGGTGATTTTGGAATCGACGGACGACATGCTTTCTACCTTGAAAATATTTGCACTTCCAAACATTTTATATATATATATATATATTATAAGAAATAGCTTTAGTACTTGATGGTTACACCACTTGACATTTTCAGTCACTAAAACAACATTTTCTTAAAAAATGGTCTAAACTTTTTTTTCATTTTTTTTTTAATGTGTGAAACAAACATGAATAGAAAGATTGCATTTCCAAAAGCTTTGCACAAATGTTTCAGTATATATTTCTCCTTTCTTATAATTTCTGACATGCTTATTTGTCATTGTCCTCAAGTACACATGATCTTATCAAACATTGCATTCTTTTAAGGGGAAAGGGCTTCATGGCATCTGTATATGATTATCCCAGAGTAGGTTGAGTAAAGAGAACTCTGTCTAACCCCTAATTATTTTTATACGAAGCCTGCTGTGGTGAGATGGAAAGAAGCGTGGTTGGTTCCGAGTGTGGCTGTTGGATGTGTAGAGTCCCAGTGGCAGCTCTAAATTCCTTGTATGGCTTGGGTCCATAGTCTTCATTTTGCTTTGGTGACAATATGTTTACGTTTTAGTTGTGCAGGAGGATTTATATCCATATCAAAAGTTGATTTGACTTCCAGGGATCTTAAATCATGTGCTTATCTTAAATGTACAGGAAAAATCACATGCACTGTGTCACCGCTTTTGGTTCAGTTTTTGTTTATAGTAATGGTTCTCAACTAGGGGACCGGAGCTCACCAGGAACTTAGCAAACCTGCAGGATGCCTTAAGATGACTTTAAATGATATCACAATAAATAAGCTAAAACAACTAAAAATCAAGATATTTCTTATTTTATTTGACTCCCTTGATACCTGTTTGTTTCCTTTAAAGAACCAGGATTCAAGTCTTGGAAAACCAAGAAAAAATCTTAAAACTTCATGGCCATTTTTATGAATAATATGCATTGTGCTAGTTATGGCAAACTCTATTTTATAGTTTAAGATTTGCGAGTAAAACTTTTTTAAAAAAAATCCTACGCTCCCAAAACTTCTCTAATCCTTAAATGAAATTATTTTTATTTTATTTTCATTCAAGTATTATAAAGTTTTGTTTTATTCTTGAACTGCTGTAATCTGAGTTTGCATATCTCTATCACTGATAAGATTTGCCCACTAGCCCATATCAGTATCATTTAGGCACCAAATGCACTTTCTAATTCAGCCCCTCATTCAAGATGCATGTGATTTCACTCAAGTCATTGTGTGCTTTGCTCAAAAGCCTTTAAGACGCCCCAGTTCCCCACTGACATCATATTACCCCCTTTAGACTGGATGAGATGTATTCTACTGTTTGATGTCTTCACCGTGGCTGCTGGTTGGAAATCAATATGGCTTAATGAGAATCTTTTTAATGAGATTTTCTTACCTTTGCTTGCACACGCAGAGATGGGTGCCTTGATTGAACTTTCAATATCTTGCCCCAGTTTGTGTGTGAAACAGGCTGTGTGTGAAGGCTCAGGTGAAGCAATTATAGCAAGTGGTAGAAAGAAGGAAGATTGCTGGCTCAGTTAAGTAGACTTAAAAGCAGTAATGGAAAATTTGGCTCACAGATCTTGAGTAATGACTTTATTTAATGCTGACGTTAATTTTGCAGTGCACTTTTTTTTAACTGCAACTGCTGCAAATTGCTACATTTTACTTGGGTTATGCTCTGTCATGCCAGTTGCCATTGAAATCACACTGTCGTTTTTAGATTTGCTTAGTTTGCATACATTCTTTTGGTTTGCTTACAACATGGTCCATTAAAACCACAGTGTTTGCCTGCTGAGGACTCTGCCACATATAGATTTCCTTGAAGGAAGTTAAAAGTGATGTAGGTTGCACACCACCAGACACACCCTTCCTCCCACAGCGTCTGCTTCTTTCCTAACTGAGTTCTGCTTAATTCACTCGGTACTGGATTCTCCAAGAGGATTGCTCAATAGTATTGATGCTGCTGAGACAAATGTACCTTGTACCTAAAGCATTGCTTTCCTTAGACATGCATTATGTAGGCTACATTTTCCTCCAGCAGGCAAATTTGCTCGTTTGCACAGTCTGAGTTGCTGTTTTTTCCAGACTGTTTCTGTATTTTTTTATGGTGATGTTTTCTCCATTGATGGGCTCTCCTGTGTATTTGCTTTGAGCACTTGACCATATACTCTGACACTGCTTTATAGAGAAGGAAGAATATTTATTGTAGCATACAGTACATTCGAAGTCTAAGGTCAGTACTGTTGTTACTTTTTTTTTAAATAATAAACACTTTCATTCAGCAAGGACACATTAAACTGATTAAAACGACAGTAAATACATTTACAATGTTGCATCACAGAATCCTGAAAAATCTGGTTGCAAAATTCTGCTATAATCAGTGAATCTCTCTACATGGCACAATTAATCTCTTATTTACATTGCATCTAAACTCTGGACTGAACAAACACCCCTCTGATTGGCCATTGCTTTCCAGAAATCAACAGATATGTCTGTGATTGGTTACAATTGTTCAACACTACAAAACTACAAAAACGGAGTGCAAATACAAACGTACATTGGATTCTGCTGTGAGTTGGTTGCCGCTTACTTTCAGTTTGTTGTTTGTTTATTTAGTTATTAAAGTTACGTTTCTTCCCTGAATCTTGAATTTTGTTACATACAGTTCATACATATATATTATCCTTAAATCATCCTGGCGACCCACCTGAGGGTCATGACCCAGGGTTTGAAAACCACTGCATTATAGAATACAAATGATTCTCTGTGCACACTTTCATCTGTAGCTGAAGGTTTTAAAGTAATTCCACTCATATGTTTGGCTTTCCAAGGACTTGTAAGGTCACATATTGCACTCATATGGTGCCTTTGTTTAGAATGAAGCAGCACATGCCATAAGCTAGAGAGGAGCTGATATCTTGAAAAAATGCAAAAACTTCCCCTCCAGCATGTTAGCAGAACCACCAGGCCCCAGAGAACAATGGGGAATCTTTCAACACTGGGGCCCAGACAGGAGCACATGCTTTTGGATTTAAATGAAGGGTTCTCTTGGTCCCTGGCAAAAAGCCCTGTTAAGAGGAACCGGATAGGAGGATAATCATCCACGCTCTGATGTCATAGGAGCCTCGCTCTATTTGGTTAGTATGCCAGGCACTCTTGAACCTTGAGAGCTGAGAAGAGGTGTATTGAGCTGTGTGAATTCTGTATATAAAAGAGAGGGGATGCTGAAAAACATCCTGTGATTGTGTAGTGCAAGAAATGGTAGAGACCACAAAGAGGAGTGTTGGAAACACTGCATACAAGACATTTCAGTGTAAAAAAAGAAAAAGACAATCCCATTCTTAGGCTTATTTTGCTGCATATTCATATTTCTATAAACCATACAAGAGAATATATCAATATATTAAAACATATATAAAAAATATATTTAAACAAGTCAAGGCTTTTTTTTAGTATTTGTTTACATGGTTCAATACATGTGCAATGCATATATAGTATGCATATTCGTGAGATAAGGTGACGGCTAATGTAATAAAATAACTGCATAAACAGGAACTTATGCTTGCTGCATGCCTTTAACTAAAACAACCCTAATCTAATCCTACGTAAGTAATGTTTTATTAGTATTCCTCAGTGCTTAACTACGTGTAAAGGACACCTTAAAATAAAGTGTAATATTTCTATTTATAGCAAAATACGATATGAACAGGTGACCGAATACACTGTTTTGCAGTTCTTTTATACATGTCATGTGTACAGTAGCCACCAAATACGTTACTACACACTGTGGATATTGGAAACAGGCACAGTATTTTTCTGACATTGACTTTGCTGATAACACCCTTCAGTATTGGCATGTTTTCGTCCTAAAAATGAATAGAGGCTCAGATGTTCACAACAGCAGAATGTCAAATAGTTCAGGACTCAACCCAGGATCTTGTGTTCAAGGACATCAAGATGTTCAGTCCACTCTTATCTTATCTCACTTGTGCAGCTGACATGGACATTATTCATACAATTGGACTTGTCATGTGATGTTTTTTTTTTCTGGTTAGACCAATGAAGGCAGGTTGCTAGTATCTCCCGACATGCATCATGACCATCAATGTCGGAGATTTCATTTGTTGAATGTGTGTTCTCCTCCTTTCTCTCTTCTTCTTAAGGGGATATTTTATCGCTTTCTGTTGTGTGTGTTTAGTTTAGTTTGTATAGTGGTTTTCACAATACATATTGTTCCAAAGCAGCAATAAGAGAACAATGGTTTGATATCACGTCTTTAGCTCAAATCAGGCTGGTAAGTTAATGCTCAAGCATGTTTTAGAATAAACCAAAAGGCAGGACACATCTTCATAGTCATTGAAACCATTATTATTTCTCCCATTCGTTTTGTCCACTAGTGATCTGTCTCCTCTCACTCCCATTCACTGTCTATGTTTAAAGTTTCAAGACGTGTAACTATGTGAAAGTGCACACAATAATGTTCTGTTAATTGATTTAGAATGTTATAATGTTTGTTAACATTAATAATGAAACTTGTCACCTATTAGCAAGACATTTTATTAAACTCTGTCATCCTTTCCAAACATGCACTAACACCCAGTTAAATGTGTATGTTGACTAATGCTGAAATCATTGCTGTATGTTGGTTTTTACTTCAGCAGCCACTACAGTTAAAAAAAACGTTTTTTTTTCTATTTCAGTTTAAATTGAAGGGTTAACTTTCCCTGCTTAAAGACCTGGTTTCATTATCTAAACTACTCAGGCATTCCAGAATCCTTAACCTTGCTCTTTCCAGGAGGTTGAGTGTTTGTCTCGTAGCTTGAAGGAAAATCTTCCAGACTGAGAGGGATGAGACAAAGTCGAGGCCCGGACTTTTGTTAATGTCATTAACTGTTTCTAAATCAACTGGCTTCAGCTTAAGGGGATTCATTTCATTCATGGGTAGTACCTGTCTGTCTAGAAAAAAGGATGTGAGTCACACACTGTGTGTCTTTAGCAATAGCATGCCCACACACAGTTCTCAACAAGCACTGTGATTACACTAGTTGTAGTTGCTTGTGTTTGTGTCATAAGAGAGGTAATCTTCAAAGTGGATGGTTTTTCATAAACAGCATCCTCTTAAATGTTCGAGCGTGTGAGAGTGTCAGTGTTTTGGCGAAACTGCTTTGAAACTGTGTGATGTAGTTCAGCTGCAGTAAAGCTAAGCTAAACTTTGGAAAAGGTCTTAGTTTGGTACTTAGAACTTTTTTTTGAACTACAATGAAGCTATATAAGATAGTGTCTTTTTTAATTATATTTGCCTAATTAGTTTTTTCAGTCATCTGGCACAAGAAAACAACAGCATTAAACTACAAAATTACTCTTATTCGACTTGAACAACCCAGTTTATCATATAAAATGTATGTGTGTGTAGATGTAAATGCCGCAAATAGAAATGAATTGAATTGGTGAAATGTTTTTCTTCATGAACCGTTCAAATGAAATGATTCGCTAAACTGAATTGATTTACCAGGTGCTATATATGAATCAGTAAATAATGAAATGATCAAAAAACTTCAAGACATTTATAATGTTACAAAAGATTTTTTAAAATAAATGATTGCTTAGAACTTTGTTATCAAAGAATCTTTCAAACAATGCCAGTTTCCACAATTAATATAGCAGCCAAACTGTTGGCAACAGTGATAATAAAAAAAAATGTTGAGCAGCCAATCAGCTAGAAATGATTCTGAGCATTACGTGCCACTGGATTATTGTAATTAAAATACTTTCAATGGTAACACTATAGGAAGTCTGATTGTTAATTCAGTGAATCACTTTTGTTCGGATGGTTCACATTGAAATATGATTCACAAAGATTTTGTACGAGAGAGCAAGAGGACAGACAGTGAGTCGATTATTCCCTGACACAAAAACAGTGATGCTGCATTTTGTTGGAAGAAGTAGCTTGTTACTGGAAAAACAACAACTTGTTACTGTTTTGAAAACAGCTGAACTACCGTTAATGGTTACTCCCAAACATTGGCGAGTGTTCATGGGTCTGTGAATCTAGGAAATGATCCGAGTAAACAGTAAAAATGTAAACAGTTTGAGCGTTTACCCAGTGGACTTGATGGAATCTGCACTTTCTCCCGTCTTTCTATTCGTCTGTGAAACTCGGTCCCACTATGTGCTGTGAACATGGCATTGTTCACACACAGGCTTGTGCTCTAAAAGTGATGAAGACCACAGCTGACTCACACAGACACTGTTCTGTACGTCATTTCTGGATGTGATCCAAGTCATTACATACCTGTATGCGTAATAGTGTTGCCACAGAGCAACGTTCGGAAACAACACTACACACAAACATCTGTGCGAAACGCTCGTGTGAGGCTGCTGTGTAACACAGTGATGTTATATGAACAAACAGCTCATGTCAATAATGTGCTATCATGCTGCTCAGTGTGTCTTCAGACACCAAACTGACAC
This sequence comes from Sinocyclocheilus anophthalmus, assembly GCA_018155175.1. Lineage (NCBI taxonomy): Eukaryota > Metazoa > Chordata > Actinopteri > Cypriniformes > Cyprinidae > Sinocyclocheilus > Sinocyclocheilus anophthalmus. The sequence goes on along the minus strand of JADLZN010007266.1, from coordinate 458,674 downwards.
CCGTGAACATCTGACCGTTCACTCACAATGCCCTCAGTGGCTAAAAATAGCATTAATCCTCATATTCCCCACTCTGATCTGTTGAGCTTTACTCTTTGCTGTCTGTACTCTTAATCCAGTATTTGAGTATTTTTATTCCACAATGACAAGATTAAAATGTCTTATGTTTTGTAAAAGTTTTTTAGACGTCTCTTAGGTAATCTGCCTTCAGTCAGCCGCTGCCGTTGACCAGGGTCATTTCTAGGCTAGACTGTGATAGTGAGAGTTAATCTTAATTTATTCCCAGCCTAATCACATTAAAGTGGAGTCAGCAGGGGGTTGGTGTGTGTGGCCACACTTTAAGAATGTCTGGTATTTGTTAACATTTATTAACTAGCGTTGTGCACCAGCGCTGTGTTCGTAGGCCACTGTCACATCTCTGTGAGGATGACACTCTGAGGCACTTTGCTTGTGTTTTTACTCATTTGTAGGTTACTTTGGATAAAGCATCTTCTTTGCGAATAAATGTAAATATGGAGGTATTTACTGATAAATGCCATGAAAAATATCAAAATACACTTTTTTTGTGTTAGTGCTAGTTAAAAGATTTTCAAATTTTATTTTATACTATTATTTTTTGGAAATTGAACGTAAAGTGTAACCTCGTTAGAAGAATGGTGCACAATTTTTATTGGATTGATTGTTTATACTTCCGGTTTACTTTAGAGCTTTGAAAGAAGCCTCGCTGTTCAAAATGCTGCATGTATTGCTACAAATAGGCATATTGTGAAAGATATTACAGTTTAAATATTCTCTCGAATTTATATAGACTTTTAAAACCAAGGTATGTATGTGATGTTAAAGCGAACTGCAGTCAGGATCAGTCTTCAGTGTCAACATGATACTTGCCATGATCCCAAATATTCTAAGATATACGATTCTGGGCTCAACATTTCTTATTAGTATCAATGTTGATAACAGTTGGGACGCTTGATATTTTCATGGTAATTCTGGTCTATTTCTATTATTCTATTACTGTAGTAAGGCCTAGAGCCGTAAAATCCAACATAAGAAAGCATGGCATGGGCTAATAGGAAGAAACTCAACCTCTTCTGGTACATCTTGTAAAAAGTTACTTTGGTAAGATAAAAAATAAATAGATTTACCTTAATCTCATTGTCATCTTTAGAGTATTTTTATCCAAGTTCATTAACACACATCTTGGTGTATTTTGAGAACTCCCTCTCGTGGGCTGTTAAATGCTCTCTTAAGAGCACTACATTTACTCTGATAATAAGATGATGGTGTGCCAGCACACTTGCATCACAGTGCCGTTAGATCAACTTTGCTTGCTGTTAGGTTAATTGTTTCAGAAAGACATGATGTTCCCTTGTTATTCATGCTTACGTAATGAATAGTCCAAAGTGTGAGACCTAAGTGTGAATTTACTTTACTCATCCAGTTGACTCATCTCAGATGGTCTGTTTCTTTCTGTGTCAGTGCGAGAGATCTGACTACTAGACCATTAACCCAAGGTCTTGTATCTCTAAACCTCTAGGGCTTGATGATTGATGAGAAACCGAAAACCTGGAAGCTGCTTTGCCTTTACAGGTGTTCAGATTGAACTATGTTAAGACTACGTGCCATTACGATACATCTTACATCCTATAGGTATTCTAATGTTTTTATGTCTTCACTCCCCTTTCTTTCTATTATTATATATTGTTAAATATGAGATAGCACAACGTGCAAAGAAGATGGTTGTATACTCATAATAAAGCATCTGCAGGTAACACAAATAAATATTGTGTGTTCAATCTCAAAACTGTCCTCAAACAACCCCCAGAATTGTTTGTATGTCTATATATAAGCATCTTCTGGATGACAGCTATAGCCTGAATCTTATTCAAAGTGACATAAACATAGAGTAGCTGTAATGTCTTGGTTGTCTTCTACTGTTTCAAAAGTGTACTGTTCTGAGTTTAGAATGATTTTTCCACATGTGACTGTCATGTGTCTGAGACTTTTCTCTCCTGGACAACTGCTTTTTCCCTCCCTGGAAAGAAAACCTAACAAAACAGAAACATAAAAACACTGGCGCTCTGTTTGCCGTTCTGACCTGGCCTTATATGGCTTTATTTGACCTTTTATTGCTGTGGTTTGTTGCTGATTTAGTTAGCTTATGCATTAGGCAATGAAGCTTAGACATATTAAGTTTTGCTGTATTTACATTGGAAGTTTAGCCAGTCTGCTGAATAATGTTTTAAGAATTGTCCATTAGGGGGAGACGTTGATCTTTTTTAAGGACATTTAAAGGGGTCATATGATGGCGATTTCATTCTCCTTTCCTTGGGAGTGTTACAAGCTCATGGTGGCATAAAGAAGATCTGTAAGGGCTCCGAGGAGGTGGGGTGGTTTTTCGTTGGTTTTGGTGGGTGGTGTTTGGGGTGGGTGTGTGGCGGGGGGCGGAACGGGGGGAGGTTTGATCTTCTTTATAAAAGTTAAGAGTCAGCCACGCCTACCTAAAACGGCTCGTTCTAACACGCCCCCACATGTCTACGTCACTATGTGGGAAGATTTGCATAATGCCGCCCAAATGTTCACGCAAAGAAAGAAGGCATAACTTTTATTTGCGCTGAAGCCATGTCCTGAAGACGCTGTGTGCTTCACTGTGAAAGTGAAACTACTTTGTTTGGCCTACCAAAAGATCTTTGGAAAAAGATCCAAAAACAATATCTGCTTATAGTCATGCCTGAGCTGATCCGTGCTGGTCGCTGAGGAAATACATCAACTTAGTGCTGTGGATCGCCGGATCGGCTTTCACCGTTTTCACCGCTCCTTCGCCGGGACTGCCGTTCTTGACCCCGCCGTCTCAGCTCACTCTTGCCCGGCTTCAGCTCACGCTAAGCCGGGGCTTTCGCTCACGGTAGGCCTCTGTGTTTTTCGTTGTGAAAGCGAAACTACTTTGTTTGGTCTTCCAAAAGAGGACGATATCCGCTCGTCTCCCCCCCCCTGGAGCTGTCTGGCTGGTCGTGAGGGAATACGCACTTAGGCGGTGGAGTGCAGCACATTTTATGGAGGACGTTTACTGATCCTGGGAGAGTAACGTTAGACTAAAGTGCCGGCAGTTCTGACTCACGTAAGTACGTTTTCTTTTATCATTTGCCACTGATGATTCAAACGCGAGTTTTGGGCAGTGTGGAGTAGCACTTGTTGTTTGTCATTTCTCTGATCACAAATGCAGACAGAGTTTTATGTTTACGCAGCGCGATGCAAAGCAACACGTAAAAAGACAGTAAAAGTCATTACAATCCATAATTATGTCCCCACTGGATGCAACAAATGCCTCGTTTGTAATGGGTTTTAATGCTTTTGTCTCGTCGCTCCGGCCGGACACGGCATCACAGTATAGTGAGGGGCGTATCATTTCCGTCTCACGCTTGAGGTATTAGCCCAATCACAATATTGGATAGCTGGTCAATCACAGCACACCTTGTTTTTCAGACCGATAAGCTTTGTAAAAAATTTTCAAAAGGCGGGGCATAGAGGAGAAACAAAAATGTACAGTATGTTGAAAATAATGTGGTTTTTTACTTTAAACCAACACCGCATAAAACACATTTTCATTACACCAAATACACAAAATTGTTCTTTTTAGCAACATCATATGACCCCTTTAAAGTCAATGGTTTACCAGCTCTAAGCATCAACACATTGATTCTTCTCTTTGACATGCTGTACTTCAATCGCACTATTAATGGGGACTAATGAATAGTGTTGCAAGCCCTCTTGTTTTTTTTTTCCAGTTGATATTGATGTGTGTGTGGTCTAATTAAAAATCTGCAATAAATAAATGTTAATTAATCCATGAGAGTGGTGTTTAAATGGAGTCTGTGAATCAAATCATTTTTAAAAAGTATTTAATGAGTTTTCTGTATAGCATGTGGAATATTGATTTATGTTGTGTGTGTGTGTTTGAATGAGAGAGAGGGGGTTGATTTGCAGGCAGTGGAGGGGTCCTGGGACGGTGGCCAGATCACACCAACTGCAGCTGACTTTAGAAATGAAACATCTCCAGGGAGCTGATGATCTTTAGAGAAACTCACGCCATTGAGTTATTTATTTCTTTATTAGTTCTTTATCAGCGCTTTTATCCAAAGCGACTTACAAATGAGGACATCAGAAGCAATCAATTGTAGTATTAAAACAACTAAAAACAGATCTAAAGATTTATAAATCTAAAACTTTATAAATACTACCTATATACATTTTAAAAATAAAGAGATTAAATCAAAATGACAAATGCATACAACAAAACTCCAAAACTTAAAACATTTAAATGAAAAACAAAAAAAAAGCTAAAAACAATTCAAAAATATTAAGAACAAAAGGTATGAGTATAATAATGATTCTAACATAACACTGAGTAACCAACACCAAAAAAACAACTCAGGTGTGTGTTACAACCACACCCTCATACCCTCTATATATATATATATATATATCTATATATATATATATATATATATTGCTAATATACTGTATATGTACAGACACATTTATAAATTCAATATATATACAGTGGGGCGACCTCCGGTCCTGGGAGCCGCAACCCTGCAGAGTACAGCTCCAACCCTAATTAAAACACCTGCCTGTAGCTTTCTAGTAACCCTTCAGACCTTGATTAGCTTGTTCAGGTGTGTTTGATTAGGGTTGAAGCAAAACTCTGCAGGGCAGCGGCTCTCCAGGACCGACGTTCGCCACCGCTGATATATTTATTTTCATTTCCATTGTTTGTGTGAAGTATTAAAATAATACTTTATAACAGCCCTCTACAGAGCATATAAATTCAGACATAAGTAACTAAAATTAAAATAGATAACTAATACAAATCAAACTGCATTAGTTTATCAGTAATCCTAAAAATAACGCTGCCAAACACATATGCTAAAAAACAACAACTTACTTACACATAGTAAGAAATGGTTATAAAAACTAAAACAGAAGCGAAACAAGTAATAGGAAATGTGAAGCATGTTAGCACGGTGACACTGGCAGCAGGCTCAGAGCAGACAGCAAGTTCAGGCGACCCCAAAGGACCTAAACTTTTATAGAAAGCTTGGTTTAAGAATCGGTTCTTTGCTTCTTTTTGGAGAAAAGTCTCAGTGTAGTGACAATCAGGCAGTTGACTCCATTATGCTGATTTGCTTTTGTTTGTTTTTTATAAGAAATGTGAGAACTTCAACTGCTTGTTGTGACTTGGTACTGGGGATTAGAGCTGTGTAAATGTAACAGTGTATGAAAGGTTGTGGTATGTTGTGTGTAGTCTTGCCTAAAGACATTTAGCATGATAGGACAGAATTAGCTAATTTTATTAAACACATTTTCATAAAATTGTCCTTGATGTTTCATTATGTGTGGGATCAGCCATCTGCTGGCCCTTAATCTAACTGCATACCATGATATTTACATCCAGTAGAGCAAATAAATAAAGTACAGTAGAGGTCTGTATGAGATAATGCAAGAACACAGGAAAGATCAAATCAGTCAAAAGCAGATCAATTTGTGTATGTTTCTGAACTAGTCTGTTTAATTAGTTTCATAGCATCTAATTAAATCGACACCATTATTCTTCTAAAATCTTGTGTGTGTGTTTACAGTGCCTGGGCCTCTTTTTTCTGTTTCTTGTGGGTTATACTGTGTGTTTGAGATGGGGCTGTATAGCAGCTGAGGCTCTTTGTAGTGGTTAGCAGCCCTTGTTAGAGGCCTTGCCCTTCCCTCTGTTTGTTTCACAGATGTGCCCTGATTGAACTTCAACCCAAATGAATTAAAAACGCAACACGAGCTACACTTTGAATTAGCTGGTGTCTTTTTCACTTATCTTTTAAAGGGTGTAAAAACTCACTGAGCTTAGAGAGGTGCTGCAGAAAATAACTCTACACAATTAAAACATAAATTTAGCTATGTGTTGTTTTAAAAAAAAGAGTCTTTTCCTCCTGTCACAATACTTCCTTTCCTTAGATTGAAGTGTAAAGCAAACCTGAAGTGTTGTGGTAACTTCAGTATGGTATTTCCTTACTCCACCCAGTCAAATTCCTCCTGCTTGCCACCTAAGGAGCTCTTGCTTTATCACACCGGCCACCCAAACAAGAAGCCGTTTCTGTTCTTCTATGCTTGATTGGGAAAAGGGAAATATCCCTATGTGCTTCAGTACATCCGATGAGGAACAAAGGACTGTCAGAGGTTCCTTTTCACCTCACATCTTGTTTGTAATGACGGATTCATACATCATGGGTGCACCAACCCATCCTGACTTAAAACATGTGAACGTCTTATGTAACTCAGTTAGCATAGCAAAATTCTGAGGGATTAGTATAAGCAGCATAGCTGGAGAAAAAACAGGGAATGGTGGCTGTTACACAAACCACTTGTCAAAGGTCCAAAAGCTTTCATTCAACTATTGTAAATGCCATCAAAAACATTTTGTGTTTGCCTCTTTTCATGGCCACATCTTCTAGACAATTTTCTATGGTGGCTTTTTCTCATTATCACTGTATAATAGCTCAATTGCTTCTTCAGTACAGAATTGTAATGTAAATGTGAGCAACGTAAGCGAGTGCAGAGACCACCTTTCACACACTTTTATTTGTAATAGCTCTTTCGAATTGTTGTTTGCCCTCAAGGTTGATATCCAGTTTTCTAAGCCTTATAATTGGATCATTGTGTGCTCATTCTGCATCTGCATCGCCCTTTTTGTTAGAAATAATGCTTGTATTCTTCGGCCAGATTTTTTTTTTTTTAAGAGTTGCGCCCACACACACTTTGAACACAGACCCGGAGCAGTGGGCATCCAATGCTGCGGCACCCGGGGAGCAGTTGGGGGTTCGGTGCCTTGCTCAAGGGTCTCACCTGAATCGTGGTTTTGAAGGTGGAAGAGAGCGCTGTACATTCACTTCAATTCCTGCCGGACCTGAGACTCGAACCCGCGACCTTCGGGTTACAATCCGACTCTCTATCCATTAGGCATTTCTCTTTGAGTAATTGACGTTTTCCATTGTTTAACCAGCAGGTAAAGTCAAATAGGATACAAATTTTGTAGATTAGTGTGTTAGATGAGAGAGAGAGTAGATCTTTACCGATTACTGTAGTTAGGAGACCACTTGTTACATATAACATATTGCGAGTCGTTTAGTTCCCTACTTTTCTATGTGCACAATTCTACAGTCCTTAAAAGAAGAATGCAAGAACATTCATGCACATATGGTAGATTGAGTTTCACAAAATCAAGACCCCTGTGTCTACCTTGTTTTCACAAACACAGAGTACCACTCCCTTGGAGCCCACATTTTGCTGTCTATTTTTTCTTTCTGTCTCCCAAGACTTAAGCAAAATAATGAATCACATCTCTGTGTTTCCCATTGCGTGCGTGTCCATGTATCAGTCAAAAGAGACTATGGAGTGAGAAGATTTGTAAGTTATGGTGCATCAGAGATAATCTGAATATGCATGATCCATTATTGTGTGACTTATTATTATTAAAATCGTCTGATATTCTTAATTGCCAGTAGAAACCCATCTGATGAATATTTGTAGGTGTAGCTTAGGAAGCATATTTTGATGGGCATGTTCTGCTTTAATCATGTTGCCACTACAGACCACTTTCTTTCTGTGAGTCAATAACATTGTGGTTTGGCGTGCATCAGTGAAGCTGATTATGAATGTAATATGAAGAAACTGAATGGGCTGTTAATACAAATTCAATAGGATAAGATGTTTATTTTATAGTCTGAAGGGCTATTAGATAACATTTATGGAATATCATTAAATAAACTGTATTTTCCTTTCAAAGTTTACAAAGATCCAAAGAGAAAGAATGAAAGAAAAATAATGTAATTGAAAATATAGACCTGTAGACCACAAAAAGTCTATAAATGCACGTTCTGTTTGCTCTGATTCATTGATTTTACTACTCAGTGAGAGGAATCTTTTGAGTACTCTGAAATTGAACTGTGGCATTTTAAATAATTTAGCATATATTAAAGATTGATACCCTGCTAACATGCATAAGCCACTTTATGAAATATATATTTCAGTATAGTGATTCTCTGTAGAAAATAAAATGTGTCTAGTCCAATAAATGTATTACCTGACAGGTGAAATGGTCGATACAACACCGCTTGGCAATCAAGATGATGAATTGTCTTGGATTTATGAAGCTGGATGCCATCATTATGTGGAAAGTATTAGGCAGACTGCAGTTACTTAGACAAAGCACTGTTCTCATTGTAGAGAGGACAGATGGACTCTTTGTTTTCTATAGTTAATGTTCTTATATTCAGCATGCAGACACTATTCCTGAAACAGTCACAAAAAAAAGAGAACCAACAAGAATAACAATTTGAAAAAAAGAAAAAGAAACATAGCTCAGAATTAAATGTAAAAATGTATTCAAAACAATTGGGCAAAAAATTATATAAAAAAACTTGATTGTATTCATTGTGTTGTAACGGGTCCAATATGATGTTCTAAATAGTCATGGGGGTCAAAACCTTATAGAATTGCTCAAATGCTTAAAAACATTTAGATTTGTTTCTCAACTCTCAAGACAGATTAACGGGTTGAAGAGCAGTGGGAGTCTGAGCTTTAAATCGGGAACGAATATCACTCTTGAATGATGCCCATTGACAGACTCGCAGACATGGAGGAGAAACTTCGTATTTTGGAGGATCTCAATATGATATACATTCGTCAGGTTGCCCAGAGTCTAAAGGTAAAGGTATTCTCATTACCTGACTTGATCTTTTTGCCTTTTTTGAATTAGGCTACTTTAAAATGCTTGTGTACATCTGAAGTAGTTCTGAATTATGTTAATTCGTCTTTTTAGTTAAACAATCAAATTCTAATAAAATACAAACTGTGTCTATAGCACACTTAAAATAAATGCTTTACATAACTACAAATCGTAGTTTGGCCTACTGTCAAGTTTTAAAAGCCTGCAGGTGAAGGTAAATACATTTTGTAATGAGGTGTGAGGGATCTCTTATGTTGTCTTGCTCAGCCAGTTTTCCAGTGTGGTTAGGTTGTGTCTAAACTCTGTGAGAGTGCTTGTCCGTTATACAGCTGCTCTTACAATGATGTTGATGTACAATGTCTTTGATTGTTTGTGTCAGTTTGGTGTGTTTCGACTCTTTGTTTTCTATAGTTAATGTTCTTATATTCAGCATACAGACACTATTCCTGAAACAGTCACAAAAAAAAGAGAACCAACAAGAATAACAATTTGAAAAAAAGAAAAAGAAACATAGCTCAGAATTAAATGTAAAAATTTATTCAAAACAATTGGGCAAAAAATTATATAAAAAAAACTTGTATTCATTGTGTTGTAACGGGTCCAATATGATGTTCTAAATAGTCATGGCGGTCAAAACCTTATAGAATTGCTTAAATGCTTAAAAACATTTAGATTTTTTTAACTGCTTTAAGCTTTAGAAAATCTTGATTGTCAACCTCAGGAGATCGCATTATGAGCTTTTTTTTTTAGCTATGATATTTGCATTTTTTTCAACCGTCTTTTCACAATTTGATTTGTGTGATATTTGCCGTTTTCCATCAATACATATTTATTTTTTATTTTATGTTTAATATACATAAACTGCCAAAGTTAACCATGCACCCCTAAATTAGCTGTCACTTATTAGCTACTAACTAGCAGTGTTGGGCGTAACGCATTACAAGTAACGCGAGTTACGTAATCATATTACTTTTTTCAAGTAACTAGTAAAGTAACGCATTACTTTTTTTTTCAATGTATTAATTGACAGCTCTCCTGTCCACATGTTAAGAGAAATCAGAAGATGTTACTGTAAAATACTGTTCTAAAATAAATATGAATATGCATTAATTCAAATACAACAGATTCAGTATTCCTCAAAATGAATAAACATAATGCAACTCAGAATATGACGCAAACCTGCAATAATTAAAAATTTTAAACAACACAATACCTTTATGTATTTAATCCCATCATTCCCGTTTCTTTCTTTCTTCTGACCTTCGATGATCCAGTTCAACCATACTAATAAGCCAAAGTACTCTAGACAAACATTTGTGTGTCTTTTTTTACTGCTGAAGTTGTGTTGAAATTTCTTCTTCTGCATTCTACTGTACGGATGTAATTTACTTTCCCTTCAGCCTGAGGCTTATTCATTTCTTTTTTGGTGTGAAAAGGCTTTTATATTTACCAAAAATAGAACTTTTTTATTTTAAAAACAAACAAGCAAGCCCTGTCCAGATTTAAAAAGTAACGCAAAATTAACGTAACGCATTACTTTCCATAAAAAGTAAGTAACGTAATTAGTTACTTTTTTATGGAGTAACGCAATATTGTAATGCATTACTTTTAAAAGTAACTTTCCCCAACACTGCTAACTAGTGATAATGCAGTACCGGCTAGCTAATATTTTGTAGTCTATTATAAACTCCCATGAAAATCCCATAAATTAATAATAACAAACAAGAATTAGTATTTTTTTTTTCTTATAACTCTATAACATATTGAATCACCAATCCTCATCCTGTTTTATGTGAATAATGATTATGCTTTTGCGATTGCAAGAATTGATTTTCAAATGTTCATTTGTTTGAGGGGCGTGTAGTTTGTGTCGCGCCGGTAGTCGTGCTGTAGTGCAGTCGAGTTGTGAGCTGAATGGTGAATGAAGGCAGTACAGTCAGTCCACGCGCACTGTGTGATGCTCTTTTGTGGGAAAGTCCTACTAGAGCACACAGACACACTCACATCAGTACAGAGGGACTCAATGAAGTAAACTGCGTGTAAATGACCAGTTATACAGACGGGATAACAAGAACATGATTTGAGGGTGTTAGGAAAGTCGTTTTGCTTTTCATGTTCATTTAGGCTACTGGATTCAGTGGCTATTGTTGTGAAGAGAGATAGACGTGCGGACGCGCCGAGCGTTTTGTTGTTGTTGTTGTCTTCAGTTATATTTGCTGTCATACGCATGACTCCTCCTGAACTGTTGTTTCCGAACACATGGAACTGGTCTGCGATGTGAAAACGGATTTGCTTGGATACGCCGTGGATTGAATTTGGATGCGTTTTGAAGTCTGGATCGTGTGATTCATATACTCGCCATTTACTTCTTCCAAAAATGTTTCTCAACTCTCAAGACAGATTAACGGGTTGAAGAGCAGTGGGAGTCTGAGCTTTAAATCGGGAACGAATATCACTCTTGAATGATGCCCATTGACAGACTCGCAGACATGGAGGAGAAACTTCGTATTTTGGAGGATCTCAATATGATATACATTCGTCAGATTGCCCAGAGTCTAAAGGTAAAGGTATTCTCATTACCTGACTTGATCTTTGTGCCTTTTTTGAATTAGGCTACTTTAAAATGCTTGTGTACATCTGAAGTAGTTCTGAATTATGTTAATTCGTCTTTTTAGTTAAACAATCAAATTCTAATAAAACACAAACTGTGTCTATAGCACACTTAAAATAAATGCTTTACATAACTACAAATCTTAGTTTGGCCTACCGTCAAGTTTTAAAAGCCTGCAGGTGAAGATAAATACAAATAAATACATTTTGTAATGAGGTGTGAGGGATCTCTTATGTTGTCTTGCTCAGCCAGTTTTCCAGTGTGGTTAGGTTGTGTCTAAACTCTGTGAGAGTGCTTGTCCGTTATACAGCTGCTCTTACAATGATGTTGATGTACAATGTCTTTGATTGTTTGTGTCAGTTTGGTGTGTTTCGTCTTGTCAGTAAATGCTTAATACAGAGAAGCAGCAGCACTATTTCTCTAGTGGTCCTGGATCTGCAAGACAAAGTCTTATTCGATGAATGTGTGTTGTTGGACGTTTGTGCCTGGTTTGTGATTTCTTTGGTATTCTGTGCCTACACTCATTAGCACCAGTAAGAAAAATACAATTTAATGTAAGCTCTTTTGCAAAATGCCTCCACATGGACTTCATTTGGCTAGCCTTATCTTTGGAAACAATTGCACACTTGGTGATATTAATGGTGTGAATATACTACTTATTTTCAAGTCAAGCTACCAAGTGTGGAAACAAACCCCCTTTCTTGCTTCAAGACATTAGAGTTTTATGGCACATGTACCCTTCATCCTGATTTACTAAGTAGATGGATCATGGTGTCAATTTTTAATTTAATACTACTAGAAAGCAGGTGGCACATGATAAACTATATGATAAATATCATTTTTTTTAAACCTCCTTTGATTATGAAATAAAGTAGGCGTCCTTTTGTCCTGCAGCTGTTGTGTGTTAGCAACGCTCAGTATCTCACTGAATGACACGCTGAACACTGCCTCAGCCCCCGAGCTCTGGGGTTTGGTGTGGTGTGGTGTGGGGGACCAAACTGCTCTTCTCCTAACCCATGCTGAGATCACACCTCGCTGCTTCAGTGTGCCTGTTCTCCTCACCAAGTAGCCCGATTATGTGATCAGTATTCCTGCAATGTGACTTGAAATGTGTAGCCTGTGATAATGAAAGGACATGGAGGCGCCTTCTTTGAGCTGAAGGACATCTTCATAAATTCCTGGAGCATTTAAATAATTCATGGTCATGCATCTCAAAGTTGGCAGTCTTGAGTTCTCAGAAGTCAATTAGCTTCAAGCCTGTGTCAATTTGAAAGAGTCTGGATGTTTAAATGTAATCATCCATGTGATCTTCATGTGAAAAATTAACTCTTTGTATGATCTAGCAAGATCATGTTCACTGCAACCCTAGTAGAATTTGTTTCCTGTAGACAGGTTGGATTCCTTCTCACTAATCTTAATTAAGGTTGGAGAACTTGTCATGATGACAGTAATCATTGATCATGAAAACACAATAATTGCATGTTTTAAAAAATACATATTTTAGCATAAAAAATGTTTAATTTATAATTTTGTGGTTGGTTACGGTGGCATCACAAGTTGTGTATAGCTTACTATTGAACTGGTCACAGCACAAGATATTGAAAAAGAAAAACTGTAGGGATGACAGTAAGAGGTTATGGACTCTTTTGTTGTTTTAAAGATTAATTTAAGGAGGAAAATCTTTCTGGGCTGTCTGACAGCATAAAATGGGTAAATGATTTTGCTTAGCCAGAGTTTGCACAAGGGGTTGATATATTCTCCAGTGCCACAGAGACCGGAACCTGTGGTTTTCTGAATGATTGGGGACTACTGTTAGCGCTAGCAGTTGCAGTCAGTCTTTTCAAGTTTTAACAAGTCCATTTCAGAATCGAGGCAGCCACATTCTTGGCACTACATGAACATTCCTCTCTGTGTCCTTCCTTTACGATGTCTCTGTCTCTCCTGAAAACCAGAAGAAGACTTTGCCGGTGTTGTCACTTACAACCTTTTGTTGCTGCAAAGCTGTGATTCATAGCCTGCTTGTGGTGATGGGAACAGGAAATAGCTGAGCTTAATGAGCGTGATTGGCTGGTATGATGTCATCTCTGCTTGACCCGCACAGACAATAGCATGCTGTAGATATGGAAGTGCATTTGTGAGGAGTGATTGCTCCCTCAGGTAGTGCTTAATGTTGCAGTTTGCTCTTGCTCTTCAGTCCCTGCCTGAGGTTTGATGGGTTATTTGGTCACCTTCTGTATATTTAGCTTGCTGATGGTACACTATTTATATTTTTTCTATGTTAAAAATACTGTATCCACCTTAATATGCAGAGACAGTTATAAATACGCCATTTGTAGGCTGATTTCTCTGAAAAGTGTAACACTGTGGCTCTGTAGCACTATGAAAAAAAATTCTTTTTTGAGCACTATGAAAAAAAATTCTCAGTTTGTTTGAGTGTCCCACAGCAGTAACACAGGCTCAAACAATATCATTATGGGCTCTTTTCACATTTCTGGGATTGTAAAAAAAAGTAAATTTCCATAAAAATATTAAGCAGCACAACGGTTTTCAACACTGATAATAATAAGAAATGTTTCTTGGGGCTTCATATTCCTCATAGTCTTGATTCCAAGGATCATGTAACACTGAGGGCTGGAGAAATGGCTTTGTCTTTGCCATCACAGGAATCAATTACATTTTATATTGAATTCTATTGAACGTTATATTATACTGAAATAGAAAATAGCTATGCAAATTGTAGATATTCTACAATATTACAATTTTTACTATATTTTTGATCAAATAAACACAGCATTGGTGAGCATAGGATGCCCAAACCTTTGAACTGTAGTGTATGATTGTATGATCATATTAGTTAAATAAACATAAAAATATCTTTCATATGTTTTTTGCCATGTAGCAAGAATGTAGCAATTAATTGTGCTCTTCTAGTTGACAGTCTCACAGTTGTGCTCAAGGACATAATGACATAAGGGCAACAATGTGATCAATGTGATCACACAGCTTGTTTATAGGGATCTGTGGCAGATACAGAGGTCTCTCTATATTCTACCAGCAGTGTGTTTACCAGGGTTCCTCCCCTCAGGTGGATCAGTGTGGCCTTTGTGTGTCCAGCCCAGCAGGGATGATGGCTGCTGCTTTTGTTCATTTCTTATTATATGTTGTTGTGCAACTAAAACGACCCCAGTAGCATGTTATTGTGCTAGCACAAAAAAAGGACCTCATAACTCTGGCCTCCACCCATGATGTCCTGTGGGCCTTTGAACTCCAGCCAGGAGCATGATGAAATGCTTGGGAAAGGGCAGACCTCTCACCTCACCTAGAACCCCAGCGTGACCTGAATCCACCTCAGATAATCTCCATAATACAGCAGGTACAGGTGTCACATTTGGCCTGGCGGTGGAATGATCTTGATATTTGTTTTTACCTCCCAAAAAGTTGTTAATTGCATAGTTTGGGTATAAAATTTCAACGCATCACCCATTTCTTTGTTCTAACATCCACAAGAAATCTTAAATATGCCTTTGGAATGCTGAGCTAAGTTTAGCCTTTTGTTGAGATGAACTCGAGTGGTCAGCCCAAGCCAGACATGGCTCTCTTCAGGGTTCATAAGGTTAGAGGTCATCAATGAGCGCGTGCCACAGCCATTTACTGCGTCGTGTGCCCATTCATCCATAGTAAAAGCAAAGTCTCCTGTTCATACTGTTGGTTCAGCTGGTGAAGTATTTAAAAAGGTTAGTTCACCCAAAAATGAAAATTCTGTTATTAGTTACTCACCCTCATGTCGTTCCCAACCAATAAGACTTTCTTTCATTTTCGTAACACAAATTAAGATATTTTGGATGAAATCCGAGAGCTTTCTGATCCTCCATAGACAGCAATGCAACTGACAAATTCAAGGCACAGAAAGGTAGTAAGGACATCGTTAAAAAAGTTCATGTGACAGCAGTGGTTCACCTGACACAGGAGGTTAATAAATAAATAAACTAATAATAAATAAATAATAATAAGTAAAACTGTCTGCAGATTTCGACAGAGACAATAGTGTTTTGCCCAGCCTTACTTATTCGAACCAGAATATACAGATAATGAACTAAGAAAGATGGATATTCTACATCAGCATCACACGCATGCATCGTGGTACTGTCGTGAACGCGCGTCGAAGACTAACACGGAAGAGAATAAATTGTAGAATAAAGGTGTTATTTTTGTTTTGTTTGCACACAAAAAATATTCTCGTAGCTTCATAAAATTAAGGTTGAACTACTGATGTCACATGGACTATTTTAACGATGTCCTTACTACCTTTCTGGGCCTTGAACGTGGTAGTTGTGTTGCTGTCTATGCAGGGTCAGAAAGCTCTCGTATTTCATCAAAAATACCTTAATTTGTGTTCCGAAGATGAATGAAGGTCTTACAGGTTTGGAACGACATGATGGTAAGTAATAACCGAGTTCTCATTTTTGGGTGAATCCCAAAGTAGCTTTGTCAATTCAGTAATTCAGTGTTTTACACTAACAAATGTCTTTACTGGATTGTGTCAAGTAAAGTCACATTTTTTATATAGCGCTTTACACAATGCAGATTGTTTCAGCAGCTTTAACAAATAAACAGAGAAAATAACTCGATGCAAACTTCAAATATGAGACAAATTCAAATTCTGCTGTAAAAGGTAATAGTGTCAGTATTCAGTTCAATGTTGATTCAAATCAGTTCAATAACAGTGTCAATGTTGCAAAGTTCATCCATAATGAAATGAATTAAATTCAGTAATAAAGCAGCTCTACAGAATAGAGGTGTCTTCATAAAGCTTAAGTTTTGCTTTCAGCCAGTAGTGTCAGTGCAGTCAAATCACAAGTCAAATGACATTACTTAATGTTAAGTCTTTTAAACACAAGCCAAGCAAGCCAAATTCAATAGTGGCAAGGAACCCAAACTTATGTTAAGAAATGGAGTGAGAGTACATATTTGACCACTACTGTATGCTTAACTTTTTTGCAAATAACTCCATTCTGAACATACATTCTTGGTTTCAAGGAGCCTCAGTGTAACTACTTTTTCGTGACTAGGCCCTGTATCTGCAAGGCTCTGGCACTCCTCGTGCCCTCCAGGCTGGGTGTGGTATTAGAAGGAGGACATAGGCTGGTAGTGAAAGAGGGCATTGTAGTTGGTCACCCACGCCTCAGTACAGCCTCTATCGTTCCTGGCCTGGACCCTGGTGTAGTCAGGAACAGGGCTGAATAGACACTCTGTGTGCAGGAACCAGCCAAATGTCTCGACTCGAGCCAGCTTCCTTTGAAAAACACCTCCCAGCATCCAGTGTGTTAGTGGAGACCACCGGTTCTCACCCTGGCCCCATACTTTATTACTTTATCCCATCTTGCCTGCCCTGCTCAGGCATTCTAGATGTTATGCTTTTAGAAAATGAGCCTCGTTTCTCCAAGATAAGACCTGCTGAATCTGTTGAGTCAGAATTCAGTTAATGGGCATATGTTTCTGCATAAGATTTTCCATCTATCCAATTTCCCTTACGAGACTTTTCATATCAATACATCATAACGCATCAGTCATGGGTCTATGTGTGTTGCCTCGCTCACAGAGGACTGTGAAAAAAAACATGTAAATGTTATATACACTCTTAAGGCCTGTTTATACAAAGATGAATGATCAGTCTGAAAATGCAGTGCAACAAAACATTTTCGTTTGAATGAACAGCTGTTCATCTGTTTGACAAACATTTGCTTGCCATCAATAGGCGTGTTTCCATTACAGATTTGCGCAAAACTTTGGCGATATTTTATAAATGTCAATAAAAAAGTATTGCGAAATGACGGCGTTTCCATTAACCAATGTTATGCGACTAAAACGTAACCTTTTGCCTCTCGCGATAAGTCATGGCAACGGATTTTGGCGGAATTTTGGCTATATTTATTCAAAGGAGGCTTTTGCGTGTATCTTTACAGAAGCAGCAAAGAGAGCCGCTTCAGAAACGTGCGTGGCACGGCTGGAATAAACCATAGCCTGTATAAAAATATAAACACAAGCATTGAGTGGCAGCAGTCAGATTCAGTGACCGTATCAGAGCCACACTGCACCGCAGACGTGTGCAGTGTAAATTGTCTAAGCATTAATGGTAGGGAAAGCCCCTTATACTGGAGCTGTATTATACTGTTTCTTGGAGGTTATAGTACATTGAAGAATGATCATATGACTTTTTACATACGCCATGTGACCTGTAAATGCGAAAAAGCCGTTTCCATTGCAGTTTTGCGAATTATTCCTTTTTCGCATTGCCTGAAAAACCACCTCATGCGAGTGTAAAAACCTTTTTGCTATATATGGGCGTTTTTGCGAAATTGACGCGTTTCAATTAGGCGTATTTTCAATTCGCAGTTTAAATTTGCGCAATTTGAAGGGTAATGGAAACGCGCCTAATGTCACTTAGTTATTTATTTATTTTTTTGCAGAAAGGTGGTCTAATCTATTTTTAACTATAGCAGAAGAATCCAGAACCTGTTTTCTTGTCTCTCTACACTTCTTTTTGTGTTATTTGACCATATAACCAAAACACCATTTCAAATACAAAAATCAGAACAGCATTTTAAAAATATATAAAAACTGTTTGACTTCCTTTCTTCTCAATTACAGGTGAGTGGCCAGAAATGTAAAGTTTGTATGGCTGCATTTGTGGGTTTTTTTTTTTATAAGCGCCACCTACTGTCAGAGAGTGTATTTACATTTTCATTCAGCCTATCTGCTGATTTTTTTCACATTTGTCTAAATAGGCATCGCATGTTAAAATCGAACCGTTCTGTTGATGTGAACAGGCTTTGAGGTGAAATTTGATCATGTATAAAAATATTATTAATATTATAAATATTTGTATTATTTAGTATAATAATAAAATCTCCAAATATTTTTATTACATTTTTGTCAATTATTTATTATAAAACGTATAATTAAAATGTATATAAAAATCTATCTATCTCACATTTCACTGCTTTTCAAGATTATTTGGTTTTAGTTTTTAACAAGCTAAATTAGCCCTTAATCTGGCTGCTGTTTTCTGGATATCCCTACATGGTATCAGGAGGACTGAGTTTGGAAATGAAAGCAGCGCTGTTCATTTCTGGAGGGGTTTGACTCCTCTGGCAGTGCCCAGTCAGCTGCTCTATATGCTGAAAGAAACTCAAGATGAACAAAGTCTAAGGCAAAACCACTCCTCGCAACCCCCCCCCCCCCCGAGTTCTTGCTGTTCTGTACTGTAGGTGTTTATGCGGTGACCGATCCCTTTAGCCCCTGCAGAGGAAGCGAATAGAGCCTGCTTGGCCGTGTAATTGAATTGAGCATCACATTGGTAGTTTTGGACAGCGGGGCGAATGGAACAGCAGGAGGGTCATTTCAGTATAACAAACCGGCACATCTCCACTCTCTAGAGAACAGCTCACAATTTGCTGTTGCTTCTCAAAAGCTTCAATCAACACGGATGAGATAATGTACTTTACGCTGTTTGTTCATCCTTAGCGCAGTTTGACGGGAACCATCTGGCCGGGCTCCAGGGATATGACTGTTGAAGTGTTGGGCGCTTAGCTTATCAGATACAGCTGAAGAGCAGGCCTCGTTCTCCTGGTACTCTCTGCTCCGGGGCTCTGCAGATGATGTGTGACCTGTCTGGATGCTCGTGTTCAATTTATTGCTCATTTTCAGCACAGCACCACTTTTTTAGCACGGCCAAATTGGGGATAAAATTGATTTAGTAGAGCTTTATTATATTGGCACTTTATTTTGGGGGTGCTGCTTCGTTTTATTTTTAGACTTTTCATCCAGGAAAATGATAGAGAGAGTGAGGGGGAAGGAGATCGGGACTAGTGCTCACTGCTCAACCTATATACAGTTGTTTTTTGATGGCAAATGCCAATATCTAGAGAGCTGTGTGGCCCTGGCCGATATAAAGCTATAACTATGATATCAACATGTAATTAAAATTATAAACCCCCAACATACCATTGCTGCAATACTGTAGATTAATTTTACTATACACTGTAAAAAAAATCTGTAAAATATACAGTAAAAAACCAGCAGCTGTGGTTGCCAGAATTTTACCGTAAAAAATACGGTAGTGACGTTTTAGGTTTTACGGTTTTAACTTAAATTTACAGTTAAATCCCGTAATTTCATTAACTGATATAATGTTAATATACCAACCTATTGAAGTACTGAAATATGTTTTGTACCTTTGTAATACACTGATAACCACCAAATGCAGGTGGTGATGAGAAAGTCACATGATGAGCCAAAGCCCATCACAAGCTGCTTTTAAATAATAACATATATAGAAGGTGCACAGTGTCGTTCACATGAACACTAAACACCATCACGGTGACACGCATTAAACTGAAATAATGCAATAAACATTCATTTAACAACATTAGGTGTAACATACAACCCTAATATACAAAACTGATAAGAAGAAACATAGTTATTTCAACAAAAAAACATCAAATTTGAAATGTAATGCAGGGAATTCTGGGAATGTCAATTTACGGTTATTCACTGTAAATTATAGGTCTCTTTCACTTCCAAAAACGGTATACTACCGTAAAATTACATGTAATGTCCAATACCGTTTTTCACCGTATATAGTAGGGGAATTTACCGTTAACCGTTTAACAGGTTTTTACTGTAGCATTTTTACAGTCTTTTACCGTTAAATTCACAGTCATTTTTTACAGTGTAGTAAATAAACCAAAGAATTTAAATGACTCCTTTGGAAAAAAACAAATTCTCAAATTTTACATGCATTACACAAAGAATATGACAAAAATATGAAAATGACATGAAAAGTCCAACTTATGATACTTAATGAACAAAGAAAAATGTATCTGCCAATGCTGTTAATTTAAAAATGCCAATATATCAGTCGTCCACTTGGAACATGACTTAGCCCAAATTCAAACTTCAGTTTTATGAGCCATGAGCTCTTATATACGACCTTCTGTGCAATTTTTGATTCTGTACTCGGAAAAAAAGCAATAAATACATCAATTCTAATAAATTTAAATAAATTCTCAAATTGTAGATTTGCAGATTTGTAGGATCACATTCCTGAACTTTACAAAAAATGCACACAAAAACCTGGGATTGACCTTTTTTAGCAGCTCATTAATTCCCTCAGAGTAATACAGAATTGCGTTATATGGAGCTGCTGCCCAGGTATGTGATGACATTTATGCTACTCATTCATTTTTATTAAAACATGATTTATGTCCACATTGCAAAACTTTGACCTGTTCTTCAATTTCACAAACCCTTAGTTTCAGATCTCTCCTCCCTTAGCCTCCCTGCAGTGAAGTGGCACCTTTTCATGATCTAGTGCTTAGGCATCTGTCAGTACCTATGAAATAGATGAGCTACAATTCTCTGCTTGCATCATCGCTGAACCTTTCCTTTAGATTTATGGCTCCACCGGTGGAAATAGATTTTCCTTGTGCGAACAGTTAGCAGTGTCAGCCTCCAGCTCCATCGATCTGACTCCTGCTATCCATGTTGTGGCAGTTGCTGAGGTTCACGTGGGCTGACGAAGGTGTTAAGAAGCACAAGCTGTCTGTTTCTGTTTTCGTCTGCTGATGTCATTGGTACAAACCCCTGATGTCATTCTTCATAGTTCATAGTTAAACTGGAGAAGGGTCAAGGTCAGGCAAGAGGGCCCCCTTTGTAAAATGACTTTTGCTGCAGGGCTGAAGCAGATGAAGCACATGGGGCTGCATTGTTTTTGTAAAGCTTTGTAGTTTGGGTTTAGATGTGCAGTAAAGGGTCTTTGCTGGAATAACCATGATCTTAATTACGTTCAATTTAAGTTTTTATTAAATTTTAAAGTAGACACTTTACTATACACTTGAGTCCAGTTATAGGTCTTGGTTTACCACCAGTGTGCTCAAAAAGATTACAGTATTATCAGCTACTATAAATACCAGTAGATCTGCAGGGTGTTAAATCACTTTCTTAATAAATCTGCATTAAATGAGCCGAGTACAGCTTGTTTAAATTGATAGTTCATCCAAAAATACTCATAATAATAATTTACTCACCCTTGTGTCATTACAAACCTGTATGCCCCTTTTTCTGTGAAACAAAAAAAGATATTTTGAAGAATGTTGGTTTCCAAACTGTTTTGGTTCCTATTGACTTCCTTTTTTTCCCCCATTCAATAGAAATCAATTGGAATCTTTACTGTTTGTTTTCCGAAATATCTTTCTTTTTGTTTCACAGAAAAAAGGCAAGTCAGTCATGTTTGGAACGACACATGGGTGAGTAAATGATGACAGAGTTTTCATTTTTGGGTGAACTATCCCTTTAAGACACTGCAGAGGGCCAACAACCCTTATTTACTTATCAAGATATTCTGGATATGTTTGTAACCTTTTTATCCTTTCTAGGAAACTGATCTTTGGTCAGCTGCTCCATAAATAATGTGTCTCTGTCAATAAGCAGATAAAATGGGCCATGCCGGAAGACAGGATGTGTATGTATGTAATCTTGTTGTGATCAAGAATCCTTTAGGTTAATCCAGCTTACTGTGTTGCTGTGTAGATACTGCAGGAACCGTGCGCTGTCTCCCATTGGCTAAGGGATGGGGATGGCTAGTCTTGAGCTGGGATGGGATGAGCTGGCATCAATGCTATAGATTAACCCTTTGTTTGACAAACCACTTCACATGCTATCTACCTATAGTTCTGTCATTGTATATAGTTTTATCATTCTATGTATCATTCTCTGTCCATTAAAGCCAGCATTTAAGGCATGTCCT
The DNA here is from genome assembly GCA_018155175.1 of Sinocyclocheilus anophthalmus. Classification (NCBI taxonomy): domain Eukaryota; kingdom Metazoa; phylum Chordata; class Actinopteri; order Cypriniformes; family Cyprinidae; genus Sinocyclocheilus; species Sinocyclocheilus anophthalmus. Next base: position 436,486 of record JADLZN010007266.1, on the reverse strand, counting down.
GACAAACTGCGCTTTTGAAGTTAATATACATTTATATGTATTTCTGTTATGAATGGAATTCAATTAATTTATTGCAATTCTGCTTCCTTAAATTTAAATTAGTTCTAATTCTGCATCCTGTTTCCAAATTTAGGAATTAAATTTTTAATTTAAAAGACTTAATTCAGTTCTGAATGGCGCATAGCACTGGAAACACAATAGGAAAAAAATCTTACATAACTTTTTTGTTGTTGTTTTTGCTTCACTATAAAATTCCTTTCCAGCAGACTTTTGGATTTTAATCAGTATTGAGCTTTCAATCGTCTAACTGTAGAGTTGTTGCTAAGCTTGTTGCAATAATGCAAAAATCAATTTCCAAAAGCCTTTTAGTAAATCCACTGATTTAACACCACCATTATCAGCTTGTGTTTTCAGCTCTACAGTATTTCATCTGATGCTTTTAGCTATGATTTTTTTCAGCAATATCAGCAATTTCTAACTACTCAGTGTAGAATGTTGCAATTGAGTGATTTGTGAGTAATAAAGGTAAATTTTGTCAGCAAAGGGACACAATGAATGTCACAGGATATGGATTTGCATATAGAGACATCAAATGTTATTGGTTTGTGTATATCTATACAAAAAAATTTTATATTTTGCTGTGATGAAATAGGGAAGATTTTAAATATCTCATGTTGTGCTGCTCTTGTTGTGGTATGTGGTCAACTTCCAAACCACATTGCTCATTTCTTGCCTCAATGCACAGCCGCTCCTGAGGGCAGAAATGCTAGCTGTATATTTCTCTCAGAATTTATTGGTAGGACAACAACAATATTGCAATGTGGCATACAGTACAATGCAACTGTGACATCAGGACCAGTCTGAATTGAACAAGTCTGTACTTAACAAGAGGCAATGTTTTGGATGTGCTGTATATGGTGAGGAAGGAAACAAACTTCAGACACAAGGTCAACACGCCTCTGATAGGAAACAAGATTTTGTTTGCTTGGGAAAAAAACATTCCATCCAATGAGAAAGTAAATATGGTAGAAATCAGATATCACAAGCCAATAAGGGAGAGTTAGGAGGATGGTTAAGGAGACTAAACACCAAACCTGATAGACTCTTGCTAGATTTAAAGGGGTCCTATTATGCTCTTTTACAAAGTCTTGATTTTGTTTTGGGGGTGTACTAGAACAGGCTCTCATACTAGGTTGTTCGAAAAACACATTATTTTTCACATATTTTACATTATTACAACACCTCTCTCTCCTCCGGCTCGAATAATTCCTGTATCAAATGAAGGCCCGCCTTCTGACGTACGAAATGTGTTGTGATTGGTTAGCTGGACCAGTGTGTGCTGTGATTGGTTAGCTGGGCCAGTGTGTGTTGTGATTGGTTAGCTGGGCCAGTGTGTGTTGTGATTGGCAGCACTCGGCGCCTGGTCGGGAAATGTCATGCCCCTTACCATAGCTGCCTGCAAGCTTCAGTGTAAATATTGCATCAAAATCAAATATTTGAGCGCGATTTAAACCCGGATGATTGTAACCAGTAACCACTCTAAGTTTGTCTGCCTTGGGAAAGCTAGCGTGTCTCCGACATAGTGATAACACTCGTTGCCTTCTCTAGTGCAGCTCAACCAGGTCTTGTCCCATTCGTCGATATTTGTGATATCACATATGCGTTGAAGTCCAAACAAGTCGTTCATTGTAGTTTTTGAAATAATATTTATTTTAAATAAAATATCTCCTTTTGAATTTGACTTTGAGCTTTGTAACTTTGCATATCTTTTTTTATGCTCAAACAGCAACATTACAGACTAACTAAAGTTGAAAAAGCATAATAGGACCCCTTTAAAAGAGTTGGGCAAGTGAGATCATTTCAAATATGTTTATTTTTATACAACTTTAAGTGACATGAACCAATGGATTTAAGCATTTAATCTCTTTTATTTTAGCATGCCAATGATACCTTCCAATATCTGTTGTTGTGTTTGTCTCTAGCTGTATCCCAGCAGGCCACTCAGTGATCTTCTGCCCTCATGCACTGACGTCAAGAATTTCAGTCTCACTGTCCTCTGGATGTTTACTTCTGCTCACAAATACATAATGCGCTAACATTCCACAACATACGGCTTCCTGTCTCAGTTTGTCTCCCACCCCCTCTCCTTGTCTTTTGGTCTTTTTCAAATGCACAGGAGTGCACATATTAACACAAGGCTAATTTTACTCTATGATGGCCCTGACACATTCTCTTGCTCCTTGTGACCAATAATACTGTCTGTGGCAGTTAGTGCAGCTGTTGTTGAACAGATCTTATTTCTGCACTGTTATGAAATCATTCCCTAACTGCTAGATATGTGTTTCCACATGGGTGTTGACGTATATGTAACAGCCTGTGGGCACATATAGAACATCCTGAGGATGTGTGTGAAATAGTGTCGGGTCAAAAATCCTCTTCCCACTATAAAGCGTTCTTTCATCTTTGCTTGTTTCTCACTATGTTCATCAATTTATGGAAGACAATTCCCTACTGTAACTCACTTCCTTTTCTTTGTTCCCCTTTCTCGTTTACTCACTCTTCTGTAAACCTTCCTTTCTTTGACTTATATATTTCTCCTAAATCACCACAAAAGTATCCAAATATTTCAAGCCACACCATTGCTGCAAAACCTTTTGCTGTACTTTTCAGGTGATACGTACACCAAAGAAAGGAGCTATAATGTTTTTCTCTCTCCATTGCATATGCAGGTTTATTAAACAGCCCAGTGTCATGAAAAACATGCCTGTGGGTACATTTCTGCAAAATGATATTGTTTTGTTTGTAGCACGTTTCATTGCACATTTAAAGTGAACTGTCCAGTGACTGGCGCTGAATAGCATGTTTAATTTTCTTCAAAACAGTTCATGTCAATGTAGCAGCATATTACATTAGTTGTTGTATGTATCATGGCAGTTAAAAAATGTAATTTTCGGTGAGTGGCTGTAAAATGTTAATGCTCTGTTGTGTTGGAAATGAATCTACCCGCTGCACAAACTAAACCAATAGTGTTAGCATAAGCAAACATGAGAGAAAAAACACATTTGCTGAACCAACCATGCCGCTTGAGCTTGCTTGTACAAGGCTTTGAGCTCTTTTGTGGAATAGTTTGACTTGTGTTTCACGGGACTTGTACCCGAGCTAGTGCAATGCTGTATCAGGTGAGCTACCGAGCAAGTTTACTATATCTTAAAAGCTATATTGAGCTAGTTATGTGATTCAAACATGAAAATGTATTAGGTAAGGGAAAATACAAGTTGGTGTTTACTGCCTCTAGTGTTCATTTGAGCTGGAAACAGTGAAATGTAGTCATGTAGTTCCAATGAGCCTGGGTTGAAATATTTTGTTATATAACTACATTTGTTATATAATTCAGTATCGCTCCACGCTTACTGTGTGCTTTTGATTGTATTATTCAATTACATCAGACAGTGTGTCCTACAAAAGCCACCAACAGCACATAGGGCCTTTTGGCATTCATCTTCATTCTGCTGGCTCAGTCTTCACATATTTTCCACCTGGGTGAATACGACCTGCTGTCCCCCCTGGAACAGCCATCTGAAGTGGCTTAATGAATCTAAGAGTATGCCTGTCATAGTCCTGGCTTCAGTCCACCCTGAGCAAGCACTAGGCCTTTGTGTGATTCAAGTAATTTAAATTGTGTGAAACACGACAGGATTGGTGAAAATGCTACTGAATTGGGTGGTGAAGTTGGATATGCATGAGCTGTGATTGTTATTATTATTATTATAGGGTTGCTTGTTTTAAGAAAGCCTAGGTGATGAAGGCTCTCAGCATCTAATGAGCAGTTAATGACATCGGGGGCAGCTAAATTTGAATTAATGGACACAGAAAAAAAATTTGTTTTTCTGTTTGACATACAAAGTCATAGACTTGTTTTTGTAGCCTTTTATAAAACTGTTTAACCATATGCCCCTGTTGTTTTAATGCACTGTGTCATGAAGTCTACTATGAATTTCTGCATATAAAATAGCTTGTTTAGTGTTAGTTAATCCTTACAAAGTAGTACTATGATGCCATGGTGGTGTGTTATCAGATGGTAATCATAGTACAATGCACAAAATACAATAAATTGTATTAAAATTGTTCAAGAACCAGTAATGTCTTCTTTTAAATTCATTTTGACAGGGGTCTTCAAAACGGTGATGGGGATCTGTGTAACATTTCAGAGAATATAAGGTCGAACAATGCTTTTAAGAATTAAAAATACTGGATTAATGTTTTTAATGATCAGGAATCATGAGATTGGTTGCTTTGTTAATCCACTGACAGCTAATAAATTGAAGTCCATCAGTAACAGTAAGAAATAATTGTCATCACCTTTAGCTTGCACTATTTTCTAAGACAACATTATCTATAAAGATGCTACATATATTCTGTACAGAACTAGCCTACATTTACTCTGAAAAGTTTATACATTCAACATTATACTAAAAATTTTGCAAAACTTTGAAAACCCCTGCGTAAATCTGCAGTATTGTATCTAATCAAAGTAAGAGTATGCACATGCATCTTTAAACGTGGAACTCTGGCAACTTTGCCTCTTTGGACTCTCGCTGCTTTATAAAGATTTAATTGGTTTAACCCACGTGCTGATCTGAACCATATTCTCCACCTGCTCCACTGAGGCGCGTTATTCCGAGCACTCGCTGCTATTGTTAGAGAGGTGATGTAATTCACGGTGGACTTGAAGCGGACGAAGACGAGAGCGGCGCATAGACTGACAGCTTTGTGTTGATTCCACGAGGGCGCGCGGGATGTATTTGTATCTCTGTTTACATGCTCTCTAGGAAAACCTGCTGTTGTTCGATAAACCTACCGGACCGCGACTGTAAACCCTACAGAAGTCAGCAACACCGCCGCCCCCTCTCCAGCCCCACTGGTAGGCTCTCACATTTACCGCAGCTCGTGTGACCCCCTCTGGACTGGAGAGAGAGAGACGGGAGAGAGAGAGTGTGTGAGAGAGAGGAGAGAGAGAGAGCGAGAGAGAGACACAGAGAGAGAGAGAGAGAGCGAGAGAGAGAGAGAGCGAGAGAGATGAGACGCAGAGAGAGAGAGAGAGAAGAGAGAGAGAGAGGAGAGAGAGAGAGAGAGAGAGAGCGGCTTGCGATGACAGCTGAGAGATGAGCACGGCCAGATGACCGTGTCAAACACTGACGGTCCCGGGCAAGCATTCATTCTAACGCTGTGACACAGTCACGTACTGTTTATTGCGGAGGAATGGCCATTTGATCACTTGATCACTTCAGAGTTGCAGTGAATGGGCTGGATTGCGTAAGACCGCGCGGTGATTTCGGAGTTCCAGCTTCTTCGAGCGACTCTTCAAACATGAATAATACGAAGAATCAGCGAGTAAGTGATCACGTTTACACTTAAAGATTTGATTTCTCGGTCTAACCACGATGGCGTATTTTGCCGGTACTGTCAGGGTTTGTGTTATAAATGTGGTTTATGTCGTAAATATACTCTAGTGTGATGTTAATGCATCTGTGTAACGGATGTTATGTTGTTATCTCAGGTATGTGTGCAGGTGCGCGTGCAGCAAGGTCAGATACCCACGCGCACTCAGTACCTGCATTCACGAGATGATGCGCGGAGGAGGCTTGTCATTTTAGCCTGTATCTCACTATATTTTCTTTTGTTGTTGCGCAATTTAGGCCTTAGCGCTATTGTTGTTTTAAAAAGTTGATTAACTTTTAATTCAATCATTTTTCAATTAAGAGATTTATGTAGACCGTAAAGAAGGGCTGTCAATTTGTCATAATGACAAGACGCAGCAACATGCATTGCCAAAACAGAACTACTATGTATTAAATAACATTTCAATTCATTTCAATTGTTTTAATGATTGCACAGGATGGATTGTGGTAGGAAATCATTATTCTTGAAACAATGATTCTACTGTACTGCAGTAACTGAACTCTGTAATGGGAGGGGAGCTTTCCAGCAAAAAAAAAGAAGCAATGTAAGGAGGGGGCTCTGTTGAGCCCATTGCAAATTTGTCTTTTTTTGTGTGTTTTTTTTTTTAGAGGGTTTGTAATGGAACCCGAGAACTACTGTTGTAGTTTACCATGTTAGGATATACTGCACAGGTTCTGGTTGAGACCCTTTAAGTCTTCTTACACAGTTCATGGCTGAGAGAGCATTAGCTCTTAAACCTATAGCCACTATAGTTTTGACGTACACATATTTATGAGGTCTGTTTACTTGAATAGCACTGCTGATTATTGAATTTCGATTTGTAAACAAATCACTTTTGAATCTGATATTTTCAGTGAGTTAGTTGAACTGGTTCAAATCAAACTGGTTGGTGAACAAATCACTCTTTTGAATCTGATATTTTTATTGAGTCAGTTGAACTGGTTTGAATCAAACTGGTTTGATTTGTTCAAAAGTGATCCATGCTGTTCCTTTACATGACTTTATTAAAACATTTTAGGTAATGTAATATTAAATAAAAGAACCATTGAATAATTTTTTGGAACCGGTTCTTTGACACAGAATAGATTCCTGGAAATGGCCGGACTTCCAATCAGTGATGTTCAGCTTTTTTCCTTCTTACATCTATTAAAGTCACATAAATCAGCACACTCCTGTAAATTTACAAAATTAGCACATGATCTTTGCCACACAGTAGCTATCAGAAACGCACTCCTCCAACCAACCATTATTCCCTCTCCTTTCTGTTTCACTTTTTTGCTGTTTTCATTGAGTCAGTGTGTTGTTGTTAAACCACTGGCAGTCTGATGGAGAAAAGGTCAGGTTTGAAGAGACGATTAGACGCAGAGACGGCTTGCTCTTTTCGCTTTGAAGATTTCTTGGATTGTTTTAAATCATTTTTTCCGTGACCCTCAACGTGGTGTTTTCTCTCAGGAATTTAATCAATGAAGATCAATGTGGGAATGTTTGGTGGATTGTCATGATGTGCAGGATTCAGTTCAGGCCTGCTAGCTGCTGCTGCTGCAGTCGAATCATTACCATCTAGTCTGACTGCATTTAGTGAATCAATATTTGCTGAAGAGATGCTGTTCCTTCCTCCTAATTGTCTAATATATTGCCGCTTGAGAAATCACAGCTTTAGACTATATTTGTAGATTTCATGTTACAGTTGCATTTTGATTATCTTTTATACAGTATCTCCATAGTGTACGTAACTGCTTTATTAAGCACTTATTTCAAATAATTGCCTCTTAGACCATCATGTGAAGTCATGGGAGACTCAGGAGCAAGACCATTTGCTGTCAAGCAGGACTGTGTGAAGTTTTTGTTTTGACAGTGCCATTTATCTGCACAGACCAGAGAATGACAAGAAGCGTAGATGGTTTGGGACAGAGACAGAGAGATGAACGGGAGAAATTTCCACTATTATAGGCTGCATGGGTGAGTGAAGCAGCCCTGTCACTGTGGATGCCAGTCTGAGAGGTTGAAATGCCAATGTGTTCATCACACTGGAGCACTGCTGAATCCTCAGCTTCACTCACACTCACATTGCCCATATGGAAGTGTGTATTCATGAGTGCCTGCTCATATGGTTGTGTGTGTGGTGGAATCAGTTGCTGTAGCAATTTTAAGGCCTATTCACATCAAAAGCAAAATAAAAACAGTAGAAAGCAAAGTGATAAAGGCTCATTCACTTTTTTACTACAAACAAGATACATTTTGTGCTATTTTTCTATCAACTATTGATGAGGCAAAAATATTTTTGTATCACCTATTTTTTCATGTTTTGTGTACGATCCTTATTTCTAAAATGGTGTTTTCAACCAGAGGATCAATTTAGCTCTTTTAATTTAAAAAGTGAGTTATCTTATAATCAAAGATTTATTTTATTTTATTTTATTTTATTTACTGAAATAAGGATAAAGGTCTGCTGGAATGCATTGTTCAGTGTAAACTAAAATCTTTTTTGCTGTTGTTGTGAATAGTCATAGTAGTTAAGAGGTAAGCCGCTTTTAAATATATCTGCTCTTTATGTATATGCATGTGTGTGTATATGTCAGGGAGGTGCGTTCTCAGAAACGGCAGATATTTATTGTGTTGGAGAAAGTGTTTTTGTGAGGGATATTTTTATTTGAGCTATTAAATATTCATGTATTAAAGCTATGTTTTCATACTCCAGTTAGAAAGCAGCATTCTGTTGTTGTAGTGGGAGAGAGAGCAGCATGTGGGCCTTGTGTGTGCAGGTTTTTAATGTGCACTGCTGTTTGTGTCAGTGGCTCTGTGTGCTTTATCTGGAGGTTGCTTTGAGCACAGGGGGGTCCACACACTCAAAACACCAAAATCCCACACAAGCAAACTATTTTATAAATTTAAACCGAGTATGTTCCTCTGGCCTTTTACCTTATAGCTCACTGACCTCCTTCTGCAAAGCAAAAATGCAATTTAAACTTAGTTTGCCACTAAACTGCTGGGCTGGTGTTTCAGCATGGGAGGGTGACATGCTGGTTGTAAATGATTACTACAGGCACGCTTATTAATCATACTTACTTGGAATTTACAACAGCTTTCTGCAGAGTTTTAATTTCTAAAGAACATTAAGTTCCCTAAGAATGTGACTTCAGTGTAGACTGTGTGTGTTATTTGGAAAGAAAAAAAAACACCAAGCCAGTGATTCTCAACCATTTTGCTCCAAGTTAGTATTCAACAATATATGGCTAAGACATTCCCTCTGATGACAAAGCTGCTTATTTTCATACTTTTTTAACAGAAAAAACTTGAGGTTGGCCTGTTTTGACTTGGGGAAATATGCAACCACTTAGCAACACCCTAGTAACCTTTTTTTTTTCATTACTTTGGCAGCAGTAGTTGATCAAATGATGGAGACAAGCATTATAACTGTTCAGAGAAGTGTTGTTTTTTATTTATTTTTTTGCATATAAAAGAGCTGATTCAGGTGTCAAGATGCAGTCCCAGCAATATATGCAAGATCATGATTGTCCACATCCTAGCACTCAGAACCAGCTTGCATAATGGAAATCTTGGGGCTTTTTTGTACCGTTATCTGATTTGCATAATACTTTTAGTGAATCGGGTGCTAAAACAAATCAGACAGTGTAAGCAAATAAACGCTATCAGCGAATGCTCTTCTCTTCAGTTTCCCACAATCTTCTGTTTCTTTCCCTATTTCTTTCTGCTTCGGTGAGCTATTCTAGATGCTGGAAAACACACAGATCACACTGAGACCCGCATTTCTGCTAGATTTTTCATCCTGCTTTCTGTGTATGCCTGGATGTGTTTGACCTACCAAAACTATATGTGTGTTACTAGAGCACATCTTAACAGACTGAACTGGTGCAGATGCTCTATATATGTCTTAAAATATCTCTCTTTCTATTTCCCTCGTTTCCCCCTTGAAGTCACACTTACCCTGTTTTTTCAAAATTGACAAATTCAGTATCCCTTCAAGGGCCTGTATAGTATTTTCTGTTTCCATCACTTCTCTTTTTCTTTTCTTTTTATGCTGCTTCCTCTGTTTTCTCTGCTTTGTCCCAGTTTTATTCTTTTCTCCTTTTTTCTGTGTTTTCAGTCTGTCCCGGTCCTGCTGTGACCTGCTCTCGGCTTGCGTGAGAAAGATCTCAGGGAAATGCATGCATGTCTGTCTGTTTATGTATTTGCATGTGTAAAAAAAATCTGCTGGGTTGGTGCATCTATTTCTGTCGTTTCCAGATTGTGTGTGAACAGAACTTGAAATAAATCTATAATTGTTATTGCCAAGATTAAGTTAAATGTACACTCTGTATTATTTTTTTTCCCTCATTAGAAAATGTATGCGTAAATGCATAATATTTGCTGGGATAGGCTTCAGAATCCCTGCGACCCTACAAAGGGACAAATATTTTGGAAGAAGAATGAATGTTTAAAATGATATTCTCTCACCTAAGATGAAAACTCCATCCATGTCAGTAGCCTAATAAAAACTGTTTTATTTTACCTTGCGCAGGTCAACTCATAGGGGATCACATGATGAGCTAAATCAGTCTTACAGTCTCCATAGCTGGAAAGTGTTATCGAACACTTTCATTAATGGACAAATGTAATCAGGGCTGGCAGTGTTATTGATAATGGAAAGCTTTTGTTTTGTGTGATTTTTATATCTGCACCGTTAGGTGTCGGTACAAATCTGAGACAGCTCCCATATTGGTTTATGTAAAAAAACGAACAAAAGAACAAATTAAAGGTATGTGGATTGTACAATGATTGAGTGTCATGCTCTTGCAGCTTGCATTAGAAATGCACTAGAACTAGAAGAACATTACTGTAAACTGCACACTGCGCACACAGTCTTTATTGATTGCATGTATTGGTGGGGTTTACTAGCAGTGACTGTTCATCCATACTTACAAGAAGAACATAGACAGAAGACAAAGGAAAGAAAACAGATGGGAGGGAGACAGCGTGTGATACTGAAACAAGCAAAAAGCTTTATATTCCTGCACACTAGCCCTCAGAATGATAAAATGGTGCTGTTTGAATTTTAATTCAGCTGTGATCTTGTTGACTAATGGCCTCTCTCTTTCTCTCACTCCTTGATAATTGCTTATGCATACACTCCTCTTTGCAATCATCTTTCAAGTAGAGTAAACGACAACAACAAAATCTGTAGATTTGATCTCCTAGTCTCTCTTTCCTGACCAAAGCCTGCTTCAGTTTGAGAAGGACTTGCCGTAATTATAAGTGAATGACAGGACAATGCTTTATGTACTAAAGAGGATTTAGTGGGTGTCATTGTGGATTTAAATGAATGAGTGTTAGTGGAATAACGTGAAATGGATTTTGAATGACTCATGCTCAAGTTCAAAATAGTTCATAACATTCATAACAGTTGGAGCTGGTCATTGTTTGGTTTTTAAATGTTTCGGTGTATATACCATTTAAAGGTTTGAGGTCAGTACGATTTTTTTTTAAAGTATTCTCTAGCGCAACTGCTTTCAACATTGATAATAATAAGAAATGTTTCTCAAATCACCATATTAAAATGATTTCTGAAGGATCATATGACACTGAAAACTGGAGAAACAGATGCTGAAAACTAAGCTTTGCCATCACAGGAATAAATTCAATTTTAAAATATATTAAAATAGTAATATATTCTAAATTGTAATAGTTCACTGTTTTACTATTTTTAGCAAATACAGTAAATACCTAAAATCCTTTTTCGAAAACTTGGTGTGTGTAGCTGTTTATGGCAAATAAATGTTGAAACCTGTATCCACCTCTTGGGAAGTCTCTTTCTCCATTTCCATTTTTCTCCAGTCAGGTGAGCTCATGGCAGCTGAGTTTGTGTGCTCAGCGGGGCAGTTAATCTGGCCTGCAGACCTGCACTTTAATAGACATGCTAATGAAGATGTCCCAGCACTAGTACACCAGTCACACAGCTGCGTTTGTGCATTAATTAAGGAGTCAATAGTGTATTGGGAAAACCATAACAAAGGGGCTCACTTCTTTGTTATAAAACTTGCCTTTGGCATCAAATACAAAGTTGCAAAACTCAAAGCCTGTTTCTTTGTTACTGTAAACGATCCCAGTGAATGTCTGGAAGCTTGAACTTCTCATTTAGTCATAGTAGGCGGCAACTGTGAGTGTACAAAGCAGGCTGATGTCGATTCTACAGGGGGTCTTTCTGCTGTTTAAGCTCTATGCGCACACTCTCTCAGTCTTGATCTTAATGAGGCACAACAGCTCGGTTACGCACAGTCCAGTATTAGGGAGCGTTCAACAAATCAGTGCACAGAGAGAGAGAGAGAGAGAGGTTTACTGTGATTACAGTAATAAACTTTCTCTGCTGGCGCTTCTGATTTGTGAAGACGTAAGTTTATTGGTCATTTTGGAGGTTCGAGGAGGTCGAAATAAATCCCTGGAGAAATGTAATCATTTACATTTTCATGCATTTCAATAGCAGCTGCTCAGTTGGCACTCTGGAAATATGTGGTTTGAAATCTGCCGGCTTCGCTCATGGACATTTTTGTTTCAGCTGAAATGTAAATGGAGAAAAATATCCACAGAGTGTTCAGTCCTTAGTTCAGGGGTGAACAGGGTCATGCTTAAACAGCCAAAATATGACCTCTTGGTGGGGTCAGTGAATTGGATCATCTTAGTGCACTGACTCTTGTTAATCTGTTTGTCAGGTACCTTCTACCTCAATGTAAACATATGATCTCATAGCTGCATACACGCCTTTATCTACCAAAAGCCACATGCATAGTTAATGTAACAGAAAGTGAGCTCAGGTCATACAGAATCCTACATCTGCAATCATGCATCTAAGGCGTTCATCAAAGTCAAACCAGTGTGAAAGAGAAAAAAAAAAAGAACATGTCATGGAAAACAAGATTTTCCTTGCTCTTTTGAAATAAGAGTTCAATGTATGTTGACTCAGTCGTTCACAACACAAAGAACTCGTTCTAGTCCACTCAGTCCACAGTTATGAAAAATGTATAGTTTAGAAATCCTCATGGTATTTATTTCATAACCATGAGCACATTTGGGATAGAACAACTCATATTTGCACCTATTTAGTATTTCGTCATAACAGAGGTGATTTGCATAGAGCAGTCTTAAAATTACAGTAGCTAAAATAGACTTTTAAAGGGTCATATGATGCGATTTCAATTTTTCCTTTCTCTTTGGAGTGTTACAAGCTCTTGGTGCATAAAGAAGATCTGTAAAGTTGCAAAGACTAAAGTCTCAAATCCAAAGAGATATTCTTTATAAAAATTAAGAGTCAACAACATGCCTACCTAAAGTGGCTCGTTCTAACACGCCCCCACATATTTAGGTCACTATGTGGGAATATTTGCATTATGCGCCCAAATGTTCACGCAAAGAAAGAAGGCGTAAATTTATTCTCACTGTAGTATTGTTGCCAATGCCGCCATGTCCTGAAGACACTGTGTTTCATTGTGAAAGCAAAACTAATTTGTTTGGCCTTCCAAAAAAGGACGATATCCACTTCGTCATGCCTAGAGCTGATCAGTGCTGGTCGCTGAGGAAATACATAACCTTAGTGCTGTGGATCGCCGGATCGGCTTCACCGTGGACGAAGCGGAGTCCAGGCCAGGGTCATCACATGTGGTTGCCGCAAACTCGCCGGCCGCTCCTTCGTCGAATCCGCCTGCCGCCGCTCACTCAAGGCCGCCGTGTGTGACACCGTGTTTGTGTGAAAGGAAAACTACTTTGTTTGGCCTTCCAAAAAAGGACACGACTAGAAATCAGTGGTTAAGTGTATTTACAACACTGTTCCAGAACAATACAACCCAAATATTCAGATGTGTGCAGAAATTTTATGGAGGACTTGTTCCTGAACCTGGAAGAGTAGACTACAATGCCGGCTGTTTTGACTCACAGACTGTAAGTACGTTTATTATAATTAAAGAATTTGCCACTGTGATTCAAAACAAAGTAGTTTTGAGCAGGTAGAGGTACACGTGTTGTTTTCATTTCTCTGATCACAACATGGCAGACATGGTTTTATGTTTACGCGGTGCGATTCAACGCAACGCTTAAAAAGACAGTATGAGTCATTATAATCAGTAGTTATGTCCCCTCTGGATGCAACAAATGCCTAGTTTATGGGTTTTAATGTTTTTGTCTCGTCCCTCCGGCCGGGAAAGGCATCACAGTCTGGTAAGGGGCGTAACATTTCCGTCACACACTTGAGGTATTTGACCAATCACAACACACTAGATAGCTGGCCAATCAGAGCACACCTCGCTTTTCAGACTGATGAGCTTTGTAAAAATCGACACGTTTCAGAAAGGCGGGGCATAGAGGAGAAACAATAATGTACAGTTACTATGTGGAAAATAATGTGTTTTTTTTAACCTTAAACGCATAAACACATTTCATTACAACAAAAACACAAAATAATGTTCTTTGTATCAGCATTATATGACCCCTTTAATTTTAAGGGTCAGAGTGTGGTTGAAAATGGCAACGTCAAACAAAATTATGATTACATTATAACATTGTAATATACACTATCATTGAAAAGTTTGGGATCGGTAAGATTTTTAATGTTTTTAATTAAGTTTCTTATGCTCATTAAGACTTATTTATTTGATCAAAATACAATTTTAAATAACAGTTTCTATTGTAATATGCTTTAAAATATAATTTATTCCTGTAAAGCAAAGCTGAATTTTCCTCAGCCATTACTCCAGTCTTCAGTGTTTTAAAATATATTAAAATGGAAAAGAGTTATTTCAAGAAATTGAAATAATATTTCACAATATTACTGTTTTTTCTGTATTTTTGATCAAATAAAGACAGCCTTGGTGAGCATAAGATATGCCATTAAAATCATTAAAAATCTTACTGATCCCAAACTTTTGAATGGCAGTGTTATAATATTTAAAAAGTGTAGATCTAATAAATAATGTACTAATTTAAATTCAGCCTACTGGTAAAAAAAATCGGGCATTATGGGGACTAGCAAATATTTGCTCCAATATACATTATATTCAGTGGAGTAGTTTATATAGAACATTGTACATATTGTAACAAATTGTGTATGTCTGTAGCTCAGTTGACCTACACTGGTGAAAACCTGATGGTGCACTGGTCCTTCAAGGTCACTGCTTCCACTTTTCATCACGGCTCTATACTTGGAGCTGCCAGAGGTGCTTAACTGCCAATTAGCCCCCTTGAGCTGATTAGAGACCAGTTCCACACTCGCCCTCCGACAGCATCAAAGTCTGAGATTAACAGCCATAAGGGAATACAGATCAGCCTGAGTGTGTCACCGAGGCAAGCAGACCCCCCGCACACCTCTTACCTCCACTAGCCCAGAAACTGAGCCTGTAAAGGGTTTAGCAGGGATCTCCAGAGCGGGGGCATTACCTAGCTGAAGAAGGGCATCGAGTATCAGATCTGAGGTGAACATGCTGTGTTTGGGTATGAAGAGAGGATCAGTGCTGCTCGGAAATGGAGGAAGACTGGAGAGTGCCTGTCTGGATGGTTTGTCATCCGTGTGGATTTCGCCTGTGTTTTTGTACAATATACAGGGTGTTTTTGCAAATGTTTACAGGTAGTGAACCCCTTGATTTCATGTCAGTGGTTAATCCAGATTTTATGGTTCTGTGGCTAATGGTTTAATTCCTTATTTAAATTAGTATGTATTAGGTTAGGTTTAGAATTAATGTATTATAATTAGAATAGGGTTTCTCCATAAATTGTTTAAACTTTGTCATAAAATGATTTGTATGATTTATTAGTAAATCAGTCTGCCACAAAATAATTTTTAAGTATTGCTATCCAGTTATCACAAAAGGTGATGGGACAATTCATGGCAATTCATTGCTCAGAAATATGAATGAACACTATTAAAATAAATTAAAGTGAATGAATGAACAAAATTATAATTTTATTGTTTGTAATTGCATCATAGTGCTGCTTTGAAACAAAAATGAAATTTTCTTGCTCAAGCTCCATCTAATTCATAAAGAGCAAACAAATGTATGTGATTATATAAAGGAGTTATTTTCATTTAGACAGTCACAAATAGACTTTTACTTATCAGAATATGCATAACACATTGTGGTTAAGACAAGATCTATTAAGTCAAGTTGTGATTCTTAATTCTGCAGACTTTGCATAAGCAGGTTAAGTGAGGTTATCTCAAACCACTTCAAAAACTGTAGGCTAAGGGGAAGATTTATGCCCTGGTTTCAAAGTTTCACTTTAGTCTTTGTCATAATAAAATTTGATATCTAGCACTACTAATGTTATGACCTAAACATAGACAAGGGATGTGATGTGTATTAGTATTATGAAAATGAGGCTATGAATTAAATATTAAACACACAATATATGTAATAGATCTAGTTCATGTAGCCGTCTGAGATATTACATTTTTATCCATATGAAGCAGTGTTGATTCCATGGATTTGGATCTCAGTAGTCTTTATTCTCCTTGTGGAGTGAGATATGGCATCAGCTCAAACACACACAGACATCATTGCTTGCACCGATTCCCAGATTGCGCACAAACACCTACACAATATCAAAAATATATTTTTCATCACAGATGTGGGCTGTGTATAGTCAAAGTTCACAGCTCAAGCACGCACATGTATGCACACACCCCTTCTTTTTTCTGTCTCAACCTGCGCAACTCGCACAGAGACACCTCTTTTTCCCAAATGTAAATTTACACGCACCCTTTTTAGTTGTCCAAAACCAGCTGTGCTGGAAAGCTTCTCGTCTTTGTGTGGGAACAGCTGGCTGGAGAGCCATAGTCACACACTGTGCGTTTTAGCCTGGCCTCTCACACATACACAACAGCATCTCAAATGGCCCATTGTGCGCTAATAATGAGACTTGTGTATTGCTGTGCAGCTTAAATAGGATTCCATTTTGGCCTACGCAGTACTAACAGCCGAAATATGTGTCTGGAGTATAGCTTGCCTGTTGAGGCTGTTATTTTCTATAGAATCATTGCACATGATGCAGCTTCCATTGGCAGTGTTTCTTCAGTATTTTGGTAGCGTTTTAAATGGGTTGGACCTTCCCCACAGCAGCTTGGCTGCCAAAAGACCTGCACTGTTTCCTCTCAAACAATGCTAGTATCTTTCCTGGTTGTCATAGAAATTTAGCTCTTCAGCCTCTAGAGTGGATTAGCTGAGTCTGTAGTCACTAGTTGTTTTCGACAATTTTAGAGGATGTCGTTTTTGCTGTTTGTGAAAAAGATATTGGATTGTTTTTTGTAGGATATACCTAAAGTTAGTTAAGTTATTGATATATATATCTATATATAATATATATTATATATTTATATATCTATATCTATAACTAATATATATATATATATAGATTACAGACACTACCATTTTAAAAAAAATTTTTGGTAAGAGCTCATGCTCACCAAGCCCTGCATTTTTGATCCAAAAACAGTAATATTGTAAATATTGTGCAAAGTCCTTTCTGATGGTAAGTGATGAAAGATGAATTTTCAGCAGTGTCCATGATCCTTCAGAATCATTTCTAATATGCTGATTTGGTGCTCAAAAAACATTTCTTCTTATCAGTTTTTTCTGTCACTTTTCATCAATTTATTGTGACCTTGCTAAATAAATTTTTTTCTTTGTTCATGAATTACACAATAACAGAGTTACAGAAAATGTATTTATAACAACAGAACTATTACATATATATAGACTGCATGAATAATACTGGATATAGTGGCATAAACACAGCCACTGTATTAATAATTAATAACGATTTTATTCAACAATTCATCGTCTCCTCCGCATCACCCTGGCACCATTTTGAAAAGTATCCTACTGAACGTAAACAACTATACTTGTTGACGTTCAGATGGATACCTCCAAAATGTCGCTACAGGGTGACGCGGATGAGAGGCGATTTGTTGAATAAAGTCATTATTTTTGTTTTCTTTTGCACATAAAAAGTATTCTCGTAGCTTTATAAATTTACGGTTGAACCCCTGATGTCACATGGATTATTTTACCGATGTCCTTGCTACGTTTTTGGACCTTGGATCATGTAAAGATCCTTGCTGTCTATGGGAGGGTCAGAGAGCTCTCAGAATCCATCAAAAATATCTTAATTTGAGTTCCAAAGATGAACAGCTTACCGGTTTTGGACGACAGGGAGGGGTGAGTAATTAATGACAGAATTGTAATTTTTGGGTGAAATATCCCTTTAATACTAGGTCTTAAGAACTAGTTTGCCAAGTCTTAAGCAATCTTACTTTTAGGATTTCAGTTAGGGCAATTTATCTTTTTATATATCTGACTTTTACAAAGTAATGACCAGTCTTGAAGAAAAATATTAAATGACTCACTTTTAAGACTAGATTAAGCAGGTTTATGCAACTGGCCCCTGGTCCTGGAGTGTACGCTAGACAGTATGTCATCCATTCTTGTACGCTTAAGCCATGACTTGTTAGTATGACTTATCTTTTATGTACCTGGATATCTTAGATTACGCAGAAGGAACTGGCTTTTGCCCTGCAGAAAACTGAATCATCAAAACTTTACTCAGTCATTGGTGTCCCTTTTTGCCCTTTCCAACCCCATGGCTCATTCCCAAACTTGTTTCTCAACATTTACACCCGTATCGATGGGAAAGTCCAATACTGTCCTCAGTGCCGGCTTGCACCACAAGAACGAAAAGAGGAGCGATGGGATTGGGTGGAACAGATGGGGAAGGCGGGTGCATATTTGTGGTTGACTAATTGGAGGCTGACAGGCCTTGGTCAGTGAAATCCAGTCTGTCTGTGGGTGTGGTCAGTGATTTGGCCTTTTCAATTGGTGCTTTGCCTTTGGGTGTCACCATATTTTCTTTTTACTGTGAGAGAAAGTCAAAGTTCAGTAATACAGAAGAGTATGTTATACTGTTGTGTGAAACGGTGAAAAGCAAATTGGTGAAGTAGCTGAAGAATATATTACTGTCCCTTTTCGCTTATTCAGTAATCTCCCTTAGTGTTAAAGGGGTCATATGATGCTATTTAAATTTTTCCTTTCTCTTTGGAGTGTTACAAGCTCTTGGTGCATAAAGAAGATATGTAAAGTTGCAGACTAAAGTCTTAAATCCAAAGAGATATTTTTTATAAAAGTTAAAAGTCAACCACTCCTACCTAAAATGGCTCGTTCTAAAACGCCCCCACATATCTACGTCACGATGTGGGAAGATTTGCATAACGCCGCCCAAATGTTCACGCAAAGAAAGAAGGCGTAACTTTTATTCTCGCTATAGTATTCACGCCATGTCGTGAAGACGCTGTATGTTTTGCTGTGATAGCGAAACTACTTTGTTTGGTCTTCCAAAAGAGGACGATATCCGCTTCATCATGCCTAGAGCTGATCCGTGCTGGTCACTGAGGAAATACATCAACTTTGCGCTGTGGATCACCGGATTGGCTTTCACCGTGGACGAAGTGGAGTCCAGCCCTGGGTTGTCACATGTGGTTGCCGCAAGCCCGCCGGCCGCTCCTTTGTCGAATCCGCTGACCGCGCCGTTCTCTAGCCCACCGGCCGCCGCTCACTCAAGCCTGCCATGTGTGACGCTGTGTGTTTCGTTGTGAAAACGAAACTACTTTGTTTGGCCTTCCAAAAGAGGACACGACTGGAAATCAGTGGTTAAGTCGTATTTACAATGTTCCAGAACAGTTCAACCCAAATATTCAGATATGTGCAGCACATTTTTATGGCGGACTGTTTCCTGGAAGAGTAGACTACAATGCCAGCCAGAATATGTTTTAAACTGCTCAACGTACCCCAGAAGATTTCATTCTCCCGTCTCTTTAGAATTGCAGTTCAGGAGTCACAGCTGCAGCTGTCAATCAGGAGAGCTTCACACAGATCACTGCAGCCACATTTTTCATGACAGGAAATGACCTCAGAGCATTTGAGTCCTCTGAGAAGAGCAAAATATTTTCTGAGAAGTAAATTTGGACTCATTAAAGACGTTTAAAGGCAAACAAAGTTCCTAATGAGACATGACACATCAGTGCTGCTACTTGCTAAAATTCGTCAACAAGGTGAATTTTTTTATCATGTTGCAACAGTTTGAACTCTGATTATCTGAGAATTGAGACCCTGTTTACTGACGTCATTGTGTACGATATGGGAGAGAGGTCAAAGTTTAAGACTTAGCTTCAGCGTGAGAAACAGAAAAGGCAAAACAAACAAGCGGATAAGAGCATTATCCCAGAGAGAAATGTCCTGCAGGACATCGCTTGATGCCGTGAAACCCTCAGAGGGCATATTAACTTCACATTGTTATTTAGTAGGCTGGTTTAGCTCACAACGGCTAATGACAAAATGTTAGCAAAATTGCTATTAAAAGTGGCAATTTGGTAATTGTCATGTGTGCCAGCTCTTCATAACACTAATGGGCTTTTCACGCTACGCTTAACTCTGTCTTAACGTGCAGATTATGTCCACTTTTAACCTGGAGTTAAGCAACATTTCACACTTGTAATGTAGAAAGAGGGTTTGCGCTGTTTTTAACCCTGGGTTATAAAGCACTGCTAAGCTAATGGGAGAGTTTCTTGAAAACTAGGTATGTTCACATGGACTAATTGTCAGAATCAATCCAATCCGATTTCAGATTTTGGAAGTTCTGCTATGAACCTTAAATGTGGCAGTTGATTGAAATTTCATGCAGCTCGAGCTCAGTTGATTGGATTGAGGTGTTTACATGAAGATATTTTAGTTCATTTAAGCCATCATTCTGATTATAAATGGATTATTTGGGTGTATGTAAATGTAGATATAGTGTAAATGCTTAGGCACCCAAAAATTAAATGAAGAAAAGTTGTTCCAAATCTGTACTTACTTACTTCTGTGGATTTCAAAAGAAGATATTTTTTTATGTAAAATGTATCAAAAATGTGTTTTTATCCATACAGTGCAATCAGTGTAGTCCAATGTTTTATTTGGATGACAAAAGTTGTTGAAATATTCTTCAAATTGTTTTTTTGTGATCCACATAAGAAAGCAAGTCATAGGTGAGTAGGTGAAAGACAGAACTTTTATTTTTGAATCATTTGATACACTAACATGGATCAAATAACCTAACATGATGCTAACACAGGGTTGAAACGACTTTTAAATAAGTTAAATTTCAAGTGTGAAAGGTCTTTGTAAATATTTGGGCTGAAATTTCTCGAACTGCAAACATCGACTGGTGTATTAATGTGATTTAGGCTAGATCAAATCAGCAACTCATTATCTGGCTCCATGTGGCTGGTTCCTATGTTTACATTCTTTCATTTTACTTTACAAAGTCGTTAGTTTGTATTCATTATTTAAGGTGTTTTCAGGGGGCAAGACTTCAAATGTGTGCCCTATTCTCTAAAGACCGTATAGTCATTTCCCATGACTCACGTCCCCTGACACTGAAAAAATGTGCTTCCGATATTCCTCCTGCAGTTGTATCACCACATTTTACATGTCTCGCATCCGCTGGAGGTTTTGAGTGCTTTGAGAACAAGACCAACATCATTGTGTAATTATTAGTAATTACTAAGTCCAAGTAGTTTGCTTGTCTCACAGCAATAAACTGATAATTTTCCTGGTGGTCCTGTAGCTGTAGGGTTTCAGGGGTCTCTGAAGTGTGGCGGAAATTAACATGCGAGGCGTTTGTCACTGTAATTACAGACTCATTATTTTTTTCATACTCTTTCTTGCGTCCTCTATCTTTCTGACGACTTGGGGAAGATTCCATCTCCCTCAATTATTCCCATCTGGGTTCATTTTCAACACTCACGCTTCATTACCAGGGAACAGAGCGCTGGCTGTACTCTCCTCCCTCCTCCTCTCATCGCTCCTCCCTCGCTCCTTCGCTCTTTCACACCCTCCGCTGCCAGCCCGCCACCCTCGCTCACACTCACACTGACGACTGGACTGCCACACACACACACACACACACACACTGGCGTGCTGCTCTGCCCTGGCACCTGTCAAAAGGGAGGGTGGCACTTGGCAATGCTGCAAGTGTGTTTGAAGGGTCTTTGTGTCATGTGGTTGTGTATACTACATGCTAATTCCTGCAGCGCTAACTTAAGTGTTTATTTTCACTGTTCAGAATGCTGTATTCTGTTTAATAGCACTAGCCTACAGTTTTTTACTGTTTTTGAGAGAAGTGTCTTGTCTTGTCTCACCAAGAACTTTATTTGATTCAAAAAAAAAAAACAGTAAAAAGTAATATTTTGAAATGTTATTATAATTTAAAATAACAGTTTAAATATATTTAAAATTGTAATTTATTCCTGTAATGGCAAAGCTGAATTTTGAGCAGTCATTTCTTTAGTCTTCAGTGTCACATTATACCCTTTGTAAGCATCCCATCTCTGCTGTGAAAAATCAATTAATCAATAACATCATAACTGTAGTCCCATCCCTTAAAACAAGCCATATATATCTTTTCAGTAATGCTTGACAAGGAAAAATTGAAACAAACAACAACACATTTTTTTAAACCTTGTTTATGAATCAAAACTATTATGTCAATTAAAAAACAACTGCCCATAGGTCATGTATACACCAATAAATTGTACTGTGGCACAAGCTCAAATTTCATTCGACAATCTGAAATGGAGAAGTAATTTCCTGGTCTTATTCATAAATCAGCAGAAAATCTACATTGCCACTGTCTGTTTTCAGTTTTGTTAAACAAATAGTTAAAAGAAAAACAATGATAATGAGTATTGTTCTTTCTAGCCTGAATGGACCGAAAATTTGCATTTGTGAATGAGCTGGATTGTCGGTTTGTCTCATTTGCAAGCAAAGAGCAAATTACATTGTTTAAGAAATCGAATACAGAGAGCCATGATATGCAGTGTGTCACTATTTGCTATGCTGACTGTGTTTGGCTTGACATAAAATTACATCATCTTAAAAACAGTAACCTTTTTGTGTAACAAAATATTAGAATTACTACAGTTTTTGCTACTACTGCTAGTACTATAAAACCTTAAGAAACTAATATTGGATCTTCTTTACACAGTTTAACACAGGGTCCTAACTATCTTGAGAACCAGCAATAAGCAATTTCCACGCTAAGTGCAAAAGTAATTAACTGAATGCACTATTCCTTGCAGGTTTAAAAAAAAATTCTTATAATTTCTCAAACTTGTCCATCATATCGATTACAGATCATCTATCTCTTTCTCAAACACACTCTTTTCTCCAGCTGTGCGCTCTCTCACACTGACAGTGTTTTGATGGCTGTTGGCAGTGAACTTCTCTGAACTGCTCTATATGTGGCTGTACAAGCAGGATGGTGGCCGTAATTCCCTGAGCTCTGTCTAGAGTCTGTTAAGAATCTTAGATGGTCATGACTGGTTTGTTGTGCTCAGCCTTCCACAGGAGTTTTTGCTTTTGAAGCTCACCTAGTCCATCTTTTGACAGTATAAAATCTGTTGCAGTGAGCTGTACAGCAAACCAAGGAGAACCAAAAAGAGGTGCTGTCTTAATTGATGCCTGGTTATGAGGTTCTGAAACTCGCTCACAAAAGAGGGTTTTTGGGATGTTGCCATGGCAACAGGAGCCCCAGTGGATGGCAGAAGGGCAAAGCATATGAGGGTCTGAATTATATCACTTGAGAAAAAGTGACCAACATACTGTTTTTCAGTGGTTCAAGTTTATTACCTTGTTTCGTCAGAGATTAGAAGACATCTTTAATTTGAGAAACAAAATGAACCTTTATAGATGGAAGTACAATCAGTGCACATGTTGATTATTTTCAAACACTGAAAATACATATGTCCCTCACAGCTTAATTTTTGCTTGTCAAATTTAACGTGTCGTCTTATCAAGAGCTATGGCTTAGACTGACTTCTGTTTCTCTATTTTAAGCTTTGTGCTGACTTGCTCTTTTCCGCCCTTTTCTCCTCCTCATTCATTTTCATGTAGACTTAAAGCTAAATCCCATTCCAGAGTCAATTTAAATGACAGTAGGTTATTCGCCCATTGGAAATCCTCAGTCACACCTACCTCTATCTTTCTTCTTTCTCCTCAAGCTCCTCCTTTTGTTTCCTTCTTCATCCTTATTCTTATTTTCTGACTGCGCTTCATAATCCAGCCTCAGTCTGAGAAACTGGGACCCTTAAAAGATGCTCTGCCTCCCCTCAAATGCTAGATATAGCACCACATCCTAAAAGTTTGCCCCTCTCTGTTCATATGTGAATGATTCTGCGTCCTGCTCTATGGTTGTTTGGGGGTAAACTGAAGTCACAAGATCAGAGCATCTCTTCCAGCTTGTTAACCCACATGTTCAATTTTATACATCACTGCATTGAGACACAGCGAGCTGGAACAGTCCATTACGGAGCAGACGGTCATGTGACTGGGGTGTGACCTCTGTGCAGTTCTGGGTGACACATGGGACACTTCAGTGTGTTATTAGCGTACTTTGGACATTTGTGCTTATTAGAGGGGGGAAAAAAATGTTTGTCTTCATGTTGAGTTTCTCTGATGTCTTTCCTATTGAAGACTGTCTTGTTTGACTCCTAATAAATCATCTCAAGGCCCTGGAGACATGGCAGTTAACCTAAAATATTTATGTGGCAGGTTTTATTTAATTTAATTTTATTGTATGAGATCAATCCTCCATGTCTAGTTGAGTAAAACGTTTAGGCCTAATCTTGGGAATAAGCTTTAGTTTAACCTCTGTTTTTTTTTTCTCCTTTTCTCAGGACAGCGACATCCAGAAGAAGATCGACTATGAGATCCGGATGCGTGAGGGTGCTTGTAAACTGCTGGCCGCATGTTCTCAGAGGGACCAGGCACTGGAGGCCTCCAAGAGTCTCCTCACCTGTAACGCCCGCATCATGGCCTACATGTCAGAGCTGCAGCGCATGAAGGAGGCACAAGTCATGCAACGGGTTGCACGCAGGTCAGCGGTCACTTTCGATTTTTCGATTTTCAAACTTTAGTACAAAGTTTGGTAAAACGAAATGATATTTTTGGGTGTCTCTGATGTTTGTGGTGCTTTATAAAAGGTAAATTAGATAATAGGCCAGTTTCTTGGGGTCAGGCATGTCTGTTATACTGTCAGTACCGGTAGCAAATATAAAGTTTCATCCACTGCTAATAACTGCAGTTTGACCATCTGTTGACCAGTACTTCAGCACAGACAAAATCCAACACTTGTATGCTCTTTTACTAAAAATAGCGTGTATTGGTTAAAGGAGAGCAAATCGGGCAGCCACAAAGCACATGACAGCAGAAAATTGTGTTGAGGTCAGAAAGCAACACAACTGCAATGTTCCCAGGTCCAGAAACGTAGCAAGGACATCAGTAAAATAGCCCATGTGACATCAGGGGTTCAACCGTAATTTTACAAAGCTACGAGAATACTTTTTGTGCGCAAAGAAAACAAAAATTATGACTTTATTCAACAACGCATTCGTGTAAACAAGGCATGCGCGGGCTGATGCATGTGCGTATTAGGTAAGCAGCAGCGCCATGCGCATGCATTGTTTACATGAACCGGAAGCATGCGCATGCGTCGTGATACTCTCCACAATGGTGCACTGCTGCAGACGGGATGAGAAGAAGAATTGTTGAATAAAGCCGTTATTTTTGTTTTCTTTGCGCACAAAAAGTATTCTCGTAGCTTCGTAAAATTACGGTTGAACCCCTGATGTCACATGGACTACTTTTTTTTTTTTTTAAACCCGATCTCCTTGCTATGTTTCTGGACCTGGGAATATTGCAGTTACATTGCTGTCTATGGAGGGTCTGAGAGCTCTCGGATTTAATAAAAAATATCTTAATTTGTGTTCTGAAGATGAACGAGGGTCTCACGGGTTTGGAAAATGAAAATTCTGTCATTAATTACTCACCCTCATGTTGTTCCAAACCCGCAAGACCTTCGTTCATCTTTGGAATACAATTCAATTTTCATTTTTGGGTGAACTATTCCTTTAAATGGTGAAGTGTGTAATGTTTTCAAAAAATATTTTTTGTGTTTCCTAGGTTACCATGTATGACATTGTACTAGGCCCTTTTTAGGTTACAGAACCGTGTGTTACTGTCATCTTTTAACCTTGTAGAGAAGTGTCAGTACATTTGCTTTATTTATTTGAGCACACAACCGACACCACACGCGTCCCATTGGCTCCAACAGCGCCAACATATTATACGCATGCTTTCTCCGGTGCGGAATGGGACACACCGTTCTATTTGCGCTGCCCACTGTGGTCCCTACACAGGGAAACTGCTCAAGCGCCTCCGACGTTCAGCGCTGTTAATTATAACTGCATCTCGCTTCTTATAAGCGCATTGTGGTTGTAGCTTTATTGTTTTGAGATTGTCCGTCTCCTACCGGACGCTCTTCGTCGAGTGCGCTCGAGGTCGCAAGTGATGACCGATCCCATGTAAAAGCAAGTAAGCCATTTCAGTATGTCTTCACAGAACAGAATTTCAGGCAGTATGATTAATTTATTGTAAGAGAAAAAAGTGAGATTTCTTACAGGTCAGACGATGTCGGCGCACTGTAACTCCCCCAACGAAGTGGTTGGGGTCCTAATAAACGACCTTCTTTAAAGATATCTACATAAAGGCCATCGTAGTAAATCAAGAAGGAACGGTATGATATAGCTGTTACAAAAGGAGATTTTCTCACCTGACAGTTTACATAAATTCTTGATTTTCTTCGTGACTTTTTATCCATCAAAGAATCCTGATAAAAAGGATTAGTTTTTCCTCCACAAAAAGTTTTAAAGCAGCACAGCTTGTTGTTCAGACATGTGATACGAAGAAGACATGATTCTTGAGCCACCCAAAATCTCGTAATTGGCTGTTCGCGGGTGATTTTCTGAAGGGATACGTGTGATAAAGACCGGAGTAATAGCTGCGGAAAATTCAGCTTTGCCATCACAAGAATAAATTGCATTTTAAAACCATATTTTTTTAAAAATTAGAACATTTTATCCTAAATTGTAATAATATTTCACAATATTACTGTTTTTACTATATTTTTGGTCAAATAAATGCAGCTTTGGTAAGCATGAGACATCCTTCAAAAACAATAAATATGTTGCTGACCCCAAACGTTTGAATGGTGTATATATAAACAGAGAATGTTATATATCATGTTATTCTCTGGTTTTGATTCTGTCTATTGTGCGTAAATCATGCAAACCAGTCTGTTTATATGGGTGTCTGAGCACTAAATCACACCCCTGCTGTTTTATATATCAGCGCCTGTGTCTCAGTCATCTAGGGGCTTCTTTTACGAGTCGTCCTCCCCTCCTCACTGTCTGGATCTTTTAGAGGAGCCAACCCCCCATGGCAATCTGTGTTTGAGACCCACAGTGAGGGGGCTAGAGGGCTAAAACTCAGTAAATGCTGTAATTATGACGTCATTATGAAGAGGTTATGGTGGACCTTATACTCCTACTTCAGAATCACATGCACTCTAATGTAAACCACACTCATATGCAGCCGCACAGATGGAATCAACACAATATTCTGTGCTATTCTGTGCAGTGATGAAATTAGATCAAATGTTTAATAAACCAACAAACATGGTGGAGCATTCATAGAATTGTATCAATGACCAGCGTTCCTGTTCTGCAGAAATATGCTGTGCTTTCTTCAGCTGCAGATTCTGTGTGGGATTCCTGCTTATGCACCATCATTCCATTTAAATGCATCAAGACTGTTTATCTTGTAGTTCATCCCACGCACATACAATCTAATGTTCCCACATGCAGCCTCCGTTTTTTTGCTGTCCATCATCTGCAGTCAGTACCATATTAATTGTTCCCTAACAACCTCTACCTATTAATTTAATGACGTTCTGTTGTTATTAACAAGCCTGGTTACACAGACCTTGACAGAGGAGCTCATCCAGGTGGGCTGAAGTGATGAATGTGGTCTTAATGTGGTGGGTGGGCCAGTATGATAGTGGTTTATATTGGTGATTTATACTGGCTGGTAGCATGGCATAAAATACCAGATGAGTCTTGTGAATGTATTTTTCTTTTGATTGACATGGAGTGATAGCCGGCATTGGTTGCTTGCAGCTGTGAGTGACACTGAGTGTGTGTGAGTGTTATAACCTTGTGCTTCGCTCTGACCTCCAATTCCTCTGTTTTGCAGATCTACGGATACCTCTAATGTGGAAAGACACAGAGTATTTTAAGAATAAAGGAGGTAACATCTGTTTTTCCTCTTCATTCTGATATGCAGGTTAAATAACAGTGCCGGCTGTTTAGAATATATTTGATCTTAATAACCCTTTGTATAGCACGCACACAGAAAATACTGCTCGGATACATTGCGCATTCAGTATATGCATTACCGCGATAACAAAAAACACATTTATTTATGAAGCATTCAGGCCCAGCAAAGCCCTCTGGGTAAACAGAATATTATTACTGGCGCTGGAAACCTTTTTCCAGACAACAGTGACTAATGTAGTTTTGCCTAAGGTGCTTAGAACAGCTGATAGAGGTGACATTATGTTGATGAATGTGACACAGGAACCCACATGCATGTGTTATTCTCTCATGGGAAAGCTTTATGTGTGCTTTATCCTGTTAATGGCAACATATATTTTAATAGCCATTGAAATGATTAGGGCAAAAACGTTTAAGACTGGTTGTGTCACAATAATTCATGTTCTACAATTTGTACAAGGAAAAAATACACGGATACTAATGTTGCCCTGAGCAGGAAAAAGCAGGACAGCACACACTCACAGGTGCAGGAGTAAATGTTTCCTGAATGAACAGAGCTGCTCTGTGGGATTTTATAGGCACTGGGCCAAATATGCAGCTACACTGGTGAAGACATTACAGCAGGTGTGACTTCTGAGTAGAAATCATGTTAAATGTCTTTCTTTATTCTTCAGAGCTGCATCGGTGCGCTGTGTTCTGTCTGCTTCAGTTGGGTGGAGAGATCTTTGACACAGACATGGTGATGGTGGACAGGACGCTGACAGATATCTGCTTTGACAACACAATTGTCTTGTAAGTGTGCATGTTTATTTTGTCAGTTTAACTGTTTCTGGACATTATTTCCATACAAATATAATGTTTAATCTTGGTGTGACTTCCAAAACCGCTATAGTTGATTTGTATCAAAGTATATAAATTGTACACTTAGAGATAGATAGATAGATAGTCTTCAGTGTCACATGATCCTTTAGAAATCATTCAAGTATGCTGATTTAGTGTGCAATAAACATTTCTTATTATCATTGGTGAAAACAGTCGTGCTGCTTAATATTTTTGTAGAAACTGTTTTTATCAGTTTTGATTCTTTGATGAAAAGAAAGTTTGAAAAGTAGTGTTGATTTAATCCAAAATTTTTGTAACATAAATGTCTTTGTCACTTGTGATCAGTGTAATGCATCCTTGCTGAACAAATTAATTTCTTTAAAAAAAAAAAAAATCATACTGACTCCAAACTTTTGAACCGTAGTATATACTGTATTTAAATAAACATTTGCACTATATTGATATTAAATGTATGTAGTAATACAAAGTGCTTCATTCATGCTGTGTTTCCTGTGTGTAGTAATGAGGCCTGTCCAGGGTTCGAGCTGCGGGTGGAGCTGTATAGCTGTTGTTCAGAGGAGGACTACTCAGCAGGCAGCACACCGCGGAAGCTGGCCAGCAAGCTGAGCTCATCTCTGGGAAGGTCAGCGGGAAAGAAAATGAGGGCGGCCTTGGAGCCCGGAGCCTGCAGCCCCACTAGCAATGGAGGAGGAGCGACAATCCTGCTGCCTGTGCCCTCTGCACCGTAAGTGTGTAGAAACACACACATAAACACACTGCTGCTATGTGAATCAAAAATGCCAAAAGGATTGCTGTGAACTGCGGACCAGTGATAAACGTATGTTCAATGATATAAAAATACATTACGCAGTATACAATACTGTTTAAAAGTCTGGGGTCGGTAAGATTTTTTAAAATGCTTTTAAAAGTCTCTTATTCTCACCAGGACTGCATTTATTGGATCAAAAATCCAGAAATATTTTGAAATTATATTACAATTTAAAATAACTGCTTGCTATTTTCAAATGTAATATATTTCTGTGATGGCAAAGCAAAATTTTCAGCAGCCAATAAAGGATTAGTTCACTTCCAGATTGAACATTCTGTCATCATTTACTCCACTTGTTCCAAACCTGTATGAGTTTCTTTCTTCTGTTGAACACAAAAGAAGATCATTTGAAAAATGTCGGTATTTTTTTTAATATATTTTTTTCCTACTATGGAAGTCAATGGTTACCATCAACTGCATATTGCTTTCTCTCATTGGGTTTTATGTGTTTATAGGGGCCCCAAATATCATCTTTTGGCTCACACAACCCTCAATGTCTCTCACGTCCAGGATAGCTTCCGCACACATGACCTCACCATCACAGGAAATGGTAAGCTGCCAAACCTTTTTTTAAAACTCAACTTTTTGTAACCAGGAACATCTTTATGTAGAAAACATGTCAAAGTACTGTGCAAAAATAGGTCATTTGATATAATAATTTGATACTAAAGTTAAAGTAACAAAGTGAGATGCTTTGTCTGATAAACAGTTTGTAACATCCAAGTTCTGTCAACAAATGCCTTCTGGGATTTTATTTAAAGCACATTAGTTTTATGACATGCTAGTTTTCTTCACGTTGCAGGTTATCAATTACAGACAGGCCCGCAGTGTGTGTTGTCGACGTCTGTCAGATTTATTGTGTTAGGGTCATGGTGTGTGAAGGGCCAATAAGAGGCGCTTATAGCCATCTTTATGTGTGAAGAGTTACTGCAGACATTCTTACGGCCTGAGTGTGGGCTGCTTGCTCTCGCAGATGATAGTTTACTTTGTCGTAAAATATGTACTGAAAATATAGGGTGCAAAACATGATGTCATTTGAGTAGCTTGTTTACTTGGGTTTTAAAATACAGTTTCTAACTTTGTAAGTCAAGCATTCTTTTTATCTTTCTCTCAGTAGTTACTGTCTCTTTGTCTCTCTGTAGAGGAGTGTTCGTACTGGCTGCCTCTCTATGGTGGTGTATGTTGTCGTCTGGCTGCTCAACCTGACTGTATGACACAACAGATGATGAGTGGCTGTCTGAGGGTAAAGGTATGTTGCAAACACATGCACTCACTCGCTTCAATATCATTTTATTTGGCTAATATTCTCCTTCCTTTCTCTCAAGCTTGGAGGTGAGCCACAAGGATGGACAAATGTCTACGGTGTTTTAAAAGGAACGAATCTCTTCTGTTATCATCAAAAAGAGGACATGGAGGCCAACGTGGAGCCTGTCTTAACTATTGGGATTAACAAAGTAAGTTCTGTCCTATTCTGGAAATTTCAAGCGTGCTCATTTATGCACATGATATCAGGGTCATGTTCTGCTTTTGGAGATATCATGAGATATTTTTCTTTGAAAGCACTCTTTCAAATGGATTGTCTTTTTTTAGAAAGAGATTTTTTTTTTTTTTGTTGGAACGTATCTCATTGTGTCAGTAGTTATGAAAAGATGTTTTGTTTGCCATGCACTGGGTCTGGATCTTTCAGTGCCCCTAGAGAGCTGCATGTCATGAGCACAAAGAGCTTGTTTTAACATCTGAGAGCTGCACTGTGAGTCTGCACATTCCTCCGCTCTCAGGTGACTGCTTTGCACTACACTTACTTTACTTGTGCTCTGCTGCCACCTACTGGTTAGAACTGAGATTACCATTTAATTCTGCAAAATATGTGCAAAGGCTTTGGCTGCAGGCATTGCTATTATATACAATGACTGTGAATTCAAACAAGAATTTAATGCATAACTGTGTAGCTCAAAATGTTTTAAAAGAAAAATTTGAAAGTGAAAAACTAACATTTTACACTATATCCTTTAGATGTTATAATAATATGAATTGTAAAATGTGTATCCAACAAGTCTTCATTCTGAAAGGAACTCTGTCAGTCTGTACATTATTCTGCTTATTACATGGCTCCACAACACATAAATAAATGACATTAAATTTGAGTTTAATTTATTTTACATTGTTAGAACAAATAGACAATAGACTCATTTACATTTACATTTAGTCATGTAGCAGACACTTTTATCCAAAGCGACTTACAAATGAGGACAATGGAAGCAATCAAAATCAACAAGAGAGCAATGTTATGCAAGTGCTATAACAAGTCTCAGTTAGCCTAACGCAACACACGTAGCAAGTTTTTTTTTTTATAATATAATAAATAAAAAGAAAACAAATCGATTATCCACAAACATAGATAAAGCTATGTTAGTAAAAGAATAGAGTGCAAGTCTAAAAGGGGCAAGTTTTTTTTTTTAAAGAATAGAATTAGAATAGAGAGTGCTAGACTCAGTGCTGTCGCCGTTGTTTTTAAGTATACATAAATATGTGAGTGGTCCACATACCTATGTTTTTGTTTCAAATTAGCATACTTTTATTTTTCACTGAATTGTATTTTGCTCAAATTTATTATAAAACCATCCGATTTTGCCTTTCAGTTATATACTGTAATATACACTACACTTCAAAAGTTCAGGGTCAGTGAGTTTTTTATTTTCATTTGAAAGAAATTAATATTTTTGTTCTGCAAGGACACATTAAATTGATTAAACGTGACAGTAAAGACTTATGTTACAAGACAAGTTCTATTTCAAACATGCTGTTCTTCAAACAACAAAGAATCATAAAAAAAACAAATTCTGTAATTAATAACTCACCCTCATGTCGTTCCAAACTCGTAAGACCTTCGTTCATCTTCAGAACACAAGTTAAGATATTCTTGATGAAATCCGAGAGCTTTCTGACCCTGCGTAGACAGCAATGCAATGTCCATGTGACATCAGTGGTTCAACCTTGATTTTATGAAGCCACGAGAATACTTTTTGTGCACAAAGAAAACAAAAAAAAAAACAACTCTATTCAAATTTTTTCTCTTCCGTGTCAGTCTTCGACACACATTCACAACAGTACCATGATGCATTTTTTTTTAAGTATAAAAATCATACCGACCCCAATCTGTAGTGTATATTATATCATTTTAGGTTAGTAATTTCACAGTTTTTGTTATTTAAATTTTTTCATGTGTATCTCAGGAAACGAGAATACGGGCCGCAGAGAAGGATCCTCACAGCAAGGCACAGAATATCTGTATCACTAACCAGTATGGAGGAGAGGAGGTGATGCACACACTAGCTGCAGACAGACAAGACACACAGCGCTGGATGGAGGCCTTCTGGCAGCAGTTCTATGATATGAGTGAGTACATGAATTGTAAACTTACTATAAAGCCATAAGCCACACAAAGATGTACATT
The DNA here is from genome assembly GCA_018155175.1 of Sinocyclocheilus anophthalmus. NCBI lineage: Eukaryota > Metazoa > Chordata > Actinopteri > Cypriniformes > Cyprinidae > Sinocyclocheilus > Sinocyclocheilus anophthalmus. The sequence continues at coordinate 403,684 of JADLZN010007266.1, read as the reverse complement.
ACTGAGCAAAAAACCCTTAACTGTGTTAAAATCATTTTTATGTCTGCCCTTGAGTGGCTTTCTGCTTTTGAGAATTGGTGACAACAGCAATATGCTGAAACACACAATGCTCACTTATATACATAAAAAAAACATTTTAATACATAAATTATGCCAGGTAATATAATTCATTGGCCTGATTGTGAGTTCAATGCGCTTGCCAGAAAAGTTTGACTAAGCTGCTTGCTCCCTCTACAGGCCAGTGGAGGCAGTGCTGTGATGACCTGATGAAGATTGAGCTGCCTTCCCCACGCAAACCTGCCATAGTCACACCCAAGCAGGGCTCCTTGTACCATGAGATGGGTGAGTGTGTTCAGACTCCTTTTTACACATTTGCAGAGGTTGTAGCAGAGTTTGAAGCTCTAGACTGTCACAAAGTAAAGCCAAGCGACACAATAGAGCCATGCAGGTAATAACAGAAATCATGCACAAGCACAGATATGCCTGTGAATCTAACATTAATGTGTGGATTGAACTGCATGTCCTCGTCCTCTGTCAGATCTGAGTCTTTCTCTTTATCAATTTATCTCCTTTAACTGCTGAATGGAAAGTCGGCTGTTTCTGACAAACTGACAGTCTTTTCTTTCTCTTTCCGTCTTATTTTCTCTGTGGTTTTGTCTGTCCCTTCACTGTTGTTTTCCTGTCTGTTTTTTCCTCTCTTCGTTCACTTTGTTCCTATTGATTTTTCATACACTCTGGTATTTTCCTGGTTACATGCCTTACATTTGTAATCCAAACATCCATCCCATACATTCCCCAACCACTGTATCATTATTTGGTTGATATATAAACACTCATTCCCTTGCCCTCCCCACAACCCTGCATTTGTTGGCCCCTCGTGTGTTTTGCTGGCTTCCCCCTCCTCAGTGGCCCCTGCATCAGGAGAGGGGCTTTTGCTGCAGGATAACGCTGTCTCTGCTGAGATCCGAGCTCTGCTCTCCTCCTATTACAATGACAGGTGAAGTAACTCTGATGAGAAGTTACCTGACCCCACCCTCTACTGGCCCACGTGATCCCAACCGTTTTTGTCGCCCATGTGACCAACAACTTTTACTTGATGTAAATTTCAAATATAGTTCTAACCTTAATATAAATTAAATTAATAATGCGCTAAATTATTATTATTGTTTTTGTTGTTAGGTATTAGATGAAACCATAATAGATTGCTGTATATTCATGGTTTTAATTTATACTTCTTTAAATTGCTTTTGTATTTAATTTTTATTTTCTTAAAAAAAAAAAAAAAAAAAAAAAATATATATTATTATAACTATATAATGATCAAATAAAATGTGTAAAAATAATACCGGTTACAACATAGTAAATTAATTTTTATTGTTTTTATTTTAAATTTTTTCCTTCTTTAAAAACAATTTTTTTACTTCTAAAAAGGAAGAGATAAGATTAATAAATGTCTGAAAATACACTTTTTATATTGACTACTAACTTAAATCCATTTTATTTCTGTATTTATTTATTTTAAACTTTTTTACACATTGTATTACTTTTTTTTTACATATTAATTTGTTCATGTAAAGTGTACATATTAATTTACAATGACAGGTTAGTTATATTCGTTATTAACTGGTTTTTGTACTCATTTTTATGTAACAGTTTTTCATGGTTTTTAATTTTAAAATAACTTTATTGTGTACTAATTTTGTATTTAATTATAATAAAATATGCTTTCAAAAAATTCATCAGATTCCAACAATTAGCTTGCCAGTCCTTTATTATGAGAAGAAGCTCAGTGGTCACAAGTTACAAAACATATCCCACTCTCTAAAAGCAATGTTGGAAATTGAGGGGTGGTTTATCAAGAGACTTTAAAAATGAAGCTTGCAACTGAAAATCAGCTGTCAGGTAAAATTAACATTTTCAGTTTTTCATTATGGCTACCGTTTCTTTTCCGCCACAGTTATTGACACGTCTGATGACATCGGAACGGTCACTGACATCCTGGCCCATCGTATTGAAGAGTTTGAGCTAAGGGCCCAGCTCGGATCTCCGCCACACTGGATGGCCTTGTTTGATGAAGATCCCCCGAGATCCCCTCACACCCATCAGCACCTGACGCCCCACTCGCCCAGTCCTCGCCTGCACAGCCGCCAGCCCCGCAGCCCACGCTGCCACCGCACACCCGGCCTTATCTCCTTCAAAGCCAGCCTGACCTCAGACAGCGACAGTCCCGCCAGCATCAGCCCCTGTTTCCGCCAGGCATGGTCCCCTGACGCCACTTCCTCCTCGGGTCGCTTCCGCCCCCGTACCCTCTCCCTGGACGCCAAGCTCTCCACTCTGCGCGGTCGGGGCTACAGTGGCTTCCGGTGCAACTGCCAGCCGCCCACCGCCAGCTCTGTGTCTCCTCGCCCTGCTCAGACTGCTCTGTCCTGCTCCAGTTCCACTTCCAGCAGCAGCTCCAGCGAGGGAAGCAACAGTCAAGAGTCAGACCTGGGCTTCTCTAGACCGTCTGGTGCACGCCGCAGCTTGAGGAACCTGAGAGCTAAGCTAGACCCCAGGAACTGGCTGCAGAGTCAGGTGTAGCGGTCACACTTCCTCCGATTACTGTCAGAACCATCACAACTTCCTGTGTCCCCCTGGAAAAAACTGCAATACCTGAGGTCATGTATGCTCAATGTCTGTCATTGCGTTCTCTTTACATAATAAGATCAACATGAAAAATGAACTTTTTCTTCTGCCTTTTAAAGGAGCCTCAGCAATGGGAATTCAGTACTATAAGTTATATAATACACTACTAATACATAGCATTACAAATGGTCTCTTCATGAAAAGCTGATTATTTTTGATCTTTGGAGAGTGTAGATGTTTTATGTGAGACAGACTCCTGGTAAAGTGGTTTTAAACTGGATTGAAGCAGTTGTCCTGGTGTTGTAAGTACTTTTTGGCCAGTCGTTGTGTCTGTGTGCGCTGTTTTAGATATGTGCTTTAGAAAGTATTCATCATCACTCACATTGAGGCTGGCAAATACACTACCGTTCAAACGTTTGCTGTCGGTTAGATCTTTAAAGTCGCGTATGCTCATCAAGGCTGCATTAATTTGATCAAAAATGTCAAAAAATGTATCAAAAAAATGTTAATATGAAAATATTTTAACATTTAATTTATTCCTGTAATGGCATAACTGAATTTTCAGCATCATTACATATAATCTGATATGCTGATTTGGTGCTCTCTTTACTGCCATTTTTGATCTATTTAATGCACCCTTGCTAAATTAAAGTATTAATATCTTAAAACCTTATTGATCCCAAACATTTGAACGCTAGTGTATTTCAGTGATCATAGTATTAATAAACCTAACGAGTGAAAGTTATCTTAACTTAACACTTCATTAGTAAGTGCCACTGCACGTTAAGCACACACGCCTGCAAGAAGTCTTATAATATCAGTTTCAATTCTGCATTTATTAAATAGTTGATTATGTGATTAAGGACATTACCAATAACTGACTTGTGTCAAGGCTCACTCTTGTCACTCTTGTTGATGTTGTGCTGTATTGGTTTTTGGACATATACTGACAACTTGTGCTTTGGATCCGGTATCACACAAAAGCAACATTTTTCATTTATAGACATTTGTGGTTGTAGAAATGCTCTATTTGCAGTCAGCTGTGACTCCATTTAATCTTTGATCTAAAGTGGCTAGTAATAGAAGGGTTACGGCTTTAAAGTGAGCAGTATTTTGCTGGTCCTGTGATCTTAAGGAGACACGCTCTATGTAAAATGAAACGGCTTTTATTATGCTATTAATGTGATTCATATCTAACAGTACATGATTTGATACATATTTTTTAAAAGTACTATGTTTCTTTTTGTGACACCTAACTGAGGAAAATGGCATCTTACAATATCTGCTATAATGTCTGTTTGCATGGCTTCAGTATATAAGCAAAGGTCCAGACGTCACAAGACTCTGTATTCAGGTTTATAACGATGGGATATAATGTGACTCCATTTACTACCTGTGACTGTAATGAGCTCAGGATTACTGTACATACCTTATCTCACTCAGCAAATGTGAACCCCTATCAGTCAGGAAAAGTCAAAAATCAGAATGCACATTAACTAGGATTCAGCACAAGCAATGAAACATGGCTGGGAGCTGAACGATTTGGGTGCTTTGTTTTGAGTCACTACATTAAAGGCCTGTCTGATGGAGTAGGGTTGTAAAGGCACTACTATGCAAAGCTACAACAGCTCTGTTAATTGTGTTATCAGCGGTACATGCAATATATTCATATTTTCCTTTTCCTTGTTGGCTTGCAGGTCAGTTTTGTCAAGCACTTTGAGTGTTTCAGTGTCATATGGCATATTCCAGCTCCGATAAAGTGCGTATTTGCTTGAAGACAATTAAATTAGCAATATTTACAATATTGAACTCTAGTTGGATAACTAATATTGTGATTTCAGTAAAACCTCAGGAGTGAAGTTACAGTCTATCTTGCCATAAAAATATTAAACGTACAGGTTAACATTTCTGTAATTCAGAAAACACGTCTGCACAATATATTAGGTCTCCAAACCTGTATTGTATTTTATTTTTCATATGAGAGTAAACAATGTTAAGATGGAGACACATGGTTTTCTTTATATAATTACATGTATAGTGTATTACAAATATCAGACCATTGAAAGTCTAGAAATGTCAGACTAACCTTTACTCTTAAATTCAGAATTAGCAGATAAAAGTTTTGTCCTAGTACTACATGATGCTAAAAAATGAACAGTTCTCACTCGAAGGGCCACTGACTTGCATTTAAAAACCGTAAATTCATTCAAACACTGTTTGTTATTGTAAAGTTGTCATTTTCATGTTGTGCTTTTATTAAAGATGTATTTTACCATATTAATTTTTGTTTTAAATAAAAATATATTGACATTTTATCAGATGAGTAAAGCTCGAACTATCCTGGTAGATAACATTGAATGTTAACCTGGAGGTAAGTGTCATTTCAGCAGGTGTTCTGCATGTCTTTGGACATATAACTAATAGATTCATGTACGTACAATAACAATTTATTGTAAAGAATTACCTAAATTAAAAGTCAACAGCATTTTTGTGTGTATGTGTGTAATTCTCTTGATTCTTGCAGTGCTTGTGTCAAATGACTAAATGTTCGAGATAAACTCATTGTGACCCAGTAAAGTGAATCCCTTTAATTTGACCTCATGCATTAATACACAAGTAGTGAATATGGTTTCTTAATGATCGTGATATTCAAAATAGTATGAAGGCAGTGTACTGGCTGTACAATAAATCAAAAACATAAAAGCATTATTGCAGAATGTGGGAAAAAAACAAAAACCTCATCATTTATTACAATAAGAAATTACTAACGGAGAGCATAGAGTAAGTTAAATGTGTTGGTGATTCTTCTTTTGTTCCATCCCCACTAACACAGAAGAACATTGCTAGCTGAAATCTGGTTACACAAGTTAAATGGATTAGACAGACCCTCTCTAGAAGGAACAATATCTATATCTAAATTACAGAAAAAATGTTTATTTGAAAGCATTTACACAACAGTGAACAGTCTTACTGTACACTACCATTAAAAAGTTTAGGGTCAGTAAGGTTTTTTTTTTTTTGACGAAAAGTAAATATGATAGGGGATTCAGGTACCAGAGTATATATCGAGGAAGACATGACGGATTGGAAAATGAAATTTATCAAAGAGCCATAAAAAAAAATTAATCGGTTTCCACAAAAATATTAAGCAGCACAACTGTTTTCAACATTGATAAGAAAAATTTCTTGAGCACCAAGTCAGCATATTTGAATGATTTCAGAAGAATCTGTATTAAAAATTTTTTTTTTTTTTTTATAAATGCAGCCTTGGTAAGCATTAGAGACTTCTTTTAATAACACTTTAAAAAAATCTTACCGAACCCAAACTTTCAAACAGTAGAAAGATGGAAGAATTTAATTTTGATGTAAGGTTCAGAGCATTTAAAAACATGTAAGGGCTGCCAAGGTCAGTCTTAAAGTCTTGTAATATAACACAACATTTTTAACCATTAGCATTGGCTTCCCATAATAGAAAGGGCTTTAAAAAACCAAAACAAGTATAAGAGAAGCACCTTTTTCAAAGGTTGGAAAAGCAGGACCCACTAGATACAGTGCCCTGCGAAAGTATCCATACCCCTTTTTTTTCATGTTTTATGTTGCTGCCTTATGTTAAACGGCTTTAAATTACCTTTTTTCCACATCAATCTACACCCCATACACCATATTGACAAAGCAAATACAGAATTGTCACAACAAAAAAAACTAAAATAAGTACATTGCATAAGTATTCATACTTATGCAAGCCACTCTTGCTGTGCTTAGGGTCATTGTCCTGTTGTAAGGTGAACCTTCTGCCCAGTCTGAGGTTCTGAATGCTCTGGACTGGGTTTTCATTAAGGCTATCTCAATATTTTGGTGCATTGAGCTTTTCTTCTACTCTGACGAGTCCCTCAGTCCCTGCCGCTGAAAAACAGCCCCACAGCATGAGGCTGCTACCACCACACTTTACTTTTGGGATGATACTCTGCAGGTGATGAGCAGAGCTGGTTTCCTTCAAACATGATGCTTGAAATTGAGGTTCATAAGACCAGAGAATCTTGTTTCTCAGATTCTGAGGGTCCTTTAGTTGCTTTTTTGTAAATGTAAAATTGTGTTTTCATGTGTCTTCACTGAGGAGAGGATTGAGTTTGGCCACACCGCCATAAAGCCTAGATTGGTGGAGTGTTGCAGTGATGTTTGTCCTTCTGTAGGTTTCTCCTATCTCCACATATGATCATGGAGCTCAACTAGAGTGACCATCAGCTTCTTGGTCACCACTCTAACCAAAGCCCTTCTCCATCAATTGCTCAGTTTGGCCAGGAGGCCAGCTCTAGGAAGAGTCCTGGTTGTTTCAAACTTTTTCCATTAAGAGTAACGGAGACTACATGCTTCTGTGACCCTTCAATGCAGCAGAATTTTTTCTGAACTCTTCCCCAGATGTGTGGCTTGACACAAACCTGTTTCTGAGCTCGACAGGCAGGTCTTTTGACCTCAGGGCTTGGTTTTTGCTCTGATATGCATTATCAGCTGTTAGACATTTTACTAAGACGCATGTGCCTTTCCAAATCATATCCATTCAATTGAATTTGCCACAGGGTTAACTACTAAGTGTAGTAACATCTACAAGCAATATGAATGCTCCTGAGCTAAATTTCAATTGTCCCAGATAAGGGTATGAATACTTATTCAATTGAATCATTTAAGTTTTTTATTTTTAGTAAATTTGCAAAGATGTTAAAAACCTGTTTTTGATTTACCGTTATGGTGTATGGAGTGTAGATTGATGTGGAAAAAAGTAATTTAAAGCAGTTCAACATAAGGCATCAACATAACAAAACGTGAAAAAAATGAAGGGGTATGAATACTTTCGCAAGGCACTGTATGTTTTATTCCCTCCGCTAGGCTGTTTTCTGTTGATGAATCCCAATTTCTTAGGGGTCTGCTATGATCAAATCATTTGGTCTTGGCAATGACAACTTTTGTAGCATCTGCACACCTACTGTATGCAGGCATGACAGGTGCCATTCAGAATGCTGTAAACATGTCTCTGCTTTTATAAAAACTGGCATGTTACAACTATTTCTATTTTATTGGTACTATAACACAGTACAAGTTCTGAAAAAAGTCTCTATACTCAGGACCAATTGACGTGACTGCGTAAATTGGATTTATGTGTAACAAGGCTTCAACTGAAACCTGTTCTCCAGTAGACACCTCTCCACCACCTTTGGTATCATTTGGTAATGATAACTGTAACAACGGTATGTAAGTAATAAATGATGTAATGTGTAAATAAAATGATCATAATTTGTGTATAGTCGTAACAGAAATTGTACTTAAGTATTTCAGTTTCTGAGATCCTCTTCAGTCTTGCAGTTGATGATCACTAAAGTCTCAATTGTCGACTTTGGCTGCTTGTTTTGGAACAAAAGGAATCATTGGCTAAGTTGTGCCTGTGAACACCACTTACAACCCTTTTCCTGTGACTCTTAGTCTCAGAGTACATGGTACATCCTCATAGACCAGGTTTCGTGGTTCTTAGTTCCTGAGAATTGGTCAAACGAAAAGGGGGAAGAGGAACCATCTTTAAAGGAAAAGTTGTTATATGGTCTCTACATAGTTGGCAGGAAAGAGACCCTGGCGCCCATCTTTGCTGGAACCTCTCCACCACGCTTTGTCGATTGTCTCCACATCACTGATGATGTCACCAGGTTCAAAAGAGAGCTCAGTGTCATCCTCTGTGGAGTACAGAGATGTTTTCAATGATATCTTAATAAACAATAACTGCTGTAGAAGCAAGCAACACTAACCTGCTTGGTAGTCATATAATGCTCTCACACGCAGCAGTCTTTCTGGTGATGACTAGAATAAGAAGGAACAACATGTTTTAGTACTTTTATCTTCTTTTATCACAATAATATTAATGATGAGTCATGATGTCTAGTGTACTATGTACTTCGCCATTCTCGGTCACCATCTCCATTTGGATTTCATCATCTTCCTCACGATTAACTGTGTAACAGTAGCGCTCAGGAGCGCTGTGCTCAGATATATCAACCTCCTCTACTTAAAAAACAAAGCAAGGTGTTCATCATTTATATGTATTCATCACACGAGACAACAAAACTAGATAACTTACGGCTGGAATACACTGCACAACTTTTGCCCAGATCTGCAGTCTAGATGATTTGACCAATTTCTGTGAGTCAGATCCAGGCTGCAGATTTTGGGCAGTCGGAGTTGACAGATCTTACAGAATATCACACACAAATTCAGATTTTCAGATTGTTCCAAAGAGTTGGCCCGGCAATAGCAAAAGCTCGATCACCACGGTGTTTCAGTCTGGACCTAGGTATGGATAGCATTTTTAAATGCTCTGACCTAAGCAATCTCACTGGTTTTGTGAAAGCAACAACTCAGTGAGATAAACCGGTGCAAGATTATTGAGCGATTTAAAAACCAAATTTAATATTTTAAATTCAGCTCTCAATTTTACAGGCAACCACTGCAGTAAAATCAAGATAAGAGAGATGTGCTGAAATTTACGAGTTCCAGTCAGGAGCCTGGCTGCTGCATTTTGGACCAATTGTACATGCTCCATAGATGAGAGATAGATCTGTAATAGAGTGAACTGCTATAGCGAGAACTGACAAATGCATAAATTACTTTTTCAAAATTCTTTGTTGATAAAAACGATTTCACTTTAGCTAGGCGACGAAGATGAAAAAACCCAGACTTTACACCATTAATCTGTTTGTCAGGCCCGAGTCAAACCAAAACCCTAGGTTTTTTGCACATGTAGTAACCCATTGGGCCAAATGACCAAGGTTACAATTACTAGCATTAAAAGCATTGCTGGGCCCAAACAAAATTACTTCTGTTTTACCTTCATTTAATATCAGAAATTTTTTTGTAAGCCATATTTTTAGTTCCTGGATACATACATACAGATCTCCTAGTGCATTATCTCCATGAGGTTTAAAAGAAAGGTACAACTGTAGATCATCAGCATATAAATGGAAAGAAATTCCATATTTCTTAAAAATCAAACCCAAAGGTAAAGATATAACATAAAAAGAGTCGGAGCCAGAATGGAGCCCTGAGGAACACCACAAGACAGAGGGCAGTGGAGGAAGTGTTGTGTCCAATACATACAGGGATCTTTCGTTTTGTTACAAAAGGACCGGAACAATTCTAAAGTAGTGCCTCGCACGCCAATACAATTTTTTAAATGAGAGATGAGTACATTGTGATTAACCAAATCAAAAGCTGAGCTTTTTTTTTTTTTTGTTCCTCCAAGAAATGAGCCACATGTTTCTGAGTCTGTTGTGTTCAGAATTACTTGAAAGTCTAAAGGGATGTAACGATTAACCACGAGCCAGTTGAAAAACGATTCAAATATGTGACGATTCAAATAGGTTGAGATGCTAAACAAATCGCGATTCAATTAGGGGTAGGAGTTTATATAAATGTATGACTGAGGGGAACTTACTGTCTTTAGAAAAGTTTAGATGGTATTTTTTATTTTCATCTTGCCTCTGTATAATGCATATTAAAGTTCATAAGTGCAGCAGCTGATTTGTTTACAGCAGAAACCAAGGAAACGCTTTAAGCGCCACCTGCTGGCACAGAGTGAATCTGCGTCTCATTCAGCTCGTCTGCTGTTTCTGTTTCATGCCGATATTTTTTATGTATAGTCACACAAAACTGAAGTCAAACCATTCTGTTTTTGCTTAAGATTTCGAAATTATATAATCTAATTTAGATTTAAAACTGCTCATGTTGCATGTATGCAGCATCTTGGTTCTGGATCAAGATTAAAATGCAGTGGTTGCCTCTAATTTTAAATGGAAAGAGCACAGACAAAGCCTTATTTTGTTTATATGAAGAGATTTATTGTATTTGTGTTACTTATTTATTTGATTTGTTTTAAAATTTCTATTTAGTTTTGTTATTTACATTTACATTATATTTAAATTTTGTTATTTAGCAGATGCTTTTATCCAAAGCGACTTACAAATGAGAACAATAGAAGCAATCAAAACTAACAAAACAAAAGAGCAATAATATACAAGTGATATATTAGTATATTATTATAGTTATATTTCAATTTCACAAAGAAACGTGCAGCATTTTGTCCAAGCAATAATAAACAGACATTATAAGTTGCTTAAAATCTCATTTTGTAAAAAACATGAATCGTGAAATCAAATTCATGAATCGAATCGTGAGTTGAGTGAATTGTTACATCTCATGTAATTAGCTTATTACCTGTACCATTCATTGGTCTGCCACATTCAGATTCATCTTCTTCAGTCATCACATCATACTCTGATGCGTTCACACACAACTCTGGACACACAGCATGAGAAACATGTCAATGACATCCTAACCATAGAAACATTCTGCATTTCTTCACATTACATCTGTGTTTCCATCACCTTGGTTCTCTGGTAGGTCTTCATCAACTTCATCATCTGAGATCGCTACCACATTTCTGGGCTCCTCAGATGCTACATGATCCACATTTGGCTGTAATTCCTTAGATTCTGCAGCAGGCTGCTCTTCTGGTTCATCTTCAGACTCTGACTCTGGTTCCTCTTGCTCCTCAACCTCAATCAGGGGGCTGATGACAGTCTTCACTGCTTCTTCATAGTTTATAGTGATCTTTGTATCTGAAGGTGGAGCTGACATGGCTGAAGGTTCCTCTGGTTCCTCTACCTCTTCTTCTTCTTCTTCGACAAGCACAGACTTGGCAGTGAAGTCCACTTCTGGCTTTAGTTCACAAAGGATTCGAGAGCTGGTTACAACCTCTGGAGAGAAGAAATTGTTAAGAGAATAAATCATAAATCTATAAGACCACTTAGACCTTTTACTGTTGTCACAGAAACCTAAGTTAACTTACCCATAGTGTGCCGTGTGTTATCAGAGAGTGAAGCTGGAGGACGTTCTGTTGCGACAGCGAGCTCTTCACTGCTGTCATAGTTGCTAAACTCAGATTTATCATGACTGTCCAGCAGCTTTGGAGACGCAGGGGAAGCTGAATCGTGAACTGGGGCTTGAGGAGGTGGCTGGTTAGATGGTGATGACTGGGTTGGAGGGGGTCTGGAGACAGGCAGACTGGGTGGAGGTGACTCAGGTGGGACAGAGCATGGAGGGGATGATGTGGAAGGAGATGTTTGAGGGTGCTGTACAGAGGGGATTGTCCGGTATGGTGGACTAAGTGGGGACGTTGGACATTTGGAGGACATGGATTGGGTGCGTGAGAATGGAGACCTTGCAGATGGACTGAGAGGGGATGTGGGGCCAGAAGTGGAATTGGCCCTTTCAAAGATAAAGGCTGTATCAGTCAAACTACGTTGGTAGCGACGGAATGGAGATTTGCCTGAGAACCAAAGCATAAACGTAAGTCAAACAAACCTCAAATGATTAAAATGAACACTGTTAGCTGATGAAGTTTTAAAGGGGTTCTAAAGACCATGTTTACCTGAGCGTGGTGATGCAGGGCTTGAAGAATTTTGTGAGGATGCTGATAACTGTCTGAAAAACTCCCTAGGATTGATGGTACGCTGGGAAACAAGAGATGCTGCCTCCTACAGGCCAAATGAAGAAGTATTATTTAACACCGCAAAAATGTGTCCACGTTGATAAACTAATAGATATGAAGGGGCCTGGTTTTGCTGAAGGACACCGATTTCACAATGGACACAAAAGTAAACAAAAATCTCCTTAGAATCAAACACTGAAATTTCTTGATATTACCATGCACTACACAGGTATTTTTCAACTATTACTCTCATGAAGAAAAATATGTAACAAGTTGAATTCGTTTCATGCTTTCAGAAGCCAGTAATTCAAAGCACAAAGCACGTATTCAGCATTAAACCATATTTATTCTTCATGCAAGTTAAAGGGATAGCTCACCCAAAAATGAAAATTATGTCATTAAATACTCACCCTCATATCGTTCCAAAACCCGTAAGACCCACGTTCATCTTTGGAACACAAATTAAGACATTTTTGATGAAAACCGAGCTTTCTGACCGTCCACAGACAGCAACGCAACTGACACGTTCAAGGCCCAGAAAGGTAGTAAGGACGTTAAAATAGTCCATGTGACATCAGTGGTTCAACCGTAATGTTATGAAGCTATGAGAATACTATTTGTGCGCAAAACAAAAAGCATTCATGAGAGTACCACAATGCATGCGTGTGAGGCAGCTGATGCAGGAGCCAGCGTTTCTGGGAACGGGTTTTTTAGACACCTGAATGCACGCCTGCGCCTGTTTACAAGCAGAGGAATGCACACACATGCATTGTGGTACTCTTGTGAACGCGCATCGAAGACTGGCACGGAAGAGAAGAAATTGTTGAATAAAGTCATTCTTTTTGTTTTCTTTGCGCACAAAAAGTATTCTCATGGCCTTAAATACGATGAATTCAGATGTCACATTGACTAGTTTAACGATGTCCTTACTACCTTTTTGGGCCTTGAATGTGTCAGTTGCATTGCTGTGTGTGCAGAGTCAGAAATCTCTCAGATTTAATAAAAAATACCTTAATTTGTGTTTACAAAATGAACGAAGGTTTTACAGGTTTGGAATGACATGAAGGTGAGTAATTAATGATAGAATTTTCATTTTTGGGTGAACTATCCCCAAGTGTAGGGACTTTGGGTTGTACTAGCTGAATCTGGATTATTCACAAAATAGTGGGAAAACTCACTGCTGCTTTCTCAATAGACTCGCTGCGTCTGAGCTGGGCCCTCATGTCCTCCTCATGCTCTCTCTGCTGCTGCTTCTGTCAATTGCACAAAGAACCCAACATCATTACAGGTTATGACTCTATACTATCATTTACCCATATGCAGGTTCATCAACATGTTAAAAAGCTTACAACTTCTGAGTAAAAGAAACGGAATACACTCAATGACAAACTCACCCATCTCGTTTTCTCCTCTTTTCTAGTCTCTTCCTCAAGCTGAACCTGGATCCTCCTGTGAAAAAACCAACAGGAAGTTAAAGCTGAAATAGTTCATTCATCTTCAGACAGAAGTGGGTTTTATCAGGTGGTTGTTACAAACCTTTGTTCTTCAATCATCTGTAGCTTTTCGTTCATTTTTCTGTCTCTCTCTTCAGCCTCTTTTTTTTCCTGTAAAACTCGTTCTCTCTCCCAGCGCCGTCGCTCTTCTAAAGCCCTCTGACGTTCTTCCTCTTTTCTCTTCTCCTCCTCACGCTAAAACATATATCATATCACACAAATCATATTATACATCTGAATAGCACTTTTAATAATTGGAGTCTGAACAAGAGGTTTATAATAATTAAAGGTGCAATAGGTGATTGTCTTCAGAAACATTTTTTGTTATGCTGGTTGAAAGTCTCTTCACATCCAGATTGCAATCATTAAGTTAAGTGGTCTAAAGGTATTTATCGGTATTAATATATTGTCTGTGGAAGGCGTAGGACTAAGAAATGTTCGTCCAATCAAAACGCTCGGTCCGAGCATTTCAATTGGCTTTCCTACCTCCCTGTCAACGTATGTATAAGCATACCTCTGCGCACCCGTTTTGCGCAGACAGGATACGTCATCAGTCCATTCACACACGCTGTGCAGACAGAGCGAAAATGGCAGAGAATCAACAACCCGATCTTCCTTCCTGGTATTGTAGTACTTTTAAAGTTTTCTCACCGGTGAATGACACATGATGTTGGCAGCCCAGCGGTTCCCAATTCAGTCATCGCGGAATGATTTTGCATGTCTAGCTTAGTCAGCACACCCGATTCAGATAACCAGCTCGTTAGAAGTGAGCTACGTGCATGAACTGTGTTCCGATCGATATGATCCCTACACAGTGTTCATTGCTCCCAACTCCCTGAGCAGGGGAACTCCATTGAAGTTTACTTCACTTCGGAACATGGGCTGGAATTGAGAACCGCTGATGTAGCCTATTGTAGTAATGTTGTCTCTGGTATTCTGGTCTGTGAGCGTATATGCGTTCAGGGGGCGTGGCTTTGGACGGCGATTGCAGGGAGGGTGGGACGTTTAGCCCTATCAGGCTAAAGTCACCATTTTCCAAGATCTCCTACTGCACCTTTAACTGATTATAAAGTACTTTGATTCTGGTCAATTGCAAACACTGAATATTTAATCTAATATTTTTGCATAATTGTACATTAATCAATGGTTGATTGTACATTATCTCTTACGTGGCTGGCAAGTTATTTTGAATTTTTCTGCAGTATTTTGTGGAACACACAGGCTGTTAAGTGAAAATCCAGCTGTAAACACAGTTCAGCTGTACCTCTGCTCGTGCCCAGAAGGAGTCTCTGTTAATCCGTCTCATCTCCATGGCAGCATTTGTCTTCTTGTAGTTTGTACCCTGTGGGTGTGTCATAGAAATGCAACAAAAGACCCAAAATGACCCAAAACATCAGTGAGAGACAATTAGACCACTTCCCCTATGTGTATCAATAAATTATAGTGAGAAACAGGCTTCTTCTGTTATAATGAAGGAAGCCCTTGTGCACAGCCAAGTCTGTTTTTGTTTTTGTGGTAACTTACCACAGTCTCCTCCTTATCCGTCGTCCTTGAGGGTCTCCTCAGCCTCTCCATTGGTGGTCGAATCTTTGCAAAGGCAGTCATAATCAGCTCCTCCGTCACCTCATCTTGCTGTGAGGCTGGAATAAATACTTGAGCTTCCTGTTGTGACACAAACATCAAGAGATTGAAAAATACATTTTTCAACAAAGCAATGTTAGATAAGTTTGTTTCTCAATGCATCTATTGTTTTATTGCATTTAGACTAAGCATAATATTCTGATAATATTATGCTAAACATTTGGACTTTTTGTGGTGTCTATGTAGACAATAAATAAATAATGTTTCACTGACAAAATGTAGAAGATACAGGCTTTGTACTGGAAAAAAGTTGGAATAAACAAGGTTAGAAAGTGATTCACACTAGTCTCATATTTTGTAATGTGTTGTATTTACTATGTAAATTCAATATTTATGTGCTGTTAATATGTATTAAGTGCCTTGCTGTAAATGCAACTTTTTCAAAAATTGAGCAGCAAAAACAAAACCATTTTTGCAGTATTTATTCTGTTTAAACAACTGTAAATATACACATTATTTATTAAAATAATGAATTATTAATTACAAAAAAAAAGAGAGAACTACATTTCAGTGAAGGAGCTGTAATGGCAAATAAGAGAACAGGCTAGGGGTCTGAATTATTTTCTGTTGTACATCAGAGGCAGGATGTAAGAATGTATAAGCTTGTCTGCATGCTACATTTTCCCTTAGAAGGCATTTTCCTGTCATCAGCTTCCATCTACAGCTCTGGGGTCAATCAGCTGAAGATCCACTGAGGATTTATATTTCAGGATACCAGTGGTATTTCAGGATACCACTGCTCAACAAAACACCTCAGATCACAGTGTAGTGTAGTTCTAGTGTAAGATATAGTGATCTGGTTTGTGGGAGAGAAGGGAGTAGAATAGCAATGAAACTGAGACATTGTGCCAGAGGGCCTCGTGAGTGCCGGATTGGGCTCCAACCCCAAAAAAAACACAGCTTTTCAATGGATTACCATACTGCTACATTCAGCCCTCTTTCCACATTTCTCTGAAACGCACAGGAACTTGAACATGTCAGGACCAATTTGTTTACTCAGTGCTTATTCTGTGACTGGAAAGACTTTATCTACAGAACACTTGGTTAAAATTGAGCTAATTTTCTCCTCCCTTCTTTTATCTCTTCGATCCCTTTTTCTGCTTGGGAGGAGTTAAATGACTTAATTCCCTGCTATTACTTGCTTTAGATGAGCCCCTTGACATGCAGTTAGCCCAGGGCTTCAGCAGCGATGACAGTATTAACAGCACTGAGGACAGACGCTCTCCCATACACACCTCACGCCTGCAGCTCACTGTCAAACTATACTGACATCTCATCTCAGATCACACCGAAAAAAATGCTCACATGATGTTTCAAGAGTTTGGGGTCAGAAATTAATATTGTTTCATTAAAGATGCATTAAATTGATCAAAAGTGTCAGTAAACACATAATATTACAAAAGATTTCTATTTCAAATAAATGCTGTTCTTTTGAACTTTCTATTTATCAAAGAATCCTGAAAAAAATGTATCACCGTTAACAAAAATATTGAAACAGCACAACTGTTTTCAACATCGATAATAAAATAAGAAATGTTTCTTGAGCAGCAAATCAGCATATTAGAATGATTTCTAAAGGCTCATGTGACACTGAAGACTGGAGTAATGTTATAACAGGAATAAATTACATTTGAAAACATTTATTTGAAATGGTAACAATATTTCACAATGTTATTATTATTATCAAATTATCAAATTAATGCAGCCTTGGCAAACATTAGAGATTTCTTTCAAAACAAAAAACATCCAAAACAACCCCAAATGTATCTATTTATTTAAATTTATTTTACCAAAGCAAAACAATATAAAAAATCTGTTGATATTTACCATGCACCCCTGGTTGGGAATCACTAGCCTTATTAGAATCATTTATCTTGATTTGTTTTATTCATAATCAAATTTTTGATTTTAGTCTTGATTTGTGTGATTCATAAACCACTGTGAAACTTTTGTGATTAATGGTCATCATTGATAACTAATGCATATTAAACATCTACCTTGATGGCTCACTCACAAAGTTTTACAAATACTTTTTTTTGGAAGCTCTAAAGAGCTGACTAGTCATTCTGCACACATGACAGGCCTTACTAGCACAGACTCGTCACGAAGAGACAATAAAAAGTGTGAGTGATAAATGGAGAAAGCAGGGAGGAGTAACTGGAGGGATTTAGACTTCATTGTTTCACATCTTGTTACTGATACATCTCAGAAGTCAACACATACAATATAATAAATGAGCCTGGATTCGGTTCAGTTCCCCATGACTGAATGTCTTTGGAGACTAGGCCTGGACTAGAGACCAAGAAAACACAAACTGGGTGTTGTTGCTTTTAATGATTACCTAAAGGGATAATTCACTCAAAATGAATATTCTGATATAAATATCATTTACTCACCCTCACGTCATTCTAAACCTGTATGACTTACTTTCTTTAGTGGAACATAAAAGCGATATTTTGTAGAATGTTTCAGTGTTTTGTCCACACAATGAGAAAGTACATGTTTGAACGGCATGTCCCTTTTAGTAATCATTAAAAAATATCTGCCAGCATAATTAAAAGGTACTAAAGGACATTTGCACATATGTCACAGACTATGGCTTTGTCACACTCTGTGTCTAGCTGGAGATTTTGCAGATCCCTCAATCCAAATTTAGAAAGGGTTATCATTAATTTAGAGGAATGTTGAGACAGAACGCTGTGAATGCCTCTGACAGCTTGTCTCTGGCTGTCTGATTTTATGGCTATGACGGGGTCCCGTCCCATACACTGTGTGCTCTAGTTGGTTTGGGGGCTCAGCCTCTCCCACGCTTTAAAACGTAATTCCTGACCTTATGTAACCTAACAAAAAGTTCATCTGCTTGACCAACCATCAATCAACACAAAAATAACCCAACAAGATTTAAATCCGAATGGAAATATAATAAAAGACATGTTGTAACCCACTCGTGCTGACATTTATCACGCACAAACACACATTGTGGATGAACGACACAATACAAGGTCATAAAGGTTGTCAATCTCAAATGAGAGAGAGAAACACTGAGAATTGAATAAACAGCATTTTTGGCATGCCTCTGGAGCTGACTGGGCAATGTCTTTATAAGGCTTTAAAAATGTCCCAGACATTAACTATGTTTGCCAATCTCATACAACCATCTGAAAAATATGGCAATGTTAAAGGCATTCGCCTTGCTGGTGGAGTAAATAAATCTAAAGACAGCTTCAAGAGACATGCATATCACAAGATATACCTCTATATTTTCTATAATGAACACTTTTAACCTTGTCCGTTCCTAGGGAATTTCTCTCTCTCTGTCTTTAATGTTTGCTCTTCTCAGTCAGTCTGTGTGGTGCCTGTCAGTGGCACTGCTCGGCTGCTCAGGAGAACAATAGCGCATGACACAAGAGGAAGAGTTTACTACAATAAGAGCTGGCACCAAGCTGCTAGCCATCACTTCACAGATACTAGCAAAGGAAGGAAACCATTTACAAGAGGGAAATCTCAGAATATAACAGAGTGTTTGTACACATATTAGAAGGCCGTCTTGTTTCAGAATTGTGTGTGAGAGCCTTTTTTACATACTCCACCCATTCATTCAAATAGACACAAAACATTTTTCCCTTAACCTTTTAATGACTCCTCACCATTTGGTAGAGCATTTTGAGTTAAGTAAATCCTGGTTAAAAACACTGCACTCAGCTCAACCTGACTGATCATTTGGATTTTTATGTACAAAACAGAGGCCAATGCAGGATGAAATGTGGACTTAATAAATAACCAAAATAATAAAACGAACGAATTGCATGTATATGTGCACATTTTTGGGAGAGTGTGCCTATACAATGGTTAAGTTTGTGTTCAAATAAAGTACCAATTGTAATGTAAGAAAGATAAATGTATGTTTATGATGAAGATTCATTCTCTTTATGTCTTCTATGCAGCTTTAAGTGATGTTCCTTCACAGAGACATGAAGTGAGAGAGCGTAGATGCCTTACAGAAAGGATGCAGAACATTCTGGAGCCATACAAACACAGGAAGTACATGTATATGAGAATTAGACAAATATCTGCGTGGGAGAGAAACACATTATTTTACTCACTCCATATCTGAACGCTTCCAAATGTAGCTGCAGCAGTATACATATACTACATGATTAATGAAGGTTTAAACCAGCACACTATTAAAATACCTTGTATCATGGAATGCATTAAAATTACTCAAATTTAAAGAGTTTGATCTATAAAAGATGTCAGAACAATCATGCAAACAAGTACAGTAACCTGCTGATTATACTGCTGTGATTAAATACATTTTGTTCAGGAACTCTGTTATGTGAAAGCAGATGAGACACGAATGGCTAGTCATTTTTTTTACCTTGAAGAAGGTCTTGATGGCAGGGACATGGCTGGCACATTCAGTTCTGCGGTGCTCATCCACATCATTACCAACCTGTTTGATGCAGACAGGAGAGATTATGTGAGACGTGAAGAGAAAAGGCAGTACCATTATATGTGTGAGACTTAAGCTTTCAAATAAACAAAATATAATGTTATAAGACATATTATAATGACACCTTTAAATATCATCAAGACAGTAATATTATTATCAATGTTGAAAACAGATGTGCTGCTTAATATTTTTATGGAAACCATGATACTTGTCCAGGATTCTTTGATAAATAGAAAGTTTAAAATAACATTAATTTGAAATAGATTTTTTTTTTTTGTAATATAAAAGCCTTTACTGTCACTATTGATCAATTTGATGCATCATTACTGAATAAAAGTTTTAATTTCTTTCAGAAAAATCCAAAATGAAATACAAGGAATTAAAACCTGTAACAAAGTACTCTTCTGGTGCATCTAGACCTTCTACATCAGGGGTGTCAAACATATGGCCCACAGAGGTGTCCAATCCGGCCCGCAGGATGATTTAAACAATATTATAAAATAACAAATAAAACATAATTTTGAAAATTAAATAAAGTGTATTCGCTACAATATTTTATTTCTAATTTAAAAACGGAACAAATGGCTCGATTATTTACGTTGATATTACACCTCGGGATTCGGGACACCTAACATACGCGTTTTAAAGCGGCGCCAGAATCTAGATCAGCACGAGGATAATATGATGATAGCAGCGTTGTAACTGATGCTTGTGGGGCAATTTTCTGGTGATTGTAAAAATGTCCAAAAGAAGAATTTTGACCTGGAAGGGCGGACAGGCTATTTAAGGAGAAATGGAAAGAAAGTAGCCTAATCTCAACGCTGACAGGTATGTTTAATCACAACTATCATAAAAATCATAAATATTAAACGACACTATGACGCACTGGACAGCTTCGCATGGAGACAGTAAATGAGCGAGGAGTGTGCGATATTTATTGTGTACTAATATCCTAACTCTTGTTTTAATGATGTGCGAGCTGACATATTGTAACTTTGCAAAAAAACAAACAAACCCACATGAGAGTTTTTCAGTTGCCGGACTGAAGATATGCAGTTTACAATATATTCAAGATATGGGGGCAAAAATAAAATGCCTGTGAAGAAATTTCGTTTTTAAATTTTGTCGTGGATAGGTAAGTATGGCTTAACTATATCAATGAGTGTTGCTTTCCCGAATGTCAGCCACGGCCGGAAGACGGGTAAAGAGATGGACGGAACCGGGCAGAAGGCGCCAGAAATTAAAAATTAGGATTTCAACACACTAAGGGGTAGACCGACGAGCTCAAGACCCCCCAGAAAGTAACGGGTATTGCAGGTGCTGTTATATTAGTCACATATGAGGTCTGTATATCTCGTTTTGGCAAGAAAAAGTTTTTACAAAGCGAAGTAAGACCATCTGTGTGTTCCGAGGCAGCACTGAGGTATTTTGTTACTGAAGGTAAACTGTGTTTTTGAACAAATTATTTGAGTCAATTCAGTTCAGTGGCCCATTCATAAAGACAATCACGAGCTTAGTTTCTAAACGAATCAGCCATTTTGAATGAATGAGTCAATGGATCACTCATTAAGACGGGGAATGCTCCACCTAAGTGGGCCAGCTTTAGGAACGAGATCCATAGTGTCATTTATTTATCCATGACAGGCTTAAAAACCAACCAAGGTGCTATCTCAAAAACACACTCTGCAAAATATGGTAATTATCACTATCAAAAAAAAAAAAAACATTTTGTGGTCAATATTGCACACACCTAAAATAACCTAGCATCATCTTTGAAAAAAGTTTTTCTAGATTTTTTTGTAAATTATATTGTAGTTTGCATGGTTAATAGTAATGTAATTGTGAGCAAACTAGGGTTTAACAAAAGGTAATTCGGCCCGCACAAGGGGACATTTTCTCCGATCCGGCCCTCAACCTTAAATGAGTTTGACACCCCTGTTCTACATCATCAGAGGTGTGTACTCTGTGTGTGTGTGTGTGTGTGTGTGTGTGTGTGAGAGAAACAGAGAGTGTGTGTGTGTGTGTGTGAGTGAGTGCCAGTCTAGTTCACAAGAAAGTCTCTTGCAGTTAACCGGTCACAGAGACCACTCCCCCCTCCTCTATACAATGCCTGACTGGCTACAGATGGCACCCCACTTATCATTCCCACTTATCGTCTTAGCAACCACATCCACGATGGATATTAGGATGGTTCCCAGAATGCTTCTTTGCATCTGTATTTGAGCTCCTTCAGCTACAAGTCTGAAGGTCAAAGCCCTTTTGTGAAGTGAAATCATTGACACGTCTCATCAACAGGAGCCGCACATCCTTCGCTTAAACACGGACTGTTTAATGATGTGGGAGCTCCAACCAATGAGGAACCACTTCAGGCTCACACCCCACGGCAACATCCAATGGGAGCTAAGTATAAACTTCTGATATCCAATCAGAACAAGGCAAAATGACCTCATCCAGAACTATTTGTTATACGAACTACAAACGTTTGAAGCACTTCAAAAGAAGGGGAAAGACAGACGTTTCATCTAAAGTTTAGGACACTGTCTATTTGCAGTTCAGGAGAGAACTCAAGAAGCTACATTTTAGTGTAGTTGTTTGCATACATTTGTTATGGCTGAAATAAACTGATATAAACATACAGATTCTGCATGCGAACTTACCCAGCAAACCATGACAATCTGTGGTTGTCCTGTTTCTGTCAGTCCCACCCTGCAGAGGCCATACATGGGCCTGCTGCTGTGAAATTTCCCAACCAATTCTGTCAAACCTCCAGCTGGCAGATGAGAGAGAGAAATTAAGAGGGAAGGACAAAATTAAAGAGGTCCAAATTGTCTTCATGAAATAATGGCTACATGAAAGTAAACACCTCAGCCACCATGAAACACTAGCATTCATTTACCAGATTATAATGATAATCTCCAGAGTACAGGACAGGTCTGATGTAATAAGCAGAGCCGGTCTTTTCTTCTGCACTCAAGTGAGATTTTTCTGCTTCGTCTGATATTAAGAGGAACAGTGTTGGCAGTCTCAGCCTAATTGGTAAAGCATTTCACTCATGAATGTTGCGTGATTGCCCTCAGACTGAGTTTTTAAACTGCCTCAGATAGAGCGCAACAGTGACTGCCCACATTTTAAGTGACCTTGATTTTTCCATTCATCTTCTCCATAGGCATTTCAAAAACTCAGAGCTGTGGTGCAGTGGGCCGTGCACAAGCTCAGGACATTATATAGGAGCTGTTGACCTATGGGGACCTGGGTACAAGTCCGGTCTGAGTCATGTCCCAATCCCACTCCCCTTCTCTCGTCTCTACTTCCCTGTCTACACTCCTGTCCCGCAAATAATCCCAAAGATTATATAGGAACGAACAATATGTCCAGGTATGTTTAATGACTTGTACGAATGAACTACTGTCTCAGACAAAATACTGTCTCTCCACACTTTTTGACCGATGAATTTCCAAGATTTTTGTTATTCATAATTACTACTCTTTTTAGAAAAAAAAATTATGGCGACAATTGTCAAATTATTTTAGAGCCGAGCATTTATTTTCAATGGAAATTTCCATAACATTTATGATTTACAAAATCAACTTTAATATTTAATTAATTTCCTTCACTTAAATGAATGGTAAATAATGGTAAAATGTCCAGCTTTTCCATGGCTGTGGGAAGACTGATGATAATATATATAATATTATACTAGATAAAACCATAGATATTCTAAAACAATAAGCCAGTGATTATAAGTACAAAAGCTATATGATAATATAAAATATTCATAAAAATATATTCGAATCGACTTGATTTTGTAATTCACAATGCTTTATAGGAGTGGATGGTCATTTGCTGTTATTCCTGTTTCTGTTTCCATGGCTGCCTTAGCAAATTCTGCAACT
The DNA here is from genome assembly GCA_018155175.1 of Sinocyclocheilus anophthalmus. NCBI lineage: Eukaryota > Metazoa > Chordata > Actinopteri > Cypriniformes > Cyprinidae > Sinocyclocheilus > Sinocyclocheilus anophthalmus. The sequence goes on along the minus strand of JADLZN010007266.1, from coordinate 380,053 downwards.
AAACCAGTTTTTTTTTCTATTAAGTTGAAATCACACAGACTTATGGAGAAAATGAATGGAATTCCAACCCCCTGCTGCTGTGCTTTATTGAGCATTGGTGAAAATTTAGACACACAAAAGAAAGAGGAGGAATTGTTAGTCTTACCTCCTGAATCTGTGAGTTTGAGATTGTTGGTCACTCCCTCATATGAAAATAAAGCCCTGAAGAAGACAAAGAGAGAAATACATTAGTACGTTACACTGGAGGAAAACACAGCAGTCCACATTGTAGAAACAAGTGACAGAGTTAAGTTACAAGATTTGTTGAAACCAGATTGTAACGTAATATCCTGGACCAGACCATATCAAGCGCTGATACCATTTCAAAATGAGGCAAGTCAATATATCAATAGTGATCCATGACCTTTCACAGTATGAAACAAATCATGGCCCTCCTTGCATTCCTCAGCCAAACATAATCAACACCACATCCTCGCTTATGTCATCTTAAAATGAAGTAAGTGGGCTTGGGCGTGAGGACCATGTGTGCATTGTCCATATGTTTATCCTACGAGTTCACATCAATCCAGAGCATTTTTATCATTGCTCTTGCTGTTTATTTTTCTGATATTTCAGCAAAAGTCTCTTGGGATCTACTTCAAGAGTTGATGCCCGCTGTCATTGCCTATGATTTTTCACATTGTTAGCGAAGCTGTAATTTTGACAGGCTCTAGTCAGGACTTTTTACCCAATGTTCCTGAGGCTACTAGGTCTAATAACAAGTGTATTCATAGTGTATGAAAACGCAAAACAGCATTTGAACCCAGGTCACAGCTGTCTGTGGTTATATATCATGCACTGGGACTATTACTTGGAACTGAGGCTGAGAGAAAATAATGGATTTTGTATCAGGGCCACCCGGTCACACCAAAGCAAACAGTGAAATGCAGGTGGGGCACTCGGATTGTGAGATTAATAAGGCTTGAGGTTCAGTGCAATTGAAGTTCAACGCTGCATTTGTTGCATTGGTTCATGCCCTGTTTCCCTGCTTAGGGAATGGGGATCACAGTTTGTAAAGCTTTTTGGAAGGGTTCCCCCTTCTGTGACAGTCATTTGGTGCAATCATCAAAGTGAGTAAGTTTAAAATGGCAGCTGATGAAATTGCCACTCAAAGACACAACCACAGGGTGTTCAAACCCAAATACATTTAGGCATATTCTTTGAGTAATATAATAATTCTGCGACTGTATTCATGAAAATCTTCTGAAGAGAACAATTTAGAAGTATAGGCCTATTTTAAGATAAATTCCGAGTTAAATTTAAATGTTCTTAAATGCAATTATGAAATTCTCAAATATTTTTCTCAATAACATCGTTTTTTTCGTATAAAGAGGTTGACAGGCTTTTGTGTTCTAGAATTGACCAACTGAATGAAAAACACTTCAATTACCATAATAATCATAATAAGCATCCACGTTATTTTCGTTGCAACTGACTTGATGGGAGTTCAGCATGCAGTGTTGCATTTTTTTATTTGCTGTGTATTTTGAAGTTTCTTTTAAAGAGCCTGTCTCTAGATTAAATGGTCTGTTGCATTCATTTTGGTCACTTTAGTTACTAAATTACAAATTCAGCAAAAAGTCACGTCACACATAATCATGCCGGTCATTGTTTAACTTGTGGTCATGCATAATAGTAGCAATATCACAGTGTTATGTTGTAATTACAACAATTAATTAGAAACAACCCAACAAGTTTACAACCCAAAAAATTGATTTTGGGTTTTGGAGGCATCCTAACTTTAAGATGCTATTTATGATGATTTTTAAAAAGATTAAGAAATTCAATTCTCCTTCAGCTTTTTAGAAAAAAGATAAGAAGTTTTTTAAGTCATTTTGAGAATACAAAAGTTTCTTAAGTTTTTCTTTTAAGCAAGAAATTAAAAAGAAAATAACAGTTAAGAAGGATTTTATTATTAATGTTTCATGAATATGGACTTCATGATTTTATTATGATCAGTTTTGCACCTCACTAAAGAGGAAAAAAATCAAAAAGTCTCAGATAAGCCATTTTCTGTCAATGTGAGATTCTAGTCCCAAGAATATACAGTTTCAATATTACGAAACTAAAACGCCCCAGTTTACTGTTGTGTTCATGTTTCTTTGGACGTCAGGTGCAATTAATGGGCTCGAGTCTGTAAATCTATCAGTTGGCTTACTGTTGAACTTGCTGTGGCAGGTACACCACAGCTGAGTGACATTATTAACAGGGTAATCTCTGGGAAAAAGCTTGGTCTATTCTAACAGTTAGTCAATGTAAAATGTCACGTAAATCCTATAATACTATATAATAACAGCCTGCCTCATGGATCAAACTTGTCCAGTAAGAGCTGGGCACCTTTAATCATTTCTCATGCATCTCTCACTTCCCTAATACATTTATTACGTCAGGCCCTGAAGTTAATTTCTAAAAACTCCTCCCTTGGATGCCTCATGGGGGATTATTTATTCAACTTGTGAAGGAGTATAAATAATTATATGTTTTATAATACAAACAGCATAATACTTATTATTAATATATAATTTAAACATTAATTGCTTATATATAATTCTTATTTTTTATACTAATTTCAATGGGAATTCAATGTAAATAAAAAGTAAATATTAAATATTGTTAAACTTCAATAAGTCAATAATAAAAGACATTTTTCAGTTATCTAACAACTGTTTGTATTGTCTTCACTGCATGGGCATTAGTAATACATTCATTAAAACTGATTCTGAATTAAAATTAGACATTAAAATACATTTTACAAGATGCATGTTTGTGTTTTAAAAAAGGAAAAACTTTTCTCAATACATGGGAATTGATGAGTCTTCAACATGCAAAAATGTGCTTTGATGATCTGAGTGACTACAACTATGCTCAACAACAATCCTGTGCTCAAATTTGATCTTGCCATTTATAGTTCATGTATTAACTTGAATCACTTTAACCACCTCTTACAGAGAATTCCCTCACTCTGTCCCCTGGAATTTACACTGAATGAAGATAATCTACACTAGCCTGTCGTCATCATGTCCCTATTATCTCCGAAGCTTCTGATCATCTCTGGAAGCCTCCCAGATTGTGACCTCTGGGCTTTTGACTCAGAGCTCAGACACAAGCAATGATAACAGCCTGTTTCCCTCATCAGAGTCTGTGTTCGGCCTAACCAACCTACCAATCAGTCTGCAATTAGCAAGTTGTGACACCATTGTTCCGGATCCTTCCACCAGCATGGGAATAAAACAGACCAGAGAGTGAGAGTAATGAGGGATCAGAGATGTGCTTATACCGGCTGTCTGTTAGGGTAACATGACAAAAGTATATTATAAAGAGGAGCTTGTTAACACAGATGGTAATAAAAGGTTTCTTTCCTAAATCTTCTGCTATGTCCTGGAGTTGACAGACATTTTCGTCCTGAGTGTTGTGCAATGAATCCAGCTAGAATCAATTCCAATTAAGCAAGAAAAATGAGTAAACTCAAAATGACAGCTGGTACTTACATCAAACAACACTACAAAAATATGCTTGAGTGCATTACGACAAACAAGCATGCATTTCATTTAGCAGCACACGTCCAGCACACACACACACACACAAGCCCTTTGTGTATCAGGTCACTTTCAAAGCATGCTGTCCTGTGGCTAATTGGTTCATCTAAGGATCAAATCACATCATGCTGCAGTCAGTATGCTTTAAACATGCAGCTCCAATGAAATGCCATGGTATATAAGTGTATTTACCTATGCCGTAAGGACCACACACATTGCCATTGACATAGTAAATGAGCACAAACAGTCAGCACTTTACTCATTGTCTTTCAGGCATGCATTGCATCTCCATGGCATCTATGACGTACCCTGGTATGCTAGAGTACACATGCAGCTACAGTTGTTTTGCATGAACTGAAAGGGCGACTTTTGTTCTCTGCATTTACTCTCAGTCTTTCACTTTTCACATGAATTGGTCTCAAAAATCCCATGTACTTGCACGAAAGAGTTCGTTGACAATGGGGGGGATTCTCTAAACAGCTATTTTGTACATAGTTTTACAGTGCAAAAGTCTGTCTTACTGGAAACAGAAGCTGCAATCATCTTTTCTTCCCTATTGTGATGTATATCCAAGTTAAACAGCTTTTGAAATGAACTGAGATGTCATTTGAGTGAAAGGTTGCAAGGGCAAATGAACTGCAAAAAAAAATACACTTTAATAATTTAGAATAAACTGCAATATTCTGGAAAGAAAATAAATAAATCAAAATGTTCCATTTTGATTTATTTTGCTGACTTTAAGCGGGTCATGGGTTCAGTTCCCAGGAAATGTAAGTCACGTTGGATAAAGTGTCTGCCAAATACATTAAATGTGGTTGTAAGACCCTGAAAAATTATGTATTAACTTGATTCATTTCACACCTGGTAACAGATGCACATTTGAATGCACATCAAATGAGGATGTTACACAACACAGTGTGGTTTTATATCATATGAATGCCCAACCACAACTCCATAAACCCAAGAATCCTGCAGGACTAGACTGAGTTGGTCTGGACTTTATTTAAAAGAGCTTGTCAGTAAAACACTAAAAACAAAGCTGAGAAATCCAGGGGGACCAACATGCAACTGAGAGCAAGAACTGACTACAAGAATAATGTGTAAATAACAGTGTGGCCTGACTGTATATTAAAAACAACCTGAACTAATGCTTAAAACACTTCACAATGGCCCTTCTTGAAATGCTGCAGTAGACATTTCCTGCCGTCTGTAGTTTGCAGAGAGAGGTGTTGTCTGGAAGTCGTCTGGACCATCCTCAACTCACACATACACATTTCCTGTGTCAAGAGTCTGATGAGAAAAACACAAGCAGCCCTGTTCTGCACTGCAGCCAGCTATGAGCTCAAGAACAGAGAATGAAGAATGGAGAGAGAAAGAGAGAAATACAGGCCATAAACAAATGAGGGGGGGGACGAGGGGCGAATGCGGGAGAGAGGGTCTTGGACAGACAGCACACTAGGAGAAGAAAGCGAGGATAAGAAAAACATCGGAGAACGATGTTTTAAGATGCAGGTGATCGCACCTACGTGCGGTAGTGTGTGTCACAATTTAAACAATTAAAAAAATACTTTGTAATCTGTGGGGGAAATGATTAAAAATAGGATTGTTTAATAAATGTAAATGTACACTACAGTTCAAATAGTTAGGGTTTTACAGACGCAAGATGCCACTAACTTTTATCTTATTTTAGAGGATGACAAGTGTAAAGTGCTGGTATGCTGTTGCTTTTGAAACTGATTTTTAATCATCAAAAGAGATCCTGATAGAAAAGAGCATTCACGAATCCCCAAAATTTATGATGCCAGCTGCCCAACACAAGATAATAATGAAAAAATGTGACAGAAGTGGGTACTTAAAATTCAGCTTTGCATCACAGAAACAAATTACATTTTACAATGTATTTATATATATATAAAAAAAGATTGTATGTATATTCAATTGCAGTACCATTTCTCAATATTTCTGTTTTTATTGTATGCTTGATCAAATAAATACAGCCTTGGTGAGAATTTTTCTGTGATAGGTGTTATTGCTCTTTATTGATCATTCATTCTCCCACAAGACTACCTGCGACTGACCTAGAGCACTGGCATTCATATAGATACCGTGCAACAGCGACGAGGAATGATTTGGAGCAGCACCCATTGCTCTTGACCTCCTCCAACATGTCGACTGCTGCCACACCCACATGCAACCACACTTGTCACCAGGAGGAGGAACAACCATATAAAATTAAATCATTCTACGTTACAGCTTTTTTTCCCAGCTTTGATTCCAAGAGCACAGAAATATGATCTGAATACTACTCATTTCCACTTCAAATTAGGCCAAAAATTGCCTTTTTGCATCCTTTTTACCTAATATTCAAGTGTTAAGCAAAATGTTGTCTCTAACATCCTGACTACATCTGTTCTCTGAAACAGATGTTGATAAACTTAAAATAAACTCCCAAAGCAAATCCACTTGGATGTCCACCTTGCCTAAGATGGCCACATTCCATCTGTAGTGTGTAAAGCTGGAAAACAGCTGTGGAGAGGAGCATTCAGCAAAATCAATGGCTCAAGAGAGAAGAGGGGCCAGGGGAGTTTTACCTACCTGGTTGTGAAACCAACCAACGGTTTTCTCCTAAAAATGGTATGAAAAGTCTCAAGTGTCATCTGTGGCATATTTTACTGTTCCAGAAAACCCTTTATACCCCTTAGTCTGAACACACTAAATGACTAATAGTTCCTTGCCAGTGCAGCTTCAGTGTCTACAAATCTGACTTTTTGGCTGTACTATTTGGCTCACTAATATTCCTGGGCCTGTTTAAAAACAATCATAAATTCAAAGCAGACACATAAAGCCAATGGGTCCAAATGTCACTACACTAAAATCACTGATAGAAATGGCAGCTGGCATTACTTATTTAATTATTATGAATATGTATATAATTATTTACATAATTAACTGATAGGACCAAGTTCTGAAATCTTTAGAAGCAAACAAAACAGCCTCTCTCATAACAGCAATATGGAGTAAAAGGTTTGCCCAAGCTTGCAGTAAGTTGGCCTGAGGCATTCAATGTGCAACAACAATATGTGCATTTGCTTGTGTGCTGAACTACAGATTACAGTTTAATATATCCGAAGTTGATGAAAATTGATATTTTGTACCGAATATGGCATGCAAAATGTCAATACAATGCAGAAGAAAAGCCCTGCTTCTAAGAAAAATGGTTCAGGATCATTACTGCCTTTGAAGTATCAGACAGAGAGACCTGGCAGACCTATACCAGTCTGGACGGTGGGCTCTCTATAACAACCCTTGCAGAAAGTATAAAACAACTTAAGCACATTGCCATCTGGCACAGTAACCTTGTCGTACTGAAGCCAGTGTGCCAAGCGGATTCAATTTTGGTGTATGCCTGGCCCCCCCCCCCCCCCCCCCACCCCATGGAACACAGGCACAGGGAATAGCTACACATGACTAAAATGAGTTCAACAGCCCAGAGGACTGAAATGTAGACTTAAACTCAGAGACACGAGTCTAATGAAGATCTATAATAACAATAGTACCTTTTAAAGAACTTACTCGATTGTATCTTGTTTTTTTTTTTTTTTTGTTTTTTTATTTTTTTTTTTTTGGATAGTAATAACGCATCGTGACGAGAGCTATAATCCATAATCAACCAATATGGCGCTTCAGCATTTCAAAATCCTGGTAGCCCTTCGCTGACCAGGCATATATTCAGATTTTGGTAGCCCGAAAATTTATTTAACTAGCCCAAATAAAAAAAATACTTTTTTTTCAATATAGAAAATCAGATAGGAATTTAAATGTCAATAAAAATATTTTCAATACACAAATATCAACAAATATGAAGGAAGGAATTTTATTTCACTATTTACAGGGTATCTGCAAAATTTTTTAAAATAAGTTTAAGCCCCCCCCCCCCCGCCGCACAATTTATGACCCATTTGATAAAGTAGAACAACAGATAATGGTGGGGCTTGAGACAAGGTATGGTAAATACACAGCCCCCATTGAGCCATAAAATTACATGATTTACAGTTTAGATACAGGTTTTCACAAAAACAAACATTTTATACAACAGCATTTCAGCCTTTAGAACATTTTTATGAAAAGGGATAAATCAAGCAAATAAATTGTCAATTTAAAACGTATAAGTCTTAATTGTTTAGATTTTTAGAAGGCCCATTAACTTCTTTCTCATTTACAACTCTATGTGTTTCCTGCGTAAAAACAGGCACGTGATATCTACGCCATTGATCTGAACATAAACAGCAGAAAGGCTTATTGGAAATGCAAGTTCATTCTCTACCACGAGGTAGCGCTTTAGGAGCGCTTAAATACTGCGATTTCCCCGGTAACGGCTGTACACAAAGCAGCACTCCGCTCAAAAATGAATAGGGGTCATATGATGCGATTTTAATTTTTTCTTTCTCTTTTGAGTGTTACAAGCTGTTGGTGCATAAAAAATATCTGTGAAGTTGCAAAGACTAAAGTATCAAAAAGAGATATTCTTTATAAAAGTGAAGAGTCAACCATGCCTACCTAAAACAACTCATTCTAACACACCCCCACATGTCTAAGTCACAATGTGGGAAGAGTGTCCATAATGACGCCCAACGTTCACGCAAAGCAACGAAGGTGGGAAACATTTATATTCTTCTGCTAGTAGTGTTGATGCCGCCATGTCGGTGTGAAGCGCGCTTGGTGTTCGTCTGTGAGAAGACGAAACTACTTTGTTTGGACCCCTTCCAAAAGAGTGGACGATATCCGCTTCGTACATGTCCTAGAGCTGATCCGTGCTGATTTCACCGGAGACGGAGTGAAATGAAGGAGGGAATCACATCCAACTTCACGCTGTGGATTCGTAGAGATCCAGCCAGGGGTCATTCACATGTGCAAGTGCCGCAAGCCCATTGGACACTCCTTCGTCGACATCCGCCAGCCGTTCCTCACTCTAGGCCTCCGGCCTCCACTCACTCAAGCCCGCCCGTCGTGCTGATGATTGTTTTTTTTTTTGTTTGTTGTCTCGAAAGGAAACTACTGTGTTTGGCCTTCCAAAAGAGGACAATAAGAAATGCAGTGCGCATTAAGTGCTATTTACAACATTGTATCGCAATGAACATTCAACCACAATATTAATTTGTGTTGCAGCAATTTATGGAGGATGTTTCTGCATCCTGCGGTTTTTTGTTTTTTTGTTTCTTTGGTTTTCGCCCCCAGAAGTAGACTACAATGCAGGCGTTGTTCTGATCACAGACTGCTAAGTCGGTTTCATTTAAAGAATTGTCGCATGATGATTCAACGCAAGTTTTGAGCCAGTGATCGAGCTAGCGCTTGTTTGTCCTTTTCTTCCGATAACCAATGCAGAGCCATGGTTTTATGTTACGCGGGACCATGTTGCAAGCAACGCGTGGGGTCAAAGACAGTATAGCGTAGTCATTATCAGTTATGCGCGTAATTATGCCCCACTGGATGCCAAACAAATGCCTCGCTTTATAAATGGGTTTTTTAATGTTTTGATCTGTCGACCGCGAGCCTGGGACAGGCATCACAGGTATGGCAGCAAGGGGACGTACCCTTTCCGTCACGCACGCCAGTGAGGTATTCCGGCCAATCAAACGCTACTGGCCTAGACTGGCCAATCAGAGCAACCTAGTTTCAGACCGATGAAGCCTTTGTAAAAATAGAACGCGTTTCAGAAGGCGGGGCCCTAGAGAAGAAAATAATGTACAGCTATGTGGAAACTAATGTGATTTTTTAACCTCATCAAACCGCTGCAATAAACACATTTCATTACACAAATACACAAAATAATGTTCTTTTAGGCAACATCATATGACCCCTTTAAAATGCCCCACAGACGTTTTGAAGGCAGTCGGTTCCCTTAGACGACACAGCTGTAAATAAAGAAAATCCGCCCGCCGCATTTGGACTTCTTGAAAGAAACGTGCAGCGCTTATATTTATTCAATGACATCATTGCCTTTCGAAGTTTAATCCAGCCGTATCACGACTCTTGACTTTCCGTCCCCAACTGTAAGACCTCTTAAAATTATAATTAAGACATTTCTCATACCATTTAACGTATTTAAAACTTTTTATGACCTTAGGTTTGATACAACTCACTTTAGGAGTTTTAAGGACCCGCGGGAGATCTGCATTTAAGGTAGCCCGTCGGGCAGAGTGGTGATGCATTTTGGTAGCCCGACAGGAAAACACATTAGCCCCGGGACTTCGGGCTAGCGATTTTGCGAGCCCTGCTAATGCTGTTTCTCCTATACGGGGGATCAGACCCCTGGGTGCCAATTTTGTGCTAATGGCAACTATTTGAAGAGTAGAAGAGGAATGAGTGTGTTCGGATTTCCTGAGAGAGAGACTCTGGCAGAATACAAAAGGATGGAGTGGAAGAGCTGACAATAAATAGCAAAGGAGAGGGGAGGGAGGTTGGGAAAATGAAAAGGAGTATGGGGGACTGAATTTAAGAGGATGGGGGGATGGGAAAAGAAAACAGACTGAGGAGGTTTTCATGCAAATGTGATATATGGTTGCAAAATGAAATGGCGTGCAAGTATAAGAGTGACTAAGTGGGAAAGAGATGGAGAGAGGGAGAAAGACTTGGATGTGTCATAGTGCAGAATCAGATGCCAGTTATATGTCACAATGGAAGGTAAATGGGCAAGAAAGAAACACTGGGATCAGAACTGGGAATTTCTTTTCTGCCAAACAGCTTAAGAAATGACAGGTTTTAAAAGGGAGAGAAAGAGCTAAAATATTTATTAGGTCTATAATATTAAATATAATTAAGACCTTCAAATGATTTATTTATTTAGAATGAATTTGCAGGGGTGTGGACTCGAGTCACTTGACTCCAGACTTGACTCGGACTCGAGTCCCAAATTTGATGACTTGCGACTCGACTTGACATAATTAAAGAAGACTTGAGACTCGACTTAGACTTTGACAGCAATGACTTGAGACTTGACTTGGACTTGAGCCCTGTGACTCGGAAAGACTTTATGATCAGATCAAAGTCGTTATAGCAGCGTACGTGCTTGCGCTTGACTGGCAATAAACCAGAGACTGCGTTCAGGGAGCGCTGGATATACAGTATATGCTAGTATAAATTAATGGAGTAATAGCATAACTTACGACAAAAGAACAGAGATTAAAAAAGATAAGCAATAAGTAAAAATGGACAGGATTCATCTAGTAGCGATCTCCGCTCGTGAAAAGCGCCGAGAAACGAGATCACTTCACTGTGTGATCGCACATCCGTATCACTGGAGCGACCGAATAGCTGTTAAATATTCCTCACTTCTCCTGTTTGTCCAACATCGAGGTGCACCATGAGTGACGGATTCGTATCCCGCCACGACCCTCGCACTCTGCCAACTCGATGTGCTTTCATTTTCATTTTTATTTGTAATAAACACCTCTCTGAGACCTGTTTTTGTCAGATCTCCACTGTTTTTGTTCGATCAGTTACATATTTTAATTGCATGTGCATTTTTTTTTATTCAAACCTCCATACGCAGTCTCAAGCATTTAGAATGTTTCGGCGACAATCCGTATTTACATATCTTTAGACGACTGCCGGCTATGATATACAGCACGAGATACGTCATCCGCATCTGGCTCATATTCACGATTTCAACCATATTCTCAAAACTATCTTTTTCAGTGACTTCATATTCAATATTTTGATCACTGGCAGTTTATTCACCACATCCAGCATCAAATGAAAGTGACATTTATATTTCATTGCGTATAGTAATTGCTCTGCAGTAAAACCATTCAAACCACTTAAATTTTTGCTGATGATATTCGTTTGTTTTATGCCTGCAGTTTTAAGATAAAACTGACTGACCGTTACGTCATTATTGTGTATCAAACAGTGCCACCTTGAGGAAAAAGATGCATTGCACATATTGAGTCATTAGATATGTAAATATAGTTGTGCAGGAAAAAAAACTTACACATTTACATACCTCGGGTCACTAGCGACCCTATACACCTTTTACAAAAAATATCAATAAATAGGCATTCTTTTATATTTTATTTTATTTTAAAAAATTTTGTTATATTGTTTATAATGAATATATTGAGGAATACTAAGAAAGTTGATGTCTAACTTTAAAAAAATAAGGAGGGAGAGGATAGAGAATGAGGGCCTAGAGTAATGAGTTAAAGCGCAGAAGACTAAGGTTTAAAAGTTAATCCATAATGATTTTAAGGACTGAGCGTTGTAAAAGATTTATGGTTGAACAGGGAATTAAAAAGTTAATCTTACATATAACTTAAAGGTTTAAAGTTTGGGGCAACAGAATTATTAGATAAACCTTGATTTAACTGATTAAAATTAATCATTGCAAACATTCAGGCTTAATTTGAAGAAGAAAAATGCATACATTAGCCCTAATGTCGAATGGAGCACGATTGCCGTGTGTAAACTGGCGTGGTATAGCATAATATAAAATATAATTTGAAGACAGTGTTTTTTCTACAAAAGAGTATTTATCTATAAAGATAAAATTAGGTACTCAATTTTTCCATCTTGCAGGCACTTCATGTTCAATTACCATTTCTTCAGGCTCAATAATGATTCACGGTTGAAAATAGTCTGTAGGCCAATCCGCCCCCAGCCCCTAATTTAAGCAATCAATATGCATATTAGAAAACTAACATTAAATGACAAACATTTTTTTCTATTAAATGATTTTGCCTTTGTTACTCTTATTTATAAAGGATGGTAGCACAGCATTTTTAAATGATTGTCTTCATGAGTTTGTCTGAATCCATATCGCATGTTTCCTCTCACTTGCAAAGTATGCTAGCAGTTATTTCTTCTAGTTCTTTCAAAGCAGTTCTTTCTGTGTTTCCGCTCACATATTTTTAAATCTGTTTAATTGAGGTTTCAAATAATGTCTCATTGGCTTAGATATAACACCTAGAATCATATATTCTTATGCACACATGCAAAGTATAGTTGGTCGCTGTATATATCGATGGAAACTTATAGAGTCTTGGTATCTTCTATTACGCACATAAAATAGTCTTTTTTACTGCTTATCCTATTTTGGCACAATCTCTAAATTGAACTTGAGTAGTTTTACTAAGGGCACCCATCTCACATGAAATTGAAATATGTCAAACATATTCTACCTGCTTTCCTGATATAAATTACTATGAATTTGATATGGTAATTAATACTGACACACTAATTTGGGCAAAAAGCACTAATGACTTGTTTAAGACTTGAATCTTAAAGCTGAGGACTTGCAGCTCGACTTGGACTTGCCTGTCTTGACTCGGGACTTGACTAGGGACTTGTCTGTCTTGACTCGGGACTTGACTCGAGACTTACTTGTGACTTGCAAAACAATTACTTGGTCCCACCTCTGTGAATTTGTTTAATTAAATGTGTTGTCATTTACTGAGAAAAGGCCAAAACTTAGGCACTGGCAAAAATCAGTGTTTATCAGGTTTATTTAAACAATAAGTGACTTTCACCAGAAATAGAACACTGTTTAAGGCATTTACATGACCTTACATGTTGTCTGGTTAGTGTAAGATAAATGCGTTATATTAATTTTCAACAACTTGTGAAGTGGAAAGTAACAATCCACCATATAGGTCCAAAGATTTCACACACTAGTCAGGCTTTTAGTCACTGAAAATCTAACAGTTTTGTTATTAAGCAGCACAAAGACAAAACTGTGACTAACAAACAAAACTGGTCAGCAGCAATTTCACACCTGTGAGTCAACAGGTGTGTCCAGCTTTCTGCTTCCAACTAGCATGATAAAGCATGAACAAACACAGAAACAGGAACAATACGTCTAGTGTTTCAGCATTGATTAATGCTTCATTTACTCAAGTAACTATAGTGTGTAACATGAACCCAACTATGTAACCCCAGTCTACAAACGGGAACTGTAGTAGCCTTTCATAGGTAACCTTATATGTTGGCTGTGATATAAATAGCTATCCACCTAAAGACAAGCTGGGTACTCCTGACTCGTACATCCAGCCTGCTTAAGTGAGACAGGAACGTTGCATGCAAACATTTACACTTTTGCATTTGGTAGACGCTTTGATTATTACATTGCATTCACAGTATAAAGTTTATCAGTTCATGCATTCCCTGGGATTCAAACCATGACCTTATTGGGTTTGTTGTACACTGTTTCTAATGTAATGAAATTTAAACAGTATTTTAATCTCTAAGTCCAAGTCTTCCCTATGTATCTGAAGAGGGTGGACTTGTAAACATATTTTCTGCAAAGTGTCTGCAACATTTTGAAATCCAAAGTAAACTCCAAATTTATCACAACTATGCAGCTTTCTTCAACACTTTCCTGATAATTCTGTGACCTTTGGTTGAGAAGTCACTAACCGGACAGGGTGAGTTCAGCCACTGGCCTCTACAACAAAACACTCCTCTGGGACAACTCTGGCATTTCCTGTGCTGTCTGTCCGACACAAGACCCTCACTCATTTACACACAGTCTGGTATCCCCCATGCAATCAACAACGAATACACATTCTTCTACTACTATCTCTTTAAAGTTTAAACCACATAGTTGAACTACATTCTTGCCTAAATTACTCTTAAAACTACATTCTATAACACAAAAACAGTAGTATTTGTAAAATTATAGTGGGTTTGCTGTGCCACCATGCTGTGAGAAACGCTGCAAGAGAGGAGTGATAGTAACAGTGAAACCATTCCCATGTTGATACTCGTAGAATATTGCATGGCTGGAAGGACCTCTAAGCCAATCAGATTCGAGGACCAGATGCAACTGTTGTATAACAGTTAAATGTCATACATATTCAAGGCTATGCTATATGATTCCAAAAATGTACACTACCATTCAAAAATTTGGGGTCGGTAAGAGTTTCTTTTTTCTTCTTCTTTTTTTTCCCTTTTTTTTCTCCATTTTTGAAAGAAGTGCTTACCAATCAAAATTTCAAAAAATATTATAAACATTATTAGATATTATTATTAGTAGTAGTTTTAAAATAACTGTTTCCTATCTTGTGATGGCAAAGCAAAATTTTCGGCAGCCATTGCTCCAATCTAGCAGATTCACATGATCCATGACACTGAAACTTTTGGATGGTAATGTTTATATTATATTATTATATATCAGCAAGACGCATAATAAAAAAAACTAACACTAGAAGAGCAAATAAAACATTAAATGTGAGAAACATGACATGGCACTTGTAAATAAGATTGCAACCCCTTTTTGAGGATCTTCCTTTCTTCTAGAAGAACGATGTCGCTTTCTGTAGAAGTTTATCAGTAAAAATGATCAAGCTCTATTGTTTTCTTAACCTACAACTGTACTCTTCTCTGAATTGTCTCACACCTTTCCCACCATTACTTTTCCAGTTTCCCTGATTCATTAGTTACTCACGTCAAGAAAAAGCTACACCCAAATTAAAAAAAGTAAGAAAAAAGCCACAAATACTGCATTGTATCTTGAAACTAATGTTAATAAAAACTTTGAGGGGTGCATGAGATAACTGCATGAGATTTTCAGGGCAGTTCTCCTTCATAACAAAATCAGGATCATAATGCCCTTCTTCCCTTATAGATAAGGGGAAAATTAAATTGCTGGCAGTTTACACTTTAACTGGCACCCATACAATAAACAAGACCTGGGTTGATTTACTTACTGTGTGCAGCAGCTGTTTAAAAAACAGCTAATCCATTTAAACCATTTAAAAAATACATTCTGCGTTTGATGTTAGAATAGCGTTTGACACACAGTCTCATGATTTGAGCTAAAAGACACCTGCCAACTGCATAGGCTTGAATCAAAACACCAGCTTTACTGGAATTGTACCTACTGTAACGTCTAATTCCTGCAATGGAGAGGTGCCAGTTCTAGGATACCCAGTCATCTGTGTAAACCACCACCGACAATGTTGTACCGCTTGTAGATTAAGCCCTGTCTTTTGTATTTCGTCTTTAGTATAATCTCAAATAATACACTAAGACTGGCAAAAGGTTATGCAAGGTGACAGATGAGATAACATCATCTTACGCCGGATCTATGGCTGTGTTAGAGCCGTTCTCAATGCTTTGTGGGAGTCTTTAGGTATGCAGGCTGCTTGTTGATTTATTCTGCCCTGTGCAAGTTTCCAATCTGAGGTGATTAAAGGCCTCAGGGCAGAGCCAATCTTGTGTTGTGTAAACCAAAAACACCACAAATCTTCCTATTTTCACCTCATATTACCCCACCAGCAAAAGAGGAATGTTTATCCTCTATCCCCGTCTTCATATTGTCAACAAAAAAGACAACTAAATATAATTTATTAGACTCAAATAAAGCCACATAAAAAGGCGCAAATGTGTCCCAACTGGTGTTGGTTATTTGTTACAAATGGACTCGTTGTTACGATTTTTTTAAGCTAGTCAAACAGCATGAGGTCCACTTACAATAGGTTGAGCATAGATATCACGGGCTCAGTTGTTAAATGCACACATGCTTAGTTTGAGCTGCAAACAACATGACCTCCTTAGGTATTAGGCTACTGTGAGTCTCTAGGGGGTGTGATAAAGACCTTGTAAACACACACCTCAATCTGCACCACATCATTCACCACCTTGGAGGAGAGTGTGTATAATTTGGGACATAAACTGAAAGCGGCATCATTGAAGAATGTAAATGTTTCCATAACAGAACATCAGTGCTCAAATCCTTGGCTAGAAGCACCATTCTATTCCAGCATCAGCCCTTTTCTCCTTGGTGAAAACATACCATGGTTTCCAAACACCAACAACTGCCCAGACACATGGCATCCAATTACTGAATATGAATCTCCCCTACCCTCTAGATAACATCGAGTCTTTTAGGTGCCCCTTTTTCTCGGCTCATCTCTTTCCCCCTCTCACTGTTTAGCCATGTCGTTGTTATCCCCCAAAAAATGAGCCTTAAGTGAGCCAAGATTTTTCTCTTTCAGACCCCCCTTTTCCCACACTTTTAACTGGTTGTGCGTTTGACAGGTCCCTGTCTGTTTTCCCTCCCTAGTTTTTTCTTTATTTCTCTTCTTGGACTGGCAGTATGGCCGTCATATGCTGAGAATCTGTCACTGTTGGCCCTGCATACTGCCTCCGGACAAGCTCAGCCCCTCGTTCTTCAGCCCAAGTCAATGCCTTTTAGCCTACTGTCGCGAAAGCTAATGGAACGCAAATCTTTTGACTAGCCAAAATACCTGAAAGCACAGCTGCACAAAGCGGGCCTAGTGTGTCCCTAGTTCCTTCGCAAACCTTTGCCAGCCATCCCCCCACTTGACACGTGCGGATGGACGGCTTGTCGATTCTATTTTGATCTTCAAGGTTCAAGAAAGTAACGCAAAAAAAAAGAAATCTCAATTGATGACTAGGTATTTCAGCGTCATTCGAAGAAAGCACCATACGCTTATGTGAAGACATTCTGAGACTACCCAGTTCTCATACTGCAGCACCAACATGTAATTTACTGGACCAAGTTAAGCCCGCAGCCTACGCACGACACAAGATCTGTGTGGGACGACAATGAAACATACACAAGCGTGTGTTGAGGCTGTTTGACCAGCGACTTGCAGGATGGAAGAGACCTCCACTTAACTTTACACCTGGAGCTGTCGCACCGCGAGAGAAGCCTGTGAGAGAAACCACCTACACAAGGGCCAGGCATTTCCCAAGAAACAACACAGCTTCTCTCCATGTGAGTTCATGATCCCTAAGGTGAATGGGTAATTTCTATATTCTCAACTATCTGAAACTACTTCTCAATCTGAAATCCATATATATATTTGTCAGCTTCAGAGGTTGTAGGAGAATGACAATCAGGATTCTGAGTCACATTTTGAGCTGGCTAACGGAGACATATGGAATGTCTGAACATTGCTTTCTGGAATGCCATGGGAGTTAGAAACACAAAGTAATATGCCATATGCTTCAGTCCCGATCCATACTTGTGAACAAACATCCATTCAGACTATTGCCAAAGACGCTCATTCTGTATCTTTGCATTACAGGAGTGCAATGTAAACAATAATTGGTACATTCAAGGTGGTAGTTTAAGGATTAAGAAACATATGGTATCGTCATAAACTCTGATAACTGACATGAGGAACATCAACACATCCACCAACATTTGTCTGTATCATCAGCATTTCTGGGAAACCCCATGGGTCTTTTGAAGCAATGTTTAAAGCAAATCAATGAAGCACTTACCTGGGACAAAGTCAAAGAGACTAAAATACCTCTTCATTTACTGCTAATAACTTAATTACTAATCTGCCACTATAAAACATTCCTGTGGTAACCAAACCACCATAAAACTAAATAGCCCCACAAGGTGATGCTATAAAAGTACTTAGATAAACCATTCACATTGATTTTTATTTAAGATGACTTTTTCAACAGTCTGAAATATCTCTGTATGGCTTATATTGTCATTTTTTAACTACAAACTATTTGGACAACCATGTGATAAAATGGACTTTGCTGAAACAGGAACAGAAAAACGCTGGTACATTAAACCTTTGTTGCCTGTGGATAAAACTATACAAGCATAATATCTGATTTCAATTGCCAGATTGGCCTAGTTGCATGAAACATAATATGTTGTGACATTAAACCAAATGGTGATCAAGTCACATCAAAGTATATAGATGGTATAAGATAAATACAGATAAAACTACACAGAGAGACTACTAATTTAATACCTAAGCTGTCAAACATAATTATTACTTTATTTATTCATTTTTTTTATCAACTCATTTTATACATATAAGGCATTTCTGCAGAGAAACATCTGCTTACTATCTTTCAACCACTTTAATGGCAATGTTCAGTCTCAAAATTCAATATCTTTCTTTCACAGTACTATAAATATTTCAAGTGCACAGAGAACAGGAAAGTACTGAGAAAATAATAACACTTGCCAAGCAAGGAGTTAAGAAGTTCTCCAGAAAAATGGTAAATGTAAACACTCAAAATTATTAATGACCTCAGAATATTGCTATGCAGCTGGATCACTACACTTTTTCATTCAGATCTTGGTAAATATTCTTACATCCTGGATATTTTATTTCTGTTTATTCTTTTGTTATGCGTACCGAACCAAAAGTCCTGTACCAAGAGATTTGGGTTAAGATGTCACTGCTACACCCCTACTGTGTATTATGGTAGTAGTACTGCACTGAAAAAAACAATGCACTGCTAGATTTATTGTGATAGCAATTTAGTGTTCGAAACATTTAAAATTAGTACATTTCACCAATAATTACAAAGAAACAGCTAAAATGATATTTTTAAGTGAAAAGACTGAAATTTAATAATACAACACGTATTTTTATATCATTTTTGTAAAACAAAATTTTGTTATTTACACTTCCCCCCCCCCTGAAACGTTTTTTATGGCGTGTGTTGAAAAATGAATAAATGGTTAAGGAGGACAATTATGAAAAATTTTATTAATGTATAAGAAGAAAGAATTGCTGTATTTGCCTATTCTCTTATTGTTGTATATGTGAATTATTAAAAATACCAGGAGAGGTCAATAAGGTTACCATTACTATTATTATTAGTATGAGGATAGTCTGGTTGTGGTGATAACTCACCTGCTGCAGCAGATGTTTTATTCTGTAACATGAGAGAACATTTGCAACTTGAGCTTGAATCATGCTATAAATTGTGCTCCAACAGCAGGGAGATGAAGACATGAGCCACACTGAACCTGAGATCTGTTACTCATTACATGCAGGTGGTAGTCCTCAAAAAATACCCTTTATCACCATGGAATGAAAGTGGGTGCATTGTTCACAAACCATGCCCCGTGACCATACAGTAAGTTAACCGTTGCATCTTTACTCTGACAAAGGTTAAGGGCAGGGTCTGAACCTTCTGGACTTATAAGGGGGGCTGAAGCACCTCAGGATCACACGTCATCAAAATGTGGCTTCTCATCATGTAAACTTCTACAAAGTCATTGGAATGTAAATGCCACGCCCTTCACAGTGTTCAGTGTATTCAGTTTCAGTCAGTCACATCCTCGGAGTTGTCTTTGCCTGCCTAAAGAGTCTAGGATGATCAATTCAAAACCCTAAGCGCCATAAATCCCTGCCACATAACACACCTTATTGGTATGGCTGCAAGACTTTAAGAAACTCGAATGAAGTCATGAAGTGTATACTTTCTTACAAAATCAGATAGAATCAAATGTCTTGTATTCATCTAATTATGGTACTGCAGGGCACTCTCCAATGAAGACAAAACAATAAAACATGTTTCACAGTATCACCGCAGCAATTTTAGCATTAGTTCAAAAAAAGGACCGAATTGATATGTGTGATACGTGGACCAATCCACAGCACAACATGCAGCTGCTAAACGATACGAGGAATAAAGGGACAGTTGCTAGAGATACTTCTGAGAATACTGAGTGGCATGTGAAAAAGCCTGCATGTTTAAACTCAAGAAGCCTGATAAGTCAAGCCATGAAGAATCTGTCATGGTTGGGTAAACAGGTGTTAATCTACCTCCATACCAGAGAATGACATCTTTCCAAGTGATGACTTTCTACTAGGTCGCGAATAATTCAATGGTAATTCACCCCTTCTTTGTCTGTCAAGAGTATACACTACTGTTAAACGTTTGGGATCGGTGAAATTTTTTAAACCATTTTACAAAATTTTATTCAAAATGCAGTTAAAAAATCAATAACATTGTGAATATAAAATTAATCTTGTGACCATGGCACACAAACCAATTTTTTTTTTTTGTTTTTCAATTTTGTTTATTGAGATTGTATCGTTATCTAAAAGTGAAAAAAAACAGCAGACGCCATGATGTACGGTTTGTTGGATCGGGACCATATTGGCAGGATATAAAACTATTTGAATATCTGGAATATGACGGTGCAAAAAATATGAGGAAAATCATCTTTAAAGTTGTCCACATTAAGTCCTTAGCAATGCATATTACTAATTCAAAAATGAAGTTTTGATATATTTAAAGCAGGAAATTTACAAAATATCTTCATGGAACATAATACTTAATATATATATCGATAGTATTCTATATATAGTATATTATACATATATATATATACGTATATTATAACATTATTATATATATTTTTTTTGTTTGTTTTGTTTTGTTTCTTGGTTATTTATGCAGTTATGCACCATAACAGAATGTACACAAGTACACAAGCATATACTGTAGATGCTTGAAAGTAACAGATATGATTATGAACTAAAAAAAATATTTTATTGGCAAATAACTTTATTTTTCATTTCAATAAACAAAGTTTTTTAACCCCAAATCATGTAAAAACTGCTGACAGCAGAAGCTGTTTCTCATTCTAGTGTGCTCAAAGTGCATCTGAGCAGCTCAATAAGTCATTGACGCCAATTGTTCAGAGCACAAAAGTACAGAGATAACAGATAACTGTTGTGGAGAAGTACAAGTTTCCCCTTTTGCTAAAAATTCACAGGTCTTTTGTCACTTCTTACATTCAGCATCTGCTTATGGGCCATTTAAAGTGACTTGACATGTCAAAATGACAGTGTGAAATATAAAGTCGACAAACCCTCACCATCACTGTTCCTGCTGTCAACAGACAGAACCTTGCAGTACATGAATGGGCCTGATAGGCTTGTAAAGCCTAAAGCATCAGTGACTGTTTCTGAGCACGTTTCCACGGTGATTAAGCATGTGGAAAAACAGAATGGGTGCTGCCTGGATCATTTAGGAAGCCACTGACGGGCATTTGCAGGAATTAGCCTGAGCCTGCTGAAATACAGGAGAGACAATGACACTGCTGATATAACAAACATGAGTTGCCAAGATCTGACACAGAGGAGAGACACTGCAGGACTTCTGAACTGTCAGATCAGGGGTTGTTAAAGTTTGAACAAATGTATATCCAAGCTGATACATGCAGATTATATTGAAACACCTATAATTACTGTCACCTTTGCAATGTGTTCAATGAGTACTTTAAAGCCAACAAAAGATTACATCATATAGTCGAGAAAGCGGCGAGTGGGAACAGGCTATTAACTTCTTCTCTAAATGAATAAGAGCAAATGTATTCAGTTTCAGAAAAAGGTGTCTCTAATCATGTGGGTGTCCACTTTAGTGCAAACCACACTGTAAACTACTACTCTCTGCATAAGCACGAAGCTGAGGCGGAATATAGCTTCATGACATCATGGTAGAAAGAAAGAGGCTGGTTGGTCTCCTTACATTATTCAACCCAAAATGCACAAAATGAAAAAACTTTGAATCATTTTATAGGCCAATAAATGGTTCCATTTTCTAGAACACTGAGCCAGATGATTTTTTTTTAAATTATGGGTCCAAAAATGAACTTCTGGGAACACTATTGTATTCATTAGGATTATTATTATTAGCCTATACTTTTTCTACCTTACAACTTAATATACAGAATAACCCACAAATGGTAGAAACATAAAATACAGGTGGAGCTATGGATCAAAAAAATGTATTTATACCCCATTTTACTTCTGCAAAGGAATTTTTACACCGTATTGGATTTTTCAAAAACCTACTTTTGCAAACTAGTCCTTGGTTTTTTTTGACTGTCTGTACCTGTAATTTGTCTGTACCATATTTTGCAAATGTGCAGTCTGGAGTGCAACATATTCTAATCATCAAAATATGTTAAACTTAGAAATCTCCATAAAGAATGTGGAGCATGGTCTGATTTACAAAAAAAGTTATTTTAAAGAACTTGCAGAAATGCATGCAGAAGCTTACTCTGAGGAGACCTCAGAAATTTAGTTGGGTTCGGCCAGTTGGTGGCGCTATAAAATAATAAATTAAAATAATTAAGAAACATGTCTTTGACCAATGGTGCGATTGTCATTAAACAGACAGAGTCTACTTCAGTACTTAAGTCTGAGAACGCATGCAAAGTTCCATCCCGTTTAAACAAAAGATGACACAGTAAATGCACTTAATTGCATAGCCTACAACTGATGTAATTATAGTGCATGCGTTGGTCTGAACATATATAGGTCAAATTCAAGTTTTTAAAGCATACAGGTTACAGGGTCTAATAATTCGTGCTTGCACCTATATACAGTAGCCTATCGCAATTGAGCTCATTTGCATACAGGTAAACACTAAGGGAGAAATGGAAGGAGAAGTGTCATATCAAGTACTTCCACAGGAACATAACTTTCCGTTCAAATTCGTATTTTAAAAAAACACCTTCAGTGACCTAAATCTTCAGCAATGGGGGATAGGCTTGAGGGAAGTGGCCTTTGCTTCCAATAAAAAGTACTGTAAACAAGTACTTCCAGAGTTATAGGAGAGTAATACTCTGCAATTTTTTTGCATTGTTGAACATGTTTCAACTTTCTTAGCACAGTGCATTCAAGTGTTTATTATTCAAAACGTAGGCTAAATAATAACGAAATCTGACGACATTAAAAAGCAACTGCGCAATATCATTTACAAAGCATCAATGCACGCCTTCGGTTGTGTCTCAAAACCAAATCAGCTCCCTACCTAGACAACATTTCGATTTGTTGCCTATGTGATAATTAAAAATGTTTCTCGCGCCTGTGACGCCCAAAAATGCAGTCTAGACCGGCAGCTCGCTAAGACTGAGACACAACTAATAAGTAATGTTTACTGTACCAGTTGGTGGATGCTCTCGGGTTGAGAACGTCTTCTTTAGCGGTCAGCAGAGACAGGCTGTATGTGTCCAAGTTAATCGCTCTCATCCTGATGCTGGAGTGTTTCTATGTACTCCACAAACCAGTGCACTTCAACACACGTTTTGTGTCACTAGCAAACAAGCAGTTCCCTTATCCAAAGTTGCATTCAGTGAGTTTTGCAGGCGATTTGTAACTTCTGAAGGTGAAGGGCTGTTGGAGTTGAAGGTGGAGGCGAACACTGCTGATGTGCTGCATCAGTCCTCCTGTAAAACTTCATGAAGAGGAATCTCCCCAAAAGCTCCACCTCCTGCTCTGCTCTGAGGGGGAAAAACACCACTGCTGTTGCACAATTTCAGTTTATCTCGGTTGCTGCTAACATGAATTACAGACTGTGGTATGTACGGTCACATTAAAACAATTTGGAGGTAACATAATTGAATCCAGTTTTTATATTCTAGCCTTTTTAAACACAAGGACGCATTTGAAATGGGTTTTTGGGCATTCTTGTTGAATTGAGTCATGAGATGTTCACATTTTAAGCTATCTTGGATTTTAGTGCATAGGGCCTACTATTTTTTAGAGGTTTTCAAACTTTTTGAGGCCATATTTACCTTTTATGAATACCCATTTATACTGTTTATATGTTTGCAAAATTAAATAACATTTGCAAAATTAAATAATTGGCCTTTATGTCCTACACTGAATCTCAACCTAAGTAGTTTATTTAAATATTATCATTTGAAAATTAATTACTGACAAGTTGACAGTGTACTTCTAGTGTGTACACATACCACAATGTGTTTTTTAATCACAATCTAATTACAATGAAAATATTTCGTTAACAATATAAGTTAACACATTAACATTGACAGCCCTAAAATCTTTTTTTAATTTTTTTATAGATCCTCCAGCGCCCCCATGCAGCCGAGGGTCGACAGAATCAAGTTAGAAAATGAAGTTTATTTTAATAAAGTTTGAGAGGAACATGTTCAGATAATCCAACCAATCAGCATTAGAGAAAGCCTCTCTCACCTCCATTCAGGGACAGTTTTCCAGCATCCCAATCCAACACCTCTCTCTCGGCCAGCCAGGGAAGTCCCAGAGGAGTACGGGTTTGTTCCAAAACCCTCGAAACCCTCCTTAGGACAGCAAGCCAAATATGCTTATTCTTTACCCCTTTCGATTACATGTGAACTTGTGAAGCCCCTGTTAGTGTAATGTTGTAGTACTTAATTAGTCTTTTTGTTCTTATTTTCATTCTTTTTCCTGGATTCCATAAAAGACAGAAATCACGGGCACAAAAAGAGCATCTATACAAGTCTGTGCATATTCAGTCAAAATGTTCAGATCTTTGCTCCTGTTTTGTGCTAATGTTTGAAGTATAGCAGTGAATGAGTGTGAGTTTGGTTGGAAGTCCACTGGTCCTGCACTGACATGCTATTGAGCTGCCAGTCTCTCTTTGTACAGGCTTCCTGTGAGCAGTCTTTGGAGCGCTTGGCAGCCAGCTGAGAAGCCGTTTACAGTGCATTGATCTCTGGAGGGACCCTTGTCCCAGCAGGGCCGATTTCATGGGAACTGAAATTGATGTAGTCTCCTTTAAACTGGCATTGTTGTTGTTGAAAATGCAATGCTTAGTATAATGTATTTCAGGTAATAAAATGTTATAATTTTGGTTTTAGATAAATGTAGTAACCATACTATATGCAGAAAACACTTTTCAACAAAACAGTTTGAAACTTTCCTCTTGCCTTTTTTTGATCTGTTACCTCTTAGGATGTTTTATGCTTTTCATGTAGCCTGATCTAGTGTACATCGTCTGTTATTACTGTTTCAGATTTATTTCTTGCTAAATATGTTCATGATTATACAGAATCATTCTGTGCATAGGATTAAACAAAATGATGAAAGATGCTTAAAGGTTAAAATACCCTCATTGACCCACAGGAGAAGAGAAGTCTAGTCTTCATACTTTACTGACGTCAGTTCAACATTGCTCTTAGGAATCAGGAGTTAGGAATTACCCACTCATTTTCTTCCACAAACCCACACACACACACACAGCCGTGAACGCAAACTGAACCCACATCTTCCTCCAGCTGGCTCTTTAAACATTACATCATCTATCTTTATGGTTTAATTAATTCATGTTGTAGAGCTCTGCTAGTGAAGGGCCCCCACTGCCTGTCTAAAACTCTGTGTTTAAGGGTAGATATGCACTAGAGCACAGATCCCAGCTTAAACCGCTGGATCCCCCTAAAACATCCTCTTTGGAGGCATGTGTGAGGGTTTGTGGCACATGATCTGAAACAAACGGGTGCTAAAATGTCCGAATTCCTTCGTGATCTCAGCAGCTTCCTGCCTCATGTTGCTTTCCCTGTTGACAGATTTGAACGTTATGCTGTTGTGTTTGACATGACACCACGTCTGGTATTTCCTTTTGAGTGGCACGAGAGATTGTTTAAGATGCTGTGCTGTTAAGAGAATGATAAAGTGCTATTTATTTGAGAGGAATACATTTAGCACTGGAATAATGTTATTTAAAACAGAGTAAACACAAAATGGAGGATGAAGCCCTCATGTGGTTTCTAAATGTTCTGACTGAGCCTGATAAAGCATATTGTCATACAATTTTTTTTATACAAAGTTTTCTATATGTTTGCCTTTCTAGAATTTTTCAAACTGAGGTCCAGGGGCCCCTGGTAGGCTGGAAGTGGTGGAAGGGTATAAAAATTAGTGGGGAAAAAAAGATTTTACAAATATCTTTTCTAGGAATGTCAAAGTTTGCATCTTTACTTCAAAATAGTAATTAAATGTTTATTGCATCACAACGATACTTTACACGAATCTGATATAATCCATTTCATTCACTTTCTAAGAAGGTCCTGGAAGTCAGATCTAAAGAACTGGCAATTGTTTTATCTTATTGACAGCGTTTTTTCAGGTTCAAACAGTTAAGAGTACTCTAAAGGTGCGGTCACATGTATCATTGCTCTGTGAAATCCAGTCATTGCATTGGGAATCCACACATTTTGGGAGCGTCACATGAGTGCAAAAAAGTTCCCCACACAGATTTCACTAGTCTCACTCACAAAGAAGTTACTTTCATACCAAGCAGCTTTCTGCTGGTCAGCGCAACAAATTTGTGTGACCAACGTGAATATGCGCAAAATGTGTGGGAAATTTCTTCCTAAAGTCCTGATTCCAGTCATTGCTATTGAAAACACCTGGATTTTGCCCACAAAATTTTGCAGAGGACATGTAAATGCAAGCTCACATTAATATGGATACAAAAAAGGATTGCAGTCAACAAAGCAAATATTATCAGGTTTAATAATTTGCTTTGGGAGACTGACAGTTATTCAGCTGAGGAAAAATATTGTCTACAAATAGTCAGTCAACAGTCTATTTTTGTCCCTGGCCAATAGATCATCCTTTATGGTGGCCTTGGCATCGAAAAGTTTGAAAACCTTGCTCTACTATAACGCCTCATAGTTTCATTAAAAGTGATGCATTGCACAAAGAAATAACATTCAAGACCATTCCTGTCTGTTACAGCGTTGGCATATTTGTCCGCCTTTACATCTTGAACATATGCAATGCACACACACACAGTCATGCTTCAATGTGTTTAGACCTGAAAGAGATGCCAAAGTGTAACACACCAAAGATATGCGCCTTTAGTCCAGGCTTATAGCTTGACCTCTGCCCTCTCTTAGTCATTGCTCTTTTTCATCATATGTTTTCTGTTAGCCTTGCTTCTCTCCATCCTTTTCAAGCATCCAGCATTTCATCAACCTTTCCTAGACGTTTGATACTGTATTTTCATCTCTGAATGCATTATCTTAAGTAAATGCTAGCATTATCAACACTGACTTCCTGGGAATTCATTACCTTTTGGAATGCCTACATGTTGAAGACACACAGCATATTTGCCATATCATATGGAGCGGTACTATGTCAGGATTCACAAAAATTTTCTGTTTATAATTTCAACCCTACTCTTTTCATACCAATTTCTAAAATTGAAACACTGTCACAGTTTAAGTTATGGATATCTTTAGCTCAATAAGCATTAAGTAATATGCAGGCAAAGATTCGTAATTGGGGGAGGAAAACGTTTACTTCAAGGGTTTGGATTTCTGTGTTGTAAGCAGTTTGTGTTTGCTTTCTCATGGCATAATGACATTAAAAGGTCAAACAATGCTTGCTATGTTTTCCAGTATTATCACATTCTTGTGAGGAGACTTCAGGGAACATCCTCCACTGGGTTCCAGTCTGTTTACATAGCCATTATTTAGTGCTGCGCTCATTACACCAGAAGATGAAGATCCCATGCTTTAGTTGTCACAATCTGAACTCCCACATGTGGCACGCTTGTGCGTGTTAAAGGGGTCATGATGCTGCTAAAAAAGAACATTATTTTGTGTATTTGGTGTAATGAAATGTTTATGCAGTTTAAGGTTAAAAAAACACATTATTTTCCACATACTGTACATTATTGTTTCTCTATGCCCCGCCTTTCTGAAACGCGTCAATTTTTACAAAGCTTATCGGTCTGAAAAAGCGAGGTGTGCTGTGATTGGCCAGCTATCCAGTGCGTTGTGATTGGCCGAATACCTCAAGCGTGTGACGGAAATGTTACGCCCCTTGCCATTGTGATGCCCAGCAGTGGCCGAGAGCGATGATTAAGAAAACATAAAAACCCATATAACAGGGCATTCGTTGCAATCCATTGGTGGACTAATTAATGGATTATACTTCCTTATATGATGTCGTTTTACGCATTGCCGTTTGCAGTCGCGGCCGCGGAAACATAAACCATGTCTGCATTTGTGATGAGAAATGACAAACAACAAGCGCTACACTACACTGCCCAAAAAACTCGCTTTAAATATATAAAATATAAAAACTCTTTAAATATGAAAGACGAAAGACTTACAGTCTGTGAGTCAGAACAGCCGGCATTGTAGTCTACTCTATTAGGATCAGGAAACAGTCCTCCATAAATGCGCTGCACACATCTGAATATTAGGGTTGAACTGTTCCGGAACAGTGTTTTAAATACAACTTAAACACTGATTTCTAATCGTGTCCATTTTAGGAAGGCCAAACAAAGTAGTTTCACTATCACAACGAAACAGCGTCACACACCGCTGGCCCCTAAGTGACAAGGCCGGGGGCTAGGCGTGAGGAACGGCGGGAGGGTTTAGAGTGAGAAGAGGCGGGTGGGCTTAGAACATGCGTCGACCGCGATTTCAACGAAGGAGTGTCCTACGGACATGTATGACCCCGGCTGAAAAATGTTTATTACGAGATTTTTTTTTTTTTTTTTTACCAGTTATCCAAATAATGTTTAATCCTAGAAAACTATTACTATCAGAGGACACGTGAGCATAACAGTTAGAAGATCAATGAATGAGAGGGCAGCGCTACCAGAATTGCCCATTTACCACACCATGTTACAACACAGTACGGCTATTGCAGACAGAAACAATACTGTACTACATCTATGGGGTGTTTTCCTTTCGCTTGTGATTTTTTGAGTGGACTTTGCTGTGTCCGATGAGCATAACGGTATAAAATGCTGTACAGGTCACCTGGCCCTCAGGCGACTGAGCGTCGCACCCAACGCGCCCAACAAACACACACGACACAGTGAATCCTGAGTGGTTAACTAATTTTCGGCAGCCGGAATTTCTGTGCATCTGTAATTATTGGCGGCATTAGACATTGATATTATATGATAGCTGCTTTTTTGAACATTTTAGCAATTTAAAAATATTAAAAAAATTATTTTTTTACATGGCACCCCTGCTCTCAACAGACCTGTAAAAAATGAGAAACAAATCATTGGTCGTCCTGGTACTCAATCTCGCGTTATATTTAGATTTTGACGAAGTATTTGGCGGGGTTAAAATACTTGAGTAATTTAACTTGGGGGATAAATGTGCTTAGAGTATTATTTTAGGTATTACGGTTCATCTCAATACATTAGAAGGTCGTGGAACAGTTTCATTAATTTCAAGAATTCAACTCAATTGGAAACTCTGTGTATGAAAATAAAGTTTCAATGCACACAGAGCGTGAAGAGTTGTTCAAGTCTTTGGTTCTTTTAAATGGTGATGATTTTGTGCCACATTACACTCGAAAAACCCACCAATTCACTAGCTCAACAAATTAGAATATGGGTGACCACATGCCAATCAGCTAATCAACTCAAACACCTGCAAAGGTTTCCTGAGCCTTCAAAATGGTCTCTCATTTTGGTTCACTAGGCTACACAATCATGGCGAGGACTGCTGATCTGACAGTTTGTCCAGAAGACAATCATTGACACCGTTCACAAGGAGGGTAAGCCACACACATTCATTGCCAAAGAAGCTGGCTGTTCTCAGAGTGCTGTATCCCAAGCATGTTAACAGAAAGTTGAGTGGAATTTGTGTGGAAGAAAAAGATGCACAACCAAACAAGAGAACCGCAGCCTTATGAGGATTGTCAAGAAATCGATTCAAGAATTTGAGTGAGACTTCACAAGGAATGGACTGAGGCTGGGGTCAAGGCATCAAGATTCACCACACACAGACGTGTCAAGGAATACAGTTGTCTTATTCCTCTTTTTAAGCCACTCCTGAATCACAGACAACATCAGAGGCGTCCTACCTGGGCTTAGGAGAAGAAGAACTGGACTGTTGTCCTGTGGTCCAAAGTCCTCTTTTCAGATAAGAGCAAGTTTTGTATTTCATTTTGAAACCAAGGTCCTAGAGCCTGGAGGAAGGGTAGAGAAGCTCATAGCCAATGTTGCTTGAAGTCCAGTGTTGGTAGAAGAAGTTTCACAGTCTGGTGATTTGGGGTTCCATTGTCATCTCTGGTGTGTCCATTGTGTTTTTTTGAAACCCCAGTGTCACTGCACCCTTTTGACCAAGAAATTTGAGCACTTCATTCTTCCTTTTGCTACCAACTTTTGGGGGAAATATGCTGGATTCATTTTTCCAGACAGAATTTGCACCTGCCCACACTGGCCAAAGCAACAAAAGTTGGTAATACCATGTTGTTGGTGGTGGCTTGACGTGGCCAGCAAACTCAACAGAGACCTGAACCCCATAGAGATTATATGGGGTATTGTCAAGAGGAAAATATAAACAAGAGACCAAAAAATGCAGATGAGCTGAAGGCCACTTTCAAAGAAACCTTCCATACCATCTCAGCAGTGCCACAAACTGAACACCTCCATGCCACGCCGAATTGAGGCTGTAATTAAAGCAAAAGGAGCCCCTACACCAAGTATTGAGTACCTGTACAGTAAATTAACATACTTTCCAGAATGCCAACAATTCACTAAAAAATGTTTTTTTATTGGTCTTATGCAGTATTCTAATTTGTTGAGATAGTGAATTGGTGTTTTTTTTTGTTAAATGTGAGCCAAAATCAATTAAAAGAACCAAAGACTTAAATGACTTCAGTCTGTGTGCATTGAATTTATTTAGTACACAAGTTTCACAATTTGAGTTGAATTACTGAAATAAATTAACTTTTCCCACGACATTCTAATTTATTGAGACGCACCCTGTACATGTAACAATCTCTGCAAAAACATCAGCAATGTACACTTAAAAAAAAAAAAACTCTTTGTAGAGCAACTCTTTAGATTGGGCTTGAAATGACACATTTCCCAACCAGGACACAGCACAATGTGCTCAGCAGGTGAGCCATGCTGGCTACTGCTGCTTGTTAATGCTAACTCCCTCTTCTTCTCTTCTTCTTCTTTTTGGTTTATGGCATTAGGCAAAAAATTATTGCTAACTTCTCCTCTACCACATGGGGCTTTTAACTACGGAACTAAAACACCGTCTCGCCCCCCCTTATGGTAAGGAAGAAAACTGCCCGCAAAATTCTTAGTATAGGGGTTGTGTCTGTTACACCTTAAATAGTGGCTCATGAGATGCTAACTTTCCGCGAGTTTAGCTCCAACTTGAATCACATCTCGACCCAGACCTGTGGATTTTCTAAATGATCCTAAGACAACTGATAGCATGCCGTGTGTTTTGATTAAGGTTTGAACTAAACTCTGCAGGAAAGTCGATCTCGTGAGCCAGATTTGAGGATCACTGGCCTATATGAAACAACAGATTCTGAAAAGGTCTCTTTTGGTTTGTGCCATTCCACTTCAATTGAGTGGCTAAAGAATGGCCAGTCAATGTTGTTTGTATACTCCTAGTTCCATTACAGGGCTCCCTACACAAAACCTGCATGGCCCAAAGGATACAAAATTTGCTCTGGAGGTTTAGAAAGGGGGCCCGACCGTGGTGCTGGCCCCCCTGGGCCATCATAGTTAATTTGGACAGTCCCCGACTATTTGCCTGGGCTCACAGAGAGCCTGCTGTGAGCCCAAAGCTGTGGGCCTCACCTGGGTAAGCCCGCACCGGGCCTGTTTAGGTTTGGTGTGGGTTGGCCCTAGCCCACTGTGCCCACAAAAAGCCAGCATGGGCCCCGTAGGGACATGTTTGCAGGCAGGTTAAAAAACACAGCGTGTGCTATTGCGTTGGAATGTCGGTAACAATCTTCAGTAGGCTACTCAAGGGGGCGATAGAGTAGAGTAGTCAGCTATGTTTCCATCACCCTCATTTTATGAGCATTTTTAAAGGGGTCATATTATAGCTATTTTAACGAATTATTATGTTTGAGTTGGTGCAGAATAGGGTTTGACATGCTTTAATGTTTAAAAAACACATTATTTTTTAAATACTGTGCATTATTGTAGGTCCTCTATGTCCTGCCTCTCTCAAACACGTTGTTTTCAACAAAGCCCTCTCCTTTGACAAGTGTAGTCTGCTCTGATTGGCCAGCTGAACCATTGCATTGTGATTGGCCGAACACCGCAACCACTCATCGGAAACGTAACGCCCCTTACCATAATCACGAGCATCATCTTTCAAAATAAATATAAAGACAGTAAATAATGTCATTATTTTACCATCATTCAGCCTGAAAGGGGAACAGAGTCGCTTGACAGACACAGTGATGACGCTGGTATGTATTTGCAGTACACAAGCCACAATTAAGAAAGCTGACTCCACTGTGATGTGACCCTGTCTCTCCCTCTCTCTCTCTCTCACTCACACACACACACACAGTGCGCAAAACTCTGCATTTGAACAGTCAATAGCAAAATAACAAAACATACTTACGGTAGCTGATCCAGAAGCGCCAGATTGTCATAGCAAAGTCCGAATTACCTCCTCTCCTAGGTTCACGAAAACGGTCGTCCGTTAAATGCTTTGCTGTTCTGTTGTAAGTGATCTTAACGATTCCTAAATGCATCTACTTTCGGAAGGCCACATAAAGTGCTTTTGCTTTCGCCTAGAAAAACACACCGTCTCCCTGACATGACTGCTTCAACACTAACTGCGTTACTGAAACCACGCCTTCTTTCTTTTTTTTCTTTGCGTGCTCATTTGGGCGGCATTATGCAAATATTCCACATAGTGAGGTAGATATTTGGGCGTGTTAGACCGAGCCGTTTTAGGGGGGCGTGGCAGTCTTAACTTTGATAAAGAATATCTCTTGGTTTTGAGACTTTAGTCTTTGCAACTTCATGGATATTATCTATGCACAATCAGCTTGTAACACACTCCAAAGAGAAAGGAAAACTTGAAACCACATCATATGACCCCTTTAGGATCCATCGCATCAGAAACGAGTGTTCGCCAAAACAGTTTAATGCTCGTGTGAGTGGATTTTGACTTGTGCAAAAAGGTTTAATGCAAACATGGAGAAATTTCGAATAATTCCAAATGAGGCATTCAAGAAAAAAGTCCTTACACTGTGGATCCGGGGGTCCTCGTTTGCACAGCATTTGAATGTTGACATCATGTTTCAAACCCCAAGCAAACGGCAGAGTATTTCTGTATAATTTGTCCCCAGAATGGAACTGCAACCGCTCAAGCATTCCCCTCCGAAAGCAGGCCGCACTTATTATGTTTAATTAACAACTTAGATGGAAACCCAGCTAATTTAGTCCCAACCGGAATTTGCACTATCAAGAATTGTCGTGTGAAGTACATATAAAGTGAAGTGAAGTGGGGGGAAACATTTTCAAACGCAGCCTGTAGGCAAATTCGTGCTTGTAATCTCGCCCTTGTGGCAATGCTGGAGAATCCATATCACGCTTGGGATACATTTCACTACATGAATGACACAAGGGTAATCGGATTTGCATGGGGAAGTTTGGTTGATTCCCGCCAATTTAAGATGTGCTAAACTACAGGGCCGTTGAGAAACGAAAGAGGAAAGAACCAGCTAGAAGCTGGGATCAATGATTTCACAAATAAATAAGCAAAAACCTGCAAAGTACCCTCCGAGTGAGAGCTACCGCACTGCAGTGTCACGATTTGAGAGGGACTAAAAACAATATTTCATCGTGGCTGTACTCAACAAAAGCCAAGGATGCTCTAGACAAACATTACCTAATACATCGGATCCAACATAAGCCTGATTACACATAAGAACAGCAGCATAATAAAATAGGTTTGTAGAGTCACTAATATTACAAAGGCACATGGTTTAGCTAATATTTTGATAATATTACTGGTTACTTGACCTTTGCTACATTTTTTCAGGCAACATCCACTGTTTTGGTTTCTCTGCAGCTTGATATAAGGATACATGAATTGCTGTTGTTTTCTAACTTTGCACAATTGATTGGTCCCCCCCCCCCCCTGTGGGGGGGAACTGGTCTGATTTCCACTGTAAGTCCAGTGACAGTTCATTCATCTGTAGCATGAGTAGCTGACAATTGGCATGCAAAAGAAAGAGCTAATATAACCCCGCAATCGTGGATTCTTTGGGGGGGAGCTTTCAGACAATTTCCTTCACCCTGTATTTAGACTAAGGACCTCACTAATGTAGAGGAATTTTTTTATGAGGGGGTGAGTGAGTTCTAGGCATTCCGTTCCTGTTGGGAATGTCTGTGGCTTTGCTCTGCTGATTCCAGTAATGGCTTTGGACTTGGGGCAACGCATTTATTGAAGAACATCTTTGAGGAATTCCATTCTGGACAATAAAATCTTAAGAGCAACTGGATGTTCATGTTCTTCTCAGTCAAGCCAATCAATCTATATAGTCTTATTACATCTGAGAAATTACATTAAACAGATCTTTAAAGAGAAAAGTTTAATGGAGAAAATGGACGATACTGTGGTAGCCATTTGTGAGATGTTTGCTAGCTGCAAAAGGTAAAATATATTCAATTAACAATACATTCACCTTTTAGGGCATTTATGGGAAATTGTGCTTCTTGATGGCACGTTGGTGTGAAGGGAAAATATGGGAGAGTGGGATAAGACCATGCTCTCATGGAAAAGGAATGCAGTGGCAAGGTCAGGTAGAACTAACACTTATGTAACTTATTATAACAATTATAATGTTTTTGAAAAACAGTGTCAGCGTAAAAGAAAAAACATAACATTTCAGGCTCTCTTTAGAATTATATTTAGTTCAGAAACTATACTGTATTGCACATTCTGTTATATAAGACAAGCTTTTCTAGATATATGGCATGGAGACTTTTTTGAGTTGCTCAATTACAGCCATAAGAGTTTTACCACATTGTGCTTTCATACAGTGTTTCTGGCCGTCATGAATCAAACCATGGCACCACCCAACACATCAGTCACAGATCTGATGACACAAGCACTAGGGCTGTAATCAGTGTCTCACAAACACACACCAAGGAGACTTTCTGGTCTGTTAGCCACCCGTCTACACAGACACCCCCTCTTTTGGGGCTGCAGCATCAATTACAGCATGTGTGTTGGCTTTGCCCCTTCAAAGTGTTACTGGAAATGTTGCAGTGCGTGTGAGTGTGCACGTGTGTATGGAGATTACTTATTTCCTGTGATGTGTATTCCTTCAAACAATGCAACACTGCAACCACCGTGTCCTATGGAAATCATTACCGTGTCTGTGTTTGCATGACAACCAAAAACCTCATACTACAACTATTTTATTAAATCACCTCTGGGGACTGACATTTTGATCTGATTGTTTCAGGCGTTTGACTGAGGAACTGGGGGAGAGAAGGCAGTCACTTTGGGATGACTCAGCCATTTTGTCTGCTATTTTGTGAAGGAGAGACATAAAGGAAGTGCCAGCTGAATAAAAGTAGTGCTTCTGCAACAAAGCTAAGCAGCTCAACTAGCAGTACATGTTAGTAGTACATGGTAAAATGGTCATTCTTCTAATGCAAAAACATGTGACATTATATAATATATATTTAATATTTAGGTAAATATATATGTATTATAGAGTTGAAGAGAGGAAAAACGCTCCTAAAACGGTGGTATGTATCCTCTGTACGGCGCATTTTATTTTCTTACAGTACTGACTTTCCACATAACGAGCTGATCACCTGTACAAATCTTACATAAAATTGTGTATATTTCCCATTTATGTGCAAGATACACTGAAAAAATGGTATAGGATTTACATTGAAATCATTTTCACTCAGAAATTGCTTGTAACTTAATAATAACAAATAAAACAGAAGTAAAACCTTGAATTAAACATGAAATTTTGAAGTAGAAGGACTGAAAGTTTTTTTTTAACACTCCAATACAGCTAATCTTTGTTTTATTTACAACTTTGAAAAAATCTTTTTTCAGTGTGAGCTGAGAGCAGTTTATACTTCTGTTTACATGTATTTTAAATGATTATTATATTAAAATGTGTTAATGTAACAATTTTTATGATCAATAGTTAACATTTCATAGCAAATAAAAACACACACAAATAAAAGAGTTCAAAGAGTTCAGTTAAGTTTTATTAAAAGCCAAGCAAACATTAAAATACTGAAACAGAAAATCTTTTTCCAACCCCTTTTTTTGCTCCATTTTGTACAAATCACAGTTGTTCAAAAATATTACAAACGATTCAGTAAAACTTTTTTTTTCTTTATTCTTTTTTGCAACAGCAGCAAAACATTCTGATTTTATATTTTAAAAGCCCTTAGTAGTGTGTATGGTGTGTGTGTGCTTTTTCTGGTTCAGAACAAGAACAATAATTACAGAACAGGTATCAGAAACAATAATCAAGAAGTTAAAAAGAAAACCACAAAGTGCAAAACAGCTTTAAATAGTCACAGATTTGAAAGAGGAAGAGAGGTCAAGGGTAGGGTCAACAGTCAGTGACACCTACCTCACCTCAAGAAGACAAAAAATGGCAAGGACACCTCACCACAAGTGGAAAGAGGGACAGCGTCTGCCAAAGGGCATACATGTGCTCCACTATAATTGACAGATGTTGTTCAGTAATACGGCCCTTTTCTTTCATGGAGATGAAGGTGGATTTCAGAGCACAGAAAGAAAGTTGGTTGGAGAGCCCCTCTGTTGAAACAAAGAAACTAACAAGGGCTTGAAGTGGTCTCTGCCTATGATCTGAGGTCAGATTGTTAATTTTACAAGCAGTAAGATGTGATTAACCTTTCCAGTTTATTACAAACATTGAGTGTTTTCATTTTTTTCACAATCACAATAACAGCTCTCTGGTATTATTATTTTGCACAAAAAAAAACTAAACCAAAGTCATATTCCAAAAAGAATGTTGTGTAACATATCTCCCCTGTCCTACACCAATTTATATGACCTTTAGCCTTGTAAAAATAAAAAAATAAAACCTTGACTGTAGAGGGTGCAAGTGTGCCTCTGACCAAACGCTTATAAATCACTGTTCACAACAAGCACGGGTTTCCACTCAGCTCAGCACTATCAAAGAGGGATGAAAACATCTAAAATGTTAGGGGGGAAAGCATAAAAATATTTCACATCATCACTCAAAGAACAGAGGGTATTGCTACATGCTGGCCACAGGCATGCAGCAATAGGCCTACAGTGGTCTGATGGCTGTCAGCTAAAGTTTGTGGTGTTGTTTGTGTGTGTGTGTGTGTGTGTGTTAGTGCACTACAATTACCTTGATCAAAACTAAAGGCAGTGACCTCTCTTCAGAAAGATGTTTTTTTCAATTAAAGGCACGGTAACACTACAATAGACCACAATTCTCAAGTGCTCTCAAGTTTCTTTTAGACTAGTGGGATTCTAATGCTGAACTGTTATTAAATAAATCTAACTACAACCACAATGTGACATTAATAATGAACATGATAAACATTTAGTATAACATTAAGTATCTGTAAGGGTTTTGGATGGACTTTTTAAAAGTTGTAATAAGGGCTCAGATTTTTTTTTATAATTAATTTTTTTCAATAGCATGATGAAAGTGCATGATAATTCCTTATTAATGAAAGCTACTGTTATTCATAATTACATACAAGTTAGCGCTTAGACCATTCCCATGCACATCTTGCCTGTAAACGTGCACCGGTAAATACTTTACAATTTGTTAAATTGAAAAAAAATCCACAAAGAATATCATTTGTATCAAATTTTAAGCTAAAGTGCATATTTAGCAAGCAGTTATACTGTCTTTCCTGTTGTTAGTCACTAAGTCAATCTCTCAATTTAAAGCGGTTGTTCACCCAAATATGAACATTCTGTCGTCATTTACTCACCCTGACGTCATTTCAAACTTGTATGACCTTTTGTCCCCCTGTGGAACATAAAAAACATGTTTTGAAAACAAATTTTGTCCATACAATAAAGTTGAGTTGGATGCCTTTGACTTCATGGACGCCACACACTTCTTTTGTGTTCTTCAGAAGAAATAAATTCATATAAAACATGTTGAAACAACAGGAGGGTGAGCAAATGACAGAATTTGCATTTGGGGTGAACAATCCTTTTGAGGGCTAATAGACCTTTCTAATACTGTTTATTTGAAATCTACTAAACCACCTAATTTCAGCAGAAAAACACATCACATGTCCTTGAAGTCAATTAAGGCATATTCGATTAAAGCACAAGGTACAAAGACTTTGAGCAACCGACATAAAAGTCTTGTAAGTATGAGGGATTTTTTTTTTTTTACGTAAGCACAAAATACGTAGGGCCATAAGGAGCACCTTTTTTAATGGAAGAAATCATTCCATGCTACAAAATGTTTTCAAAAGCCGTAGTTTAGAAACAGTCAATGCCATGCACATCAAAGGCAGACCAACTCTAAAATAAAAGTGCAAAAGCAAATAGTCAAAGAACAAAAAGTGCTAACAAGCCCAACAACGTTTTCCATCCCAACAAGCATGCTGATGTGTTCTCGAATTGTTCTTCTTTAACTTTAAGGGGCAGACAGGAGAGCTGCAATTAAGTACATAATTTATTGCAGAGCCAGTCTGCAAATACACACTAAGGTCTTACATTCGTTATTTTACTAATTATTAAGCCTTTAGGCATAGTGCGGCATCTATAAACATTCATTTATTTGTCTGCCCCTATAAATACAGCATCTTAGTGGGATGAATCTACAAAAGTGCCCCTACGAGTGAAGATGGAAGCATACAGCCATACAGCGTCTGCTCTCCGTTTCCCTCTTTTTTTGTAATTTATTTATTATTTTGTGTGCAGATCGGCCTGTCTGAGCACATGGGCTCTCTGTGTGTCTATTTTTGTAGCTGTTGATGATTTCAGCTCGTCTGGTGTGAAAAGCAGGGTGCAGCCTTGAGGAAGCGAAATCAGAAAGCCAGAAATAGAAAAAGGGTGGCATGGAAAACTTAAAATGTCTCAGAGATTTCTCACTCACCTCCAAAGTAGTTATTAAAAACACTTTTGTTAAAAGGCACGAAACAGGCAAAACAAACATGCTTCACCGAGAAATACTTGAATGTAGGGAAAGTGTAACAATGGTCGTAGGCACTCATGTTTTCAGATGGAAGGCAGTCGAGACAGACTCTAGCAAACGGATGCTAACAACACTTCACAGCGCATGCACGTCTGAAAGAGAAACCAAACCGAGAGTGGCTGTTAGCATATCACTGTCAATTTAACCACAAAGTTTCAAAGCTTGAAATCGAAAGCTTTTCAATCAAAAAAGAAGGATACACTTTTGATTTACAGCTTATGTTGGGATATTCTGTTATTAAGATTGTCAAAACAGGTAAACTTGTGTAAAGAGGCGGTAACACTACACTTTTCCTTCCATCCATACGCATGCAAATGTTGGATACTGGAAACACAACGTTCCAAGTTTGGTGAACTCTGACCTGCAAATTTGTATCATGTTTAGACGTGTGACCAATAGAAGATCATTACGTCATGGCTTGACAGCTTAGTGAAATTAAACAAACACAAATTTAAAATTTGCAGGTTGGCAGCAAATAGTTTTTTTTTTTTTTAAAGACACCACATAGCGTGACATCACATCACAACTGTTGCTCAACGTCTAGTGTAACCGCCCCTTAAAGATATAATGGGTGAATGGTTGAACGCTGTGACATTTAGCAGGTTAATCCTGAGCACCGATTGTATCTGCGTATGTAAAGTGCAAAGTGAAGCATCACATTGCAACGTATCAAACACTACAGGAAGTGGATCGATAGTTTCTGCCTCAGTTTGGCTAACTGCAGAGGTAGAGGAGCAGAGGAGTAACAGAGGGGAGTGGCGAAGGAATACCAAACATTGCAACCTACTTTTTGGTTCGCCAATAGCTAAGATTGAAGTAGTGCTACAAAAACGAGTGCATTTCACAAGGATGTGAAGATCCGAAACAGGATTGACAAACAAATGAGTAGCTAATACTTTCGAAAGCAGGGTAAACTCAGAAGGCATGGGCGTCCCCCAGTGGTGGAGGTGAAAGGCAAGCAAGTGGAGGAGCTTGCTAGTGGTCATATCACAAAGCTCAATCTACAGAACGTCATATAACAGCTGTGACTGTTAATACTCTCCTGGCAGTGGTAAAATAGCCCTAATTTTGTAGTTTACTTGCTGTCAAGTTTTTGTTTCTGCAGATTTTGGTAAGGCGTTTGTGTTTGAATGAGTTGTCTGTGTGTATGTCTGTCTTTGGTGCTGGCCTGGAGTTTTTTAGTGAGTGACAGACCTGAACTACACACCCCTTCTGTTCTACCACATGAGCAAATTTTAGTAACAGGACAAGCAATCTGAAAAACAGTTCTTCAGTAGGCAACACAATTGGTATTCAGAGCCAATATGGGGCAATAGAAGATCCAAAATGGAGAATTGTTTTTAGTGAGAATGTAGGCAAGGGCCAAGAACCCCTTTATTTAAATTTATTTTATATGTATATCCCTGCCGCCATTTTAGTTGCTAGTTGTATTCAAAGCTAAGCTATGTTTCAGCTTGTAGGCATTGAACATGACGGTTTTCCCAGAAATAGGTCTCACAGAGAAAAGCTCAACACAGCAGCACCATGCAGCATCTGTGTGCCTGGGCGCCAGCGCTCAGACGGGGTGCTGGTGTGAGTGTGTGTGTGGTCTTGTATAATAATAACAGTCTTAAGAGGCGAAAGCAGGCCACTGCAATGATGGCGTTCCCTATGTCATCCTGCGGCGAGACCTGTTGCATTCGCACAGTAGAACATGTAACATTGAGAGTGAGAAAGATTTGAGACTTTCTCCGAGCCATCTCCCATTTAATGACACATATGCTTTGAGCTCTCATGGCGGGCAGCCCGCTAAGGCCCAACGTGGGAGGGAAGGTTAAAGCTCAGAGGCAAAGAAGACCCAGACACATTTCCAGCAGTCGGGATGGATGCACAGAAACAGGGCTCCCCAGGCTTGGTTACATGCCTCTGGACTGAGATGAGGGAGAGGGGTACAGGGGGTTTGAATGGATGGATGGAGGCAGACCTTCAGGAAATGTGGGGTGCTGAGGAGGATGGATGTCTCCAGAAGCACCAGCCACGTTTGATGTGCTGCTTGCGTAAGATCTCCTCCTCGCGCTCTCGCTCTTTTTGAGACCGGAGGTAGCGGTCTTCCTCCTTCAGGAACCAGACAGGGGGCCAGCGATGCTTCTCAAAGTGTTTCTGGTTTTCTGGAAGAACAAAAGAGCAAGATGAAGGAAATACAGTGGAAAAATAATTTTCTTGCTCAGTATTTGTATCTTGTTTTTTCATCTAAAGATAAATATCTAAAAATCCTTACACCAAGAGACATTTACTTGAGAAGTAAGATATTATGCTAGATATTGTGTTGTATTCAGATTTGGATTCAATTTGGAAAGTTGGCTAAAGCAAAAAAAGCAAATGGTTTAAAATTTGTTTTTATTTTGTTTATTTTGTTATTAAGTTTTTTTTTTTTTTATCCCAGTGGCAAAAGTTTTGAATCATAAATATGTGATATATATCAAGTTGCTCAGATGTTTAGCTAGATTTACTTAAAAAATTCAGTTGAAGAGAATAAGGTTTACTAAGTACAAAATTAGAATTGCAAAATAGATAAGTAAATAAACATAGATATTGAAATTGATATACACATACAGACACTTGCTTTAAAAGTTTGGTACAGTACAATTTTTCATGTGTTTGAAAGT
This sequence comes from Sinocyclocheilus anophthalmus, assembly GCA_018155175.1. Classification (NCBI taxonomy): domain Eukaryota; kingdom Metazoa; phylum Chordata; class Actinopteri; order Cypriniformes; family Cyprinidae; genus Sinocyclocheilus; species Sinocyclocheilus anophthalmus. The sequence goes on along the minus strand of JADLZN010007266.1, from coordinate 338,335 downwards.
CTCATGCCCACCAAGGCTGCATAGTTTAAAAGAACAGCATTTATTTAAAATAAAAATCTTTTCTAACATTATAAATGTTTTTACTGTGACTTCTGATCAATTTAGTGCATCCTTGCTGAATTTATTTCATTTATACATAATATAAATCTAATAAATAAATGAACAAAAGCACTTCTTGCTTCTTACCAGGAGACATAATCTTCATATCTTTAGGGAATTTTCGACAAACGCTATTGTAGTTGGTGCAGATGTGATGCAGACACCAGGCAGAGAGCTGTTTGGCATTGTGGAACTACAGCAGACAAAAAAGCAGAGTTGGCACAGCATGATTTCTCTCAATGAGGCTCATTTGAAAAGCAAAGTCTGTTCATCCTTTGAACTAGAATAAAGTAGGCTATGAATGAATGGTAATTCTGTAATGTGCGCCATTGGTTATATTGCCACTTCATAACTCAGTGCATTCTATTAAAGGCTTTGTTCGCTTCATCTTTATTAATGTTACCTGAGCCATCTCCAGATAGGCCAGCACATGGCCATCAATGTCCACCCCTTTAACGGACAACTGCAACAGCTCCTCAACGGCATGTTGCTCTGTAGACCATGGCAAAACACCACACAACAAGTGTTAATATGTCAGCCATGAGGCTTAATGGTTAACAATTTGCGAAATACTCCATAACAACAAAATCGTCAACCTTCACAGGTGTATTTTTAGATAATATTTAGCTGTAGATAACATTTATTTTTGTTTATTTATTTTGCTAGTTAGCACCATGTCTAGTAGCTTTGATGAGTTTAAATGCTATCATCTGTAATATTAACCAACATTTGGCTCACAAATTCATGCTGAAAGTATAAGATCTCAGATTATTTTCCTCTCCAGGCCCATTAACCACAGAATTGTACAGTGGTTTTTCAAGGTATACTGTCTGCCTTCGGGTAAACACAGAGCCATTATTGAAACCTACCTGTTAGAGCTACAAGGCGGGGAAGACAGAGGCGGTTGGCTAGTATTATAAGGTCCATTGGCTCTAGTTCAGGACAAGGTGTTAACACACCACAGTACAGAAACTCCAGAACGGCTCTCATGCAGGCACAACTGGTGTTGGGGATAGAGACCTAAAAAGAGAAACGGAGCAGCGGTTAGCAAAAAACAGCCAAAATATTTCAAGTTCAGTTATTAACAAAAGCCCACGTTGAGAAAAGTTTGTGTGAAAAGATTTCATAACCCGTGCTGAGCAATGTTTACTTATAGCTCATCTCCAGGACATGGAAACTCGAGAGGCAGATTGATCCAGGGATGAAACAATCTGCTCAGCACCTCTCCCCTATTGAGACCTGCATGGTCCTGGCCGCTGACCATTAGAAGGGCCTTCGTGTTGACATGGCAGGACCCAAAGTGGCAGAGGAATTGGTTAGAATGGGATGAACATATCCAGAAAGGCTCGTGGAGGAAGGGGCCTGAGAGAGCGATAGGAGGGCGAGGGCAGTGGCCACCACAAGGGGTCTTTCATCCTTCAGGAGATTAAAGCACTGCGTGAAACCGTTGACAGTCTCAGCTTAAAGCTGTGGAAAAATAACTCTGTGGGCTTGTCGCTACGGGAGACCTGGCCTCTGCATAAACAAGAGCCAACAAGCCAGCCTACAGGAGAGACTGTCATCATATAACAGTGAACACAGAATATGCTTTACAGAACAAATACACAAATTCAAATACACACATAAAGCAAGACTGTTCCCATTTACTGATATGGCAAATTTTGTCACCACCAGAACATATTTAAAACAACCACTTGGTGCACCAATTTATTTATGGTGTTTATAACCTCTTAACTTTAAAAAAATACTGTATTCTTCTGCTTTTAATGAATGGATGTACATCATATTAGTACAAGGCCACATTATCTTTCAAAAGTTTGGGGTAAATAAGATGTTTTTAAAGAAAAGACAGTGAAGACAGTTTCATTATGACAAATAGTTTGTTCTTTCTTAACTTGTTAAACTTTCTTAGTTTGTTCTTTCTTAACTTCATATACATCAAAGAATCATGATGAAACACAAAAATGTCAAGCATTGATAATAATAAGAAATGTTTCTTACGCAGCGAATGAGTATTTTAGAATAATTTCTGAATTATGTGACACTGAAGACTGGAGTAATGATGCTGAAAACTCTGCTTTGCCATCACAGAAATAAATTACGTTTTAAAATATATTAAAACAGAAAACCGTTATTTTAAACTGTAATAATATTTCCTAATTTTGAAAGCATTATAATATAAAATCTTACTGACCCCAAACTTTTAAACAGTAGTGCATTTCACAAATACAGTGCAATCCACTTTTATCATCCTTCACAGAAAGTTGCAATTGTTGTGCCATTGTAATGAAACTGTGAGGTCCCTGGAGGCCACATGACTTAATCTGCCCACGTCCAACACCATTCATAACCAAAATCACATAAACCCAAGCTTAAAGGTAGAAGTGCTGTTGTTTTGACTCTGCTTTGGCTGGAGGGTGGAGAGCAAACAAAAGCATGCTTATTCTTTCAGCTCCAAGGAACGGCCAAGGAATTAAGGGAGAGCTTTCAGCAGGGACACAAAGAGGAAAGTGCAGAGACTGTGAATCAGCCCATGGCAACCTTCTCCTTATGCCGTCGCCATGCTCAGACTAAGCAGTTATTCCTCTGTGAATTAGGACCAGGATGCTAGTGGATTTATTTGCTCTAGCGTACCCCCCCCCCCCCCCACTTGCTTGAGGACTGAACACTTACAGGGTGCAGATGCTTATAGCAACCTGGAAACCACTACTTCTTGTGAAGGGATTTGTCCAATCACAGGCAAACATCTTTATAATGTTTCAAATAATATTGATCACATACATCCAATTTAGGAATGACTAGACAGTTTCACTTACCCTAAACTGCACCAACCTTCTGCTCCTTGCTTAGTGAGTTGTGCAGTAAACTGATCTTAAATGCATCAAACCACAAAAACTATCACAACAGAATCTGTACTGCTTCCGTCACATGTGTAGGCGATGTTTTTTTTTTTTTTTTTTTTTTTTTTTTTTTTTTTAATTTTTTTTTTTTATTTTTTTTTTTTTCTTTTTTTTTTTTTTTTTTTTTTTTTTTTTTTTTTTTTTTTTTTTTTTTTATTTTTTTTTTTTTTTTTTCCTTTTTTTTTTGTTTTTTTTTTTTTTTTTTTTTATTTTAAAAATTTTTTTTTTTTTTTTTTTTATTTTGTTATTTTTTTTTTTTTTTTTTTTTTTTTTTTTTTTTTTTTTTTTTTTGTTCCTTTCTTTTATTTTTTTTTTTTTTTTTCTTCTTTTTTTTTTTTTAATAATTTTTTTTTTTTTTTTTATTTACTTTTTCTGCCTTTTTTTTCATGGTTTTTTTTTTTTTTTTTTTTTCCTTTTTTTTTTTTTTTCTTGTTTTCGTATAATCTGGGAACAACGACCGCAAAGCTGCCCACAGATTCTATAGGACAGAGATGGTACATTGGGGGGTGGAAGATGATGCGCTCAGCGGTACTTCTGACGCTAGCGGATGACCTATCACCTGTCTGTATCAAGCAATTACATATGTCCGTGTGAAGATTGACCGTTAATTATGGCTAAAGGGCAGAACTTAAAAGACGCGAGGGGACCACGTAGGAAACTTCCATATTAAAACCTAAAGATACCATGAGTGCGTGTGAGTGAATGAGGAATTTTGTCTCAATCCTTAAGCCAAGCAAACAATCCAAGCATCCAATTCTCCGATTTAGCAGACACAAGTAAAATAGAAGGATATACGGTATATATACTATAGATATATATATTATATATATATATATACATGTATATAATATATAGTATATATATATCATATGGATATATATAATATATATATATATTTACTATAGATAAAAACACAAAAAAGAAGTTTAATAGGCATTCAATAGTTCTGTGAGCATTAAGACATTTTTAATTCTTAAGAAATTCTTTCTTTTTCATACTGATCCACGTTGATAGATGGCAGTGCAGCATCTAACAAGACTGAGGAGTCAGTACTTAAAGCATATGAAGAACAGCAATGCTTATGCTAGCCGGAGAACTACTGAATGCACCATTAAAAATCTTTAACAATTTGCAAAATAAATATCCTTTTCATACTGAACTTGATACCTAAATTCACTAGTTTTTAGTGTTTTATTTTTAATTGACCGGAATTTCAATTAAATGGTGATATTAATATGCTGTGATAATTTGTTGTTTCTTGGAAGAGGAAGAATTGAGAAAAACAATGCAACTACCTTGAGAAGAAAATGGGGTCAAGACCCAAGGGAATGTGTGTTACGGAGGAAGTGGTCATCTATCAAAAACAACCAGACTCTTTCTCATCAACTAACAACTTACTGCAGTGTACACCGCAACCGCAGTCGCCGCCTTCATTGTCTCCGTTTTCACTTCATCTTTGTCTCACAGGGAAAATGTGACAGCTTCTCACATTTGAGCTTCCGCTCGGTCTTGCGCTAATCACACTCAGAAGTATGATGTTGCTGAAAGGAATTCTGGCACCTGAGCGTCTCCCGTATGTTCAGACACTTCCTGCTTTAAAAAGCAGCATGTTCAAAACAACAGAGATAGACCAGCAAGACTTACTGAAGAGTGTACTCACATTGAGCTTCATGCAACGTAAACGTACAACATAAAGAGACCTATAAATAACATTCAGATACAGAAGCAGTGTAGATGTCATATTGATTTTAAAGTCGTCTTCAGTAATAAGTATGTGCTGCCTAACCTCAAAAACCTTGAGAGATATTTCTGCACAGGACTAGAAGAGTAAAGCTTACATGTGGTAGATCAATCAAGGACAACTCTTGACTCTGTGTGTCACAAACTGAAGCAACAATAATATGCAGCAATAGACAAGAAACATTTGAGTACAGACTCTGAAAAACCCACTTATGGGCGAACGATCAGCTTTACTCAACTGAATGACACTTTATAAATATTTGCCACCCTGAGGTATTGCAAGGGCTTTATATCTGGTTATACAACACCTTCTGTGCCGACTGCTGCACAGACAGTGACAAGGGCTCACTCTATTCACAAGCTCATTCAGTGTTCACCACAACCAGTCGCTACAATGTGCCAGACTGGAGGAGATGAGGACCAAGTCGTTAGGCCGCACTTTGTCTTGCATCATTACGGTAATGTATGGAACAGGCTTAGTCTTTTAACATTTACAAAGCCCACTGAACACTTCTAAAGTGATTGCTGCTCAGGTGCCAAGAAAGAGGCACCAGAGGGACGATATCAAGTGGCTTGGTAGAATACAAAGAGTTTAAAAATAAAAAAGAAACTTGGTTGCTATGAGTCAATAACCAAACAACCCAATCTCTCCCTCCTTGTGAACTCTTGTTTCTTATGAGATTTTTACTGAAAACACACCAAAACATCTTGCATTAAATATGCTCTGTGCACAAGAGACAAAAAAAGTAGCACCGCCTCAAAGATAGTTACTGTACTCACTAATACCAAAATAGACATTAAAGGGATACTCCACCCAAAAATAAATGATCTCTCATTTCCTAACCCTAATGTATATGACTTTCTTCCTTCAAATGAACACAGACATTTTTAGAAAAATAATCATTGTGTCCATATAAGTCACTTTGAGTCCATATAACACTCGTGAATAACAGCCTCAAAGTTGAAAAATCCATAAGACCAAATTGATGATTCAATGTCTTCTCAAGCAAAGCTAAAGTGGTGTGTGGTCAAAATACTAATATTTTAAACGTTTATATACCTCTATAAATGAACTCTTCTGGCCAACTGTCATTTGTACATTCGTTTGATGTGAACATCAGTACATTGTGAAGCATGATGCAAGCGCACTGTTAAATTCGTAAAAGTAGTGACGGTCCTCTACACTTTCACACTGTTTAGTATTTATTCATATTTTTCTTACACAAAACTCTAGTAAGCTTCAGAAGACATTGATTTATCAGCTGGGGTCTTATAGACTACTGTCGTGTTTGTTTTGTGTGGTTTGTGAAATGCCACCTTTGAGGGTACCAGCAACTTGCATTATTCCTCTTTATAAAATCTACATAGGCATATACAGTGGGGCAAAAAAGTATTTAGTCAGCCACCAAATGTGCAAGTTCTCCCACTTAAAAAGATGGAAGAGGCCTGTAATTTTCATCATAGGTTTACCTCAACTATGAGAGACAAAATGAAAAAAAAAAAATCCAGAAAATCACATTTGTAGGATTTTTAAAGAATTTATTTTGCAAATTATGGTGGAAATAAGTATTTGGTCAATAACAAAATTTTATCTCAATACTTTGTTATATACCCTTGTTGGCAATGACAGAGGTCAAACGTTTTTCTGTAAGTCTTCACAAGGTTTTCACATACTGTTGCTGGTATTTTGGCTCATTTCTCCATGCAGATCTCCTCTAGAGCAGTAATGTTTTGGGGCTGTCGCTGGGCAACACGGATATTCAACTCCCTCCAAAGATTTTCTATGGGGTTTAGATCTGGAGACTGGCTAGGCCACTCCAGGACCTTGAAATGCTTTTTACGAAGCCACTCCTTCGTTGCCCGGCGGTGTGTTTGGGATCATTTTCATGCTGAAAGACCCAGCCACGTTTCATCTTCAATGCTCTTGCTGATGGAAGGAGGTTTTCACTCAAATCTCACGATACATGGCCCCATTCATTCTTTCGTTTACACTGATCAGTCATCCTGGTCCCTTTGCAGAAAAACAGCCCCAAGCATGATGTTTCCACCCCCATGCTTTACAGTAGGTATGGTGTTATTTGGATGCAACTCAGCATTCTTTCTCCTCCAAACACGCAAGTTGAGTTTTTACCAAAAAGTTCTATTTTGGTTTCATCTGACCATATGACATTTTCCCAATCCTCTTCTGGATCATCCAATGCTCTCTAGCAAACTTCAGACGGCCTGGACATGTACTGGCTTAAGCAGGGGGACACGTCTGCACTGCAGGATTTGAGTCCCTGGCGGCGCAGTGTGTTACTGATCGTAGCCTTTGTTACTTTGGTCCCAGCTCTCTGCAGGTCATTCACTAGTTTCCCCCCGTGTGGTTCTGGGATTTTTTTCTCACAGTTCTTGTGATCATTTTGACCCCCGGGGTGAGATCTTGCGTGGAGCCCCAGATCGGGGGAGATTATCAGTGGTCTTGTATGTATTCCATTTTCACGACCAAGCTGCTTACCTATTGCAGATTCATTCTTCCCAGCCTGGTGCAGGTCTACAATTTTGTTTTTGTTGTGCTTTGACAGCTCTTTGTTCTTGGCCATGCTGGAGTTTGGAGTGTGACTGTTTGAGGTTGTGACAGGTGTCTTTTATACTGATAACGAATTCAAACGGATGTCATTAATACAGGTAACGAGTGGAGGACAGAGGAGCCTCTTAAATAAGTTTGTTACAGGTCTGTGAGAGCCAGAAATTTTGCTTGTTTGTAGGTGACCAAATACTTATTTTACCGAGGAATTTACCAATTAATTCTTTAAAAATCCTACAATGTGATTTTCTGGATTTTTTTCTCATTTTGTCTCTCATAGTTGAGGTATACCTATGATGAAAATTACAGGCCTCTCTCATCTTTTTAAGTGGGAGAACTTGCACAATTGGTGGCTGACTAAATATACGTTTTTTGTGGCCCCACTGTATATGGCATGAGGGTAAGAGAATTTGAATTTTTGGGTGGAGGATCCATTTAAAATCAAACCTTGTTATGCTATTTTACTCCTTAAAATTCAACGCTTGAGCAAAGAGCATGTCAAGCTCGTCAAAGCAGAACCAAGTTTACTTATCTCTGGCCACCTTGTGTTGATCTCTATGTGACATACTCTCAGCCGATGCTGTCAGAATAGAAAAGCAGCCAGCATCCTATTTCCCGCATCAGTTTGTTCTTGTGCTGTAAATCTAGCTCCCTGTAATGCTTGTAATGTTATACAGGGTGATCCTGTTCACCGGCAGGCCTGGACACTTATAACTCTCAGCCTCTGGTGTTGGTCAGCTTGGTCCCGAGTTCCTGCCCTTAGGGAGCTTGTCTTTCTAGAAATTGAGCTGACAGCCGGTAGCCCAAGGAAATCAGAGAGTGTGCACGGGATAGACCTGGATAGAGTTATGTGCGGGTGAGATGGGCCTCCGAAAGGAATACAGTGAAACCTTACCTTTGACACCTGACTTAATAGTTCTGGATGAAAAATACATGAGCTAAATTTATGCCAAGAAGAAACTGTGATATGTTAGAATAATTCCATAGAAAACAAGTGTAAATCAAATCAAAAACTGTGTGGAATGGTTATCATGTGGTTTTAGTTAAATACCACTTTGAGACCAAAAATCTATGAATATATAAGGTTCACACACAAAAACTTCCTGTACACGTTCACATGATGGTGCTGAGGAAATGACTAGAGGAAGTGCCCAGTCTAACAAACTTCCTGTCACTATACACTCAGCAATGCACTGAAACACACACAAAGATGTGAGCGTGTTTTGGTATGAGCATGTGCATAATCTAAAGATATCATATCAATATATACTGTATATCAACTGCTGTTTTGCAAAAGCAAATTACATGACAATGAAATAAGCATAATACAGACTGAAAATAATTACCTGATCTAACTCGACCAGAAAAATGTATTAATATATATTAATATATCTTTAACATGATGTCAAAACTAGTCCAAATCCTAAATTTGCTCTACAACCTCAATCACTGCAAATAAATCTTTCTAGACCCCTTCTAGTTTGCCTCTCTTGAATATGGGAGCACAGACACAAAGCAGATATATCTTAGCATGTGTTCCCGCTGCCCGCTGGCACAGGACCTCCACTAAAGTCTCAGCATCAGTCTGCCTGGAGCACTCTCCTCAGAGGCCTGTTTAGTACTGTTAATTCATCCATATGGATGAGATGGTCTCCTGTCGCAGCTGCATCAATGTGGGTCAGGCTGTCACAGAGGCGGCCTAGTTTCAACTACCTGTGCCACTTTTTTTAGTGGGATCTGTCAGAGCTCCAGGGTAGGAAAGATCAAGGTGACTAGACTAAATTAGTAACTTTGTGGTTCCATACACAGTTTAGGTGAAACTGAGAATGTGTTGGAGCCTAAATCCACCCATATGACGTAACCACTGATGTCAAACATACTGGTACTTTGGTATCTAGTCATGCTTAGAAATAGAACGCATAGAAAAATGCTGGGTGAAAGTTTGCCTTTATGCATACGCTACCACATTGACAATGGACAGTTTTTTTAGTCTGCAAATTCGCTTATTTGTACAATTATTATAATTTTTTTCACTCTGTCCATGCAGTAACACAAACTAAACTTTTGCAGACTAAATTGTCCTTGCATATAATATATGTATATATACTGTGTATGTGTATGTATATATAGCATATATAGTGCCATGCTCTTGCTTTAATGAAATATGAATCACTAAAATCTCTGCTCACCTCCTCAATGTAACTCTCCATGAAGGATCCACGAAACATGGCTGCCATCCAATCACAGCTTGAGATGAGCAGTGGCTTGTGGGCTGGCAGATATCCGTCGTCCAATCGAAACACCACATCTAAAACCGGGAGGAAAAGAGCACACAGCTCGGCGTGTGTCACAGAGTCGAGGCTACAGAGGGGGAGACAGGCGGACGGACAAACACAGAGACAGACGAAGAGACAGATAGACACATAGACCAATAATAAATAGACAGATTGACAAGGCTAAGGATAAGAAGACAGAAAATGTGAAGGGAAGGCCAGACTGGGACCATATAGTGGGCAAATTTATTTAAGCAGCAAATTCTTTAGCGACTGACATGGATTGACTCCACAAGTTCACTGTGGCTTAACTTTGTTAAAAAACAGATGATGTTGGACAGGTTGTTTAGCAGTATGCTGTGGGTATCAGGAGGGCATGATGGGAAAAAAGCTCCTAATTCAATTCAATGTAGATTTCTACTAAATCTCTAATGATTCAGTTTATAAACTTCTGCATACCCATAGGGAATGTACAAGTAGTCTTCAGGCCACAATGGAGATGAAAAACGTTCTGTTTTTCAAACATGATAGAAGCACCTTCATGGTTGGGTAATGAGTTTATGACAATTGCAGATGATGCAATGAAATTAACAGGTGTAAGTGGAGAATAAAGGAGTGTTGAAAAAGGTTAATTATGACAAACATGCACACAACACACGAGACATGACATCAACAGAGAGTAAGCGACACAGAAACCACAAAGCAGAAAAGCAAACACGTCCACAATATGCAAATATTCACTGACAGCAATGAAGGGATATTTTAAAGCACTCCACTGGGTATTTCCTTAAAAACAACAAAGAGACTGAATGAAGGAAAGGAAAAACAAATGGACTGTTCTAGAGTATGAACTATTCTATTTCAATTCCACTGAATTCTGGAAATAGAATTGAAAATAGAACTCATGAGACTTAAGTCAATGGTGTCACTTCAAAAGCCTTTAGAATGTGACACACTGACAAGTAATAGAAATTAACTACCCAATAACACCAGAACTTCCTGAAGAGTCTGCACTAAACAAATTAGGACAGTTAATTAGACAAAAAAATCAGTGAGAACCGTCCATTCATTTATCATTCCCTCAACAACAGCAGCTTTTAAGTTGCTTGGTAAAGGTTATTTTTGTTTGGAGAAAAGGCTTGATTCAGCTTCTCAGTGTAAAAGGATAGAACAACAGATAGCAGGGTAATTTATCAGGATACGATAATTACAATTTGCCAGGACATTTGGGTCACATTTGGGTTTCCTTGTATGCATTGTGTTCTGGTTGTTAGATAGATCCGACATGAATGCTTCTTCACATAGAATTCTATATAATACATAATGTTTGACCCTGATTTCAGATTGCCTACCAGCAAAGGTGCCCTTGCTCAGGCACTCTTTGATGCGGTTGGCACGACGCACATGGAAGGCTTTGGTGATCTCTTGGTTCATGAAGCTCTCACGGTTCAGGACGTTGGCCACCATCATACGAAGGTCGAAGACCTCCAGAAGCTCGGCGATGGTGGCCACCTGCATCAGATCCCCACGTGTCTCATCCAGGTGACCCGTATAAAGGTACTGCAGCACTGCCTGAGAAAGCAGAGTTAACAGGGATAACAGATAATTTTACACTGTCATAGAAACTTCATAGATATATCGATTGAGAATCTTATTAAACATGCTATCGATCGTGTCACTTAAGTTTGTTCTTACCTGGAAAGGCCCTTTCTGAATAAGATCATCCATTGACACTACTGTCATGAGTCTCGGCCGACCTGTCACAGGGTCATCCACCATCTCTAGGTATACCCCCAAGAAACCACGCCCCCATCCCAAAAGAGCACGGCCTGCTCCCAGGGGTCCTATAGAGGGCTGGCCCCTGGCAGGCAGAGCATTATCGCTCTGTGAAGTCCTCAGTGAGCCTTGCTGTAACATGAGCAGCCTATCTGAACCCCTAGTGCCTCCTTCACCCTCCTTATCAATGTCCAGGCTCTTGGTACGCCCAGCCTGCTCTTTGGCTCCTCTTCGGCTTTGTTCCTCTTCCTCGCTTCCCTCTGAGCTCTCCTCGCCCTCCTGCTCCATCCCTGCCTCTCCAAGATCCATAGTGAAAAGGTCATAGAACTTTGAGCAGGAAGTGGCCAGGTACACCTTATGGGCAAAGACATGAGTGGCCCCGGCCTGGAGGAGAAACAGGACGTCTGCACACAACGGTTGGCAGAAAAGAGAGTCTGGACCTTCTCCATCAATGGAAGGAGGATCAGGGATGCCCACCACAGGTCGTGGTGGTCTGGGAGGAAGAAAGGGGGCCTGGAGGAGGGGACGCTGAACCTTCTTTAGATGGGACTTCCAGAACTGAAGGTGGCGTCGAGAGATGAGCGCAGCACGGATAGCATTGTCAAACACATCCTTTACACCGAACTGAGCGACAATGCTTGTTTCATAGTATGGAATGCCAAGTTCCTTAGCGACCTCATGGCCTCGTTCTGGGGGAAGAATGTCTGTGGGCTTGATGGGTCTACGAGGAGAAAGTTGAAAAAAAGGAAAGCATTATTAAAGCCAGACAGAATATATACACTACCATTCAAAAGTCTGGGGTCTGTAATATTTTTTTAAATGAAAAAAAAAAGAAAGTTTGGGTGGTCTGTTATGCTCACCAAGGCTGCATTGATTTGATCAAAATACAGTAAAAACTGTAATATTGTTTTGTGAAATATTATTACAATTTAAAAGATGTGTTTTCTATTTTAGTGTATTTTCAAATTGAAATAAATTTTGAGCAGCCAGTTCTCCAGCCTTCAGCCTTCTACCAAAAATCTTCAGTTTTAGATGATCCTTCAGAAATCATTCTAATTGCTGATTAGCTGCTCAAGAAACATTCTTCTTTTAACTGTTCTCTATGATAAGTGTAAAAAAAAAGTGTTTTTTTTGCTTAATATATTTGGTGAAACTGTAATACATTGTTTTGGATTTTTTGAAAGTTTATTTATTGTGCTAGAAACTCTTTTGTAACATATAAGTCCTTTACTGTCACTTTCAGACACAGAGAAAAAGTTCATTTAATCATTTTGAGTTTACTGCATCCTTGCTGAATAAAAGTATTCATATTTTAAAAGTATCAAAAAAAATAATTCTTACTGACCCTAAACTTGAACGATGGTGTAAAATATATCTGATTCTTTTTCATTTTCTAGATTTTTAAAAAAGTTATTTATAATACATAATCAGATTTCTATTCTATGTAAATGTATCCATTTTGTCAATCTAAACTATTACAAAACTGATTTATAGATATATGTTGAATGATATTAGGGCCAATATTTTTAATTAAAGGGATGCCATAATAGCAACAGACTATGAATTTAGATTGGCCTAAGTTATGAGGAATAGCAAAGATGTTTAAAACAGAAAGAATAACTAATTACAAATACTGCCATGAATTTCAATAATTATTTAACAAACTATACAAACAGCAGCAGCAACATGCCGCTGGGAGACTTTTGTCCCAATTCTGAGGGTCTATCTTGAACTTTTCACTTCAAAATAAAAATGTTTGTTCACATATAAACCTAAATGAATTACTATGTCCTCAAATCCATTATTAACAATAAACACAGAAAATTTCTAACAGCTAAAATAAATTACATTTGCAGAACTGACTACAAACGTAAAAGCACAATAACAATACAATAACCCTCGCAAAACGGAAGCCCCTGAAAACTTTTCATGCTGAAGTTTAATAACAGAATATGTGCTACGAGTGGGTGTAGGATGTGGTCCGTACTTGGCCAGAGGCCGGCGAGCCCTGTTAACAGCGTCCAGATCAGCATAGCGCAGGTCCAGCTGGCAGCCCACCAGGATGATCGGGGTGCGGGGGCAGAAGTGCTTGATCTCAGGGAACCACATGGTACGAACATGGCGCAGGGAGTTCGGATTGGCCAAAGAGAAGCACAGCACTACCACATCTGATCTAAACACACAAAGAGAAAGAAATCGGTTTATTTTAAGAGAATACATCCGAAGAAATCATGTAATAGGCAGGAAATTGGCAAACCCTGGACACTAATCATCCTACACAGAGTGGACAGTGAATCACTGTTTTTGGAATAAAAACTGTGAAATGCAACAAATAATCATAATCAGTCTTTCGTGAAATGAAAACCGTGGTAAGACCATTTTCCCAGAGGCATGAACAAACTTCATAAAGAAACAGTGAGTGAGCGAGCAGCCAAATATATTAATGATTGTTAGATTGTGTGTGTATTAATGCATGTGTGCTCTTCCAGTGAATGTGTGAGCACATAAGGTGTTGTGCAAGTCATTAAAGCATCTCGTCTGACTCAATAACCAGCGCTGGTCGTATAATAGCGAGATGTCCGAGCATGTCATATTTCACAGCTGCACTCACAAGCTCATCATGTGAGACCAGCATACACAAGAATGACTAATGGAGCACCGCATTGTTGTTGAAATGTAAACAGACTTGGTCTAGCAGATTTTATCACAGTTATGCATTTACATGGTGCTCATGTGCATGTTTATAGATATAATATGACAGCCAATGTTTCTCAGACAACATTTCTAAGATATTTTCTAAAGTTATAATCTTTCTAGAAAATACTTATTGACAAATAAAGTGAAAATCTAGAGGTACTTTCTCGAAAAAGTTGTTTTATTATTGGCAAACACCTCATGTGTGATGATTAAACAAAGGAATTTCCTGAAAACATACAATTACCAAAGTGGACCATTATAACATGTTTACTTCCTTTGGAAATACTTGATTTTTTCCATGTATGGTAATGTTAGCATTGCAATAGGATTGCCCATATTTGCCCATTCCCATGTTTTTGAAAACATTATGAAAGCGATTCCAATGATATCGTTCCTCTAGTTGTGATGTGGACTCTGCTATTCTCAGAACCATTTTTAAAACAATATCTTTATTGTTATAGTTATCATGCTTAATGTGAATGGGCCTTAAGTCTCTTTACTAAACTAAGACACACTAAAGTATATGTGCAAATAAACCTACAGTCTCCAGGGGTCAAAGTCGACATCCCAGTGTCTGTGTTTCTGCTGGTGTGTGTATGTGGGAATGGGAATGTTTGCAAGAATATGTGGAAATGGGTCAGAGTTAAGGCAAATAAAATAACAAAACACAGACTAACACATTTGCAGATCTATCCACAACCATTCACCATCTCTCAGTGAATAATAACCACTTGTGCTGTAGAAGCGAGTGCTGAGGGTCATAAAGGACTGTGTTATGTAATCAGTGCGTGTGGTGTTCTGTAGAGATATGTAGAGCATGTCTAAGTTCAAACTCCTGACTGCGTGTCTGCTTGACTACACTAGTGTAAACAGTGTCTTGATCACAGACACATTTAAATATATAAATAAGTCTAAACATTCTGAGAACAACAAAGAAGACAAAAAGCATAGTACACTGATGGTATAACACGGTAATTTACCACTGATTTACCAATCTGTTCAAAATGACCTTTTTGTATATATGCATGCATAATGCATATATTTATGTATAAATATGTGTTAGCCCATGGGAGCAGGGCTTCCCCGCTGAGTCATGGTTCCTCCAGGGATTTCTAAATGTTTCACAATGTGTTTTGTCAATTCCCGTTCACAAATAATTAATGGCCTCAGCTAGGCTTTGATGAACATTTTCAAGAAACGTTAAATGTGTCTGTGTGGGTGTGTATTTAGCTTAAGTAATAGACACCAGGGGTGAAGGTCACCCGATTTTGTGTTTCCATAACAGGGCACCACCATTAATAGTGCTTTATCAGCTGACTGCATCTGCCTCAGTACTGTGCACACACACTGGACGTGTCTGATCTCACAGACACACATCCTGTGGATTCATTCACACAGATTTCTCTGTCTTCCGCTCTCTTTCTCTCTGTCTGCCACACAAGTACATACTACAAACACACCAAATTCACAATGCTATTACATTGTTAAATTATTGGATGAATTATATAATCAAAACCTTAGTTGTCAGGACCTCTTAGTCTACCAAGTACACTGCTGTTCAAAAGTTTGGTGTCAGTAAGATTGAAATGAATACTTTTATTCAGCAAGGATGCAATAAATTGATCAAAAGTGACAGTAAAGACATTATACAAAAGATTTCTATATCAAATAAATGCTGTGCTTTTAAACTTTTTATTCATCAAAAGTTCATCAAACCACAAATATGTAAAACAGCACAACTGTTTTTAACAATGATCATAATAAAAATTAGCAAATCAGCATATTAGAATGATTTCTGAAAGATCATGTGAAGCTAAAGAATGGAGCAATGGCTGCATTTTTCAAAAACATTAAGACATTTTACTGACCGCAAACCTTTAAATGGTAGTTTATCTGATGTGTGGGTATTTTGTGTGGTCAAAGATCTGAGCTGGTAACACAAAATGCCACAGGTTAATAGCATTTACTGAAAAACACTTATGATTAAGAAAAATGTATTTGAGGGAATCTCATACATCTGCTAAAAAGTAGGGATGCACCGATACACTTTTTCCAGTACTCGCCCGATACGATACTTTTATTTTTGGTACTTGCCGATACCGAGTACCGATACCAATATTTTCATTGCATTTGTAAATTTTTTAAACATTGGATACAGAAACCAAAAGAGTATGTATAATGTTAGTTGGTTAACTTCATTTATCAAATAGATACAGTCAAACCAAAAAACCAAACCAAAATGTATTCAGACACCTTCTCACATTATCACAGTTTATTCGCTATTGTTTAGAAAATGGTAATAAAATATGACAAGAACTCAGAGTTACACTGTGTCAGAACAAATTCAGCTTGATAATGTCAGATAACTTTGATAGAAAGGTATGTAATGGATTACAATAAACCAAAAATTATTCATACAGCTGTCAATATATACACAACTATCAATACTTTGTCGGGCAACCCTTAGCCTTAATGACAGCCTGTAGTCTCCTGGGCATGCTGTCATCCAGGTTCATGCAAACCTGAACTCCAATGTTTTTCCCAGACTCGGTCTGAATAATATTTGGACCCAAAATTTGTATCAATTTTACTGGTAGTCAACTGTATGAAGAATTTTTGGGTATAAAATGTCACAGTTTACTTTATTTTGCTATCCTCGCCTTATATTTATGAACTATAGTGTCCTGCACCCACTAGTAAAAAAATCTAAAAAATTATATCTGGTCTCTGAATAATTTTTGGTTTGACTGTATATCCTTCGGTTATTTTCACACTTAATTATGCCCATTAAAATGTATTTTACAAGTTTTTGTTACTTTCACTGTTCATTTTTTTGCTCTATGGTACATCATCTTTCATTTAATAGCATTAGAGCGCTCCAGCAGGCTTAGTATTACTGTATCCGTCTTTGCTGGTATTTGTAATATGCAGGTGCAAACCACCGCTCTAACATCTCCTAACTGTGACCATTTCATAAATAGAAGTCGCCTGTTTCATCTGAAACGTGCAGCGATTATGTTCAAACGTGGTCACTCATATAATGCAGAAGAAACACTCATGAAAAGCAAGCAAAACAAGCGCATACGCGCAACGTATTTGTACTGGGTGCGAATGAGAGGAAAAAAAAGAAATTACCAGTACAGCCGTAGCGCATGTGCACAGGCTGTTAGTGTTCACTTTCGCAAGATGTGGTATTATTAAGGGTGGAAAATGAAATGACGTTCTATTGAATGACCTATAAATTGTATTATATACGATTAGTTTTAATCCAAATGATGAGTGCGAAGTGAAAAAAATCAATAAAAAAAGATCACACAACGAAGTGCGCGCACCTCTTCTCTCTCTCTTCTCCCCATCCTCCCTCCCTACCATTAAGTAACTTGTGCATTGTTTCACTTACATCTTTTTTGACATATCTGACCGAACTACAAACTTTCCAGTGATGTCTGTGAGAAAGGGATATTCACTCGACAAGCTCGCACATCTGCGCCGCCGCACGCTCAATCCACTCAGCGTGCTTGCGTTTCAACTCGTGCACATCAGCTATACAGGCATTAATACTGAATATTTTATATTCATTGCATACATATACTTCGTAGACAGCCTTAATCTCTAATAACTCCATTCTGCTGTCTGTTGTCAGGGTTTCTTTGTCTGAATATGGCACTTATCACATGCTGTGTGGTATCAGCGTTTGGTATCGGGGCATTTTAACGAGTACGAATACGAGTACAGGAGCTCAGTATCGGGCCCGATACCGATACTGGTGCATCTCTACTAAAAAGTATTTAAAAATTACTCTAATTGCATCAGATATAGCATAATTTGTTTGCAGATGCCATGTCATTTGATATTGTGCATTTAATGCAACGAGATTCCTATATTTGAAGTGTGACTTAGATGTCCAAATACTTCTGGGAAGCACTGTAAGAATTTAGGAACAGTGTCAATCTCCCTCATTCTCTGACCCCATCTCCCTTTTTGGCTCAGCGGCTACTGTGATCTGCTGCACTGGCCTGAGCCAAAGCACCACTGCTGATCCACTGATCCTCCGCTACGCTGAGAATAAAAGCCTCCACGCAGTGCTCTTCGGCTAGGCTTAAAGCACATTACCTTCACAGCTGGGAGGATCAGGGCAATAACCAAACCTTGGCAGGGCAACACATGCCACAGCCAATAGTGGAGAGACACCAGAACAAACGGAAGATTGATCTGAGGAACTGTATTGTGGGACGTCAAGTGTTTGTGTATCAAGGGGTTTAGTGTGCCATGGCCTAGTGGTTAACACACATGCCATGACACTATGAGTTCAAATCCAGCTCCATTTTGTGTAACTGACCTGCCATAAGCGAAGCGTCTATCTTTGTGATGATCTCCAAATGTGTCCCACAGCCTGAGGGAAACACTGACCTCGTCCACCACATCTCGTGACCTCTCCAGCACCTAGACAAAACACTTTTGTTTAATTGTACCAGTACACCAATGCAAACACATTATATTCATACTACTGTGCAATGTAATACTAAGTAAATAAAATTTTAAATACAATTCTTATTTTAAATATTTTATTAGTATATTTAATTTTATATTAGTTTTAATGAGTTTAATATGTATAACTGCACCAAACACGGACAAATCAATACAAATAAATTATATATCTCACAAAATGTGTTACTGTATAAATACACTGCTGTTCAAAAGTTTGGGATGTAAGATTTTTTATGTTTTTTTAAAGACGATTCTTTTTCTTATAAAGGCTGCATTTATTTGATTAACAATACAGCAAAAAACAGTGATATTGTGAAATATTATTACAACTTTAAAATAACGGTTTTCTATTTTAATATATAAAAAGTAATTTATTCCTGTGATGAAAAGCTGAATATTCAGCATCATTACTCCAGTCTGCAGTGTCACATGATCCTTCAGAAATCATTCTAATTTATAAACAAATATGCTGATTATTATTAATGTTGAAAAACCAGTTGTGCTGCTTAATATTTTTTTTGGAACCTGTGACACTTTTTTCAAGATTCTTTGATGAATAAAAAGTAAAAAGAACAGCATTTATTCATAATATAAATCTTTTCTAACAATATAACTTGTTACCATCACGTTTTATTCATTTAATTCATCCTTGCTAAAAGAAATGATTAATTTCTTTAAAAAAAAGAAAAACAATTACTGACCCCAACATTGAACAGTAGTGTATAATGTTACAAAATATTTATTTTTTAAATTAATGCTGTTCTTTTTTTTTTTTTAAACTGTTTCCAACATGCATAATAAATCAGATTATTAGAATTATTTCTGAAGGATCACATGACACTGAAGACAGGAGTAATGATGCTGAAAATTTAGCTTTGCATCACAGGAATAAATTATGTTTTAAAATATATTAAAATAGTAAACCAGTATTAAATTGCAATAATATTTCATAAAATAATTTTTTTTCTGTATTTGATACATAATGGCAACTTTGGTGAGGAAAAGGGACTTCTTAAAAACATTAAAAATCTTAGGATCACATCTTTGAATTGTAGTGTATACATTACATATATGTGTGTGTGTGTGTGTATGTCTGTTTATTTACTTATATTTTACAATACATACCAATACATACCCCCCCTCTTTTTAACTATTTTATATAAACTAAAGTATATAAATACACTCGTTAAACAGGTTGTACTCCACTGTAATGTTTATATGTATTTTTCTATCTGACTGTAACTTTTCCATTACAATGTCAGACTTCTGGCAAATGAGATGTACATTATTTATGTCAACACTCAGTGCTCTTCAACATGTACACAATATGCCAAAGGTCTGCCCACCTCCTGGCACACACGGTATTGGTCGATTGCCCAGACAGTTGGCACATGGGTGGCAAGCAGCTGGTACTGAGTAAGGGTGGTATTGCAGGCACGGGCACAGATCAGTCGGGTCTTGCCCACCGCGTTATCACCCACCACCACACACTTTATGGTCTCCACATTAGGTCGCTCATAATCTGTGTCTATATCCATGGAGAGGGCCCTGAAAGACAGAGAAGAAGAGAGATAATTTCAGTGATGATAATCATCATTGCATTGATGAAAAACATGACAAAACTCACTTTCTTAATAGATTACCATTTATGTTTAAAGGGGTCATGTGATGCTTTTTTAAAGATCATTATTTGGTGTATTTGGTGTAACAGAATATGTTGAATGCGTACGTTCAAAAAAACACATTATTTTTAAATAACGTACATTATTGTAGGGGCTCCTCTATGCCCCGCCTCTCTCTAACGCTTCGTTTTCTACATAGTCCCTCCTTCCGACAAGCGCAGTCTGCTATGATTGGCCAGCTGACCCAGTGCATTGTGATTGGCCGAACACCGCAAGCACTTGTCGGAAATGTAACTCCCCTGACCATAATCGCGAGCTTCATCTTTCAAAATAAATGTAAAGACAGAGCCCGAAAGGGGAACACAGTCGCGTGACAGACACAGTGATATGTGTTTGCAGTACACAAGTCACGTTAAGACAGTTGACTCCACTGTGATGTGACCCTCTTTCTCTCGCTCTCTCTCGCGCTCTCTCACTCTCTCTCTCTCTCTCGATCTCTCTCGCTCGCGGCTCTCTCTCTCGCTCTATCGCTGCGACTTGACGCACACACACACACACAGACACACACCATGCGCAAAACTCCGCATTTGAGTAGTCAATAGCAAATACTTAAACTACTAACAAAACATGTAGCTGATTCAGAAGAGCCAGAGGTAATAGCAAAGCTCAGAAGTTACTCCTCTATAGGTTCACGAAGCGGTCGTACATAAAATGCATTGCTGTTCTGTTGTAATTGATCTTAAAGATTCCTAAATGCATCTTCTTTCGGAAGGCCAAATAATGTGCTTTTGCTTTCGTACTGAAACACAGCGTCTCCCTGACATAGCTGCTTCAACACTAACTGCGGTTACTGAAACCACGCCTTCTTTCTTTGCGTGCACATTTGGGCCGCATTATGCTAATATTGCCACATAGTGAGGTAGATATGTCGGGGCGTGTTAGAACGAGCTGTTTTAGGGGGGCGTGGCAGAGTCTTAACTTGATAAAGAATATCTCTTTGGGTTTAAGACTTAAGTCTTTGCAACTTTAGGGATCTTATCTGTGCACAATCAGCTTGTAGCACTCCAAAGAGAAAGGAAAACTTGAAATTGCATCATATGACCCCTTTAACTTAGAAAGAATAAAAAAATTATAATAACAAGAGTTACAAAACATTCAATTCGGTCCATTCACTGTGGTGACTCAAATCAACGTCCACAATAATGAATGGCGTCATCAATACTGACTGCTCATTCACCAAATGCTCAAAGTTTAAAGAAAAAGCTATTTCTGTCTGAGGAAGGAACAACAAAGACAGCCAACACAGTTCTGCACTTGGCTGTACAGTGTTTCAAAGTGTTCGAGTTTCAAAGTCAATGTGAACAAGTGCATCTAGCGCATTTTTTGTTGTTTTTTTGAAAGTCTCAGAAGAATCCACCTGAAGCTAACTCAATGTTGATTTGTATGAGAGAACACAGCTAAACCAGACATCATTAATACACATGCTTTTCCCAGGATACTGAAACAAACAGCGTTAACACAAACACTCACATAAACACTGACTTAAAGTATCAAGACTGCAGCTCTCTGCAGAGAAAAGAAGAAAATAAAAACAACTCTGCTCAGGGATGCAGCTGAAACAAACCATTAGGAGACCCGCGTGCCAACACATATGACTGTAACTTAATATCCATGACAACTAGCAAGTTCTCTTTTAGGTTCAAACAAAAACAAGCAATGTGAGATTGCTTTTTTTCCCTAAAACAATAACAGATTTCTGTTGCGTAATGAATGTAGACATTTGTTCGACAAGCTGAACTGCCTTGCTTCAGAGTCACATAAATTTAAGCATGTGAAAACAAGAATCAATATTAACACACCACTATAATAAAAGAGGCCATATGAAATTAAATACAAATGATTTTGGGAACCGTAACTCCTCTGTGGCTTTAAAAGTGGATTGAATTACCCTTGGTAAATGCACTAAAAGTGTACTGAGCCGCACAAATCAATTAGCTTTCCTGGAAACAATAAAGAATTTCCTTGAATAAACACACAGGCAAAACCCTTGGCCAACTAAGAGCAGTGTATTCTTTTGATACAGCTAAAGTGATACAGCTATCTACATTACAAGCCGTTCTGAGCTCCGCTGTCCAAGTCAGCTAACGTTCCATAAAAAGAGTTCATGAAAGATTAATGGAGCCACTGTTTATTGTTCCACTGACAAAGACGTCACACAGTTCTGGCCTCCAATGACATACTGGGGTCGAAAAATGATTCTCATTCATTCAATTCATTTTGAGTAGCAATGTGCCAATTCTGACCAAGATTAGCAAACTCAAAAACGGCCCGTAATAGGTCAAGCGACGTTTTATCTAGAGCAGCGGTCCTCAGTTAATTCCTCGTGAGGGGAATGTAACAGCCAGCTTTGAGGTTTTGGATCAGTGAAGGAGGTTTCAGAGAAATGTCAGTGGTAAGGGTGCTCTAGAGGAAGCTTCTTTCATAGGTTACATTACAATGGTGGCACAACGGGCTGATGAAGCTGAGCTGTAAATGTTACTACATCTTTGTGTTACCTAACAGTAATCTTTATAACTGTTCTGTGAGAGTCATCAACATTTATAGAGGATGTTATAAAGGTGAAGATTATTATGACTGCATATTAAAAATGCTAAAATGATTAAAAACAAATTAGCGGGGAGACCTAACTCTAATTTTTAAAGAAACAGACTTGAGCATGTTTTCTCACCGTGCAAAAAGTAGGGTGGTGGGTACAGAGATGAGAGTGCAGACTTGTGCAAAATGTTTCCACTATTTAACTCTATTTGAATATGTTTAAAAAAGCTACATTATCAACTTCTATACATTCAAGGGATATTTTATTGAAAAAAGACTTATGTTACCACAGATTTCTATTTCAAATAAATGATGTTATCTTGAACAAAGAATTCTGAAAAAAATGAATCACGTATCATTTCCACAAAAATGTTAAGCAGCACAAATATTTTCAACACTGATAATAAGAAATGTTTCTTGAGCACCAAATTAGCATATTATAATGATTTCTGAAGGATCGTGTGACACTGAAAACTGGAGTAATTCAGCTTTGAATCACAGGAATAAATTACATTTGAAAATACATTTATTATTTTAATGGATTCTAAAAGTTGTAAAATCAAGTAAATGCAGCTTTGTTGAGTAAAAGAACAGAAGTGTAATATAACTGATATTCATTAAACAAACAAAAAAAAGTTTGATCCACAGAAGAAAGAAATTCTTAAATGATTTAAAGGGATAGTTCACCCCAAAATTAAAATTGAGGTGGACAATCCTAATTGAGATTGTAGACAGAGTGTCAATGGTTCATTTGAGAGATAGGTGGCGGGAAGCAGTATAGTATCGGCAATTCGGCCAGAAAAGCAAGAAGAAGAAGAAGAAGAACGGCGCGGGGATCAGGATAGTTCGGACATTGCGGTGAATCATAGGTAAAAAAATGATATAAATACTGTTCAGTTTCTTGCACAGACCAATCGTTTCGTGTCTTTACACATCAGTGTATGGTCACGAGCCGCAGGGTTTAATTTGTTTTTGTTTGTGTATGTTTTTTTGACTCTCAAAGCCGTGATTCCCATTCACTTCCATTATATGAGTGACAGACTGCAACGGTTTGAGTTAAAAATTTCTGTTTGTGTTCTACTGAAGAAACAAAGTCACCTACATCTTGGATGCCCTGGGGGTAAGCAGATAAACATCAAATTTTCATTTTTGGGTGAACTATCCCTTTAATCAAAATGAGGGTGATTAAATGACGACAGAATTTACATTTTTTCAGGAACACTTGGTGAGAATGTCTACAAACCAAGTATACACTTTCCTTTTGTGACACACACAAACACAACAAAAAAATGTGTATAATAAAAGCAATGATACCAGAGACATGGTGTCTCATGAAGCTTTTAGCAGAGTCAGTTGAGTGAGTCAGTGTTTTGTCATGGGGAATGAGATGAGCAATGTGCCACACTAACACTTGTTTTAGTGACAGGCAGTGATAGAGACAGTGGGAGGCAAGGTCTGAGAATGAGCGAGAGGGAAAGAAAGAGAGAGATGAGACGCGTGGCAGACGCCCACTCCATTCACAAACACTGTACAGCCCCCACAACAGTTCGTCTGCTTGTATTCAGTCCTGCCAGCCTCAGTGTGTGTGTGTATCTGAATATGTAGGTAGATAGAGAGAAGAATATCATGGCAAATGGACCAACTACAACCCACAAGCAAATATGACAGTTAACGAACAATAAACTTGCTAGGCTATAATAACTTATTATTGTACTCTCAAGCTTTCTTTCTCCACATGTCTTGTGGCAACCACTAAAACTGAAGTATGGATTCAATCTAAATATTTTGAGGATCTCCTCATGAGATAAATAATTAAAAAAAAACTGAAAAAAAATTTTTTCAGTAAGTTTGACTGTCCTTTCCCTCTCTGTACATCTGTCTTTCTAGACAGCCGGGCAACAGAGACTTGCTCACCCCTCCTGCACTGTATGTGTGTGTTACATAACAGATCCAGTGGCAAAGGCTGCTCTCTCTGCTGTCACATAACCAGAATTCACGACTAACCCTTGCTCTTAGAGAGTACCTGCAAACCCTTTTCTTGAAACACTGAAAAAAAAAGAAAATATCCAAATATACACACTAAATCAACCCTAACCGTATAAACACACACACTGGATGTTAACCCCCTGCCTGTCATAGTGACCTAATTTCTGTAGTTTCCGCCAATGCTTCATGCCAAGTGTTTTGCCCCTGAGCGTGTCTGCATGGGTGTTTATAAAGGCATATTTATAAGCATTTATAGAGGGGACATGCAAAGACAGGCTCTGCCATGAGGGTAGACGACTTATGTAACGCGGTGGTCTCCTGCCTGCTGCCAGTAAACAAGTTAATGTAGAGCAGCGTGTTGCTGCGCACCAGATTTGACACAGTATTTCCCAACCGTTCCAAAATACTGTTCTCTGGTAAACACTGAGCTAACCAATGCACCACCGCAGCGTAGCACCTTGGAGTGTCTTACTCAACATGCCTCTGAACTGCAAAGAGTCAAAGTCGTTTAGTGGATCGATCCCATTTTATAGCTGGGCCACAAAGTCGTTCAGTGCTGAGTCCTCCGGATCAGAGAATGAGTTAGATCCTTCTCCTCAATGCCATCAGTCCCTGGGGAGTAACAGAGGAATTAACCACTGAAACACTGGGAGAGTTACTACTGTGTCAGCATGTCCGATAGCGGTTTCAGTGAAACACATTAAGGGCGTTTTATTTACTTCACATGCAGTGGTGACAAAAAGTGACTGACTGGATGCTTAAGTCACATTTAATGTATGAATGTCTTTGCATTTTATAACAAAATAACAAACCAAGCAGAAATTATTTAAAAGAAATATACCACATATACAAATTTTATAGCAAAACATTAGACAAAAACTAGTTTGTTAGGTTTCAAATGATTAAGTGCACTTGGGTCAGGCATTCCTTATTACAACATGTCACCCATTCAAATCAGAAACATGACACAGAAGTAGCCTAAAAAATAAAAAAATTAAAAGGTTTATATTATGGACAATAAATCCAAACAACTAAATTCAAAATGCTGCAAATTATTCATTTCTATATATGTGGTGTCAAAACTAAATGTTTGTGTTATATAAAGCAAAGTGTGAAAATCAAGTGATTAACTTTACACTTGTTGTCTGTCAGCTGTTTCGTACATCACACCTTTAAACTGATTAAAAAACAGCATGTAAAATTTAAAATAACTTGCATAATATTTCATTATAATTAATTACAAGGTTTTTGCTCACTGATCCCTATATATTATATACAGTATATTTATAGATATATAATATATTAATTATACTTTCATCATTGTGATACTTCCAAGTCCACTTGAACTTAGGGCACATTGAACTACACTTGTGGATACTCTGCTCAGAGATCTGGGTGAACTTGAGGAGAACTGACTTCATACATGTATTAAAAATCCCCTTTAAAACCAGTTGGTTACAAGTATGGCTCAGAATAAAAAACTGCATATTTTTTTTACACATGCCACATGGTTTGATATTTAGTCATCTAATATTTTGTTATATTAGTTGGAATTAAATGTCCAAAAGTGTCCAAAAACTTTTTGGGCGCAATATATACCATCTGCTGGTATTTTCCCATGATCCTTGAACTGATTGCAACTGCAGTCTACTCACACTTATGCTGTTCATGCTATACGGTCATGTCAGCAAGAACAACAATTTACTGTAATTACACAGCGAGACGTGCAAAAGTCAAGATGATTCATAACAAAGTGACCCACAAATTAAGTCTTAAGCAAGAGTTTAACTATTTAACACAGTGGCCCACATGGACTACAGCGTCATGAGTCCTATGGACCTAAGCTGTCATGTGCACTATAAATATAACCATACCTTTACTCTTGAGAGCAAACTCAGCAATGAGAGACTCATTAAAATCAGCCATGGAAAAAGCTAAGGCTTCAGCTCTCAATGGACCCGCTGAAGTGAATGTTTTCAAACAGTGTTGATAGTGGTGGTTTATCTGAGATCACTTTTGCTATGGATGATTGCTTAGCATTTATATTTGTATTATGTTTATCAACACATGTCACTCTGATCAAATATTGTCAGATAAGTTAAGCATATGAAAACAGCTGGTTACAAGTTGTAATATAGAATGTGAGTCACAGCAAAAGAGAAAGCACACTACAATTGTCTTATCAAGTGCTGAACAGCATGACAGAGCAGGATGTTCACTGCAGTACGTAATGAGTGTGTAGCAGCAGTTTATTGCTGACATGTAATGCTTGAACAATATAACAGTCACATCATAAAACAATGATTGCTGAATCAGCAAAAGACTAAAACGCTTCACTTTATCCCTTGATTATAATGGACAAAGAGTCAGTAAGATCTCACAATAGCATTAGCGGGAGAGCTTGGCTCATGCCTACAAAGAAACAAACAATAAAAACTTGCACCATGGTGGAATTTAGGAGAATTCAAATGCTCAAGATATTTCCTGCGATTAGATCAGGTGTAAAGGCATTGTGTTAAACGTGTAGGGGCCGCCATTGACAAACCCCCATTCATACTTCTAAGAAGCCCTAATTCAGCACCCATTCAGAATGAGCTTCATTGAGAAACATAAACCAGTGGTGAATTCTCTCAGTAAGAGGATTTCTCGCTTTAAGAGGAAACGGACTGCCAGTGAATGAAATGTGAGTTCATATAATACAGAGAGAAAAAGATGCAAGAAAAGGTGAGCCAAGCCCATGCTCTCCATCGAATCAAAGTGTGCAGTGGGAAATGAAATCATACACACACAGGGGAAAAAAATGATTCTATGAAGACTGAGAGGAAGCATAGCAACAAACTGGCCAAAAAAAAGAGGTGGCGACTTGCAGCAACCGCTACGTGATACAAAGACATGCTTCTAATGGCAAGCCATTTTATCATTTATTCCTTAAGACCAGTATCTATTGTTATACTAATGTTATTAGTACTTAATCCACTAGTGACTACAACGTTTTTCAATTTTATTATGAAAACTAGTCATCATACAACAGCAAAAGTACTATGTAAACTATGCCAGCAGAGACAAATAACTATAACACTGTTACTGGAAACAAATTGCACATTTTTGTCAATTTATCATAGTGGCGATATAGCTAAAAAATGTATCAACGATATAATGTTTCATATCGTTCGGTATCGATAATTATTTACATTTTTTATAACCTTTTATTAACCCAATTTTAACAGTCAAACACACAATAAAAATTAAACAAATATCAAATTTCTAAATGTGTATCTGCAGATTAAATAGGTCTTAAAGGGTAATGGTTGCTAAAAAGAAATTATTTGGGGTTATTTTGTGTAATGAAATGTTTTTATGTGGTTTAAAGTTCAAAAAACTTTATTTTCCACGTACTGTACATTATTGTTTCTCTTCTATGCCCCGCCTTTCTGAAACGCGTCGATTTTTACAAAGCTCATCGGTCTGAAAAACGAGGTGTGCTCTGATTGGCCAGCTATCCAGTGCATTGTGATTGGCCGAATAACTCAAGCGTGTGACGGAAATGTTACACCCCTTACCATACTGTGATGGCGTGTCCTGGCCGGAGCGACGAGACAAAATCATTAAAACATTATAAACAAGGCATTTGTTGCATACAGTGGAGACATAATTACTGATTATAAAGACTTATACTGTCTTTTTACACGTTGCGTGGCATCGCGCCGCGTAAACATAAAACCAAAAGCATTTGTGATCGGAGAAATGACAAACAACAAGCGCTACTCTACCACCCAAAACTCACGTTTGAATCATCAGTGGCAAATTCTTTAAAATAAAAACTTACTTACAGACTGTGAGTCAGAACATCCAGCATTGTAGTCTACTCTCCCAGGAAAAAGTCCTCCATAAAATGCGCTGAACACATCTGAATATTCGGGGTAAAACGTCTGGAACAGTGTTGTAAATATAACTTTACCACTGATTTCTAGTCGTGTCTCTTTTGGAAGGCCAAACAAAGTACTTTCACTTTCACAACGAAACACACAGCGTCACACACGGAGGGCTAGAGTGAGCAGAGGCCGAGGGATCGCCGAAGGCGCGGCGCGGGCTTGCGGCAACCAGATGTGACGACCCTGGGCTGGACTTCGCTTTGTCCACGGTGAAAGCCGATCTGGCTTTTATACAGCGAGAATAAAAGTTATGCCTTACTTTGCGTATGCATTTGGGCGGTGTCATGCAAATCTTCACACAGTGACGTAGACATGTGGGGACATGTTAGAATGAGCTGTTTTAGGTAGGCGTGTTGACTCTTAACTTTTATAAAGAATACTGTATCTTTTTGGATTTGAGACTTTAGTTTTTGCAAATTTACAGATATTCTTTATGCACCAAGGGCTTGTAACACGCCAAAGAGAAAGGACAAATTGAAATCGCACCATATGACCCCTTTAGGAAATTTTTGTCTGTTTCCCGAGGCCACAGGAGGGCGCAATGAGCAAAATAACGCAGCACATTTAAATTGTCAACGCAAGGAAATAAGTAAAAAAAACGTGCATTATGTCTACATTAACTCGTAAAAATCAAATATAATTTCGTAACTTGCATAAACAATTATGAACAAAACAGCATCAAATATTTATGCATTGCTTAATACAAAGAACCGAAGCGCCCATCACGCAGATTGCATTTAAAAACATATGAGATGCAGTGAAAAGGAATAAACCTCCACAAATTTGTGATGTGTTTTCTAAAAGTTTAAACTTGTTTAACTTTGCATGGCTACATCTCTTGTGTGAGACGCGAGTGTAGCAGTCATATTTGTCCGTCTAAAAAAATGTGCTTAATATGCGTTCTGTGTGAATAGCTTGGTTTCGGTTTTAACCTAATCAAGATCTTCTCCGCATTGAGCTTCTATATTTCTATAATATTTTAAATGCATACGCAGCAATGCGTCTCGTGGGCTAGACTAACAAAACATTAAAATTCAACAACATCACTTACATCATCATCATCTCGTGCTCCACTGATGATATTTTAATTTTAATTTAAGAGCAGGTGCTGCCATTTTTAACATGGTATGTGCAATCGCTGACAGTTACTTTAGCGGTACATAACAGACTGTTATGCACCTGGTATTTGTAATCATTCTATTTCTATCAGACCACTAAGAGGGAGAAGAAAGATCTGCACGTCATATGGCTAGACCTAGCCAATGCCTATGGGTCAGTGCCACACCTGCTCATAGCCTATTCTTTGGAATTCTTCTACATCCCAGACAACATCAGGACCATGATCATGAACTACTACCAGGACATGCACATGTGCTTTGCACAGAAGAAAGTCACCACTGGTTGGCAACAACTGGAAGTAGGGATCGCAAAGGGATGCTCCATTTCTCCCATCCTCTTCGTGGCAGCGTTTGAGGTCATCCTGATCGGGGCAAGGCAGGTGGTGGGTGGGGTCCGGCTGCCTGCAGGTCAGAGGCTCCCGCCCCTAAGGAGCTATATGGACGACATCACCTGTCTGCTACGAACCACCCCATGTACAACCACGCTGCTTAAGAGGCTGGATGAGCTGATCACCTGGGCCAGAATTAAGTTTAAGCCACAGAAGTCAAGGAGCCTCTCATTGCGAAAGGAGGAGGGAAATGACAGAATCACCTTCACCATTAACGGGGAAGACATCCCCCGCATTGTGGATCAGCCCATCCGAAGCCTGGGAAGACTTTATACATCTGGCCTCTCAGACAAGGATATGGGGAAATTCATCCTTCGGCAGCTGTCAGAAGGCCTGTCCAAGATCAATGCAAGCCAGCTACCTGGAAAGTACAAGGTGTGGTGTTATCACTTCACCTTGTACCCAAGGGTGATGTGGCCTCTGAAGCTGTGTGAAGTCACCTCATCAGCAGTAAGCCGGATGGAGGCAAAAGCCAACTCCTTCATCCGCAAATGGCTCGGCCTACCGCGGTGCTTTTCAGCTGCTGGGCTGTATGGATGGAACTCACTCCAGCTACCCCTGAAATCCATCACCTTGGGCTATAGGCAGGAGAAGGCAAGGCTGGTGATGGAATTAAGGGACTCCTCCGACAGGGCAGTGGCTGACGCAAATGCCAGAGTTGAGACTGGAAGGAAATGGAGGGCTAAGGAGGAGGTGCAGAAGGTGATGGGAAGACTGTAACATCAACAAATTGTGGGCATGGTCCAGACAGGGCGGGCAGGCCTTGGATGGAGCGAGCCACCCATCCTATGGTCCAAGGCAAGTAGGAAGGAGAGGAAGGACCTAGTTGTTGCAGAGGTCACCAGGATTGAGCAGGAGGAGCTCAGAGTAAAGTCTGTGGCACAGGGGCAGCAGGGGCGGTGGACAACTTGGGAGGGTCTCGCGAGCCGAGCAATCAGCTGGGCAGAGCTCTGGAAACTACCACAGGCTCGGCTCAGTTTCTTCATTAGGGCAACATACGACACCCTCCCGAGCCCTAAGAACCTCCATCAATGGCTTGGAACAGAGCAATCCTGTGACCTCTGCGGGACCATCAATGCTTCACTCTAGCATGTTCTGTCGGGCTGTAAAACAGCACTGACACAGGGTCGGCTCAGATGGCGGCATGACCAAGTGCTCAGGAAGCTGGCAGAGGTGATGGAGAAAAGTCGGCAGGAGGCAAATAATCAGAGTCCATTAGAGAGTCGATGTAAGATCCACTTCCTCAGGCAGGGGGAACCCGCAATGCATACCAGTAAGAGACCACCCGCCAAGCTATTAACACCAGGGGCGGGGTGGAAGATGGAAGTAGACCTGGGAAGGCAGCTCCAGTTCCCACAGGAGATATGCAGCACCACATTAAGACCAGACATGGTGCTGTGGTCTGCAGCTGTGAAGTCAGTGATACTGATCGAGCTGACAGTGCCATGGGAGGAGAGACTGGAAGCTGCCTACGAGAGAAAGAAGGAGAAGTATGCAGACTTGGTCGCGGAGTGCAGAGAAAATAGATGGAGTGTGAGGCTGTACCCAGTGGAGGTGGGAGCCAGAGGCTTTGTGGGCAGATCAATATCATGCCTGCTCAAGGACCTGGGACTACGGGAAGCCACACTGAGCAGATCCACCAAAGAGCTCTCTGAGGAAGCGGCGAAAGCAAGCCACTGGCTCTGGCTGAAACGACGAGACAAGGCTTGGGGAGTAACATCGAATTAGGTTTTGCTGCAGGGGGTGTCAGGGAGACGTCCCTGTTCACTGCCCCGCCACCAGGAGACGTTCTGGGTGAAGGGGCGAAACGTCAATGAGCGGTGGTCCCCAGCTGAAGACCCTGCAGAAAACCACGTGGTATGTGGTCAGGTTAAGGCCTGCCTCAGGGAAGAGGACGCCCCAGCCATGCATAGTCCACCATAGGCACCGTAGGAGGTGCGACAGGCCTAAGGTCCAGCAGAAAGACCACCTCGCTGTAATGAATAATATATATTATTGTAATCCTATACAATAATTTGACTAAATTTGTTTTACTCCAATGTTATTCTGTAGTGGGTAAAGGGTCGCACATTTATAGAAAAAAAGCTTGCGTCCACATTGGAAAATTAGTTGAATAGGAGTTTGTGGTTCAGATATCACCTACTGTGTTACCTATTCCAGCTTTACTAGTAAATACTCATTAGGTGCAAGTATGTGTTCCAGTAGTTTAGACTGACTAGTACTAACTGAAGACAACCTAGCATGAATTTACTGGACACTGGGATGTAGGGCTGTCAAATAAAATTTCGAATTTCGAATATTTGTCGAATTCAAAATAAAAATCCACAATCTAATGCAAAAACGTTGCATTTGAATTTTAGGTGTAAGTCAGGCAGCCTTATCAGTGGAACATGAGATGTGATGACAATGTAGGTGTCATTGCATTAAGGCTTTTGTTAGTCTATCCAGTTGAATCCACTAGATGCGGCGCTGCTCATTCAAAATACTGCGGACAAAGAGAACATCAATGCAGAGAAGATCTACGGCAAAAAAGTCATTCACACAGAGCACATATTTATAAAATTTTCTATAGGGACATCTATTACCGTTGCACTTGCGTTCTGCCGGTCCACTTTTAAAAAACACGTCTCGAGACTTTATGGTGGTTTTGCCCCATCCCACTTCATCTCATGTTTTTAAATGAAAAAAAAAAACTCTTTGTGATTAGTTTTCGGTCCTTTGTATTAAACTATACA
This sequence comes from Sinocyclocheilus anophthalmus, assembly GCA_018155175.1. NCBI lineage: Eukaryota > Metazoa > Chordata > Actinopteri > Cypriniformes > Cyprinidae > Sinocyclocheilus > Sinocyclocheilus anophthalmus. The sequence goes on along the minus strand of JADLZN010007266.1, from coordinate 305,419 downwards.
TATATTATGCTGTTTTGTTTCTGATTGTTTAAGCAACTTTACGACAACTTATATTTGGTTTATACTAGGGCTGTCAAAACTAACACGTTAACGCGGTAACACAAATTAATTTTAACGGCACTAATTTTATGAACGCGCGATTAACACAGCGCGCATTTTCTGTTTGACCCGTGGCCTAACCCGTAGTTGGAGAAATGGAGATGCACAGTGTTGCCAACTTTGCGACTTTGCCGCTAGATTTAGCAACTTTTCAGACCCCTTTAGTGACTTTTTTTCTTTTAAATGCCTAGCGACAAATCTTTAGGGTTTGCCTAAACCTTATTTAGTTTCTGAGACTCGCCGGTACTGCCGCGCAAGCGCGAGGTCTCTCTTTCCCAGCATGCACACACCTCTTTCTCTGCGTCTGCTCTGTTCCGCGAGTGGCTGAGAGGAGCAGCGCTTTCAGCTAAAACACATTATGTTGCTTCTCTAATTGTACATGCAAGTATAGCTGAAATCGCAGCACAGCTATTGTCTTTAACTTATGGGTATTTGATTTAATCAGACTGGAGGTCAACCGATATGGGATTTTCACTGGCCGATGCCGATATTTAAAAATCAGGGCAGCCGATGGCCGATATATGTTGCCGATATGTCTGCGCGGTTTTTTATTTTTTTCCTTCGTCTCATAAAAGTGAGTTTGAGTAAATGAATATTGCAGGGTACAAGATAGTAATAGTAGTAGTAGCCCAATTTAGAGTAATAATACATGGCTCAAAACTTAAGCACCTTCTCAAATCAGAAGCATGCTTTTTGTTTATGTTTGCTGACAGACAACAGTGTTTCCCCCAGACTTGCAAATTAATCTCTGCAGCAGGAGGCGCTGCTGAGGTGAGAGATGTAGCGGTTCCCCCAGTAACACGGCTGTAATCAAATCAGATTGCGCTCACAATGATACTTCATCAGGCATACAGGAAAGACTAAATGAACTGACATGACGTTTCTGAAGACAGTGGTCTTTTAAAGATACATCATTTAAAAAACACCGAGACGGTATTTAATTTTGAAACGTACAGTGCTCAGTTTATTCAAGAAAGTATAAGCCTTTTGGAAAATCTATATGTGGCGGTCAGTTTTGATATTGTGGAGTGCCGCCACAAATAAATCAATGTATGAAAAAACACGGACACTGCTATAAGTCAAAGGGCCAGTGATAAAAAAATAAAAAGCTCTCACACATATTACACAGCTTGCTGCTCATAACTGCTTAAGAGTGCGATGGCCACGAGCGATGACATCGTGGAGGCTATTGTCGGAGCCACAGACACATTTCATGAGGAAAGTTAACGTGCATGTTAATCAGCCCAGAAGTTTTGTCTGAATTGAACGTGTTTCTACTTTTACATGCAAATGACTTGTTGCACTTATAAATATGATAACTTTCCGGCATCAATTCTAGTAGGGTAAAACATAACTACGCTTTGGAAACGGTTTGTTTTGCCCTGCCATGATGAGCTGAAGCTGTGTGTGAACAAGAAGCGGCTGCAGAGTGTGAGCTGCTCCGTCTCACGCAGCCTCACAGGGAGTTCCGCAACAACGCTTAGCTGCCCGCAGATGTGCCTGCCTATAAATCTGCCTAATTTGCAGCACAATCGGCCAGTAATTTTTAAAAATGCCAAAAATCAGCCGATTAATCGGCCAGCCGATCAATCGGGCGACATCTACATCAGACGACGGCTCAATTAAAATTTTGTGCAGAGGAACACTTGGAAGGGAGAGCGGTTATGGTTATGTAGTCTTAATGGGTCGCGTTTCAGTCACTATTTCATATTCATTCCGTTGTCTGACAATGACAGTTTTATTGAGAATTTAGCTGCATCAAAATACAGTATGTGGGCACAGAGATGCAAACAAATGTAATAATAAATGTACATTTAGTATGTTCAGAAGAAGTGAGCTGCCCTGTCATGCAAAAATGTAGACAGGCTTGTGTAAGTAAATTGCTCAGTGCAAATAAAGAGAAGTAATAGGAACCTGGTATTTCTATGTTCTTTTTTCAAGTGTCTAATAGACATGAACAAGTTCTTTGAAAAACATCTATGACCTATGAAACATGTCTAGCCTTCATGCTCTATGTTGACTATGGTTTCACTAATAATAAACCTAATAAATCAAACATTAAGGGTGATTAAATCACAAGTTACATCATGGCAATCTATGCGATTAATTTGATTCAATATTTTAATGATTGAAGCCCTAGTTTATACACAGTATTTTAACACAGTTGCACTTTTTGTGAAGATGGTCGTGGTATTTATTACCGGAGAGAACAAAAGAACCCCCCCCCCCCCCCCCCCCCCACCCCACCCGCCCTAAACGAAATTATGCGTTTAACTTTGATACCAATGTTTTTTTCGACATGATATTTAAGTGCAAAATTCGAATTTAGTTTTTCAGCCATTTTGACAGCCCTACTGGGATGCATTATAATTGTTGCTGATAACACTTGTAATCTTATATGAAGTGCTTTTATTGAACTACAGCAATACTGTAATTCATGCTATCAATTCCAAAAAAAAGCAACTGTGATTAGTAAAATACAAAATGTTAATAGCAAGAAATCGAGATAGATATTACTGTGTAATAAACAAGGTGAGTAGACATAGAAAAAAAGCATAACTAGTAAGAAGTGAATAGTTGATACAGATTAACCACACTGTGAAATTAATTACTAGCAACAAAGCAACATTTACTTGTCACTGGTGGGACAGTGACTAGCAGAAAAGTCTAACATTGAAATACACGAGTAGTGACTAACTGAACAGATACTAATCAGTACTAGTATATGAATGAATGAGAATTATTAGAGTGAATACATGTTAAACCGGCTTGCCATACGTTTCCAACATCAAGCGTTTAGGATGGGCGGTGGTTAATGTGTGACTGTGTGTTTTTACAAGTCGTTTTTGATGCAGTGCTGAGTGTAAGAATGCAACAGTAATTGAGAATCCGCAGACAAATGCTGCACGACTGTCGCGTGGTGAAACAAAGTGCAATTTCGCCACCCTACCTTCCGACGCTTCCAGAATTGACCCACATGCCAGTCCTCGAGTGATTCCCCCCTGGCTCCCGTTAAACCGGGTGCAGGAGATCAAATAAAACCGTTAAATGACTGAGACGTCTCTGGAAAACTCGCGACTGTTTTGTGTTCAACTCGCTGGCGTGTCACGGCTGACACAAAGGCAGCATCTTCACACTCGCCTCCCCTGCAGAGCTAAAAGAGATCCCCTGAAACAAGTTTGCAGAATGCAGTGAAGAACCTCAACCGTTAAGTGTGCTACATCTATCCCTCGCTCTCTCAACGATACCTCTTTTCCTGAAATTACTGACATTTATAGGTAAGCTCTCATTTTGGGGCGTTCGTTGGTGTGTTATTGTTTCTACAGCTGATTTCGCCAATGACACGCCCCTCCACGTGCGTCACGAAAACTGAACTCACCCCGAATCCGTGTAACTGTGACTGGCAGCCAATCAAATTCATCGCAGCCGATGGCCCCGCCCCGTCTGGAACGCTCGGCCCGTTAACCCACAACCTACCAGTCATTTGTTTAGACTCAAACATGCTCTGCCAGGCGGAGGGTTACAAACGTTTTCTACGGCAGAACACATTGTAGTTGCGTTTGAAAAACTAGTGCCATCCACTGAATTACTGGTGCGGATATTCAACAGATGCTTACGTTATTTTATTACGAAAGCACGCGTAACATAAGGTTTTAGTCACATAGGTATTGTACATTTGCGTGTCACTATATATAATCCATTGACAGATGGCAGACCGGTGCACTGCAGTGTTTCGTTCTACACTCTTCTTTATCGTAAATGATAAAATTGTAAAACCAAGATGCTATTAAATTCACAATTAAATTTCCACATAAGAGTGACAGCTGCACAATAAATATAAAATAAAATGATGCACAGTGCTTTTATCAAACAGAAAGCCTCTCTTTTTCAACAAAAATCGAGATGGACACTAAGCATAGGCTACTATAGGATAGTGTGTGTGTGTCCTTTAGGGGGTCTTAAATGTATTTAAAATTAATTAACATTATAATAGCCTATTAAAATGATTTAAAAGTGTTAAATCTGCTATAAAAATATAAGTGCAGCATATAATGTGTACACTGTAAAAAATGACCGTGAATTTAATGGTAAAAGACTGTAAAAATGCTACAGTAAAAACCTGTTAAATGGTTAACAGTAAATACCCCTACTATATACGGTGAAAAACTGTATCGGACATTACATGTATTGGACATAAATATTACGGTAGTATACCGTTTTTGGAAGTGAAATAAAAAAGTATAATTTACAGTGAATAACCGTAAAATTGACATTCCCAGAATTCCCTGCAATACATTTCAAATTTGATGTTTTTTTGTTGAAATAACTATGTTTCTTAGTTTTTTCTTATCAGTTTTGTATATTGGGGTTGTGTTACACCTAATGTTGTTAAATTGATGTTTATTGCATAGTTTTAGTGTCATGTGTGTTACCATGTTTGTGTTTTGTGTTTGTGTGAATGACACGGTGCACCTTCTGTATGTTATTATTTAGAAGCTACTTGTGATGGGCTTTGGTTCATCCTGTGACTTTCTCATCACCACCTGTTTCTGGTGGTTATCAGTGTATTACAAACGTACAAAACATATTTCAGTACTTCAATAAGGTTGGTATAATAACATTATATCAGCTAATGAAATTACGGTATTTAACTGTAAAATTTAAGTTAAAACCGTAAAACCTAAAAACATTGCTACCGTATTTTTTGCAGTAAAATTCCGGCAACCACAGCTGATTTTACGTGTAACATCTCTCACACTGGAGAAAAAAACACTAGCTACACTTGGAATTTTCTTTGTTCTTCTGATTTTTTTTTTCTTTCTTTTTTCTTTTTTTTTTGGTTGCCTGCAGCATCCAGGCTTGGCAAACAATTTAAGACCTTTAATGCCAGTTAAGACATTTAATGCTTTCAACAATTGAGGATCTAAAACATTTGTATTGGCAAATTCTGTGGGATTGTTGGATATTTGATTAGGCTACTCTTCAGATATATTTACACATGTTATGTTTACCATTATGAAGCAGTTAATGTCAATAAAAAAAGTTACACATAATAAAAACAAGCTTAGCTTATGTTTTATTATTATTATTATTATAATTTCAGCAAAAGTACAAGAACAATAATTATTGTTTGGGGAGACATGAATAATAAACTTTTATCATTTTATGGCGTATAGTGGAACTCATTTGTCCCTGTGATAGTCTAAAACTGACACAGCAAGTAATAAACACTGACCTCTAGTGATTTATACTGGTATAAAACACAACACAGACCTTTAGATAGTGCAGAGAAAGAGAGAAAAGATCACCCAACTGCATAGTGTTCCCGTTTTTATAGTATTCAAACTTGGACTATATTCACTGAAACAATGAGCACTTAAAAAAACTTCTCTCTTCTCAAACATCCAGGCTGCGGATGTGGTTGGACCATGATGTCATTGCACAAAGTCTTTCAGTGATGTCAGTCACAGATTTTAGTGAAGCACAAACAGACCCTGTTCCCACACTTCAGTCAATGCAGCCCTTTCTGCCATCCATCTCAGACCCAGCTGGACTCTAGCAGCCATGCCAGTGCCAGTGCAACAGCGGGCCCTGAGAAAGTGATGCCCCTTTGGCCCCTCTGGAGCCCCCGGAATGAGAGTGAGAGACGTGCAACTCGCAACTATGAACATGTGGGCATTGTGGGATTTGTCTATGAAAGGGTTTAAATGGAATGATGTATTATGAGGTGAGGTTAGTGAAAGTGTCTGAGCCTGTAATTTACAGTCAGGCTTCTTATACTGACATTATGACAGTGCAAAGCAAAGGAAATGGAGAGCAGAAACATAAATTAGACTGGGTGGATGAAGGGTGAGCCTGGGAAACATTATGAGGTGTCTCCTGCTGAGTTGAGCTATGTTTGTTATTGTGGCTTGTGGATGTGAGCGCAGGTCATGAGCACACACACATTTAGACATACATGCACATTAAAATATGTTTTTTTTAACCTTTTCCATTCTCTTTTAAACAAACTTGCACATACTCTCACTTGGCATAAAAATGTTAACAAGCATCCACTGTGTATTTAAGGTGGCTGGCCCTTACAAATTGTGTTCATGCTCACACTGTATGTTCAGCTATCATAACCGGATGCGTAACACTTTCTATTGCAAACATATTCAGCTTCAGACTAGGCAAAGTAGGTCAGACCTGTTATACAATGGGGAATCTTTTTAAGGAGCATAAATGCAATGAAGTTGATCCGCAAAAAGGCATAGACAGGAAGTCATAGGACGGCAGTAAATCAGTACAGCAATACCAGCGGACAAACTGTCATCACAAGTGGGAACAGGGAAATGTATGCTGCACACTCACTCCTGTCAGCTTGTGTTCAAGAAGGGGTAAGACACAAAGTCTCCAAACAAGTCCTTAAGCGCATAATGTGGAGAAAAAGATGAGATTGACATTCTGAGAATGGGGGGAGGTTTCCTGGTATCAGTCCATAAACAGTGGCATGGTGTTGCCCATGTGAGAGGCTTGTGAGGTTGTGTGCAGGACATCTAAACAAAGATAAGATTTATAAAAACAACGCAGAGAAAATGAGAGAAAAGGGGAATGAGTGTAGAATGAAAGGGGATAAAGAAAGAATGCTTAGATATATGGCCATTAATTAAAGTTTTGCTATACACTGTAAAATCCATAAAAATATGCCTCAATGTACTGCATTATGAAGGAATTTTCCATATTTTTAAAAGGTGTTTTAGCTGTATTTTGCATTTTGCTCTTCGTTGCGTTGTGTATTATGGGTTAAAGGAAATGTCCTTAAAATTATTGGATAATGTCCTGGCAGAAAATTATGGTAACACTTTAGTATAGACCAATTCTCATTATGTTGCTTATTAGCAAGTCTATTAATAAGATATTGGCTGTTTATAAAGTGTACTTATAAAGCACATATTCTGCATGACCATATTCTACACCCCAAATCCTACCCAATACCTAAACTCAACTTACTAACTATTAATAAGCAGCAAATTAGGAGTTTATTGAGGCAAAAGTCGTAGAAAATGGTTTGGACTTTAAAATAAAATGTGACCAAAATAACTTTTTCCCAGTGTAATTATTACGAACTTGATCATCTTCCATGAAGAGGGGAGACACAGTTATATTCAAAATAGATTATAATCTATACAGAACCAAAACTCAAAAGTGTAGCTATAAATTACTTAAGTCAGAAATGATTAATCGAAATGAATTCAGTCAGGTTTAATGAACAGAAAGTTTAGGAGTACATTTATTGGAGATTACAGGGGTATGATGGGAGGTGGGCACAGAGGGGAGAATGTGAGACAGACTTTATCTCCACAACACTGGGACAGGCCACACTCTCTTATCAACACACAATTTCAAGCTCTCCAAGCATGTTAACACTGTGAGTTCATGCCAGCTGTATATACATACTGTTCTGATTTATAGCACACTAGGTGCCAACTTTCTTCCAAAGTTGCATTCTCATACAGTGGTAACTTTTCTTTTGAACACTGGGAGGACCCATTTTAATAGCATTAAAGTGATAATTGCATGTAATATGAGCATTTTGTGATATAGTAGGGAGTGTTTGATCTGCAAAGCATCTATAGAGTAATAAATAGTCTAAGTGCTGTGATGAGTGACTCAGTTAATGATTTTATGTATATTGTGTTTATTTCAGAAACCTTGAAGTTTTCCACTATTCTAAAATATATTCACACCTCTTCAAATATGTTGTCATATACATCAGTCTTCCCACTGACATAAAGCAGCTTGTGTCAGGTCATCACACACAACCACACACAACCACACCTACAAACTATATCGATTTCATTTGTACAATCTCAATATTTATTCTTTAAATGGTAAAACCTCTACTACTAATAAAATTAATAGTTTCACAAATTAGAAGGTTCCCTGTTTCAGAGTTTCTTGAATCACTTTCCAGCAGTTTAACTTCCCTGCTAATGAATCACTGCATTGCTGAATCGCTGGTGCCAATAAATCATATTTTAACAAGTCGTGAATTCGAGTTTACAGCCTGTATTGAATGTGATGCATTAAAATCACTGAGTACAGGAAAATAACTGCACAAAACAGCTATTGAGTCCACATGCAAAAAGGTTAAATGGCAAACAAATGACTCTTATGAGCCAGTTCTTTTTAGTGAATCAAAAACATACGTGTTTCCGATCCTGAAATTACGGCTCTATGACGGGTGCTTTTGATTCAACAACTAAAACTGACCATGTGCCCGATTCCACACAACAAAGTTTTATTTTTATTCCATTCAGTTCAAGTTTATTTGTATAGCGCTTTCACGATACAAATTGTTGCAAAGCAACTTTACAGCAAAATTAATTTTCTACAATATTTAGTGGTAGCTTATCAGTGATGACTGTCAGTTTATGTACATATGGCTGAAATGTACGGAAAAATAAATTTAAGACGTAATTAAACAGACGATGAACAATATTAACAGTAGTTATTATATGATGCAATCAAACTTTTATAGCAAAATGTGGTAGTTCTGTATATTGTTTCAGGGTAACAATAACAGGGTTTAATAAATCCCAAACATACAGCATGACCAATATGTCCTGATTCATTGACATATGACTCTCACAAAGTGATTTTTTTTAGTGAATCATAATGAAAACAACAAAAAAAAATATACATTATAAAATTTCATAAAACATATATCATAAAAATAACATACAATATCATAAAATACATAACAATAATATGAAAATCAAATAAATACATCACAAAAATAAACACTTAAAAAATATAAATAAATAACAACATAAAATCATACATATTTATAATATAAATAAAAAGACAAACATATTAATAACAAATAAAATTATCAAATAAATAAAAACACACATAAAAAAAATACATAATAAAAATAAATAAACCCCAATAGAAAATAACAAAACAAATAAAATTATTCAAATCCAACATAGCAATAAATTGAACAAACAATAAACATTAAATATAAACAACAATTAATAAAATACAGAAAAAAACATAAAAAAAAGAATTCCGAAAAAAATAAACAAAATCAAATTTACATAAAAAAAATTCCATGTAACAAATAATAGAACATAAATAAATACAAAAAAATATAATCATATTAAATACTAAATAAATCAATAAAAATAATAAATAAAATAAAAAATCACATATAAACATAAAATTAAAATCATAAATATATATGACAATAATAAAAAAATAAAATCAACACACATCAATCAGAATATACAATTAACACATATTAAAGAAAAAATAAAACATTACAAATATCAACAAATATAAATTAAATTTAAAAATTTCACAATAAACATCACATTAAAAACAAATCAAAAAAAAACACAATACATAAAATCAATACACAACATTACAACAAAAATCAAATATAATCATATACACACAATTAAAAAAAATAAAAATATTAAAACATAATATAAAGATCAATAATAATTCATAATATAAAAAATAAAAATATATCAAATATAAATGAAATCCATAAAAACAAAAAATACATACCACATAATAAATCTCAAAAAAAATCAATAACAAACATAATTCCAAGACCATATATAAAAGACACACATCAATCAACATATATATCAAAATCTATAAAAAACCATAATAACAATAAAAAACAAAAATAAAATATAATATCAAAAAAAAAACAAACAAACTCAATAAAAAAACATAATAAACAAAAAATATACATAAGGAAAAGAAAGGGGGGGGGGGGGGGAGAGAGAAAGGAGGGGGAAGGTGGGGGGGAGGAAGGAGAAGTGGTAAAAAGGGGGGAAGAAAAGGGGGGGGAGGGGGGGGGGGGGGACCGGGGAGGGGAAAACCGGGGATTAAGACCGCAATCTGTATGTCTTTTTGATTCACAAAAGAACTGGCTCATTAGTTGTTTGTTAATTAATTGAGCCACACTGTATGTTTATGATTCACTAAAAAAAATCACTTTGTGAGAGTCATATGTCAATGAATCAGGACATATTGGTCATGCTGTATGTTTGGGATTTATTAAACCCTGTTATTGTTACCCTGAAACAATATACAGAACTACCACATTTTGCTATAATTTTGATTGCATCATATAATAATTGCTGTTAATAGTGTTAATAGTGTTCATCGTCTGTTTGATTTTTCCGTACATTTCTGCCATATTTACATTTACTGACAGTCAGCACTGATAAGCTACCACTAAATATTGTAGAAACTTAATTTTCTGTTAAGTTGCTTTGCAACAATTTGTATCGTGAAAAGCGCTATACAAATAAACTTGAATTGAATTGAATTAAAAAATAAACTTTGTTGTGAATCGGGCCACACTGGTCATGTTTTATGTTTTTGGTTGACCCAAAAGCACCAGCTCATAAGAGCCGTTAATTTCAGGAATCGGACAACACGTATGTTTTTGATTCACTAAAATGAACTGGCTCATAAGAGTCATTTGTTTGCCATTTAACCTTTTTGCATGTGGACTCAATAGCTGTTTTGTGCAGTTATTTTCCTGTACTCAGTGATTTTAATGCATCACATTCAATACAGGCTGTAAACTCGAATTCACGACTTGTTAAAATATGATTTATTGGCACCAGCGATTCAGCAATGCAGTGATTCATTAGCAGGGAAGTTAAACTGCTGGAAAGTGATTCAAGAAACTCTGAAACAGGGAACCTTCTAATTTGTGAAACTATTAATTTTATTAGTAGTAGAGGTTTTACCATTTAAAGAATAAATATTGAGATTGTACAAATGAAATCGATATAGTTTGTAGGTGTGGTTGTGTGTGGTTGTGTGTGATGACCTGACACAAGCTGCTTTATGTCAGTGGGAAGACTGATGTATATGACAACATATTTGAAGAGGTGTGAATATATTTTAGAATAGTGGAAAACTTCAAGGTTTCTGAAATAAACACAATATACATAAAATCATTAACTGAGTCACTCATCACAGCACTTAGACTATTTATTACTCTATAGATGCTTTGCAGATCAAACACTCCCTACTATATCACAAAATGCTCATATTACATGCAATTATCACTTTAATGCTATTAAAATGGGTCCTCCCAGTGTTCAAAAGAAAAGTTACCACTGTATGAGAATGCAACTTTGGAAGAAAGTTGGCACCTAGTGTGCTATAAATCAGAACAGTATGTATATACAGCTGGCATGAACTCACAGTGTTAACATGCTTGGAGAGCTTGAAATTGTGTGTTGATAAGAGAGTGTGGCCTGTCCCAGTGTTGTGGAGATAAAGTCTGTCTCACATTCTCCCCTCTGTGCCCACCTCCCATCATACCCCTGTAATCTCCAATAAATGTACTCCTAAACTTTCTGTTCATTAAACCTGACTGAATTCATTTCGATTAATCATTTCTGACTTAAGTAATTTATAGCTACACTTTTGAGTTTTGGTTCTGTATAGATTATAATCTATTTTGAATATAACTGTGTCTCCCCTCTTCATGGAAGATGATCAAGTTCGTAATAATTACACTGGGAAAAAGTTATTTTGGTCACATTTTATTTTAAAGTCCAAACCATTTTCTACGACTTTTGCCTCAATAAACTCCTAATTTGCTGCTTATTAATAGTTAGTTAGGTAGTTTAGGTATTGTGTAGTGTTAGGGATGTAGAATATGGTCGTGCAGAATATGTGCTTTATAAGTACACTTTATAAACAGCCAATATCTTATTAATAGACTTGCTAATAAGCAACATAATGAGAATTGGTCCCTAGAAAAAACTACATATCTAAAACGATAATTATTCTAATAATATTCGTAAAGATTTTATATTTTATATTAAATTAATAATTTATTATATAATTAAAAAATAACTAAGTGTTACCATAAGTGTCTGGTGGGGATCAGCTACGCGGACAGGGGAAGTGGGATCCAAGAAGGGTTTAGGACCTTTCCTTTTAACCCAGAATACACAACGCAACGAAGAGGGCAAGATGCAAATAGCAGAAGACACCGGTGTTAGCAAATGATGGGGGGAAAAGTTCGGGCGTGGCGCGTAATGGCATAAAGAAGACATAATGCTCTAATTCTCAAAAATTAGATAATTTACAGCTAAGAGGATCTGAAAACAACTGTGTGAAGGGTGGCCAGACTATCGCAGGGCAGTTCGGTGACAGTAGTGAGGCCCTGTCAGTAGCGACCGCAATGCCCCGTGGCGGCGCAGGGCGCGGCGGGGTTTGAATAAATCTTATCTTTGGTTGATTGAGGGAGCCGGCACACACCTCACAACGCTCACTGGGCAACAACCATGCCACTGTTTGATGACTGATACCAGAACCTCCCCCCACTCAGAATGTCAATCTCATCTTTTTCCTCGCTCCACTTAGGCGCTTAAGGATCATATAAGAAAAACCAAAACAATAAAAAAACATACAGTGTGGCTCAATTAATTAACAAACAACTAATGAGCCAGTTCTTTTTGTGAATCAAAAGACATACAGCTTGACGGTTCTTAATGAACAGGTTTAAAAGACAAGTCAGCACTCTGAAAAATGTTGAAATACTGTATAATGTGCAGTACTATCACACAGAGAATTTATTTTATATGTAAGTATTTTATCTGAAATGTACCCTAAATAAATCACAATTGAATTGTGAAATCTGTATTGATATCCAGCCCTAGTACAAACACAAAGTGGAGGCCAGCACTCATATGATTTACCCAATGGCAAAATCACCTCCCAAACACAACTCCTCCACCCAGCACTCTAGTCTAGAGAATGCAGTGATGCTGTTGTTTTTTTTTTATGGCAACTACACTCCTCCTACTGCAAACAACAGGCTTGAAGAAATGACAGACGAGTTCTGCATTCTTCGGTGACATAAAGCATCTTTGATGAAGATGGAGTGAGCTTAACCTTGCTCTAGACTTCACTCAAGCCCACTCCCCATCCCCCCCCCCCCCCCCGACCCCCCCCCCACCCGCGTTCATTAGAATGGGGTTTTTAATAATACGTTTAAGCCACTGAAAGGCACTGCTGTAAATCTTTAATCGGTTAATTAGTTTTTTCAGTGGACTATTTCACATCTAACTTTAGATGATAAATGCTTTTACAGTCACTCTGAGCTACTACAGGCCTTATATGCTTATCCCATAACATGAAAGACATTGTGAGTCAGATGTGATTTTGATAACCGCATCCTTGTGGTTCGTATCTTTACTATTACCATAACATCTAATCTTTTAGTAGAGTACACTCTTAAAAATAAAGGTGCTTCAAAAGGTTCTTCAAGCGATGCCATAGAAGAACCATTTTTGGTTCCACAAAGACCATTCAGTCAAAGGTTCTTTAAAGAATAATTTCTTTCTTACCTTTTTGTAATCTGAAAAACCTTCTTTCGCCCCCCCCCCAAAAATAACTTTTTGTGGAACAGAAAGTTTCTTCAGATGTTAAAGGTTTTTATGGAACCATTCAGACAAAAAGGTTCTTCTATGGCATCGTGAGGCACCTTTATTTTTAAGATTGTAGGAGACAGACAGAGCCTTTACTCAGCTGTTTAATCACAGGGCTACACCGGGGCCAAGCGCAGTACAGCTTAAGCTTCCTTCAAGAGAACCACACTTCGGCTTGAATTAATTGAGTAATATAATTGTGCACATATAGGTTGAAATTTGAGACTATAATGACAGTTATGACTCAGAGGGGACGTTTTTGAAAAATGACACCTGCGCTGTCACACAAAAGATAATGAAAGGCTGTACACAGCAAAATCCCCAGAGTTAAATCAACTCAGAGTACATATTGTCCCAATCTACAGAGTGTTAAAGTAACACTTAAGCAGAGTTACCACTGTTGAGGATTATGTGATATGTTTTCATGTCTAAAAGCCTGAGTTGTAGTTGTTCATCTTCAACATTGTTAACAGCAGGTTTTCTTTACTAATGCTCACTCATCAATTAATAAATTGCTTAATTATCCCATTAACTTTAACTTGGCTTCAGTGTTACTTTAACACTCTGTAGATTGGGACAATATGTACTCTGAGCAGAGTTGATTTAACTCTGGGGATTTATTTGCCAAGAATATTTAATTGATTACTTCAAATTAATGGAGATGGTGGAATATCAAAATTTTCCTCTCAATCCTTAATATGTTAAATTCATATCATGATTGAAATAAAAGCAGAATAAAGAAAAGTAGAAGTCATGTAATGTGTCCTACACAACTCAACCCCAAACAGCCTCACTAGCTTAATCAGCATATCTACATTGGGCAACTATTAAAGGGTTAGTTCACCCAAAAATGAAAATTCTGTCATTAATTACTCACCCTCATGTCATTCCAAATATGTAAGACCTTTGTTCATCTTCGGAACACAAATTAAGATATTTTTGATGGAATCTGAGAGCTCTCTGACCCTCCATAGACAACAATGATATTACCACGATCAACGCACAGAAACGTATATAGCAAGGACATCGGTAAAATAGTCCATGTGACATCAGGGGTTCAACCGTAATTGTACGAAGCTACGAGAATACTTTATGTGTGCAAAGAAAACTTTCTGGGTACTCTCTAAAATGGCGGAACACAGTAACTCAGGGAGAAGAATTACTTGTAAATGATGTTAATATTGTTTTCTTTGCGCACAAAAAGTATTCTCGTAGAATTACAAAACCTGTAGAATCTGTATTTTTCAATAAAATTACGGTTGAACCTCTGATGTCACATGGACTATTTTACCGATGTCCTTACTACGTTTCTGTGCGTTGATCGTGGTTATATCGTTGCTGTCTATGGGAGGGTCAGAGATCTCTCGGAACTCATCAAAAATATCTTAATTTGTGTTCCAAAGAAGAACAAAGGTCTTATGGGTTGGAATGACATTGAGGTGAGTAATTAATGACTGAATTTTTTTTTTTGGGTGAACTAACCCTTGGCTGTGTTCACCAAAGCATTTTTAGCCAGCTAAAAAAGCCCAGCTGTGAGCGCTTCAGAGCGTTTCTGCAGCGCAGCGTTTTTTTCAGTTGAGACGCTGTGGTTGCTATGATTCAAAATATCCGTTCATCTTCAGAACACAAATTCAGATATTTTTAATGAAATCCGAAAGCTTTCTGACCCTGCATAGAAAGTAAGCCAACTGACACGTTCAAGGCCCAGAAAGGTAGTAAGGACATCATTAAAATAGTCCATGTGACAGCAGTGGTTCAACTGTAATTTTACGAAGCTACGAGAATACTTTTTGTGCGCAAAGAAAACAAAAATGTCAGTGTCCACTGCCATTCACGAGAGTACCACCCATGTACTGCACCTTGTTTACAAGCAGAGGAATGCACACGCATACATCATGGTACTTTCGTGAAGGGCGTAGGAAGATTGTTGAATAAAGTTGCTATTTTTGTTTTCTTTGTGCACAAAAAGTATTCTCCTAGCTTCATAAAATTACGGTTGAACCATAGATGTAACGTGGACTTTTAACAATGTCCTTACTACTTTTCTGGGCCTTGAACTTGGTAGTTGTGTTGCTGTCTATGCAGAGTCAGAAAATTCTTGGATTTCATCAAAAATATCTTAATTTGTGTTCCAAAGATGAACGAAGGTCTTACAGGTTTGGAACGACATGAGAGTGAGTAATTAATGATAGAATTTTCTATCACTTTAACTGTCATAGCATGGGCTATACTGGACTGAATCAGTTAAATCCGAAACTATCAACCAGCTTGGAATATTATGCAAATCTTGTTAAGAAATTGAAACAACAATACAAATGAAAACAGGTTTTGTTTTTGTTTGTTTTTTTAAGGTGCATGTTGGTGTACATAAAATACGAACACACAAAAAGTAATTATGGGGCACACCTACTGGAAAGCATCTAGTTTGTATTAAGCAAATGAAAAACCAGTATAAAGTGACATTCGAAAAATGTCATAGTGTACAGGAGGATAGGCAGATTTGATCAACAAGTTAATTAAATATGTTAACATGCCAAAACAAACATCTCTGAAGCACCACAGGCCAAATTATAACCTGGCTGTCCACCACCGGGGAATGAAGAAGGTGTAGCAATGCTGTTATTCTGCTGGGAGCTGAACCTGAAAATAAACCACTTAGTCATAAAGGATATTCTGCTGCTGTGATTTTGTTTCATAGTCTCACATTTTACATGTCACTCCTCATTTCCCTCTCTCTCTGTTTTGGGTTTTCAGAGAGAACAGGAATGTATTACCATAGACTGTTTAAAACTGAGATTAGAGGAGTAAATAAATAAAATTAGGGCAAGAAATAGAAAAATTGTTACCAAAAGAGGAACTGCTATGGACACAGAATACAATCAAAGACAAAAACTCATAGAATATGGACACAAACACATGCACACACAACAAATTGACTGTCTGGCACCCTGCTGAACACTTAAAACAGCATCTCTGAAAAGCACTGGAAAAATCCATACTGGTGTTATTTCTGTGCCTGTCACATTAGATTCTTATTGGCCAACAGTAACCAATCACATGTAATCACAACATAGCAAAACTGCATATTTTCATCCAAAACAGCTTTCATCCAGCTTTTATTATTTTATAATAAGATGTATACTGTGAAAATAAAACACTATGATCAATTGTTAGCTCTAAAACAAGCAGTACCACTGTCATTGACATATGCTTATGAACTGATCACATAATGATTGGGAGGGACTGTGGTAGAGTGGTACTGCAAGATGCCAGTACCACACCCTGTCATGTGAATTTTCACAGACTCAACAATAAAACCTGCTCTCATGACAAGACAAATTGGGGTAACAAAAGTGTGCTTGCCAGGGGTCAATAAAGGACAGAGAATTTGTACTTGCATTAAATTATGTGTACTGCATAAATAGATTCTTGCAAATAATACTCAACGTATATAACCAAAAATGTACTTGAGCGAAAGTAAAAATTTAACATTTAACTGTACTTAAGCTTTAAATATTAAAGCTGCAGTCCGTAACTTTTTTTGGTTCAAAATCAATATTTGAGCAAGTACATAACCAGCCGGTGGTCAAAACTATCGCCTTACTTTAGCCTGATTCACACCGGTTAGTTGTTATAATAATGTTTTATAATTTGAGTGGTGCGGGTAGGTTTTCGCGAGAAATTCAAGCATACTGCCGCGTCATTACGTCACGTCTGTAAACATAAAGAAGTTGTCCCGGCTACTAGGCTATCGCATGTGAGGATCCTGCAGGTGGAGGATCGTTTATAGCCTTTTCTCACAGCAGCTAGAATAATTAAATATATCATTTTGATGGCGGATTGTAATCCAGAAAGGATTATGTGTTTAACACATGTGAATGAAATTAAATTATATTCCCGTTTTAAATGTGCTTCTGATTACAGATAGCCTGGGATTTCACAAGATTTGTATTTTAAAGAAAAACAGTTCTATGGGAGCATAATTAGCTTTTTGGGTTAAAATAATTTCTTAATAGGAAATTCGAGTGGTATGACAATTAGAGATTAGACTGTACAGAA
This sequence comes from Sinocyclocheilus anophthalmus, assembly GCA_018155175.1. Taxonomy (NCBI): domain Eukaryota; kingdom Metazoa; phylum Chordata; class Actinopteri; order Cypriniformes; family Cyprinidae; genus Sinocyclocheilus; species Sinocyclocheilus anophthalmus. The sequence goes on along the minus strand of JADLZN010007266.1, from coordinate 287,792 downwards.
ATAGAAATCTACATGCTAACACACACTATACACGTAGTCACGCAAATGCTGATGTTGTTAACATTAACAATTTGAGAATAAAATATAACAATAATAATAATTTGATGTGATATGAGCTCATTTAGATTCAATCACCATTGGTAGCGCGATTTACTGTAATGCTTTTTTCCTCAGTTGGTCAGAACAAACGTGGCAGACTTGTTACTTACTTGTTCAGATGACAATAAAATTCTTATTTGGGTCATATATTCCAAGACGTAGGCTACAATCTGTGATTCTGAAGTACAGTAAATATCCACACCGGTGCGGTGACTGACTGCCACACATACTCCTCAAAACATTAGATTCATCCGCGCAGGAGCCGCGCCGGCGCACAACCCACGCACAGAAGATAATTCTGCAAACAGCTGCAATTACAGGTTTTCAAACGAGATGGCGACAAACAGTCAAAATTTACGGACTGCAGCTTTAAGGTTTGGCTTTAGAAATTGACTCATGCAATCAAATGACAGAGGAGACTTTCTCAATAAAGCATATTTATCCTGGAATAGACTTTTTAGTCTTTTTTTGTGTTATTTTAGGCACATTTAACCCGGAATCAACAAACCTGTAGAATCTGTATTTTTCAATTAAATTAAATTAATTATTCCCACCTTGGAAATATAATTAAAAATGTGCAATTTCTGTGCCACTTGAAACACTGAATTGCAAAAATAATGATTTGTTTTTTTTACTGTAAACAGGTTTCCTGAACACTCCCCAATTACAATTATAGTAATGAAGTACAATTATTTGAGTACCGTCCAGCCCAGTACCAGCATATACAGTATACAGCAGCACTTTTTGGACACTAGAGTCAAGTCAGACTTGAAAATATCTATTGTTTTATCATTTAAATCAGACTCCTTTTTTATGAAATGCAGTCTTATAAAGTTTGTGCTGTTTTGTACTTATGCCACTAGGTTTGCTGTTATATCATGCAACGACATCATACATTTGCACGTCTAGTATACAGAAAAGATCATACGAAAACAATATGTTATGTGTTGGTCTTGGATGACAATACAGTGAGCTGCATTGTATGCCACTGTACAAGGGAGTCTTCTTGTCTTTTGTGCTTCACTATGGGAGGAATTACAGCAGCAGCAGCAGCCAGTTTCGAGTTGTGGGTGTTCTGCACAAAATGCCACACCAGCCACTCCCAGCGGTACAGGGTTTTCCTGATGACTCACTTTGTGTGTTTGCTGACTACTGTGCTGATCAAAAATAATGTTGGGCGTGCTATTTTGGAATGTGGTTTTCAGGCTTTGCCAGGTCAACGGGTCAGGTTGCATTCACATCTACTGTCTACTGTACAAAAAGCAAAAGATTTGCAAGTCATTTTAGTTCTATATTCTACACTGTGTGCAAGTGTGTCTTCCTGCAATCTGTAAATCAGAAACTGAATAGTGACCTCATCACCAAATTAGGTATTTCCTCTGTAAAATAAAGAATGTCAAACAAGATGGAGTTGTCATGATAACTAGGTTTTACTCTGATTAACTGTCTCTCACACACAAACATACATGCAGATACAGTGAATACAGTCAAATATACACAAGGTGAAGCATAGGCATGCTAAAAGGGCCTCTTAATTCTCATTTAATGAATCCCACACCTACTCAAGCAAGCCTTATGAAAAGATTTTTAAGTGAGTCACAGTGTTTGCACTGCTGTAACTTTTGGGCTCAGGAACTTATGGGAGATATGTGAACTTTAGTCAAGGAAACATCATTTGCTGAAGCCACAGAGTCATGATCCAAAAGCAACTGTTACATGACTTGATAAATATGCTGCACTGACTGGACCAGACTGGTGCCCTACAGACTCTATGGAGGCCTCTTAATTTGAAAATAAATGTTTAATCTGTTTAAAACTGCCGGTTTGTTCCTTAACATGCAAGCAGTGACACACACACACACACACACACACACACACAATTATTACACGCAATAGGCCTCATTTAAATATAGGTGCATCAATGTCGGCGCCTATAGCCTTGTGGTTAGTGTGCTGACAGTGCAACTGTGCTTGTGGCGACCTGAGTTTGATTCCCATCTTGAGGTCCTTTGGTGATCCTGCTCCCCTCTCTCCACCCAATGCTTTCCTGTCTACTCTCCTGTCCATTAAAGGTATAAAAGCCCATAAATGTGCGTATATACAGTATATATACTGGAACATCAAATCTATGCTCACATGTTGCTTTTGTGCAGTTACTCATTGCAAAGGACCTGGATTACACCCAGAAATTGCACACACTGAACAAGCAAATTACTACCCTCTTTACATCTCTGTAAATCAGAGCCCAAAGGTCCTAAACCACATATAGACCACAGGCTGCACTAAAAGGATTATATTGATTATGCTGACAGGGTTTTTAAATTCAATACATTTCTGGAAATAAAACACTGCCATAGTGATTACAACAAGCACATGGAAGTACTGTTGTGGAAGAGCAAAACACGTAGCCTATGTACTTCTGATTTTTTTTTAAAGTACCCACTTCATGAAGAACTAAACGAGTGCACAATTTATTCAGTGATTCACTCAACCAATTTGTTCAAAAGCACTGATTCATTCAGGAACAAAACACTGCTACAATGTATTTTTCGGAGATAATATATTATGCACTATAATCAACCAGACACTCCATATGCCAGGATCTGCCACTGCAGATATACTGTATGTTAGTTTTATTTTAATTGGTAGTTTTAAACTACTCTTCTCTCAAATGTCCACAGTGATATGGAAAAAGCATGACACATATAATTAACATCTGTCAACTGTTTTATCAGAGCAAACAAACCTGCAGTACATTAACCGCAACCTGAGAAAATATATAAAATTTGCATACAACTAAATTTTACTTGGAAAAAAAAACCTACCACACAGACAACAGACCTTAGAATGTAGTATTAATAATGAGACAATTACCAAAAGTTATTCTTTTAAATTGTCCGTCATTGTATGGGGGAAAAAACTTCAAAACAATACCGTCAGATGAAAAACTTCATCTAACTTCAGAAGTCAATGACTCCTGTAGTGGCAAGCAGTCTTAGGTGACTGAGTTCACGCTCCCCAAAAGTGTGTCAATAGTTGTGCAATGTGCAACCCTATCTGCAGTCTCCATTGATCTTGAAGCAAACACACATGAACAGACTGACGGAGAGTAGGAGAGGGAACCTGGACTAGGACAGGGAGGTGACAGGGTGAGGAAAGGGCAGGGGGCAGTGTACTTTATCACTGGACAATTTCAGCATAACACTTGCCTGTCCTCACTCATGTACTGCATGTGTCTGTGCATGAAACATGTTCATACCACTAAAGCTTTTACAACCAAAGCAATGAGGTACAATTTTATCATTTTGTAATCATTTTAAAATTAAAAATAAACTTTTACCATTATAAATGATTAATTGAATTATTAATTTATTGACTTCATTTTTTAACTGGCAAGAGTGAATCTCTTATTAGCAATACATCCATGTAGGCTTCTGTATCACTCTATTTGCTCAGACAGGGACAAGTGTGACAAAGAGTGAAACCATAAGTAAAAAAAAAAAGATAGAAAAGGGGTGAGAAGGGGTATATGACTTTTAGCAAAGTTTCTCAATAACTAATCTCAGCTTCAGGCTGCATGCTGCACACAGTCTATTCACTGAGTGTCTGATGCATATAACTCACAAAAATTGCAAGCACTGCCTAAAATCACCTGTTCCAAATGGCTGGCGCTCTCCCTGATTTTTATCATTTAAGTTTTGCTTGAGGCACTTAATAATAAGTAAACCTGATGCATGAGCAGAATTGGATATTATACTTGTTTTCTGATATTTGTCTGTGAAAGAATCAGTACTGGATTGAAGAAAAAAATATTTTTATTTAAATTCTAAACACTTCTTCTGCTATTATCAGAGTATTTTCTGTACAATCTGCTGCACCACTATTTAAATTAATTATTTTGACAATGTATTTCAGTGCTCTTGTTGATCAAACAGTAGAGCATTGTGCATGGGTTTGATTCCAGGGGATGCATGAATTAATGAAATATATATTAATGCAATGTAGGTTGCTTTGTATAAAAGTATCTGCCAAATACATAAATAGACAACCCCACACATAGAACCAAAACTGTGGCTGGTCACTGTACATGTCAGATGGTCTCTTTCTAACTAAGTGGGTAGTTCTTCTCCAGAATAAGGTACAATAAGGACCAGAATTTTAAAGTCTTGCTATGTGAGACTATTCAAAAAGTTCACTTACATTTAGCTTTAATTACATTAACACTTACAATACTTGCATTAATGTCAAGTTCTGTCATGAAACTCTAGATGGCTCAGGATGATGGGTCATTAATGCAAATTGATTAAATTCACAGCGTTAAATACTTGGCACAAGCTGATTGGTTCATGTTGCCTACACAGCCAATCAGCTTACTGCTTTACATTTAAATGTCTTGTTAGCATTCACTAGAGCATTCCACAGCATTCTTTCAGAGTTCCTCTGAAACCCTCCACCTTCCCCAGCTCCACCTGTATAGATCTGCTATGGGTTATTTTATATGCTATTTGTGCAGCAGCAGTATGTCTTAAATGCTCACAGCACTGTATCGCCGTATGCATTGGCAGTATTAAGTTCCTGTACTTGCTTGCAGCAGCAGCAGCAATAATCTACAACTACAGCAATGTGTAGCCAATATAACCAACAGCAGCAGCAGCATATCAGATCTAGTCCTCCAAGAACAAATACAGTAACATTGTCATATCCATTACCATGCTAAAATCTTCAGAGAGTTATCACAATAGAACTAGTTTACAGCTTGTTTTTCTAAAATTCATCCTTTTTCTACCTTCCATACTGTCTCATAATCACTGTTATATGACATACAAGAAGCTATTTTGCTGTAACTCATTCTCACTTACATTCTCACTTACACTTACACTTTTCAAACTCTCTCTTTGTCTTTTTGTATGCAGCAGCGCCTTCTTCATCCGAGATCCTTTTCTCCAAAACCCCTTGTGAGTCTTCCCAAGGATCTACTCTCTTCTTTCTCCTCCCGTTCCCTCTCCCACTCTTTTCTCTCGCTATCGGCCTGCTGTCCTGGCCTCAACTTTCCTTGCACACAGACTCTCCGCTTTCAAAAACAACTGCGAGAGCAGCCAAAAACACAGAGGGAGACAGAACACTGTACAATGACCGTCTCTCTAAACTGCATTGCTCCAGCACAGACCGACATCATGTGCTTTGAGGAAAAGATGCATGTTTGTTTTTCCCCATGTTTGTATATGCGTGTATGCAGAGGTCAGCTGCTGACAGGCGCCAAGAATGAACAGCACTTGTCTACATGTGATGTCATGCGTGCATTTAGCATACAGAATTCTTCCCATGTGTTCTGTGTGCATGCTTCACTCATCCTGTCATGTGTTGTGACACGTCCCTCTATCTGCACACTGGAATTTCGACCTCTCTATGTATTCCTACTGGAATCTGGATGGCGCTTTGCCCTGGTAGAGAAAGTGGAATGCGGAACGCCCCCTCCCCCATCTTGTATCAGGCCATAGGGAGCCCAAGACCAAGTTAAAGATGTTGCTCAATACACTGCCCCGGATCTTATATAGCTCCCAGCTGTGTGGAGCTGGCCAGCTCCTTAGTGCTCGAGAGGTCTGGAATGTTTGGAGTGCAAGCATGCTGGAAAGCTCAAGTCACCAACAACAATCTCTTGGAGATGGAGTAGAGAGAGAAAGAACCATAGAGAAATAGAGAAAAGAAAGACAGGGCGGTAACATATTCCACAGTCTGCCTCACCCAAAAAAACAGCGGTTTTAGTTCCATGACAGATAACAAATGGATGTAAAAACATGCAATTGTGTTCCTTAACTGTCTTTAACTGCCAGTAATAATGTTTTTACGGTTCTCATTGTTTGTCAGGTTTGCATTGTCCAAATAACACAATCAGCCTTAAACCTATAGATACAAATCTGAGTTTAAACATTTGACACAGCAAGTTCCATTAACTCGTAGATATGCATCATAGCATAAAAAGTCACTGATTAATCCACAAATCAAAGAGAAATAACACAGAATTTTCTTTCATAACTGGTATTATTATTGAACTGTAAATATCATTGGTGGGTGTTTCTCACAATAACTATGTATATTAGCAATTATCGTGCATTTATTCTTGCTACTCTGATTCATTGTTAATACAATAGAGCAGTGAGGGTGCGGTGTGGATTATGACCAGACAGTCAGTGTTTACTCAGCTGAGCGAATTCTTCAAAATGTACGTGGAGAGATGTGGAGCCAATATGAATTCATTACAAAGTGCTATGCACATCAATTATGAAGTGAAGGACTGAGATTACTATAACTGTAAACATGCAATACGTGTTGCTGAAGCACAGGAGTTTTCAATCTTAGCGGTGGCAAGAACTTTCAGCAAGACTCTTATCTAACCCATGGACTCAGGATTAACAAAACTAGATGTTATTTTGCAACAAATTTGATTAAAATCTTTAACTACAGTATAATGTTTAACTGATGGTTGGAAAGAAAAAAATTAGAAATAGCTGGGCTGTCATAATGTCATGACCCACTGAACCCCTTGAGTATCTTAGGGATCCCTGGTTAAACATCCTGGGTGTAGTGGAATCCTGAACCCATATAATTTACACCAGTGACACACACAGATTTGTTGTGTGTGTGTTTACAAAACAAACACTGGCTGTATCTCAAAACCGACTGAGCTGCCTACTTCGAGGGCATCATGTGCGCCTGCGATATTTTTGACAAGAATGCGCCTAGTGAATGTTATCTACGTAGGCATAAACCTTCACCTTTATGTTTGGAAGACTTTAATTCTACTCATTAACTTAATTTCTGTTCAATTTCTTTTGTGTTTTTGGATTTTATTTTATTTTTTTCAGTGAAGAACCACTGAGAGGGGTTGAAAAAGTGCAATAAACAGTAGGTTATCACTGCAGTCACAGGGTGTCACTTTGGTACCACTATGATTTCGCTTAAACTTAAAGGCAACAATTAAACTGAATTTTAGTACTATTTTAGTAGCAATGTTTCACAGCGAACTAAAGTGGGATTTAGTATTGTCAACTTCATATTGACTTCTCGCAAACAAGGGATTGCGTTTTAAAAACTGAGAAAAACTCTGCAAATGACACTCAGTACAGACAACAAAAAAAGTTAAAGTTTTTGTTAAAAATACCTACCTTGTGATTTCGCCTCGTGAATCGTTCGGGTTACGCGCGTCAGTAAAGTGCTCACTGCCTTCGACTTACAAAAGCATACAGTTTTGTGTCCTTCCATAAAGATAAAAGAAAAAGGAGTTAGTCATCGAGCTGGGACAGCCCAAAATTCTTGGGAAGGACAGTAGCCTAGATACAGACCAACAGTTCTGAGATCGACGAGCTTCGGTTCGGAGTCTCTTCCAAACAGACCAGACGAAGTGTGCTGGCGTGGTGCTGATGCGAGTTTTCTGTCTCGCCCTTTTGAGTTTGTCACGCCTTTGAAAAGAGACGGACACGATTATCTCTCTACTTTGCCACAACTCTGAAGGAATGCGGTTCGGGACATCCAGAGAGCGACGTAACCACAAACCCCCAAATATGTCTAAACAAAGCAGGTCTCTCAGCTGGTCTGGGGGTCAAATGAATCGCGCGAATCAAAAAGTCGCTGTGAATCATGTGAGTCCCTCAGCGTGATAACAGGGAATGTAACTTTTTATTATTCAGTCCGCGCAAACGTGTCCAAGTTGTCTACGGGCGGTCAAAAAAACGACATGCCTGCGATTCCTTTGTCTCCCCAAACCCATCCTCCCACCCTGTAACATGTGAACTGCCCCTGTCTGTCTGTCACAGCGGCGTGCTCACCGAATCGCGTCCAGTCGCCTTTTGCCCCTAATGCCCGACTCTGTCTCGCTCTGGCTGCTGTCATACGCTGTCCACTTGCTGTCCTGTCAAGTCCACTGACGAACGCAGGCTCGCGCCTATTAACAGCGTGACGACACTGACACTGGCACTACAGCGCCACTCCCATCCATTCATAAAGTGGAGGAGCGCGAGCGATTCTGCCTAACAGCTCGCACTGGAGCGCGTGGACAGTCCACGGCGCGTGTTCGCTCGCCGCTCAAAGGCTGAAATTGTACAAGTCATATGTGTGCAAACGATTGTGTTTGCTAACACGGCCATTTCTGTGTTCTAAACATGGCTAGATATGAATGGTTAAATTTAGCTATGCGCTAATTTAGGTTCACAATATTGTGATTAAGTAAATGCTATTAATAACACACATAAGGTAAATATTACCGTCAATGAATTTATTTCCATATAATCAGTGACTTCCTCTCTCAAGGAATGCATTACAGTAGGCTAAATATTTACAGTGCCACTGCCAGATCAAAATAAATAAAAGGAATGTAAATATTTAAAATATAAATATTGTTATCAAAATACGAAAACGAGGATAAACTAAATATTACTAGGGATTTCTCATTTCACTCTAATTTTAGTGGTATGTTTGTTTTTGGAAATTGATGGTTTAACTTAATGTAATATGCAAAAAGTATTTAAATGGCTTGCAACACTTCCCAATTCAGTCTGCTGACTAGTCACAATGTCTCCGATCATTTAGCAAAGGAGAGGCAGTGTTCTATTATAAAGCAATCATTGTGCAATAAATCACTTCTTTTTTTTTTACAGAAAATAGTGAACACTACATGCTTTTCAGCATACACTCTTAAAAATAAAGTTCCAAAGGCCAAGCGGGCCACATTTAAACTACATAAAATGCGAAGGGCCACAAATTACAATTTGCATCATCAGACTTTATTAAAGAAAATATTTGCAGATTTACTGGGTTAGAAAACATGGTTATTCCTTATATTATATATATATATAAGATAAAAATCTGGAACATAAAAAATTGGATTAAAGTTTTTGATATATGATGCAAAAAGTGCATCATGACTCAAGAGTATTGACCAAACTCAAAATGCTAAATAAAACATTCTTGAGCAAATATATGTTCACAACTTTCTTTAGAAAGAGCAGTATTAGCTATTTCTAATATTTATATGAAAGAGAGGGTATAATATTTATTTTAAAAATAGATATCACTATTCTCCCCCATGTTCTGAAAAAAAAAAAAAGACAACAAACAAATAAGTGTAATTTACCAGAGTTTCTAGTAAAAATCGCTGCAGTCTATTCATAGAATACAATATTCAACAAATTGATCAAAAAAAAGTGTAACTAATTATTCATAACTCAGAACTTCATGACTTGCTCATTAAGACTTCACTTGTTTCATTCCTGAATGAATCAACGTTTTTTGGAACGAATCTCATATTAAGTCACTTGTCTCCACTGCTGGCTTAGGTGCTGAATTCGGTACAATCTTTATTTGAAGCATCGTCACTTTCAAAATGGTGATTTATTAAATTTTGATCGCTTCTGCAGTGTTTATATCTGAACTATAAACTTTTATTCCAGTACTTCTGTGATTATTTGAATGTTTGTAACACAGAAATAACGATACAAAAGACTTTGTACAGATGTTTGTTTCATATAGCCTACGTAAACTGCTCTGCAGATTTGAATGTTACAGTGTGATTCAAGGCTTTAATACATATGAATCCTGTCTTTTATGTACAAGATTGCGTGGGTGATTGAATCTGTTCGCTATCTAGCTATTTATTTAAATATCCAACAGTATACGACAGTAAACATACGTCGCGACAATAAATGGTTTAGCTGTGTTCTCAAGCCATCTCTGGTATAGGTAGCCTAAAATAATGGACCTTTTTCACAAGACTGTGACTGTGTTTAACGGTCATCAGCATCGTAAATCCTCGAAAGTTTTTCATATTTGTATTTTTTTTTAAATGTATGTACATTTATAACACTATTCTTTGTATTATATCACCTTTGCATCAAATTACAAAAAAAACAGTTAACGCTAATGCGAGGGTGTTTCTAATGCAGTGTCTATGGGACAGATGGTAAATTTGACATAGTTCTCTCTTCTGGCAGCCATTATCAGTCTCTCTCAATTTTTTTTCCTTTTATTGAAAGTCATGAAAACACTATCATGGAGTTTTTCTTTTGCTATTTGAGCAAATGGGAATGCAAAAAATATATTTGTAGTACTGCGGGATATTCAAGTAACCCACACTATGGACGACTCTTGCTGAGAAACCCGGAAATGGGAAAAAGGTCCATAAAGTATATTTATAATGCAATGCTAATCGACATAGCCTTTATTACCATATAGAACATATTATCTGCCTCGTTCTGTGACAAAAACCGCACATCAGCTCACAAAATGAAGTTATTCAAACACTCGACTGATGTTGTGGAGTAAAATCATGTTATTATCATGTCCTCTTTTGTTGGACAACGCTTTTTAAGTTGTATGGGGCATGCCGCGTGTTGCTTTTTAATTGCACATTAGTTACAGCGCTTGCAGAGATCGAGCAGCTTTTACTACTGAGATGTATACATTTAATAACAATCACAAAGGACAATATTAGTGAGCGCAAATTGTAATAAAATACTTCAGCATGACGCGGGCCAAAAAATTAATGCGATGGGCGCCTGTGAGTAGGCCTACCTATGCTTAACTTACAAACCCAATTCCAAAAAGTTGGGACACTGTACAAATTAAAAAAGGAATGGAATAATTTACAAAACTCATAAACTTATATTTTATTCACAAAAGAATATAGATAACATATCAAATGTTGAAAGTGAGACATTTTGAAAGGTCATGCCAAATATTGGCTCATTTTGGATTTCATGAGAGCTACCCATTCCAAAAAAGTTGGGACAGGTAGAAATAAGAGGCCGGAAAAGTTAAATGTAAATATAAGGAACAGCTGGAGGACCAATATGCAACTTATTAGGTCAATTGGCAACAAGACTGGGTATAAAAAGAGCCTCTCAGAGTGGTGTCTCTCAGAAGTCAAGATGGGCAGAGGATCACCAATTCCCCAATGCTGCGGCGAAAAATAGTGAAGCAAAATCAGAAAAGAGTTTCTCAGAGAAAAATTGCAAAGAATTAGAAGTTATCATCATCTACAGTGCATAAAATCATCCAAAGATTCAGAGAATCTGGAACAATCTATGTGCGTAAGGGTCAAGGCCGGAAAAACCATACTGGATGCCCGTGATCTACGGGCCCTTAGACGGCACTGCATCACAAACAGGAATGCTACTGTAATGGAAATCAAAACATGGGCCCAGGAATACTTCCAGAAAACATTGTCGGTGAACACAATCCACCGTGCCATTCCCCGTTGCCGGTTAAAACTCTATAGGTCAAAAAAGAAGGCTTATCTAAACATGATCCAGAAGCGCAGTCGTTTTCTCTGGGCCAAGGCTCATTTTAAAATGGACTTTGGCAAAGTGGAAAACTGTTCTGTGGGCAGACGAATCAAAATTTGAAGTTCTTTTTGGAACACTGGGACGCCATGGCATCCGGACTAAAGAGGACAAGGAAAACCCAAGTTGTTATCAGCGCTCAGTACAGAAGCCTGCATCTCTGATAGTATGGGGTTGCATGAGTGCGTATGGCATGGGCAGCTTACACATCTGGAAAGGCACATCAATGCTGAAAGGTATATCCAAGTTCTAGAACAACTTATGCTCCCATCCAGACGTCGTCTCTTTCAGGGAAGACCTGGCATTTTCCAACATGACAATGCCAGACCACATACTGCCACAATTACAACATCATGGCTGCGTAGAAGGATTCGGGTACTGAAATGGCCAGCCTGCACCCATAGAAAACATTTGGCGCATCAAAAAGAGGAAGATGCGACAAAGAAGACCTAAGACAGTTGAGAAACTAGAAGCCTGTATTAGACAAGAATGGACAACATTCCTATTCCTAAACTTGACAACTTGTCTCCTCAGTCCCCAGACGGTTGCAGACTGTTATAAAAAGAAGAGGGATGCACACAGTGGTAACATGGCCTTGTCCCAACTTTTTTGAGATGGGTTGATGCCATGAAATTTAAAATCACTTATTTTTCCCTTAAAATTATACATTTTCTCAGTTTAAACATTTGATATGTCATCTATGTTGTATTCTGAATAAAATATATTGAAATTTGAAACTTCCACATCATTGCATTCTGTTTTTATTCACAATTTGTACAGTGTCCCAACTTTTTTGGAATCGGGTTTGTATTTTTGGTTCCCAAAAGATTTGCAGAATTCTCAGACCGTTCCTAAAGAAACCACTTGACGGACATTTGGAAAAAATTCTAAAGCATCACACCTCACGACCCTTCATGATATAAAAACACACACCAACGATTGATTCAGTACACCAGTTTCTGCTGTGGTTGAACACCGCCTACTACCAAGGCTCTCTACTGGATGGGTAAACGCGCTTCTTTCATAACAAACACATTGATTGAAAAATTTAAGATACTTTATTTTTAAGAGTGTATATCATGGATAGTTACGAGTAGCTAATTGTCTCTTTGCTATCTTTCACACAAAGTTTTATGTTTTGCTAAACAAGTACTGACATAGTACAGACCCACAGGGGACACACTCACTGGTGAGCATAAAGCAGTTTAAACGTGCTCCGCTGTGCAGTCGGTTCCCCTCTGCTGGACATGTCAGAGGCAGAGCGCTTCACATATGGCCTGCATCAGTGACACACATGCAGCTCCATCTCATTACAGACACACCTGGGGCACATTCAGCAGGGTTTGTTATTCTAGAACATTTCAGCAAATTTCAGAGAACAGAATCCCACATGTGATATGAGACTGATCCATTCTTAAGCAAAACTTAAACTTAAATAAACACTCTTGGGAAAATATTTGCTCATCGATATTAAAATGTTAAACTGTGGCCCATATTAATAATAAAAAAGTGAAAGTAAAATTTAAATTGGGAACCTTCTCTACAATAGAATTGATACAGATAAAAAAAAAACATGATAAAGATTAAAAAAAATAATAAAGCCAGAAACCAGAATGTTTACATTTGTAATAAAGATTTGTAAAAAGAATAACAAAACAATCATGCTAATAACAAATAGATCAGAAAGTCCTAAAGATTTGCCCAAACTTATTATTATTATTATTCAGTGAAGGAATCTATGCCATAGCACTGACAAAGCGAGAATTTCTTTCTGTTTACAAAACAGTAGACTGTTCCATAATGATTGAGCATCATTAGGTGATGCTGTTTACTGTTCAATGGTCTTAGAGACTCTTTCTGAGAAGTGATATTCCTTCTTGTAACATCCTTTGAGTTTTTCTGAATAACTATGTCACACACTGTTATTGCTGAGGCTGAATGACAGGTGAACAGCGTGGTAGAAACATATCAGGCTATTCAAGTTAACACCCATGCATTATTAGTTAGGACAGTTTTTGCAATTTGCAAAATAACCCTTTTTAATGACGAATGCTGATAACCAATGTTGGTATATTGGTTACAGGTAATTTATTTAATTATTTAGCTTAGCACTAAAAGAATACCATGGTAAAAATAAATTGTCATTTTTACAAATTTGAAGTTCAGAATATTTTCACCCACAGCTTTGAGCTTGGTGCAAATGGAGTTAGGATGAATGTATATAGACCAAGAGGTATTTTCAGGTGGGGTTATTTAAATAACCCGCTGTCCAAACTAAATGACCTAGTTTATTTAACCTTGTGGCAATTGGCGATTTCACCAGGGTTTTCAGATATCCTGGGATCTGCTCCAAGAAAAAAGCTCCCTCATGCTTGCCACTCTGTTCCACAAAGTGTCTTCTGAAGTAGGCCAGTAGGATGTGTCCAGACTCGTCCCTCTCAGTTAAGATATGAAGTGTCCCTGAAGCATTTGAAAAATCTGTCTTCATCTTATTATCTAGAAATAATTAAATATTGTACCTGATTCATAGTTTCCACGCAATCAAATGACACTTTTGGTGTTTCTAAGTCTAGATTTCATAAACAACACACAAGCACACTTGTATTGCACTGTGAACTTGTGAAACAGCTTGTTTAGGGACTTTTCTGTGTACAGGCAGCCTACAGTACAACAACAAGCTGTTGCTGATTCCCCCAGGGTTTTTATTCCAAAGTGTCTTTCCCAGCAGTTTTTTTGCTCAGGCTTCTACCCAACACTATTGATGTACCAGTGGGCACAATGGGTAATAAAGGTGGCTTCAGTGCAGTCCACTGCCTCTCTCCCTTCTCCCAGGGGGGTAAAGTGCTGATCATTGGGTTGGAAAGACCTTAGGCTAATTCTAACAAAGCCAATGCTGGCCAAAGCCATAGACACATGAAAGACTAGGGGTTAAGCCTGGCCAGATCAATTTCTCTCAGCAACTCTCTGTGACCCTGGCACTGAACAGGCAGAGCCTACAATGGCTTGTTTTCTGTGGCATAGAGCCGGGACATTCTCCTCACTGATCCACTAAACAAAAGCCCATTACAGAGGTGCAATTGAGCTGAACACACCACAAAGGGTTATTTACATAGATTCTGTCCCCAGGCTCAAACCATATGCCCCCCCCCCCAAAAACAAAAAAAAAAAAAAAAAAAAAACTGTCCAGTGGCAGATAGCTGAGCTCTTCTCTCGTGTGCGAACACTTTTGGGTCCAATTGCAGAAGCGGACACCGAGCGTAAATACAGGAAGCTTTTGTAGGTAGATATGAGAGCTACAAATAATTAGGAATAATTTTATATTTTGTTTACTGACATAAATAATAAAAGGTAATACAGATAAAATAAACAAATATGTTATTGTTATTTATTTTTTTTAAGGTATTATACTGTAGTACTTATTACAATACTAAAAAATACTTACAAATAATATAAACTAACACAAATACAAAGTGAACTAACGGTTACCGGTTACATATTCATTATTATGTAACCTATACATATACCTGTTACATTACTCTTATTCTCAATTCCAATTCAATTCAATTCATTTAATTAACCTTCAAGTGAGCTTACTGTATTGCCAAAGCTGGCCCATTACATGAAAAAGAACAATAATGATATATATTGCATAACCACAACAAGAAATCCTGTAACATAAGAAAAATACAGTACATTGAACACATTTTTTTAAACAAGGGAATAAGAAAAGGTTAAGACATTGTGTTAAAAAATCATATAATAATAAAAATATTAATAATCATATAATAATAATAATTCTCTCGCTCTACTTTACATTGTGTGTGTTAAAATCTATTTAGGATTTATGGTAATTGATGTATTTATCATTCGACTTGACCTAAAAGTGCCAATTTTATTTCAGTTTTTCTCTATTAATTTCAATGTATTTGTGCAGGAGTCGAAAAAGCATTCCACTGTATCATATTATGTGTGTGTGTGTGGGTGTGTGTGTGTGTGTGTGACAAATACAATTTGAATGTGAAATTTGAACAATTTAATAACAAGACAAAATCAACAATAAAAAAATCAAATTGCAATAAATTATGTTGTGGTATATATGGATTGAATTATATAGGTGGGCATAAACCTTTCTTCAATAAAAGCAAAATGAAATTTAAATGAAAATCACTAAAGTCAAAATGAAATAAATCTATTTGTTCATGACTAAAATGAACATTCTTCTTTTAAAATGGACCTAAAGCCCGTGGCTGTTGGATAGCAGATGTTACTTGAACTGAACTACTGAGAATTGAGGTTTTGCAGGCAGCCCATCCACACACCTGCGCTCTGTCAGTCCCCCTCACGCTCTACCCTGCATTTCTCTAAAATCAGCATGAGACGGTCTGATCTGGGCTGGGCTGCGCAGCCCAACTGTACCCGCCACATGCCCATCCTCAGCGTGGCTCACCACTGAGCACTATGAATAGAAACTTAGCGAACGAGGGATAAGCAGTAGGCTTTGGCACATGCCACACTCCTAGCAGCGTCACACCTCCTAGCAGCACTTTGGGGTCGCCATGGAAACAGGGACGAATACAGCTAACACTGCCCTGACTTCTTCAAATCATGCCCACTCAAGATGATTAACATCACATATTTATTTCCTAACCTCCACAACAGTTGAGAGTTTTCCTCTGAAATTTGAGGGTCAGTGGAGTTTGGGTCAGCAGAATGTTAATATAGTTCAGGTGATAAACCTTCTGCTTCAATCCCCTGAGAGTTTTCTCAAATTGTTTCTCACAGATTGTAAATGCATGCTCACAGGTTTTTAATGCTTGCTAAGTTGAAAGCAATATCACACATTCCAGACTGTTGCTTTGAATGAAACCTACTCACGTGTCCAGGTTTGGAACGTAGAAGTAAACTATTGAACTGTAAACATCTGTAGAAGTAGCCTAGCCTACATGGGAGAAGAGGAGACCATAGCAAATTTTGTATTTGCATGCCCATTCGCTCCATCTACAAAATAAACAATCTGATATTCAAGAAGTCAAATGTGTCTGCAGTCACTTCATCAGCAGCTGAATTAAAAATGGCAGGCTAACAAATAGCGTTATAAATGCACATTATTATTAGGTCTATTATTTACTGTATATAAAAATGGCTAGATTAATCACATTTTACTGCGGAAATGCTTCATCATAGTTTAGGTAAAGGAGTGGTCAATTCAGACCAGCAACATGATTTATTGCATCATATTTATTTTAAACAGCTTAGTAAACAAGATGGTAATACTGAGTAGGCTAACTTACAGTTTAGACAACATTGACCGTTTTGTTGTGTATTTTCGCTCCGCCAGTTCTACCAGAAAGACTCGGAGGGCAGGGGAATGTTTACATTATTTATTCCATAAAGAATTTACAGATGGTAGCAAGCTACAATGATTCAAATCTAGTTATGATTGGCCAGAACTAATAGATTTCCTGTATTTGGCTCATGTGTTCAAGTGGTGTGTAGAACTTATGATTTCCGAATTGAATGCAGCTAACAGTGTAAAATTCCAAATGTTTACAGAGCTTTATTTTGATTTTCAGTACTTTGCATTTTTAAAAGAAACTTCTAAATGTCTGTTCAGTAGTCCCTATAAGAAGACACTTTTGATTAAATGACAAAAATTATTTGCAATAGTGAATAAAATACGGATATACTCATCTTTGCAATAAAATGCACAACACTTTTACTACCAAATTATATGTCATATCTAATTAATTTAATTTACAGCGGAACGTTTATGATGCATGATGGGATACACTTATCCTTAATTTATAATGTGGGTTAAGTGTGCGTTAAGGGCACTGAGCTTGGGTGTTTTTAAAGGGGTCATATGATGCGTTTAAATTTTTTCTTTCTCTTTGGAGTGTTACAAGCTCTTGGTGCATAAAGAAGATCTGTAAAGTTGCAAAGACTAAGTCTCAAATCCAAAGAGATATTCTTTATCAAAGTTAAGAGTCAACCACGCTTACCTAAAACGGCTCGTTCTAACACTCTCCCACATGTCTATGTCACGATGTGGGAAGATTTGCCTAACACAGCCCAAATGTTCACGCAAAGAAAAAAATGCGTAACTTTTATTCTCGCTGTAGTATTGCCGCCGCCGCCATGTCGTGGAGATGCTGTGTTTTTCGTTGTGAAAGCGAAATTACTTTTTTTGGCCTTCCAAAAGAGGACACGACTAGAAATCAGTGTTAAGTTGTATTTACAACTCTGTTCCGGAACAGTTCAACCCAAATTATTCAGATGTGTGCAGCGCATTTTTGGAGGACTGTTTCCTGATCTGCTGGCTGTTCTGACTCACAGACTGTAAGTACATTTTTTTATATTTAAAGAATTTGCCACTGATTATTCAAAATGCGAGTTTTGAGCAGTGAGAGTAGGCTTGTTGTTTGTTCATTTCTCCGATCACAACTGCAGACATGGTTTTAAGTTTACGCAGCGCCAACGCGTAAAATAAGTATAATCATTATAAATCCACAATTATGTCCCGCACTGGATGGCAACAATGCTTAGTTTGTAATGGGTTTTATTGCTTTTGTCTGGTCGTGCCGGTAGATGGCATCACTGTATGGTGAGGGGTGTAACATTTCTGTCACACGCTTGAGGTATTCGGCCAATCACAACGCACTGGATAGCTGGCCAATCAGCATACACCTCGCTTTTCAGACAGATGAGCTTTGTAAAAATTGACGCGTTTCAGAAAGGCGGGGCATAGAGAAACAATAATGTACAGTAGTGGAAAAATAATGTGTTTTTTAACCTTAAACCGCATAAACACATTTCATTACACCAAATACACAAAATAATGTTCTTTTTAGCAACATCATATGACCCCTTTAAGACATATCTCAGAGAGTATATGATATATGACAGCAGTCTACCATTAAAGCCCACCTCCTACACTTCTTATTGTTTACACTTCATTTGACCATTTTTATTAAGTGTCCATCCTCATTAACTGTCTGGAAAGACTAAATGAACAGACTGCCGTATTTGTCTTTCTGCTCCATTTAGATTTCTGCTTTTGTTCACCTCTGATCACGCTGTCCAGGCCTGAGTGCCCATCTGGAGGCCACATGGTCCATCAACCCAGTATCCTAAATTTGGTCAAGAGGAGAATTCTCTGTATAGGAGTTCTATTTCCAGGGCATGCCAATGTCATGGCCTCTAGGATCTTGTGACTGTGGTGTCTGGAATAGTGAACACTGACTGTTAATATGCCAAAGTTAAAATCTGACTTCATGTGTATCAGTGCTGACATAATTTATATTTGCTTGCGTTTTGTGTATTAAATTTGATGGGAAGTCTACAGTCTTGTGGGTTTTAGGGGGGCTAAGAGGATTGGGGTCAGCTTTGTGTTTTAATGTGCATGTAATTATGACTAGGCTAAATTTTGGCTCGGCTCAGCAAATTTAGATCCTCTCAGAAGGCAA
Source organism: Sinocyclocheilus anophthalmus (assembly GCA_018155175.1). NCBI lineage: Eukaryota > Metazoa > Chordata > Actinopteri > Cypriniformes > Cyprinidae > Sinocyclocheilus > Sinocyclocheilus anophthalmus. Next base: position 268,894 of record JADLZN010007266.1, on the reverse strand, counting down.
AGGACAGTGGGTGTTATGAGTGTAGTGGGTTTCCTTGAGTGACAGCACAGCTGGAGCATGCAAACACACACACATACACAAGTACACACACATAGAGAAGAAAATAACTCACATACTCCTCTGTTTGCTCATGGTAATTATGTAACTGATTTGTCTCTGTTGTGGCATGAAGCCAGTTCACTGGAGCTGTCATTGTTTTTGTCATTTTTAACATGCTAAAAAATTGGCTAATTCTACATCCTTTGAGGCAAAATTTGTACAGCGTTGTTATGTATTTAGCCAGTGAGTGAAGGTTTGCACAAGCACACTGATAAGAAAAAATAACAAACATCTTTGCACACACTATTGAGACAAGAAAATATTGCTTACATTGCTATGTCAAAGTCCTGTTCCTGATTCAACAACTAGCACTGCATTTAGGGCAAATTCAGAAATGTCAACAAAACCTAATGCCTACAACACTGAAGTCTGTTATGGATGAACACATGTAACTGCTCTGAATCTAAATCTTAGGTGTATGTTTGAGTGCTCCATGAAGTCACCGGTTTCCCATGTGATACAGTTCAAAACATATTGACTTTAAAACTTGACATATGAAACCAGGTCTGAACACTCTGTGAAAAACTTACCAGGAACTCCCTGGTAAGACCTTGCTGCTCTGCAAACATTATTAGTTGACATAATCATGAAGTGGTTATATAACTAAATATCTAACTAAAACATTAAGTTCAAAGGGAGTGCTGCATTCAAGCCTGAGAACATACTTTGCGTTTGTTGTTTGAACTGAAATTCTGAATATGGGAATCATAAAGAACTAAATGATTCTGAATGTGGTTCTTCTCAGTGGTTCCATTTCCTTATCAGTTCCGTTATTGCTTCTTTTTGTAAGGAACATTTGGGGTAAATGCAATTCCATTGCCAAATGATTTTTGATCAAATGATCTGCTGACAAAACGCACAACGTGTGTCTTTAGAATGACCAGTCAGTATAGTTACAGTCTGATTCACTAATGAACAGACTCATTCAAGTGATTTATTCAATTCATTTCAATAAAAGAAACTAAAAAGAACCTGTTCATAAGAGTTAATAGTTCAGGAATGGCCATATTGAATTTTATGCTATATACTGAAAATTAGGCTGTGAGATATAGACTAACAGTCTCTATAACTACTTGAGCTATATACTGTACTGTAGATCATGTTCAAATCTCACAATCAACTTTCATGTTTTGTTTCATTAAGTTTTTGTCGACAGAAAATCTTGTGGAAATATGTTTCATCAGCTGAACAATCGGCATGTTGTTAAACAACAATTCAGTCCATTGAGCACACTTTAATTCTAAACCCTACAGCATCGTTTTCATTTCATTCATAACGTTCAGGGTTCAGACACACTCTCTCTGTTTAAATCTAGATTAAAGACACTTCTCTTTGGCCAAGCATTCAAATAATGCATCTCATAATCTTGTACTGCAGTTATATCTGATCAAATGCACATTATTATTCTTTAGTTTGGGTTAAACAAATTAATTTTGCTTGGTTGGAACAGCAGCTACGCTAATTATGTCTCTATTTGTTTCTCTGTTTTTGCCACGGGATTGACCTCAGAGGACCTCAGATGATGCCAACCCTGAAACAACATACAGAACTACCACATTTTGCTATAAGTTTGATTGCATCATATAATAATTGCTAATAATTAATAGTGTTCATCGTCTGTTTGATAACGTATTTAATTTATTTTTCCGTACATTTCTGCCATATGTACATAAACTGACAATCACCACTGATAAGCTACTACTAAATATTGTAGAAACTTAATTTGCTGCAAAGCATTGCAACAATTTGTATCGTGAAAAGCGCTATACAAATAAACTTGAATTGAATTGAATTGAATTCCTGTCCAAATTAATAATGCCACTACCATGACTATAAGGTCTGTTTGGTATGGTATTTCATAGTCAGTGGCAGAAGAGCAGAAGAGAACAATACTGACACATCATGGTTTGAAAATACAACAACTTATGGTGATTTGTAACTGTTTTATGTTTTGGTGACTGATTTGTATGAATTCTTACAATCTAATTTGTAGGTTTTTGTACAATCTGCTAACTGAAAATTAAGTATAGACGAGGACCTTCCTGTCAGGGTTTTGCCCTGACACTCTGCTTGTCTTGTGTTTTGTTTCTTGTGTCTATGTTGTCTTGTGTGTTAGCACATGGCTTTAGACCTCTTGTGTAGCCCTCTTTGAGTCCTTGTATGTAATTGCGCTCACCTGTTCCTTGTGTGGTTTCCTCCCTATTTATAGTGCCCCTTGCCCTATTGTCTTTGTTGGTTTGTGGTCATTCTTTCCCTCACTGTGTTTGTCTCTGTCTGTGGATGTGGCTGATTATGTGTTCCTGTCTCCCTGTCTGTTTGTTCTTGTGATCTAGTCTTGCCCTAGTCTTGTCTTTTGTAATTCTATGTTCTTGTCTTGCTTGTTTTTGGATGCGGTCTGTTTTTGACTTTTTTGCCTTTAATTTAGTATTCATTTAGTCCTGATCTTTTGTTCATTTTTTGGTTATTTGTGTTGGTTACTATAATACGAATAATAATAATAATAATAATATTATTAATAATAATAATAATAATATTAAGTCCTTTTGTTTATTCGCTTGCCTTCGTGGAGTAATTTTTGTTTTCCTGTGGAGCTATGCTTGGTCTTGTTTGTGGGGTAGAGGTCCTGTCCTGACCTGTTCCTGTCCACTGGTTCCCTTGCCTGGTGTCTGGGGTGCTTCAGAGTTTATGGTCAACAAGTATCTGAGCTCAGCTCTCTGGTGCCTTGCTCTGGTCTCTCTCCCGGCCTGGTCTTGCCACCTCTGCTATAGTATTCTGCCAGTTGATGTCTGATGCTGTTCCAGTGGCCTTCCCTAGCTATGTTTATTTTGTTCCTGTTGTGGTATCACCTGTGCATCTCACTACCCTTTTGTATTGATCGGTTTTGTCAATAAACCCTTGTTACTCTCACTGCAATTGGGTCCTCCTTCCAGATCCCTGACACTTCCTGCTCTCATGAGATTGGGTTGGAAAATTCCAAGTAGCCTAGCATACCGGAGATCCAACTGAGTATGGGACCTGGTTGTAAAATACACCACAACTGTATTTTTTTAAATGCAACCTGTTCTCAATATGAACCAATTCTCAGTTGCCAATCTTTACTCTGAAAATTCTTTGAACTGATATATCGCACATACATACACGTCTACCTTGTAGACTATATTTTACTCTCTCTCTCACACACACATGCACTTACACATGCTACTTAAAGTCGGCATGAACAGAAGTAGCGATTGTCTTTTTCTCTCTACTGTGACGTCTATCCGAGTGAAAGGCATCTGGAATGAGAGGGCGGGACTTGATTTCGTCCTTCGGGAATTAATTGGATCATTGGAAGTTGGGGCGTTGCTAACAAAATGGAGGTAGATCTGAATGCCAGTTTGCAGTTAGTTGTGGGGGGATTTCTCTCCACTGGATTCACCGCTGACACCCTAGCATGAAGACATTTTTTATTTATTGAGGAAGATGAGGACGAGGACGATCAATGGCACAAAACATGCCTAACAGCGCGCGGTTACGTTTTTTGATGAAAGATTATGAGGGATCATGAATTTTTTTTAAATAATGAAGTGCACGGATAAATTATTTATAATAAACACTACAGCAGGGGTGCCCAACCCTGCTCCTGGCGATCGACTGTCCTGCAAAGTTCAGCTCCAACCCTAATCAAACACCTGATGCAACTAATTAGGGTCTTGGATCACTTAAAATTAAAGGCAGGGGCTTTTGATTTAGAGTTGGAGTAAACTTGCAGGACGTCGCTCGACAGAGCAGGGTTGGCACACCTGCACTACCGTATTCCATTAAAAAAATAAGAAATTTTCAATTTTGATTTCCTTGGTGACTTTAAAGCTTCGCAGTCCACTTTTTTTGGTTAAAATAATCCAAATCAATAGTGAAGCAAGTACATAACCAGCCAGTGTTCAAAACTTTTGCCTTACTTTAGCCCGATTCACAATGGTAAGCTTGTAATGTTTTCTAATTTGAGTGGTTTGGGTAGGTTTTCGCGGGAAATTCCAGCATGGCACTCCGTCATTACGTCACTTCTGTAAACATAAAGAAGTTGTCCCGGCTACTAGGCTATCGCATGTGAGGATCCTGCAGGTGGAGGATCGTTTATAGCCTTTTCTCACATCAGCTAGAATAATTAAATGTATAATTTTGATGGCAGATTGTAATCCAGAAAGGATTATATGAAACATGTGAATGAAATTAAATTATATTCCAGTTATGAATTTGCTTCTGATTACAGATAGCCTGGGATTACTTGTTTTCTGTCATGAAAACAAATTCCTCGTGTGTGTAAACATACCTGGCAATATAGCTCATTCTGATTCTGATTCTGATTACACAAGATTTGTATTTTAAAGAAAAACAGTTCAAAGGGAGCATAGTTTGATTTTAGGGTTAAAATAATTTATTGGTATAAAATTCGAATGGTATTACAATTAGATTAGACTGTGCAGAAATTGAAATCTACACGCTAATACACACTATACGCAATGCTGATGTTGTTAAAATACTAATCTGAGAATAAGTATACACAATAATGAATAATTGCACGGTTTTGATGTGATATGCACTTCATGTTAGATTAAATGACCTCGGTATGCACGATTTATTGTAGTTTTTTCGCAGTTGGTTCGTAAAACAAACCTGGCAGACTTTTACTTCTTGTTCAGATGACAATAAAATTTCTTATTTGGGTCATATATTCCAAGATGTAGGTTATAATCTGTGCAGTCTAGGATTCACTACCGTTGAGGTGACTGATTGCCACACATACTCTTCAGAACATTAGATTAATCCACGCTGGAGCCGTGCCGCTGCACAACACATGCAAGGAAGATAATTCCGCAAGTAACTGCAATTCCAGTTTTTCAAACAGAGATGGCGACAAAGAGGCAAAACTTACAGACTGCAGCATTAAATTTATTTTATTATTTCGGGCCAGTGTGGTTAGGTCATGATAAAGTCCCGCTACACACCCCCACCACTCCATAGTCAGAAGTGCTCTGCCCCTGCTAACGTGTTGATCTCTGATGCCTGTCTGCTAGTGCCAAGCCTTTGGGCTGTCTACTCGCTCCTCTGTGCCAAGCTTACACCCTTGTGCCCTATCCTGCTGTGCCATATGATTACACCTGACTCAGGACATTCGTTTCTGATAATTGGCTCAACTGATTTTTCTGTAAATTTGCTTTGCAATGATTTGTATGGTGAAAAGCGTTGTACAAATAAACTTGAATTGAATAGAATAATTGAGGTGCAAATTCAGGCTGATGACAATAAACACACTTGAGTTTGATACGCTATTTTAAAGGGGTCATATGATGATGCGATTTCAATTTTTCCTTTCTCTTTGAAGTTTTACATCTAAGCTATTGGTGCATAAAGAAGATCTGTAAAGTTGCAAAGACTAAAGTCTCAAATCCAAAGAGATATTCTTTATAAAAGTTAAGAGTCAACCACGCCTACCTAAAACGGCTCGTTCTAACATGCCCCCACATGTCTACGTCACGATGTTGGAAGATTTGCATAACACCGCCCAAATGTTCATGCAAAGAAAGAAGGTGTAATTTTTATTCTTGCTGTAGTATTGTTGCTGCTGCCATGTCGTGAAGGCGCTGTTTGTTTTTCTTTGTGAAAGCGAAACTACTTTGTTTGGTCTTCCAAAAGAGGATGATATCTGCTTTGTTATGCCTGGAGCTGATCTGTGCTGGTTCCTGAGGAAATACTACAACTTTGCACTGTATATCGTCGGATCGGCTTTCACCGTGGACAAGCGGAGTCCAGCCCGGGGTCTTCACATGTGGTTGCCACAAGCCCGCCGGCCTCCGCTCACTCTAGCCCGCCGTGTGTGACGCTGTGTGTTTCGTTGTGAAAGCGAAACTACTTTGTTTGGCCTTCCAAAAGAGGACACGACTAGAAATCAGTGGTTAAGTTGTATTTACAACACTGTTCCAGAACAGTTCAACCCAAATATTAGCACATTTTATAGAGGACTGTTTTCCTGATCCTGGTAGAGTAGACTGTTCTGACTCACAGACTGTAAGTACGTTTTCATATTTAAAGATTTGCCAACTGATTATTCAACGCGAGTTTTGAGCAGTGTAGAGTAGCGCTTGTTGTTTGTCATTTCTCTGATCACAGATGCAGACATGGTTTTATGTTTACACGGAGCTATTGATACGCACTTGCGATAGGGTAGTGCAAGTAACTTAGTGTGTAGTTTAGGTGATTCTATAATCTAACTACTACCAAAAAACAAATAGATCTAGCTTCTGCCCTTTTGAAGTCTGTTCTGACCATCTAAGTCGACTCCAATGGCCTCTCAATACCTGGCAACGCTACCATTTCACTATAACTTGTGGGTTTATTTAACAATAGGCTATAACACTGGATGTTTCTTGAGCCAGCCAATTAATATTAGCAACAGTGGAAAGAGGGGACTGGTGAGGTGTAGAAATGTGGAATATTGTCATGAATAGTCTGTCCTATTAGGGATGGGCGATATGGGCTTAAAAATATATCATGGTAATTTCTGATATTTATTGCGATAACGATATCAATGACGATAATTTAGGGAATCCTGTTTCTTTAGAGCAGTGGTCACCAACCTTTTTAGGCCCAAGTTCCCTGACCTCGGCCTTTAAAGACAAGATCTACCTATTGAAGAATTGATATCCCAGATTGTACTTCAAATTTGAGGCCTTTTACTTAGTATTTTAATTAGTGATGCGCCGATCATTGCTGATTCAGAATTCAGATTTTCTTTTCTCTCTTTCTTTCTTCCTTTTTTTTCTAGCAAATTGGATTCTGATACTGATTCTGATATTTAATCAAATTTATTTATTGGCTATTTGCTTTATAACAAACAAACTGGCTTTAAACAAAAATATCTAGCCATTTGAAATTAGAGGCAACCACTGCATTTTATTCACGATCTGCACGGGCAGTTGTTTTTGATTTGATTTAGATTAATTTCAGGATTTAAAACAAAAACAGAATGGTCTGACTTTAGTTTTATGAAACTATACTACATAAAACATATCTGCACGAAAAACAAAAACAGCAGGTCTGAATGAGACGCACTCTCTGACAGGAGGTGGCGCCTGACATGTTCCCAGGGTTTGTGAAGTGACGTGTGGCCAATTATGGTGACCCATACTTGGAATTAGTGATCTGCATTTATCCCATTCAAAGTGCACACACACACACACAGCAGTGAACGCACACACACACACACCGTGAACACATCCGGAGCAGTGGGCAGCCATTTATGTGCCCGGGGAGCAGTTGGGGGGTTCGGTGCCTTGCTCAAGGGCACCTCAGTTCGTGGTTATTGAAAGGTGGGAAGAGCGCGGTACATTCACTGTCCCCCCACCTACAATCCCTGCCGGTAATAGACTCGAACCCGCAACCTTTGGGTTACGAGTCCGACTCTCTAACCATTAGGCCACGACTTCCCCAAAAACTAGTCCAATCGTGTTTCAAAGGGGGTTCCCCTGTAAAAATCGCATTCGAGGTGTGGTGGTAAAATAGACATTTTTTTCGTGGGGATCTTCCCGTCAAAATTCACATTCCCATGGACTAAATTCACGTTCTTGGGGGTCGCTCAACCCACGCAAGGGAAAACCGAGGACTTGGCAACACTGCTTATGAACCGACCACAATATAGCGTTTTCCTTGGTTACCGCTGTAAACAAGGCAGAGCTGCGCTTTATATGGAGAAGAAAATTACATTGCCATCGAAATTTTTCTCAAGACAGTTCCCTTCAGTGATATATTATTATAACCCCATAAATGTAATGCATTTTTTGTACTTATTTTACTGTTTTTTTCTGGATCTACTGGGACAGTGATAAAGATCTACCAATCGCGATCGACGGGTTGGCGACCACTGCTTTAGAGAAAAGTATTATTTTTCCTATTTTTACCCAAAATAGGGTGTTGTGAGCATTACCGAGTACACATGTAATGTAATGACTGTTTAATTCATACTGGAACCCGGAGGGCGCCCTTGCGCAGAAACTCCACATATGCATAGAAATAATGCTCCAGGAAATAGTATCCAGTGATGCTGTAGCTGAAAAAAATGCAGATTAAGAAATTTTAACTGAGGAAACCTGAAGTCAATAACATGCGATTGCACAAAATATATGGTATCTGTGTTCTTCAAGCAATCTTGGGTATTTTTTATGAGGATAAAGTATATTTAAAATGCAATGCTAATCGACATGGCCTTTATCACTGTATATAATACTATAAAATAGTATGATTTCTGCCTCATTCTGTGATAGCAAGCCACGCTGAATCACGGAGAGGTCGATTAAGTTATTTCAAACACTCGACTATGTTATGAAGTTAATATGGAGAGCATGTCAATAAATTAAAATATCTTTGTTGGACAAAAGGTTTGTAAATGACTCATACACATGTAAAACTGTGTCGCACACGTGCTACTGTAGTACATTTACTCAAGGCTCAGACTGATTTTTGTCGCACCTGTTCCAGATTGTAGAAGGAGCTGCTCAATTTCATGTCCGCCTTCCTTCACGTCACTCCACACAGTCGCACACCGAAATATGTCAACAACTAGACTTTATCGTTATTATCGCGGGAAGACGAATTCTTATCATGTGGAGAATTTTTACCAGTATATCGCAAATGATAAGATATCGCCCATCCCTACTCACTATGTCTATTTAATTATAATGAAAGGCAAAATGAAGGGCTATTTTATTATTTTTGGTCAATTTTCTATATTTGTCTTTCCAGTGATCTCCACTGAGCTTGTAACCCTCCTCTTAAGTCAGTGGTGACTTAAAAAATTACTAAATAGCAGATGTAACTTGGTCTGATATTATGTATGTAATGGAATTAAATTCTTTCTTTTTTTTTTTAAGTGTGACTTAAATGCCCAAAAGTGTTCAAATACTTTTTGGTGTCACAATATATGACTGGATGGCTCATTTTAGAGCAAAAATAATTCATCACAGTTGCCACACTTTCAGGAAAAAAGGTACCAATGTTTAAAACGGCTCACTCTTCATTTCCTGTTCTCGCAGCACCCAGCAGAGGAGACGGGGGCAGCTGTTGGAGCGGGTGGAGTGCGCACACGTCTCACTCTGGAGATGACCAGATGAATCATCAGCATGATGTCAACCTCTTTCTCACTCTGCTTTCTATTCCTCCATGTCTCCAGCCAATCTCTCTCGTCCAGCATTAGTCTGTGTGTCTGATCCAACTTCCCCCTCCTGCTGATTCCAGTCTATTTATATGAACTATTTTCAGGAGACACTTTTCCCTAATTTCCTCCTTGCGTCTGTTTTTTCCTCAGCTCCAGACTGGTGAGGAATTACTTTGTCAATCCCTGTGTGGCGAAGCTTTCCCAGCAGGCTCAACACTAAGGCCGATAGATTTCGGAAAGTCTTGAGAGGGGGAGCGAGTGCTGCGTGTTCCATCCAGACATCTCTAAATTAATCATTCACATTAATGGGATGCATCGGGCAGCTTTTGTTTGCTGAACATCAAAGCCGGGTCGCTGGGTTTGGCTATTGCTAAAAATACGATGACAAACAGGCAGGATAGAAAGTGAATAAACTGTCATGTTTTATATGGACAGATTATTGTACACAATTCAATGCCAGTTCAATCTCTTCTTTCATGAATAAAACTACATGTGTATCTGCAGAGTATTATAATTGTGGTCACTTGTGGTCCTCGAAACCCTCTCCCCATCACATTTACATGAATAAACATGTAAAATCTTGCATCAAAACATATTCCATTCAGCCTAATGAGCCTGTTATGGTCTCTATTGGCTTTTATAATACCAAGTATGGAAGGAACAAAGCAAACAACTAATGCATGTTTATTTAAATCCCTTAGCTAATTAAAGAAAACAATGTGCCCGTGTGTAGCTGTCAAGTCAAAATAAGTATGACAGTCCCTCATTTATGCACGTTTCTTCAACTAATATGCACTTCTGACCCTGTGGACCCTGAGATATAAAACACGTCTTAAGTTACAATAAAACCGAAGTAGCGACAGATTTTTTATTTTGTATTCTGATGTACAGGTACATCTCAGTAAATTAGAATGTCGTGGAAAAGTTCATTTATTTCAGTAATTCAACTCAAATTGTAATTCAACTCAAATTGTGAAACTCTTAATTTAAATCAATTCAATGCACACAGACTTAAGTAGTTTAAGTCTTTGGTTCTTTTAATTGTGATGATTTTGGCTCACATTTAACAAAAACCCACCAATTCACTATCTCAACAAATTAGAATATGGTGACATGCCAATCAGCTAATCAACTCAAAACACCTGCAAAGGTTTCCTGAGCCTTCAAAATGGTCTCTCAGTTTGGTTCACTAGGCTACACAATCATGGGGAAGACTGCTGATCTGTTAGTTGTCCAGAAGACAATTATTGACAACCTTCACAAGGAGGGTAATCCACAAACATTAATTGCCAAAGAAGCTAGCTGTTCACAAAGTGCTGTATCCAAGCATGTTAACAGAAATTTGAGTGGAAGGAAAAAGTGTGGAAGAAAAAGATGGGTGGAGAAGGGAAAAAGATCACAACCAACCAAGCGAGAAACTCCACCTTTTTTTTTTTTAAAAAAAATTGAAAGGATTTTTGTCAGCAAAATCGAATTCAAGAATTTGAGTGAACTTCACAAGGACTGGACTGAGGCTGGGGTCAAGGCATCAAGATTCACCACACACAGACGTGTCAAGGAAATTTGGCTACAGTTGTCGTATTCCTCTTGTTAAGCCACTCCTGAACCACAGACAAGGTCAGAGGCGTCTTACCTGGGCTAAGAACTGGACTGTTGCCCAGTGGTCAAAAATCCTCTTTTTCAGATGAGAGCAAGTTTTATATTTAATTTGGAAACCAAGGTCCTAAAGTCTGGAGGAAGGCTGGAGAAGCTCATAGCCCAAGTTGCTTAAGTCCAGTGTTAAGTTTCCACAGTCACTGATGATTTGGGGTGCAATGTCATCTACTGGTGTTGGTCACGTGCATCGTTTAACCAAGAACTTTTGGATGGCACTTCAGTTCTTCCTTCTGCTGACCAGGCTTTTTGAAGAGCTGATTTCATTTTCAGCAGATTTGTCACCTTCCCACACTGCCAAAAGCACCAAAAGCTGGTTAAATGACCATGGTGTTTGTGCTTGGACTGGCCAGCAGCTCACAAAATAGATAGAATCTATGGGGTATTGTCAAGAGGAAAATATAAACAAGAGACCAAAAATTGCAGATGAGCTGAAGGCCACTGTCAAAGAAACCTTGGCTTCCATACCACCTCAGCAGTGCCACAAATGGATCACCTCCATGCCACGCCGAATTGAGGCAGTATTAAAGTGCAAAAGGAGCACCTACCAAGTATTGAGTACATGTACATGTACAGTAAATGAACATACTTTCCAGAAGGCCAACAATTCACTAAAAATTGGTCTTACGAAGTATTCTAATTTGTTGAGATAGTGAACTGGTGGGTTTTTGTTAAATGTGAGCTAAAATCATCACAATTAAAAGAACTGAAGACTTAAACTACTTCAGTCTATGTGCATTGAATTTATTTAATACACGAGTTTCACAATTTTAGTTGAATTACTGAAATAAATGAACTTTTCCACGACATTCTAATTTATTGAGATGCACCTGTATCTGAGTGAAAGAAGAAAAATGTAGGGTGGAACTTTGTTTTATCCAGTTGTTGACTGTAAGAAAGGAGTGGGGTTTAAGCCAAGTTCACACTACACGACTTTAAACGTCGGCTGATCGCTCTGCTGTTCAGACTACATGACTTGATTGTCTGTCTTTAAGTCGTTGTGGTGTTCACACTACGTGACTCTATGTAAATGATGCGCAACCGGGGGTTTCACACTACACAAGCTGACAACAACTCTGTCACCCAACGACTCTACAAACCACGTTTTGTAAACACACATGAGAATTGGAATGGGAATGACGTGAAACAACACGTGAAACAGGAGCTGTTTATTTGAAAATGAACATCGGGAAGAAATTAGCGCTGCAAGCTGTTTGCTCGATGAAAACATTTGCTCCATTTATTGTGTCCAAACTTTTCTTTAAAGGTGGGGTATGTATTTTTTCAAAAACGCTTTAGAAATATTCGGGCCGAGTACCAAAACAAACTTGTAGCCAATCAGCAGTAAGGGGCGTGTCTACTCATGATGGGGATGCGAGAGCATTCAGTGCACAGGACGGACATTAGCCAAGCCGAGCGATGACAGAAAGATAGAGATGGGGGATAAAAAACAAAAGAGGAAAACGTCTGCGGAACAAAAGAAGGTTTATGATAAGGCAAGAAGTAGGACCCGTGTACATATCGGATCAGCTTTCCAGCGCTGGAGAAAATCAAGGAGCGGGAAGGCCTGCGATTGGACGCCGAGGTTGCTTTGTCTCTTGTGTAGATACGGTGTAACATTGGTTTTGCTTTGTTTCACATAATTAATATATGCTGGCTTTTGCTTGAATATGCTCCTGTGTCATAATCGTTGCCTGGGTTGCTTACGTTTGTGTGGGGCGGAGCTATCAAAATAGGAGCGAGACCCTTTTGGGGTAGGGGCATGTTTGTTTTGGTGATTTGAAATATCAACATTGGCTACCAGAAATCACTATACCCACCTTAAGAGCCTGTTGCTTGCTGTTGTTTTGCTTCCCGGTACCTCAACCCATTCCTTGCTCTCTCCATTGACTGAGCCGTCACGACACCTACACCACACGTGATGTCGGTCGGCCGACCGGTCCAGCGGCCTGTACCATGATGGTAGATGAACAAATTCAGAGTTACAGGATTAGTTTCGAGTTGACAAAACCAAACCACTCCAATCCGGCTTTGTTGGTACCATGATGCTGATCATCAACTTTCTTTGTCAACTCAGGCTTTGATCCTGAGTTTGTGGAAGTGTGCGCATGAATGTGTGACATCACTGGTGAACAGCCAATCACGAGCCTTGGTTAAAGGTTATTGGTTTTGCTAAAGGTTAAGAGATTGAATAATTTGATGAATTTAAATTCATTTACAATAAAAAAGTACTTGTTCATTAAAGAGGACAAATAAAAGAAATTATCTTTATCAATGCAGTCACAAGTGAAACTTGTTATATAAAGCTCTAGAGACCCGAACATGTAAGGTCACGTAGTCATTTTTAAAGCATTATCTATTGATTCTACAGCTTATTTATATTACATACGATCTGTATATATTAACATTCATTGAAAATAAATGATTTATAATAACTGTTAAACTAAAATTGCTTGTGTGTAATGGATTAATAATAATATAAATCATATAATTACATAAATCATATAAAATAACTTAAACTTATTAATTATCATTAAAGCCAGACATTTTTCTTAGTACTAGTGACCTTCAATTTGAAGCAAGATAAACTGGGGGAGTGACTTTTTTGTGTCAGACATGTGTCACTTTGCTCACATCAGTTTGAGATCTCTTACCCAGAACATAACCTGCCCTGGAGCAGGTTAGCCGTGGAGTGTAAGTTACTATGGCAATGAACGCAGCTAAAAGCCAGGCCACATTCATGGTACCTAAAACCCAGGATTGGTGCAAACTAAACTGAAATTTACCTGGCTAACCAGCTAATTCCGGCTTCATGGTACAGCCCAGATATTTGGCATGCTAGATATTTGTTTGCCGTCGGCGAGGTGTTGGCGACGCGTCAGTGAGCCTCTTTGATGCGTCGTCGTGTAGTTCACACACACCCACACACACCACACACACACACAATGATGTGCCGAGCGCAGATTCACAGACAGCCTGACCTGTCAGCGAGCTCGTTAATTTGCAAATCGGGCTTAAATCGGACTTAATATCCTGTAGTGTGAACTAGGCATTAGGAGGACTAAATGATTCAAGAAAACCTGCATACGGTACCAGAAAGAAATCTATAGTTTTCATGGGAAGATCAAGCTTTTTTTTTTTTTTTAAACCAAACAAAACAAAAAAACATGATTGGATCAGGATTATTAACTAAAACTAAAACAATTAAAAACCTTTCTGTTATATGAAATAAAGATTTACTGAAAAGAATATTAAAAACCTTGTTATAAAATAACTACAAACAAAACTGAATTAATAAAAGCTATAGACAATAATAAAAATGGCAAAAACACAAAAAAAATTACAAAAGCTTTAACTCAAATTAAAATAAAAACGGAGAAAGGAAAAAAATTATTCAAAATATTACTAAAAACTGTAATAGTAGTACCTTGATGAATGAATGAATTATTCACAATAAGTGCATATTATCAATACATATAGAAAATAGAGGGAATTTTCATTTTATGCTGACTTTCACATTCTTAAAACATTTTAACATTAAACAGATTATATGCATGTCAAATTCTGTGATTTTTGTCATTTCCAACATAATTTCCATTGATTCACACTGATGTGTTAAATGGCACTTTATGGAAATGACATTTACAGATTTTTGTTGATAAAATAGCATATCTACATAATTTGACAACATTTCCTCTTGACTGGAAATGATGCACAGCAACATCTCTTACTGATTTTTATGGGTCTGAGTGAAGGGTACAATAAAAAAAAAGAATTTGAATTATGATTTAATGAAACCTTCTTACAACAAAAAGAGAGAAACTGACATTTTATAATAAAAATTCCTTGGAAATAAAAGTGGCCATAGTAGAAAGCACAGAAAATAACTTCTGCTTAAGTGTAATAAATGAACGTCTTGTGTCCTTTGGAACTGCATCGTACCACGCCGACTGGCGGTGCCCCATCCCCGAAGCCCACAGATCTGATGTGTCTGGAGAGCACTATTGATTTTTACATGGCCTGTAGACCAGCCATAGTTTTTATTACCACAGATCCCACTAAACACAATAACCTTAAACACATCTCGCTGTGCTCTAGTGCTGCATGGCAGTGTTACATAATTCCATTAAACCCACAGCCAGTGGAGGTCTCATTGACGCTCTCCGGACTCCCTCCCTTTCTGTCCACCATCAAATTTGACGGTCAGCAGTCTATTCTCTACCCATTAGCTCTGTCCCTCTGTGTCATTGATATTCACCCTCTCTTCATAACAGATATAGGGCACACACAGTGTCATCCATAGGACAAAGTTAAAAGTCTTACATAAGAGACCATTGGGTTTTATCAACAACAAGCTGGAAAGAGAGGTCATGTGTGGATAATACTATGAGGGAACAACAGAACTATGGCCATAAATATTATGGGGAAAATACAGTCAAATGAGCATTGTAGATATTTTAGTGGGTAACTGATAAAACAGCTTGATGTGATAATCTGCATTCCTCTGGTGTTCTGCTATGACCTATAAAAACAGGAACCTGCATAGATGAAAGATGTAATGACAACAAAACATAGCAGTGTGAAAGCAGGGTGTAAATCAAGGACAAGGGCTCATCAGGGCCTCATGGCAGGTGCATGAAGGACACATCTGACAATCAAAGTCTTCTTTTATAGCTTAACAGAGAGGCACAAAAGTTAATGGTGATGAATATATTAAAACAGTCATGGACGAAAATGCTGCTTATTTACAAATTTGCTCTTGAAAGTAAATTTTGTCATGAAGCTGATCTAAATTATTTTCTGTTCACTTCATACCTTAAGGTTACACAGAGATAACCCTGAGGACCATTAAAACCCATTGCACACAGGTTGGGTGACCACGCATCCTCTTTTTCAATGTCTGGTTTTTATAGATGCTGAAGTTAATGTAGCTTACACCCAGGCATTGTACATAAATAAATCGTAAATCGTTGTACATAAATCGACCAATTGTGGAATGCGAGAAGGTGGGATCTACAAACAACTGTCAAAACAATGCAAATACATGTACATATAATGTATGAGGACTGTAGAGAGCACATCAGTTGGAAAACAAAGCCTTGTCTTTTTAGGCATTTTAGACATCCCCAATTTATGTTTGATATTTTTTACATTTTGAATAGAAACGAGTGCTGGACATGTTCAAATATGTTCTGTGATGCGTTTCACAGATGTTTTTATATGAATCAATGCACTTATGCTTGAATTAAATACGCTAATTCTGATCTCAAAAGTTACAAATCTTCAAAATGTTTCAGAAAACCATTAAAGATATAAGATCTATTGCCATCTACTGGTAAATATTTATAACTGCAATAAAAGTCACAGTAAACAAGTTTTTTTTAAATTGTCACTGACAATTGTTTACAAAGAAACAGAAAATAGCAAAAACTATGACAACAACACAAAATATCAAATATGTGATTTAACATCAAGCTAGATACAATGCTTTTGTTTCTAGACAAATATAAAGAACATTATAATTCCATTTGGAATAGCCTCTGCCGTATTTAATATTTATAATGAATAAATACTTTACAAACTATTTTGATATGTTTTGTTTTCTGAACCACAAATATTACATGCCATCTGATTCAATTGCACATCCAAAATTGTTCAATGAGGTAAAAGAAATTGTTCAGTAAATACATTTACTAAACAAATGATGTGAGAAGAAAACATTAAAAGAACAACCACTTCTAACATTTTAATGCTTCATTTTGAGATATGTTCCGTTTAACCAATGTTATGTATTTTACCTTAATATCAGAGCACAAAAGAGTATTTTGAACTTAGCACAACTGCCAATCATGTAGACCTACCATACTTAACAGTCACCTGGTTTAAGTGTGGCTTTTTAGTGCCTAAGACATTAGAAGTAGATTTTAGGGTTACTTTCACTCCAACCTGACCCTGCCTATCATGACTGTACAGCAATATATTCACCAATATACTGTCAAGACATGACCTTCCTTCTGCAGGTGATCCTCATATGACCAATGGGAATGTCCTAGAAGTGCATGCTGTAATCCTGACTAGGCTTGTGTGTAGCGGATGATCTCACTCAAGTCATAGCCGGTCACTGCAAAGGCGTAGCCGTCCCCATCACAGAACTTGGCTCCACAGATCTGTGTATCAGTCACACACTCATTGTACATGTGCTCAATCTAGAAAGGGCAGAGAAAAATGTGGGAGTATATTTCAAATCAGCTGAACACACAAAATGCTTTGCAACGAATGTTCATTTAATGAAACTACTAATGAAGTTTTAGTGCATGTAGTCCACCAATCAAAAGTTTAGGGTTGGTAAGATTTTTTAAATGTTTTTGAAAGTCTTATATGCTCACCAACAGTAATATTGTAAAATATTATTAAAAATTTTTTTTTATTTGAATTAATTGTTAATAAATTAGTGTTATGGCAAAGTTGAAATTTTCACCATTATCCATCTTTCAGAAATCATTCTAATATGCGGATTTGCTGCTCAAGAAACATTTAATATTATTATCAATGTTAAAAACAGTTTTGCTGCTTAAGGGGTCATATGATGCGATTTCAAGTTTTCCTTTCTCTTTGGAGTGTTACAAGCTCTTGGTGCATAAAGAAGATCTGTAAAGTTGCAGACTAAAGTCTCAAATCCAAAGAGATATTCTTTATAAAAGTTAAGAGTTAACCACTCATACCTAAAACGGCTCGTTCTAACACAACCCCACATATTTACATCACTATGTGGAAATATTACATAATTGCCGCCCAAATGTTCACGCAAAGGAAGAAGGTGTGGTTTCAGTAACCGCAGTAGTGTTCATGCAGCCATGTCAGGGAGACGCTGTATATTTCTAGGCGAAAGCAAAAGCACTTTAATTTGGCCTTCCGGAAGTAGATCCAATTAGGAATCATTGGCTAAGATTTATTTACAAAAGAACAGCACAACCCAGATGTTCAAATTTGTGCAACGCATTTTATGGACGACAGTTTTTTTAACCTAGAAAAGTAAAAGGCTGGCTGTGCAAAAAGGCTATTTAAAAAAAAAAAAAAGGGTAATTTCGCTTTGCTATGACAATCTGGCTCTTCTGAATCAGCTACGGTTTTGTTATTAGTTTCAAGTATTTGCTATTGACTGTTCAAATGCCGAGTTTTGCGCAGCGCAGAGTAACGCGTCATGTGTGTGTGTGTGTGTTGTGAGGGGAACAGGGTCACATCACAGGAGAATGAACAGCCTGTCAGAAATCATAGCACATCAGCTGTCTTAACCGCGGCTTGTGTACATTATTAACTGTCTTGATATTTACTTTGATAGCTTGAAGCTGCGATTATGGTAAGGGGGCGTTACATTTCCGACAAGTGCTCGCAGTGTTCGGCCAATCACAATGCACTGGTGCAGCTGGCCAATCAGAGCAGACTTGCGCTTGTCAAAGGAGGGGGCTTTGGTGAAAACGACGTGTTTGAGAGAGGCGGGGCATAGAGGATTTACAATAATGTACAGTATTTGAAAAGTTATGTGTTTTTTGAACATTAAAGCATGTCAACATATTCTGTTACACCAAATACACAAAATAATGATCTTTAAAATAGCATCATATGACCCCTTTAATACTTTTGTAGAAACAGATACTTTTTTCAGGATTCTTTGAACAAAGTTAAAAATAACTAATAAATAGCATTTACTTGAATTAGAGATAGCGTTAACTTTATAAATGTGTTTTGCTGTCACTTTTTGATCAATTTAATGCATCTTTTCTAAATAAAAGTATTAATTTATTTTTAAAAAATCATACTGACCACAAACTTTTGAACAGTAGTGTACTGTATTTGTCTGTCAGTGATTTTACCTCTACACTATTAGTCTCTGGAGTCAAGCTCAGATGCCATACTCTAACCCAGGAGTCTTCTGCTGCAGAGATCAGCTTTTTCATTGAACAAAGGAAAACACTATCAGTATAAGAGAGTTTACCATTATAAATAAATAAACCATAATAAAATAATATTTATAATAAAATACATCTGAATGCAACAACTTCTTCATTAAGACTATTTGTGTTCTTAATTACTACTTAAAATGTACATATGTATAGTTGCGTACATTAACTGTGCGACATACAGACTGTATACATAATTCTTCTCTCACCAGTCCAGTGAACGGGGCGATGTCCAGTGAGTAGATCCAGCGTGCATGGGCATTGACTTCTGCATGCAGTATACCGGTGACCCCCTCATACAAACGAATCTGTCCCGTCCCATAGCCAGCAATGACTGTGCCCTTCCAGAGTTTTACTGAAGAACAACTCGTGCTGAGAGATACGTATATACAGTGGGGAAAAAACGTATTTTAGTCCATCACAATTGGTGCAGTGTCTCCCACGTTAAAAAGATGAAGAAGACGGCTGTAAAGTTTATTCATCATAAATGTATACCTCAACTATGAGAGTCAAAATGAGAAAAAAAAATCCAGAAACTCACATTTTGTAGGATTTTTAAAGAATTTATTTTGCAAATTATGGTGGAAATAAGTATTTGGTCAATAACAAAATTTCATCTCAATACTTTGTTATATACCCTTGTTGGCAATGACAGAGGTCAAACGTTTTCTGTAAGTCTTCACAAGGTTTTCACACACTGTTGCTGTATTTTGGCCCATTCCTCCATGCAGAACTCCTCTAGAGCAGTAATGTTTTGGGACTGTAGCTGGGCAACACGGATTTTCAACTCCAAAAGATTTTCTATGGGGTTGAGATCTGGAGACTGGCTATGCCACTCCAGGACCTTGAAATGCTTCATACGAAGCCACTCCTTCGTTGCCCGGACGGTATGTTTGGGATCATTGTCATGCTGAAAAACCCAGCAACGTTTCATCTTCAATGCCCTTGCTGAAGGAAGGAGGTTTTCACTCAAAATCTCACGATACATGGCCCCATTCATCTTTCGTTTACACGGATCAGTCGTCCTGGTCCCTTGCAGAAAAACAGCCCCAAAGCATGATGTTTCCACCCCCAGGCTTCACAGTATGTATGTTGTTCTTTGGATGCAACTCAGCATTCTTTCTCCTCCAAACACTACAAGTTGAGTTTTTACCAAAAAGTTTTATTTGGGTTTCATCTGACCATATGACATTCTCCCAATCCTCGTCTGGATCATCCAAATGCTCTCTAGCAACCTTCAGACAGGCCTGGACATGTACTGGCTTAAGCAGGGGGACCCGTCTGGCACTGCAGGATTTGAGTCCCTGGCTGCGCAGTGTGTTACTGATGGTAGCCTTGTTACTTTGGTCCCAGCTCTCTGCAGGTCATTCCCTAGGTCCCCCCGTGTGGTTCTGGGATGGATTTTTGCTCACAGTTCTTGTGATTATTTTGACCCCACGGGGTGAGATCTTTCGTGGAGCCCCAGATCGAGGGAGATTTTCAGTGGTCTTGTATGTCTTCCATTTTTCTAATAATTGCTCCCACAGTTGATTTATTTACACCAAGCTGCTTACCTATTGCAGAGTCAGTCTTCCCAGCCTGGTGCAGGTCTACAATTTTGTTTCTCGTGTCCTTTGACAGCTCTTTGGTCTTGGCCATGTTGGAGTTTGGAGTGTGACTGTTTGAGTTTGTGGACAGGTGTCTTTTATACTGATAACGAGTTCAAACAGATGCCATTAATACAGGTAACGAGTGGAGGACAGAGGAGCCTCTTAAAGAAGAAGTTACAGGTCTGTGAGAGCCAGAAATCTTGCTTGTTTGTAGGTGACCAAATGCTTATTTTACTGAGGAATTTACCAATGAATTCTTTAAAAAATCTACAATGTGATTTTCTGGATTTTTTTTTCCTCATTTTGTCTCTCCTAGTTGAGGTATCCCTATGATGCAATTACAGGGCTCTCTCATCTTTTTAAGTGGGAGAACTTGCACAATTGGTGGCTGACTAAATACTTTTTTGCCCCACTGTACATATTATATTAATGATGTACTGGCGTATGTATAGTGGGCCTATTTCATGAAACACAAGCAGATGAGTACATGCACATGAGTTTTTGTGTAAATTGTTTGTAAATCAGTCCCACGTGAATTTTCAGATTAATGAAAAGGTTTAGGAAAACTTATGACACTGCATTTTGATCAAACTTACCATAACAATATATAATCACTAAATTAAATAATTTAATCACTAAATCAATAAATTAGTTATTTAAGGTAGGTGTAAAATAAATTTCACTGCTAAACAAAAATGAGACATAGTCCGTTTTTGATTTTATCATAAAACACTATTAATTTTAGCACCAGCATTAGTCTGCAAGCTTAACACGTTAATTATAGAATTTTTGTTAGGAATATGGCCATTTACTATTTTGCATTCATGTAATATATTGGAGTCAAACCTGAGAAGGGAGTCCAATTGATCCTACAGGATTCTGTACACATAAATCACATTGTAATTTATAGGCAGGGATTTTACTAATAATCAATGAGTGTGTAGATTAACCTCAATTCTGAGGTTTAAAAACTGTACGTGGAAACAGGGGAAATTTTTCAGGAAGGTCCACCTTATGTACAAATTTTTCAGAATATACTAATATATTTGCGAATGTTTCCTGAATGAAACCCATTGTCTCTTGTATAGTGAGTGTTAATTCCCAACATACTCAAAACCAGTGATCTTGTTGAGCAGTTGAAAATCTTCTCCTGATTTCCACACACAGAGGAGGCCAGAGTCATCAGCACTAACTAAATCAGCAATGCACTCCTAAAAAAATAAATCATTTTAATAATAAAACACTTGAGCCACCAGTAACTTAAACCAACTGAAGAAAACATGAGGAAAAAAAACTATAAATAGCCCTACGGTTTACAAAAATAACACTTATATGAAAGTTACTGTAAGTTAATACCAGATTGCCTGAGCACTCAGAGGCCATGTCTGTGATTGCCTCTTTATGTTCCTCCAAAACCTCAGACAGGGTGATGTTACTGCCTTTACTGGGAACGTCAAACACCAGCACTGAGCCAGATGAGACCCCTGAAGGAAGTGTGAGGAATTGAAAAGGCACATACTAAGCTAATATGTAAATGGATTAGAACAGTGTATAGCCACTGCTGACTGATGAAGCCACTCACCTACACAAATATATTTTTCCTGCACCGCTGCAATTCCTCGGGCAAACACTGCTTTCGCTGGAAAATTTTAACAGACAATGTCAGACAGGTACACAGTACTCACAACCTAATTCCCCACAGTTAAAGGATGTGAAAATGAAAGAAAGGAAAGAAAAAAATGAACACATTTACTGTATTTATAGAGACACAGAAGTGTGCACTGACCAGTAGGGGTCTCTGGCGTGTCCAGTGCATGCCAATAGACCATAATTGATCCATCTGATTCATACATCTGATGAATAAACACAGTTCAAGTCATGTTTACTGGGCAGATAAACAATTTTAATAGCCTGGCATAACACTTGACCCACCTGGATCCCCTTCTGAGAGGTGAGAACAAGAAGATCTCTTGAGGGCAGGACACACCAGGCTGCCTGTGAGACAAAAAAGTGTCAGATTAGAAATGTAGTGCCAGCGGTTAGACACTGTAGGCAAAACTGCTCTAAACCAGTATAATCACCAGCCTTTATTAGGACTCAAGTGGTACTTTAGTCTGACTTACCTGCATGATAAGTGAGGAGCTGGTGGCCACGTTGCCCTCTTTAGACTGCAGCTGTCGGTGGGAATAGTTCAGTCCGTCCCAGGAGGCGCTGACCATGTTCACCACGTTGGCGTGGACCACCGTGAAATAGGTGAGACATCGCGGCGCGATGCGCAGGACGCTCAGGTTGTTGTAGAGCGCCGACGCGCTGCTCTTTATCTGAATGCTTTTATCTTTGTGGTACATTTTCGCCATTTTTTTGGGAAGAGCGCCACTTGTTTATTTTATAAACTAGAGATGTCGGTTCTGAAAGACAAGGCAGGACATGGAAATCAGTTGTGAAGAGTTTCCTGAGACCGTGAATTCGAGGCTGTTCAAACTAACAGTTGCGTTGCACTGCACTAAATCGGATTGTAGCAGCATGTCCAGATGGATGGTCTCTCGACAGCAAGATATGAAATAGGCTACTGCTTCTTTTACAATAACAACACTGACATTTAATTAACCTCAAAAATAATTATATACCATGTAATTGGGAATGATTCATACATATAACGTTACATAAATCTAAGCAGCTAACGTTACCAACCCTGAATGAAAGCAGCTGATGGGTTCTCCTGTTAATCCTCTTCGTTTCAGAGCAAATACTGAACCAAATGGCTCCAAATATGAAAATGACATACGCCGTTTCTGTTATTAGACAAAAGAACGGCAGATAAGAGGTATTGTGGATATACTAATTGTATTTAAGCAAGCTTTTACCATCTCGCGTCTCTTGCAGCCATAGTGACGGAGCAGACGTGTGTAGAACGTCACAGTTATCTGCGGTGCACGGAGTGACGCAAAGTTCTGAGCGTCTGAAACGTTTTAAAAACTTTCGCATCTACAGCGGGCTATACTGTATTCCATGTATTTATTTTTATGAATTTTCTTCTTTGTTTGTTTCTTTCTTTATGCATGTTTGTATGTATGTTCTAAGGCTATATCACTGTTCGTGTGCGTGTGTATTATACATCTATATATAGATATATATATATATATATATCTATTATATATATATCTATGTATGTTCGTGCGGTGTGTTTTCATACCCTTCTTTGGCCGATGGTCACTCTAGTGAGCTCCAGATCATATGTGAGATAGGAGAAATCTACAGAAGGTACACACCTCCTGCCACACTCCCACCGATCTGTGCTTTATGGCGGTGTGGCCAGACTCAATCTTCTCCTCAGTGAAGACGCATGAAAACTGCAAAATTTGCAAAAAGCACCTAGGACCCTCAGACTGAGAAACAAGATTCACTCATTCTGCTCATCACCTGCAGAGTACCATCTCAAAAGTAAAGTGTGTTGGTAGCAGCCTCATGCTGTGGGGCTATTTTTCAGCTGAGGGACTCGATAGAGTAGAAGAAGCGCTCAGTGCAGCAACATATTGAGATATTCTTAATGAAAACCCAGTCCAGAGCATTAAGAGCCTCAGACTGGGCAGTCGGTTCACCTTCCAGCAGGACAATGACACTAAGCACACAGCAAGAGTAGCTTGTAACCTCATAAATGTCCTTGATGCCATCCACAGCCCGGGCTTGATCCCATCACACAATTTGAAGAAATCTGAAATGTCATGTTCCGCCCCCATCCACCTGATCAGAGACTTGGAGGTGAAGAGGTAGAGAAGAATGCAGATAATGCCACATGCTAATGTGCAAAGCGTGCCGCATCATACCAAGAGACTTGAAGACTGTAAGTGCTTCAGCTAAATCTTTATGAATATCAATTTTTGAATACTTATGCAATTTACTTATTCATTTTTTATTTTTTAATCAATGTACCAAGTTTTGACAATTCCTGTTTTTTGCTTGTCATTATGGGTATGGAGTGTAGATTGATGTGGGAAAACACAAAAATCTGAAGCAAGTTTAACATAATGCTGCAACAAAATAAAACGGGAAAAAAATGAAGCACTGTATATATGTATATATTATTAATATATAGTATATATCATATATAAATTTTTCAATACCATTCAAAGAATTTTAGTTGACATGACAAATTTAATAGGTAGACAAGAGTTTGCTGAAGGATGCATGGATTGAAGACTAGACTGACATGGGGTCATCATGCACTGTGCTGTTTTCAAAATCATCCAATTTGATGTCAAGGAGACCTGCCAGGCAAGAATACAAAAAAATTGTGACATTTGAAAAAAATGGGTGAAAGGACCCATTAATATACAATCCTGATCCAGTTCAGAGGTTGTTGCCCCTTCAAACAATTCATGCAAAGTAACCCTGTCAAATATTAAAGTCTAGGCAGCCTGTGATGCCAGTACAAGCTGTGCCTGAAATATGTAGGTCTTCACAGACAAAATTTGCTAGGGCACAGCCTGAAAAAAATCAGGACAGACACACTGTACTCCAAATGACAGCTTGTTTCCAGAGACACACAATAACTTGCAACACTTTCTTCAAATGGAATGCCCTTGGCACAAGGCTTCTTCAGAGAAAATTGACCACAGTTGGAATTGTGTGTAGGAATAAGCCAAAGCTCCTATCTTTAGACAAGACACCTTGCTGGCCCATGGCACTGTTTTTCAATATGCTGGATGTTTACATGTACAATTCCTTTGTGCTGTGGAAGGAAATAAATCTTTCTTGGATTCAAGCAAAGAGCTACCTAGGAGGTTTTTCTGGATGAGCTAGAGAGCACTGGTTACCCTTTATTCAGATGTGAAGGGCACAGTTATGGCCTTCTGATGGCGAGGAAACTGGTCATCGTCTTCTCAACAACTAGGGATTCATTACCAAATCTACAGCGATTTAGTGGTTAAACCATGTCATTACATTTGACTTGTTTCTCTCCTGATTCCTGCTCCTCCCTATTGAAGGCTGACCAACTGAGCATATGCAAAACATTTAGACAATTGCTACCAAATGGGTTCAGTAGATGTAGTGGTTGTTTTTGAAATACAATGGATCCCTTCTTGCAAACATGAACTCATGGCTGTAAAATTAAAACTTGAGAGGTTTAATTTATATACTAATTTTAATTGTGATTTGGATGAGATAATGTGATGATATGATATGGGGATGATTTGGGATAAGTACATAGAATTTGCTGTCAAAATCCTTGTGAAATGGCAAAACTAGGTCTATGGTAATCACAAAGACCTGATGCCAAGTAGGACTTAATGCAGATGCAGGCTTTCAAATAGCCTAAACAAAATCACATATTATTTATTTACCAGTTAATCATGAGATAAAAACATTTTTTTTTAGGTTCAACAACCTAATTTTACTTTTTGCAGCACAATGGCAAACAAGAAGCTGCCTGTAACCCTCCTACATCATACAGCTATCAAAATCTCTTTTGATATCAAGTTGTGAAAGACCTAATTGTTAGCATTCTGTGGGAGGTACAAAGTTTCCTCCTTCTGAAAGACCTGAGCACAATTTTATTTAGTCCTCTCTCTGAAAAGCAAAATACAAATATAAATTCTGAAATTTTCTTGAATAAAAACTAATTATTAAAAAGGCATAAAAGCAGTAAAACAAGCATGCAACAAAAAACAATTAATGAAAAAAGCGAAAAGGAAAGGTTAACATGTAACAATATACAGTATTGTCAACCTCACACGATAACCACATTGTAAACTGTTTACCACAATGTATATGTGTGCATTTGTAGACAGCAATGGAAAATGAATGACTTTGTGCACAAGAGGTCTGTCAGAGAGTTCAAAGGTGTATATAGGCTTGTGAAAGTATTAGTGAGCATGGGCCCCATTATGTAAAGAGATGGGCATCAGAGGGAGGGAGGCAGAGAGCAGGATGGAGTCCAGGCCATCTTTTGTTGACCATGTAAAGAACAAAGGCCTTAGCATCTGAAATAGTATAAACTGAGATAAACAATTCAGATTCTGTAAAAAAAGAAAAGAAAGAAAGAAAACAAATCATTTGCAGGATATGTACAGGATACTGTAAATAGCATTACTGATTAGTAGTAGGTCTACTTGTCGCACAATTCTTACAGTATGATTTAAAGTTCAGTTCTAGAGAAATGTCCTCGCTTTGATGTGATATTTTCATACATCATATCTTTTGACTGAAACTGTATGGCAGTTGTCTTATACTGAGATCTATCTGTGCAGAAGTGACTTTTCAGTTATCAGTGCCAGTGTAAAAATGCTCTACTAATAAATGTATTCAGTAACAAAATAATAGTGGTACAAAGACAAATCGTCTTCAGGTTGAGCATAGGCCTACTTTTATTTTCCTTTCAAAAGTGGCATTTTACAGTGACTATCCATACTGTTTAACGCACAGTTGGTAGTCTAGAAAAGTAGCATTTTGTAGCATTATTTTACATGTTCGGCACCATAGAAACACAAATATGTGGAAACATGCTGTAAGTCTTTTCGTTCGCGCTCCCATTCATATGGCCTGACTCAGTCAACACCAACTTAGAAACAACATAGCAACGAGAACAGAAGCTCTGTCATCTCAGCTTGAATGGAATGCCATTCAAATCGTTGAACCACATAAAATGATCTTCCTCTTTGTACATCTGTAGATTACAGTTCAGATTTCTTTCCCATTAATGTTTATGCTGAAAATAAACGTCTTTTACATTAATGTATGTGATGTGCACAATAGTTGGTTGTTGTTTTGTTTTACTTAGCTAACTTAAAATGTAATGCCTTTCCCCAAACATAGCAGAACACTTAATTGTCTTTCATAGTCTCTTGTTAATTAGTATTCTGCACTCACTCTTTGAACACTTTTGCGCTTCATGCGCCATAAATCTACAGTCTTCTCTCAAGTGAAAATCTGGTTGTGCTACAGTGTCCACTATCGGTTGGATCAACATTGTCGCTCTTCACTCTGTGCCTTGCTTTAGGGGAAGAAATAATACTTTATTCGCTATCTTTATCAGAACAGATCATAACTGTAATCTGTAAGTCAACCATTTTAGATTTAGTGTTGTTATTGCGCCACAATACTCGCAGTGATGGATGTCATTTGGAGAGGATACTGCACTTTTGTTCTCACAACACTTGTTTTTCAAGGTAAATAACATGTAATATCAGTAGCTAATATATTAAATGACAACAAATATCGTTTTTTGCATGTTTAAACTCCTAGAACTAATTGTATTTGTCGATAAACAATGTCATGAATTAGCTTACTATTTGTCAGTACACAGGCTAGTCGCTAACTTGGCTGTATTACAGGAATTCTTAATTGAAGGTTTTAAAAAGTTCTGTTTCGTAAGTAAAGTTATGATGGTTACTAAACAGATAGGATAAGATTATGAGTTATGATGTTTCTACAATACAGGTCGCAGTTTAAAACAAAGTAGGCTATAGCTCCACGAATGTATTTTTTAAATTCATAAATATGTAATAATGTTATTGTTACAGTGTTTAAATTTAAGGATATGGTCTTCTAACTTGATCAAGGCTGTTGTGTTTTAAGCTTCTATCTGTGAAGTTATTTGTATAGTGCTGTTTGCAGCAGATATACTGTAAGTGAGGATTTTGATGTATGATTTGTGTGTGCGTGTGTGTTGCGTGTGTGTGTGTGTGTGTACCTATAATGTGTTTTGCCTAGTATTAAGTAATCTCTCCTTTTCCTTGTAGAAGTTACAGGATTTCCTGATCAGGAATGAAGAGCTGAGAAAGTGTGTACAGGTAAATGAAGGTCAGGTCAGCAGCAGGTTAACCCTGCAAGAGTGCAGAGCAGATTCGACTCTGCAAGAGTGGCACTGGAATCCTGAGACACGCTCCCTCAGCAACCCACAGACAGGAGGGTGTTTAACTGCACCTCAGATCCAGGAGCATGAGAGTGTTTGGCTGCAAACTTGCAGCTCTGAGGAGGAAGATCATGAGGGCCAGACCTGGAGCTGCTCTAAAAAGAGTCTCCTGACGTTACACGGCAAGGGTCTGCACCTGAGCATACGTCACGATTCCTCCAAGGTCTTCCTTTCCAAAGATCGTGGGAAAGGCAGCAAGTGGAGGACGCTGGCAAATCAAACGGTATGCGAGGAGACAGACAGCACACATCACGGCCAGAATGTGTTACAAGATTCTCAGCAGACACTTTCGACTGGACCCCGAATCCTCACACAAATTCGATATTGGAATTGTAAGAGAAGTAGATTAGAAGTTCTTCATTAATGATGGGTCTGTGTTTCATGTATTCTGCCATCCCATTATTGTGATTAATGACGTCTCATCTACTTCTTCAGTTAAAGCTCAAGACTGCTGAGTGTCTGCTATCATTTCTGTTATACCAGACCATATCATCTTCTGTCATGTGTGTGTGTATGTTTTTTTTTTACTTGCTCATCTGGTCATATTCATTTGTACCAGGGTTCCCACGGTACTGAAAAACTTGAAAATATCAAAACAGTCATGGAAGCATAACATTTTTGGGGGGGTTTGAAAACTCAGGAAGCCTCAAGCTGACACAAATAAGTTATTATTAATCATTAATTTTATTAATAAAATTCATTATTTATTATTTTGGTACCTGACATACAAAATGCATATCCTTCCCAGCAATCTCTGTAAAATTTTAAAATACTTATGCAGGACTTCAAAATTAATTGGTCAAAAAGGGTGGGAACCCTGTGTACTATGTCTATTCTGCTTCTAATAATTTCTATGATATATTGCATGATTGTATCTTTATAATTTCTTTATTTTATTTAATTTTTTACATAAGCTGGGAATAATGACCAGACCTCCATATTAAAGTCCACTGAAGCAACACAGACATCAGATGCATTGGCTGAACCTCAAAGTAGCATGGAGCCTGATGGACCTTCTGTTAATGTGTTTACAACAGACTATGGTAAATGTGGAAAGAGCTCATCCGTTTCTGAAAAAAATAAAATTTGTTTTATCTGTTAAATCAGTCAGGAAATATGGTATAAACAAGCAAATGTTTAAAACACACTGATCCTTAAATAGTTAATCTGACTTATGTCCACATGAGGGCAACAGAGGAGAGGAAACCTAAACACGGTGCCATA
This sequence comes from Sinocyclocheilus anophthalmus, assembly GCA_018155175.1. Taxonomy (NCBI): domain Eukaryota; kingdom Metazoa; phylum Chordata; class Actinopteri; order Cypriniformes; family Cyprinidae; genus Sinocyclocheilus; species Sinocyclocheilus anophthalmus. The sequence continues at coordinate 239,272 of JADLZN010007266.1, read as the reverse complement.
TCTTTGGTGATTAGCCAAAGAAACAGTGATAAGTTCAGTAATGAATAATGACAGAAAATAAGTTTCAAAAAAATTGTAATACACAAAATAAGAATATTAGTTTGTGATATTGTATTGTGTTTAATAACAGGAACAGGCTGGAAAATGACAATGTTGCTTCTAAGCAGCTTGGCCCTGTTACTTGGGCTTGTGATCCTCACTCTTAACATCTACCAGAACAGGTAAGATATTTCTCATTTTTGGTAAAAAAAACTTTCAAGGCCTTCTCAATGCAAGACTTTAATTTTATGCATGTAAATACAGATGGAATTCATTTTTCTTTGAAATGAAACTGATCTATGAATATGCTCATTGAGATTTCATAACAAGGAATGACTCAGCAACATGGTTTTCCCCCTTTAAGAGTCACTGATCTATTTTCTGTCTTCATGCACAGGAGGAAGAAGACTGTGGTGGTGCTGAAATCCTACACTCCGACAGGAGAGGCGAGTCTGCCAGGGTCCCCGGTGCCTAGTGAGAGAGCCCCTCTAACCCGACACCCTATGAAAACTGCTCAGTCTCCCTCCATCCAGCGAGGCGAGATCCTTGTTGAATGGAAAGATGGAACAGTCACCCCACTGTTTGAAACATATCTAACTGACTAAGTGGTGTCTTATAGAAGAAGTGGCTTTGAGTAACTTGCGTATTGTTCCCAAGCAAACTGACAGACCTGCATTGGTGGCTAATTAATTGTGATTGAGCAATAATTTTTCAAAAGAGGGAAGGGAATCCAGGGAATCACTGCCAATTCCGTGATTATTGCCAATTTCCATGTATTTATTTATTTGATATGCAGCTGTGGGATAAGTGGGATAAAGTTATTGCAAGGAAATTAAGATACAGTCTCACAGTCATTATCACAACTTTAGCACCAGTATATTGATCAGGACTCAGAAGTCTCTGTCTTCTTGCTTAAAATCATTTAAAATCAAATCAATATTTCATATGTGTTAATGCAGTTATTTTGCTATAATGACTGTCTGACTGTACATTATCCCTAACATATCTAACATCTTTAAAAAATCACAGACATCTGTTAGGTTTACAGAATGCCATCCCTCTTGAATTTTGAAAAACGGAGGTTGGGTTCTGATCAAAGACAATATTCTGTACCTTGCCAAAAGGACATAAGGTAACGTCAGGTCAAATACAGATCAAACTGAACAAAAGATATACTATATAATTAACAATGAATGCTTATGTAAGCTGCATTTTGTGTATGTGCATGTAAAATAGAGAATTAGGTATGTTCTTTAATGGAAAACAATAATACATTCAAAATATGCCTCTAAAACTGATTTAGGATTGAAGAAAGCCTGAAAGCTTTTAAAACAAGTGTTGTGTTTAACAGTAGATTATTCTTGAATTGCATAAACCTATACATCTGCAATTGTTTTTATATCCTGCAGACAGTTGTCTTGTTAGTGTAATTAGGAACTAGTTTAAAATATATATGAAAACCATTTCTATTAAAAATAACATTATTAAATATCACATGTGATATAGTAATATTTAATGTTTCTAATAAAGTACTGTTGACATACACGCTTTGCTGCAACTTGCAAAGGGGTGGAGGGGCACCTCCTTAACTCTTTTCCCAGATTTATAATCATCAAGCTAACTTTACCTGTTTCTTTTGACATACTGCTTTGTAATGCTCTTCAGCAGAGGAAGAGATGAAAAACATGTCTGTGCAAGCATGTTGTTAGGGTGTAAAGCAGGCATATTTTGAGTGGGAGAGAGGAGAAAATGTGAGGTTGACATGCAAGCATTGAAATCAAAGCCAGAAACACAATATGGTATTGCAGTTTCTCACTTCTTCACAAACACACACACATAAGTTCATAATGACAAACTAAACTGTAAATATTTGATTAAATATTCTATACAGTATATACAATTTTGAATTTGAAGCATATCATATAAATGATTTACCATATGTACAAATAAATGTCTTTTGAAGGATCTGAGGCCATTGTAGCACAATAACAGATACCTGACAGAGATACGAGGAGTGATACAGATTAAAGTATCACTTTTCCATACAATACTCCAGAAGAATCTCACATTTGCATTCCACTGTTATGCAGTGGTCTGGTACTGTGGGTTTAGTTGCAAGGTTTTTGCTACACAGATAAGCAAATTGGCCACATTTACAATCACAGAACAAATGTTTGTAATGTTATTTTTTTTTATAAGTCAAAACTCTACAAGATGCGACTATAAGATAACCAACAAGAAGTGGAAGACATGCCTGTGCAAGAGATAGGGTGTGACAGCTTTTTGAAAGTTATATTGAGCAGGTGTGTACTGAACAGCCAAACACGTTACATCAATTTGTTTTTCTGTGTTCGCTTTTGTTTTATTATCGTTATCATTATTTGTTACAACAAATATATAGACATCTTTGGATGCCCTTGAGGTCATTGTGGCATAATGGCATACGCAGATACATTCCAGAGATAAGCTAACTTAAAATTGACAGCATTTCATACCATTGAATGTATATCTTATCTGCATTGCTCTGTTACAATTTTTTTGATGTATTTAGTGTTCTATGCAAATAAGCCAATAGGCAACAGCTGGTTTTTAGTCCCTGTCACAATTGTCCCTAATATAACAGTATCCATAAACAATAGAAAAAGTACAATCTAACATGGAGCGCAAGCTCTCTCTCTCTGCTCTCCCACATGCAGTATAGGTATCATTAACATTACATGAGACAGGACCATAGAAATTGCTTGTAATTGTATATAAGCAGAAGCTCTCCCATAGGATATCTATCTAGATAACAGAGGATGTCCCCACCCGAAAGAGCATGATTGAGTTCCTATCTGTTACTGTCGCCCTCTTTCCATTGGCTGTGTATTTGTATCTCTGACCACAACCTTTTCTGTTCTCCCACAAGCATACAGTTATGGAAATTAGTCATAATGGTCATGGTGCAGCAACTGCACGTATCTTGCTTCAAAAAATGCAGCAGGAAGCTGAAAAAATGAAGGATGATCAGATAAATGAGATGATATTACCTTACAAACCATCTGCTAAATGAGATGAGTCCCAGAACGAAACTCAAGTAGGCGAAACACTCTGCGCAGAACATCTAAATGATGCTCTGTTCGTTTGTACAGATTGCAGAAGTACATCTTAAAACATATCCCTGAAGGAAAATTGTGATTTGTGGTTTCCTGATTAAAAATCACAAACTTTTTTTTTGTCAGGAACTCTGAAATAAGAATAGGTGATTTTTTTTTGAAGAGCACTACATGTCATAAATGAAAAAAGAGCCATTGTGCAATTGATTCCGCCAAGTTGAGGCCACAAAATCTGAAGAGATTGCAGACAAATAGATAAGATGCAGACAACAGATGTCTATCATATGCAGACAACAGATGTCTTGCTGGTTATTTAAACCTTGAAAAGGTGTTTATGTTTGTTACAGATAAACCCTGTCTTGATTAAAATAGATCCAAACATTTTAAGCATTTCTTTGTTTCCTCATTTCACTGTTAACCTTAAAACTTGGTTTGTTGAAAAAAAAAGAGAATTCTGCTGTTTTTTGTAAGGTACTCAGGGGATGTGCACACTCAAATGCCTACATGAACAAAGCTTATATCCTTCAGGTATCTTGCACGGAATGTGGTACAATTCACATACTTTCGATCATGATTTGCTACAGTATGCTATAATTACCTTTTCCAAGCAAGGTATTCATGTGTTAATCAGCTACTGAAATGTAAAGATTTAAAATCAGGTACAGGTTTTTCGGTCTGAACACAATTCCTTTGGAAAACATCTGAAAAGGTGTCATCAGTATGGAGTCCTCTCAGCTTGTTTTTCCACATGTGGGCAACATATGGGTTGGCAGCATCTTAAAGGTATCTGGGTGCTGTGATGTCTTAGCTCCCAGCGAAAGATCCAGTGACCCTTTAAAAAGCATGCCTTCAGGCACGTTTGGTGGATCAAAAACAGGAAACAACATAGTAAACTTGGGAATGTGCTTTACAAGTACTTGTGTACCTCAAAGAGTGCGACTAAATCATGACTTGCACATTTTGTCCATAGAGATCGTGTTTGTTTGACAATATTAAAACAACACAGTTTGGCTGACATAAAATAAATAATACAATCAGTTATAAATCTACAAACTGCACATATTGCTTAGCTTAAAGATGAAAAGACAATGTTCTTTTGGACTTCACATGTGGTGCTGAGGCCAATGTTTATAGCTACGCCAGTCAAGTCTTTCAAGAGGATTTTCAGGTACATTACAGGTTTCACAAGAAAAAGAGGCGTCATCCCATAGGGCGTTTTATTAATACCACCCACATTCTTAGCTGACTGTTATGATGTCTGACTTCTTAGGTTACTAAAACAGTGCTTATGTGCTACACAAAGGAGAAAGTTTCCTGTTCAGATTTTTTTTTTTCAAACTAGAAACCAACACTGTGAAACTCCTGTGAAGCTCCTTGAATTTTCCAAGCAAGCCATCGAGGAAAATTTGTGTTTTGTACACAGGAAACTGAATCGGACGAGGACACATGCTGTAATTAGCTACTCAGTATATTCCTGTTTACGTAAGAACTCCACACCCAAGCGCAATACTTTGTGTTATTAAGCAAAATGTTCATAAAACAATCCAAACAGATCGAGAAAAAAAACCCAAAATAACTGCAGATTTCACATCTCATTAAACCTGGCACGCGTTATCTAAACGCAAGTTTAAAATGAAACACATGCTCGGAGACCTCCATGCAGGTGTGTGGGCTCTAAGCCAGCGCTGGATACCGTTGCACAAGATAAGCTTCATGGAGTCTCAACAAGGGCACGGGCCCCGGGTTTTGTCATGGTACTTGTTCTACTTGTTTCCCACACTGAGTGGGAATTAGGACAAGAGCTGTCGTGTGGAAGTGCTCCTCTTCAAAGAAAATGAGAACTGGTACTGAAAGTGCCTCAGGCACAGAGAAGCGGTCCGCGATAATGTAGGCCTACTGCAAGAAGAAAAAGGACGCAATGGCCAAGAGAGTCATTAATATTTACTAAAAAAGAGAGGGCTTTGTGAAGGAGTGCAATATGAGCCAGCTGAGATTTCCTTATATAGCTGACTTGCATAGGTTGCAGGAAGAGACAAGCTGCTCTTGAATCAAAGAATTTAGCATGTTGATTTATTAATCACGTATAGTCCAGGAACCAACCGTATGGAGGATGATTAATACAGTTTAGGCTTACATACTGTTCAAAAGTTTTCATTTACAGTTTTATTAATCAAGAATACATTAAATTCATCAAAAGGGACACGAAAGTAAAGACTTTTACTTTGTTACAAAAATCTATTTCAAATAAATGCTATCCGTACTAAAGTTCTATTCATATCCTGAAAAATACATCAAGGTTAACCTAAAAATGTGAAGCAGCACAACTGTTTTCAACACTGAGAATAAGAAGAAATGTTTCTTGAGCACGAAATCAGCATGTTAGAAGGATTCGAAGGATCACGTGACACTGAAGGCTGGAGTAAAGTTCAGCTTTGCCATCATGGAAATAAATGACATTTTAAAATATATTTAAAAAGAAAATTGCTTCTATTTTCTTCATTTGTAAGTCTCTTTGGATAAAAACGTCTGCTAAGTGTAAATGTAAAACAGCATGTAAATGTCAATTATAATTATATTTTTAGCTACCATATTTTCTGATATAATACTGCTTTGGTAAGCATAAGAGACTTCATTGGAAAACATTGAAAAAAACTTGGTGACCACAAACTTTTGAATGGCAGTGTTAATCCATATGCTTTCTGGAGAAAGGAATTACTTGATTTCTTGCCAAATCATCAATCTGCAAGCTTGAATTAAATGCACTGCTTTATGTGTAGAGGCAGGCCTTCCTTTGTTTTGTAATTGGTTTTAGAAATGTAACATCTGTCTGTGAGTTATTGCTCTGTCAACAACACTGTGTTGTTAGCAACAATTTGTTTTCGGAAATATATCAGGGATAACAAATATTATAATTGAGTTCAGAGAACTTTAACCTGGCGTGTTGTGGCTTGGTTGAAGTAATTGTATTAATTCCCTTTTAAAGATTGGTTTCTCTAGATGGTGTAATGTATTATGTTTTAACACACCCATGTGTTTTTCCCAATAGCCTTAATATGATTGAATGTGAACCTGAGGGAGACTGTAAATGTTCTTTCTCCCTCATACTTAAGTTTAAGCCTCCAATAGTCCACACCTATTGTTTTGTAAGCCCTTAATTAGACTTGTTTCATTCATCTTGTGCTTTTTTTTGATAATGAATGGCTTTGGCATAATGTTAAATTCCGCTACAAATGGATGACAACCCTGGAGGAGAACATGAATGTGCACATCCTTAGCAAAGAAGCAGCAAGGGTGGTTTCAGCTAAACAACATAAAAATGACAAAACATCACATCACATTGTGAGACTTTAAAAAAAAAAAAACTTTATTAGGATAATAATCCATTGCTTCAAAACATTCAATCACAAAATTAAAATGGTTATGACATTAACAGATACATGAAAGATGAAATGAACATAGTCTAAAGACTGTAATGCTATACAATTGAAAGAGTACTACGCTATTGACTGTGAGCTGTTTCTTGAAATAAGTAACGTACTGCTATGTAATAGAAAAAAAACTTTTTTTAAATGAAGATGACAATACAAAATATTTACAACAAAAAAAAATTAAGTATTGAAGCAATTTTTTTGTTGAATTGCTCACCTTCTCAACAGGAATGGCAACATATTTGGATAATAGTTGTACAAAAGTGTGAAATACTGGAAATATTGATAGGTGCTACACTACATTTTTACTAACTTTAAAAACAGTGAATTAATATAATTCGTGTTGCTGAAGAAACACCTTTTTCCCTTAAAGGAGGAATCTGGAGGATGTGTGAAGAAAAAAAGGAACATGCTAAAGAAAATATATATGAAATATCTGCTGGAACAATTAGGAAAACTTTGTAATCTTGACATTTGGAGCATTTTATTTTAAGTCCATTTAATGGTTTGCAAGACTACCAGAATCCCCTCTGAAAGAGAAGAGGGAGCCTCTGGTGGAACAAGACATATCTATTGAACTCAGAGACTTAAAGCAGAAAGGTTACGTGGATCTATGGGGCGAAGGGCTGATGCAGATCACGCAGATCAATCCTTGCTGGTGACGTCATTAAGTTTCATAGACTCTTCCTTAGCTTTATTCTTATTGTCCCGTACTTCTCCCTCCACATGCCACCCCACCATCAGCTGGTACACAAGCACACCAATAATGGATCCCAGGAAGGGGGCAAAGATGGGCACCAAAAACCAACACTGTCTGGTACTGTTGCAAACCAGAGAAACATTCGTAAGTGTTTACTGAAGTCTGTTTCATCACTGACAAATGCAGATCTGCTCGAAAGCATTGCGAGTTGGTTCATGATGTACCTAATTAGTTCATGTTATGGGAATTAACTGTACTTACGTGAAGACTTCACCACCCCAACCAGCCATGGCAGTGAAAAGACGAGGCCCGAAATCCCTAGCTGGGTTGACTGCATAACCAGAATTGAAGCCCATGGAGAGTCCAATGATAAGGACGCTGAATCCCACCGTGAAGGCCTCAAGACCTTGAGGGATTGGGTTGTTGTAGGGGTCCACAATGGCCAGGATGCAGACAATCAGAGATGCTGTGCCTATCACCTGTGAAGATGGTTATATTTTATAGATGTAAATATAAAAGATAATAAATATAGCACATTTATTATAAACTACAGAGCTCCTAAGGGGACATGGTGATGGGGGAAAATTATATTTCAATGAAGTGCGTTCACTCAAAAATAGCACTGAAATAGTTAAAAGCTTGCAGTTACTGACCTGGTCAAAAAATCCATTCAAGATGGTGAGATGAGGGTTTGGGTACGTAGCAAAAATACCAGCAGTGGCTTTCTCCCCAGTTACAAGCAACTCATTTTTTTCTCCAGCATAATCATACATTGCATCTAAAATCAAAAATTTTAAAAAGTGTAAGAAAAAGAAGAAACATAATATACACTTTCAACAAGAAAGAGAATTAATATTACATAACATGTACCATGGTATTCAGCAAAGATAATTGCGGCACCCAAGAAGGCTCCAATTGTTTGGAACAGAAAGTACACAGGGAACTTTCTCCATTTTTCTCTTCCCAAGAGGCAGAGAGCAAATGTAACTGCTGGATTTAAATGTCCGCCTAAAAAAAGAAGAAGAAAAAAAAAGTTATTTCTTCCCATAAGTTCATCCACAAAGAAGTTTTTTATAAAAACTCAGTCCAACAGCTTAGGATGCAATTTTAGAGGAGTTTACCAACCTGACACCTGGCCACAAACCAAGATTCCAAGGGTAGCAGCAAACCCAAAAGCAAGGTTTACAGAGAGAAAGCGACCGTGGCTTTCTCCACTTAGTACCATTTGGGCCACCGCACCACAGCCAAACATCTGAAAACGTTGTTAGATAAGAACATGTGTTAATCACTATTTGAAAACAACACAATTTTTATGTGTACCATTTATATCAGGACAATGAAGAGTCCAGGTGAAAATAAATGCTTTTTTGGCTCATTTTACCAACTAAGTGTAGGCCTTTCACATCATTGTGAGTCGCAACATATACTTTAAACTGGTGATGAAAATAGCAGGTTGCCGTTTCAAACTCTGCTAAAAATACACTAAGTATTCCCTTTTGTTCAAACACTACAAATCTATAGTTATAAAGGGTTGCATTTTTTCACATAGATCATCTTAGACAGGTCATTACAAGTCCGTTCTGACAAACAGCAATTGCAAGTTGCTGTTCAGACTTGTGGCTGAAGTTTTCATGGAAAAAGTCACCTCAGAGTTGAACTGAAATACCTGTGGCATTATACCAAATTATCAGGATCAAGCAACGACTTTACCAAAGTCATGTAATTGCCAGGGTACATTGAAGAGCTTTCATGAGAGTAAATCTCAGCAACAACGTCAACACAATTCTAAAAAAGACATCTCACAAAACCAATTTATCACCTAAACATGGCCCTAAGTATCCTTTCGAATTCAATAATGCCAGCTAAATGCAAACCTTGGGTTATTCAATTTATTTAGGTTTTCTGTGACCAAAGACCCATTGTTCCTGTTTCTACTCTAGGAAGAACATCCGCTGATAAAGTCACCTTCACAGACAAAGAGCATGTTCAAAGTAGCTCGCACACGAATACCTTTTTGCCGCTCAGCAAACATCACACCCGTTGTGTGATTCAGTTATCGCATGACCTCTCTATTTAAGTATTATCTCTGGTATAACCTGTGCCACACACCTTAAAAACAAGCTATGAGTGTACTTCTTGAAATGTGTTGTTGTTTCTAAAGTCCTTGTAAAATTGCATAACTGCCCTGTGAAGACTTTGTAGCAGCAGTTTGGTGTCAATTCCCTCTTTAACGAGGGTCATATTTCATACCACATTGTAACTGTCATGTCACAGCTCTAACTGCAGTGGCAGTGGTTTCTTTACTGTAGTCTGCTGCGTGTGACGCATTTATCAAACATCCAGTTGAGTGCAGTGTTTGAGAAACATTTCCTTTTAGTGATATCACTGTGTAGAAAACTAGTGGTAAATTGTGAGTCCGCCAGGCATGCTTTTCTATTAGTCATTTTTTCACTACAGACATTCATATCTAAATGTCTAAATGACTGCATTAATTTCAAAGCTTAAAACAGATTTTGCATGTTTAGAATGAGATCAAATGGATTTAGTGATGAATGAATACTTGGTGTTGGTGTGGCAAATGCGCACTAATAATATTGACTCGATGCATTAAGGTGATTTATTAAACCTCAGCAAATTATCATGTGTGAATTGTGGCATCATTATAGATGTGATGAAACAAGTATTACTCATCGAAAGCTTTGGCACACGCCTCTGTTCTGCTTCAAGTTGCATTATTACAAGCCTATCTGCGCAGTTTGTCACAGAGAAAATCGCTACTAAATTAAGGAGGATGTATACTCGTATTTTTTCTGTTTATCATGTGTGTCAAGAGCATTTCTCATGAACAGGACTGAGATACTATCCACCTTTCTTTCTTATCTATTTGCAAATGACTTCCTTTAAGCATAGTTCCTCAGGGCATAATTAACATTTGTCAATAAAGGTCCATGCAGGAAACTTCCTTTATAGGTTGTAAAGGTACGTTTCAATTGTTTTTGAATGCTTTGTGCATACAATCAAAGTCAGTGGGATGCAAAACTACTGACTTTCATTGTATTTAAAAAAGTCCAGGTTTGATAATACAGGTTTGAGCGACTTTTAAAATGGTCCATTTTAACAGATTTTTGGATACTTTCTAAAGTATTCCTTGGACTGAGGACCAACTGCAGGAAACTAAAATTCACTGGTGTAAGATCTGCATTCCAGAATCCACACCAATGTGTGCACAATAATGCAGATATAAATACTAATATGCAATAATCCACCATTCACTTGTTGTTTGCTTGTGGAAATTCTGAGTGCATGTACCAAAGTAAACATTACAGTCTATCTTTGTCATCAATCTGAGTGAGAAGAAATTATGTGAGACATAAACATGCTGTTTCAGACTATTTGACAAACTGCATTTGTATTAAGTTGCACTGACCCCAGCTTTGATGCTGACAATAAGTAATTCATGATTGAGGAGAAATACCCACCACTAGCAAGAGAGTTCCCAAGCATTCAGCCAGTCCCTGGCGCAGCAGCTTGTTGCGGATCTGGAAAGTGTGTGCAAGCTTATCCAGCATGGCCTTCTGCCAACCCATCTTTTAGCCAGGTCCGGATGTCTTCCTTTGCCTGTGTGAAACAACCTGTATGTCCCTCAGAGATGTATGCTCATGTGAAGGCCAGTGCTCTGGTCTTATAGACATGATAGACCAGGACCAGCCCTTCATGCATCTGCCTGCCCCCTTACAAACTTCTTCACACACAAACATGCACACACACGCACACATGCACACACGCACACACACACATGAACACTCACCTATACACCACATTAACTCCCTCGATTCCTCCCTGTATTATTCACGTATGAACACACACCCCTTCACACTGCATTCCTGTCCTCTCTATTATAGAACAGGTTGTTCCCTTTTTTCTCTTCCCTTTCTCTCACATCTTTGTATTTTTGAAAACTGCTGAAACATCATTACCCACTATTAAGCCTTTTAGTTTAAAAATGGGCCTGAGTGTGAAACTTTAGTGGTAGATTAGGCTAATTTCTAAAGGGCCAGTGGTAGGAGAAAAGTTTCGTTTTGAGTTGACATGAAACATAAGGCTCTGGCTCCAGGAATGGGCAGGGCCATTTGCTTAGTTGTATATGATTCATAAAAATCTGTTACTAATTATGCTGATTAGGCACTAAATGAATCTAAACACATATTTATTTATTCATTTATTTATTTAATTAAATACATTTAAGCCATAATATTCTGAATGTTTTAAACCGCAACCACAGAATTGGTTTTACATCAGTGGTAGCCAACTAGTCGATGGATAGACTGGTAGATCTTTATCTTTATAGCTGGTGGATTTTTTTTTATCTGCTCACACACTGTGTTACAGTATTGTTACTGCATTGCTACAGAGTTTTCTTGGTTGCATCAGTTTTAAAGTTTAAAGCCAAAGCATGAAATGTAGGCTAATTCAAATACAATTTAAATTAGTGATGCAAGTCTGAATAAATTTCGGTATTGTATTTTGTTTTGTTGGACTATTTCCGGTTTCTGTCGATTTGTCTAACTTACCCATCGGGTGGAATTTGGTTTGGCGACCTCCAGAAACGGGATTACAAGTCTACAACGAAAAATGTGCCCACCAGTAATTATGTTATTAACGTGTACACCTACCCAACCCTAAACCTACCCTTACAGTAATGCAGATACATTAAATATTGTTGTTTAGCATGAGAAAAATAACGCAATATTGATGTGCGCATGCGCAGTAAACCTGGTAGGACACTGACGGGTAACGTTAGGATAAAATGTCAGGACACCGGAATTGCACACGTTTGCATTGCAATCATTTCCCAAAATGTAATTTGTGTGGAACTATTACGCCGTTCTGTAACGACCGTTAACAGAGGCCAAGATCCTCGCCAAAACTGAACCAGGCAGAGCCCGCTCACGTCACCCCAGTGAATATAGAAAATATAAATACATAATTGCTTATGGAAGGTTTATATTAATGTATCAACAAGGGGAACTGACTGTGTTCAGATAAGTTTCATTGGCATTTTCTTTTCCACTTACCTCTGTATAAACTAGTAGTATTTTGAAGGCAGTGCTGCTTTGTTTACAGCCGTAACCAAGGAAACGCTCCTAAGCGCCACCTGCTGCTGTCATCAGAGAGTGAATTTGCGTCGCATTCAGTTCGTCTGCTGTTTTGTTTCGGTCATGTTTTATGTAGTATAATTTTTCACAAAGCTAAAGTCAACCGAGGGAAAGTTTTGACCAACTAAGTTAGTTTTTTGCTTTTATCTGAAATTATGCATCTGATTCATAAATACAGCCGCTGATTACTGTGTGCCATCTTTGTTGGACCTCTTAAAATGCAGCTTGTTGCCTCTAATTTCAAATGGCCTACAGATATTATAACAATTTGCCTGTATTATTGAGCAAAAAACAATAATAAATGTGTTAGTAAATAAACGGCTAGAAGATACTTAGACAGACAGACGACATGATAGATGATCGATAGATGATAAAAGACCTCAAATTGAAGTACCCTCTGTCCTTTTTCTATCATTCCTCCAATGGCTTTTTGTCTTGCATTAAGACATTGGTCCGGATCTTGGGGTTAAAAAGTGATAATAACTGGTTTACCATGAATGTATACGTATATGCTTATGGTAAACCTTGCATGGTTAAATATGGAGTGTAATGACAATTTAATTGCCGGAAAAGGTTCTATTTAAGGTTATTGTCTGACTCATTAATTTCTCTTCAATGTAACAAATAAGAATACCTCAAAAGCTACATGGTCATCCCCCAGCAACAGCCTTTTAACACGCCTACCATCTCGCAGATGTGACAAAGGGTTAAAGGCCCAAACATCATGGCTGAACATTTTTTTCCAGTGGTGGGCGCTCAGGGCCCCCAGCACTCTCTGGCCTAACACTATCAGAATTACTGATTTAGTTTTAATATATTTTCCATGAATGTGTATTAAATTATTTCCAATAGTCTATTCTCTTCATTTCATAGCTTTTCTCTTGGTTGCACTGCTTCAGTGTATGTTTATATTAGAGCTTTTTTCCAATCATATTTCAGCAATCGTGTTTTCAGGGTCAAAGAAATCTGCCTTAAGGCCTTCATAATTAACAGTGCAGGCATCTGTTAGCTTAAACCAATGGTAATGAAACCGTTGCTTTAACCAATCATATTTCGAGCTGGCAACACCAGGGCAAGCTTCACGCTCACCGTGGTGCACATTTTGGCTAACGGTTTCTGGTTTGAACGACACAGTGCCTAGGAAACGGTGTGCAAGGGTTTGAAGGTTTTTATCCCTCTTGTTTGGTGGGTGTGTCAAACATGTCAGCCCAGTCAGCAGCAGCATGCATATAAACCACGCGGTATTAAATGGACAGCTGGCACAATGTAATTAACATAAAAATAAATTTACAAGAGCAAGTATATTTTTTGCACATGTTTATTTACATTAAAGTCAAAATAACTGAAATAATAAGGTCACAAGTATAGATCTGGAACTTCTTTCAGTCTGTCTAAATATAGTATCATTTAGTAATTGCAATGTCTTCTGTTCCATATCCTTTCCATAGGAAGGTGTACTAGACACTGATTAATGTAACATAAAAAAACTATACATATTGATATATTTTGCTATTGTATTATGGAGTGACTCTGTTAGTTGGCTAGCTTTTCTATACCCCTTTGATTATATAATGGTAAATATTACAATATCTTAGCACAACAACAGTGATCAGCAATATTGATAAGCCTAATACTCACAATAAAAACAATAAGGTCATAACACAGTTTTGGAGGTAAGAAGTGGATTATCCTTCTCCTGCAATGTTTCTTTTCATCCTTGAGGCAAATGTTGGATCACAATAATTCGGAACCAGTTCCCTCCTTCACTCGATCGGATAGTTCTCCTTTTCATTCTGGAGGCCATGACGGTAACATCGCTTATATGCAGTATTAAACACGTTATTTATACCGATTTCATCAGGCTCCGCAAATTCTTCAAAAAGAACACAAAGAATGGCCTTTTCAGCTGCCATAGTTGCAACTCTTGCATAATCAGAACAGGGCGTTCAACGCACCAGTTTCCGTTTAAAAGACGTTTTGCACCGTTTTGTCGGGCTGAACGCAGCCCAGTGCTATGCTAGCGGCTACTATAACGCAGCATTTTCTCGTCTGTAAATCATTTTATTATATCGCGCAAATAACATCAGCATACAACGCATCAAGCGATAGAGTCAAAAATGAAAATTAACCTACCATACTCATGGTTTTTCATCTTCCCGAGTCTTTCACAGAGCCGGTGCCGACGAGGTGTGTGTGTGGTTGTTTTTCGCAGTCATTACGACTACTGTTTTTAGATTTACTAAATACAGTAGCCAAATATTTTTTTCTAAATGCACTGAAAATCTAAACATGAGAAACAGTAATAAAAGTTTTAATAAAATGATTTACAGTGATGCTGTTTGCTAGCTATAACACAGGACCCCCAATCAAAGGCAACAGGGGGGGGGGGGAAATGCTGATGTTATCGTTAGCCGCTAGATGCCCTGGGCTGCGTTCACCCTGCAAAAACAGATGCCAAACGACACCAATCCACTGCCTCCCTAACCCCATCACGCAGACACAATTCTATATATTGTGACGAGCGTCCTGAGGCTTCATCAGTGTCGGCCTGGAAACAAGTGAGGAGCACCTGGCCATCATCGTCACAGCTGCACCTCATCAGACGGCGGCTACATAAACCACGCAAGCCCTGACATTTAGGAGATTTCTCCATGAGACTGAGCACTAACTCACCCTCATTTTTCCCACAGAAAGCAGCGTATTACCGACCAGCCCCACAGGAGCACTGCACAAACCCTCTGCACTGGGAAGACGGAAGAGAGCACTCACGGCACCGGAGCACCTACCTGGACCTTTCTCACTAGCACCCATCACCCCAATAAATCCCCCCTCCAGGGTACTGATTGAGATTACTTGTCGTGTGATTCTTCACCCCGTTACACTGGTGGAAAATGCTGGCAAATCAGTGAAGAATCACAGACAAGCGATCTCCTTCATCTCACCTTTTGTTTCCCTTTGTGTCTCCGGGTTCTGTCACAGGCGAGCGCTCCTCCCCCAACATGGGCGGCTAATCCTCCAGCGGCTCACCGAGGTCAGCATCCGCCAGCAACAAATTGTTGAGCACCTCGCCACCCGTCAAGGAGAGACGGAGCAGGAACTCGGGGCACTGCGTGCCGCCGCCGCTCAAAACGTTCCGCTGCCGGACCCCCGAGTGCAAGCCGCGAAGCTGCTACCCAAGCTGACCCCTCATGATGACGTAGAAGCCTTCTTACAAATGTTTGAAGCGACGGCTACCTTGGAAGGGTGGCATCAGGATGACTGGGCACGGGTGCTGGCTCCCCTGCTGACGGGCGAAGTGCAGCGTGCATACTTCACTCTTCCCGCCGCCTCCGCCGATCAATATAAGGAGGTCAAGAAGGAAATCCTAGCCCGCCTGGGGTTATCCCTTATCTGTGCCGCCCAGCACTTCCACGAGTGGGAGTATAAGCCCCGTCTGCCGGCCCGTGCCCAGGCCGCCGAACTCACACGACTCGCGCAGCACTGGCTGCTGGAGGGGGCTCCATCGGCTGGACAGGTGGCGGAGCGTGTGGTGATTGACCGTCTCCTCCGAGCCCTTCCCTGATCCCACCGACAGGCAGTGGGGATGAGGAACCCAACCACCACCTCCGAGCTGGTGGAGGCTGTCGAGCTGGCGGATGCGGCCCAACACCGGGATGCTGGGGAGCGAGCGCCGCCATTTCCCCGGAGGGTGGTCCAGGAGCGGCGCGCGCCGGAGGGCACCCCGCGACCAGTACGCAGGCCGGCGGCTCCCTCCCAGCGGGATGAGCCCATGCCAACGGAAGTCCCCGCATGGACCTGGCTGGCCGGCTGCATTGTGCACCATGACCTGCTGGTTGGAGCTCCAGAGGTGGAAGTGAAAGTGAATGGAAAGCCGTTCCGGGCCATCCTGGACTCGGGCAGTGCGGTCACTCTGGTCCAGTCTCATATTCTCGCCCCCCGAATGGAGTATAAAGCCTTCCTCCCCATAACCTGTGTCCCACGGGGCTCACCAAGTCTCCATCGCAGGGTACAATTTCAGGGCCGTTCCCTTGCCCGGCGCCTGGCACGTTAGAAGTTCCGGGGTCCATGAAGGAGTCTTCCCGTCCCCAAGTGCTATCGGAGAGACTGCCATGTTTGACCCCTGCTGGCCACTGCCCATATGGGGCCGCGAAAATGAGTCCCCCGACAGTACCGGCCCGTCGTCCAGCCCGTGCTTCTGGCCTCGGATAGCGGGAGAGGTGAGTCCCCCTCCCAAAATCCTAATCTCTTCTATGATGTGTTCCAACAGGTGACGGGAGGGGGCTCATTTGGGAAGGAACAGTGGGAGGACGACAGGCTGAAGCATGGATGGACCCAGGTCTGGGTCATCGAAGGCAAGGAGGTTCAGCCTGGTCCCCACCCTCTCCAGCATTTCGTCGTGCAAAATGGCCTGCTGTACTGTGTCGCGCAGCGAAGGGGGGAGGAAAATTTTTTGTTGGTGGTGCCACGCACCAAAACGGAGACCATACTGGAGCTGGCTCACTCCCATCCCTTGGCAGGGCATCTCGGAGCCAGGAACACCATACAGCGGATCCATGACCGCTTTCACTCGCTGAGCTTGGTGGCTGAAGTGAAGCAGTTCTGCCAAGCCTGCCCGACCTGCCAAGTGACGTCACCCAGGACGCCTCCCCCCAGTCCGTTGATACCGCTGCCCATCATCGAGGTGCCCTTCTAGCGCATCGGGATGGACCTTGTGGGGCCGTTGCCTAAGTCTGCCTGGGGACATGAACACATCCTGTTGATAGTCGACTATGCCACCCGGTACCCTGAGGCAGTGCCCCTCCGAAAAGCCACCGCCAAAGCCATTGCCCAGGAACTCTTCCTGCTCTCCAGCTAAGTCGGCATCCCAGCAGAGATCCTGACCGATCAGGGTACCCCCTTCATGTCCCGGCTAATGGCTGACCTCTGCCGGCTGCTACGGGTGAAGTAGTTGAGGACCACGGTCTACCATCCCCAGACCGACGGACTGGTCGAACGCTTCAATCAAACGCTCAAGCAGATGTTGAGATGGGTGGTCGAGGAGGACAAACGTGACTGGGACCTGATGCTCCCCTATGTCCTTTTCGGGATCCGCGAAGTCCTGCAGGCCTGAACTGGCTTTACCCCCTTCGAGCTCCTCTTTGGCCGGCAACCCCACGGCCTCCTGGATGTGGTGAAGGAAGCCTGGGAGCAACAGCCGGCAGCCCATCGCTCTGTCATCGAGCATGTAAAACAGATGAGGGAAAGGATCGACCGGGTCATGCCATTAGTCCGGGAACACCTGACGAAGGCGCAGCAGGCCCAATAGCGCCACTATAACTGGGCAGCCCAACTACGGGAGTTCCAGCTCGGAGACTGAGTCATGGTCCTAGTCCCCAACGCAGCCTGCAAATTCCTGGCCACCTGGCAGGGTCCCTATATGGTGCTGGAGAAGATTGGGCCGGTGACGTACCAGGTGCGTCAGCCAGGAAGGAGGAGAGCCGAGCAGCTCTACCACATTAACCTCCTGAAGAAGTGGATGGGGACTAGAAACCAGCCCGCGGCCCTCGCCATCTCTCATCCCGTGGTTGTTGACGTCAACCCCCACCTCTCGGCTGCCCAGAAGAGGGAGCTGCAGCAGCTGGTTGGTCAGTTCTCTGAAGTGTTCTCCTCTCTTCCCGGGCGGACCAACGTCCTGCAGCACGACATCCGGACGCCACCAGGGGTCGTCGTCAGGCAACGGCCCTACCGCGTCCCTGAGGCTCGTCGGCGAGCTATTGAGGAGGAAATTCAACAGATGCTGAAGTTGGGGGTGATAGAATCATCACGCAGCCCATGGGCCAGTCCCATCGTGATGGTCCCGAAACCGGATGGCACCCTCCGTTTCTGCAACGAATTCCGTCGCCTCAACGAGGTATCTGAGTTCGACGGATACCCCAAGCCTCGGGTGGATGAACTGTTGGACCGTCTGGGAAGGGCCCGGTATGTCTCTATGTTGGACCTCACCAAAGGCTACTGGCAGGTACCCCTCTCTGAGAATGCTAAACCTAAGACTGCTTTTTCTACCCCTAGTTGCCACTGGCAGTACCGGACCCTTCCTTTTGGCCTCCACGGGGCACCCTCCACGTTCCAGCAGATGATGGACATCCTGTTGCGGCCCCATCAGGCCTATGCCGCGGCCTATCTGGACGACGTCGTGATCCACTCAGAGGCTTGGGAAGACCACCTGGACCGGTTACGTAGGGTGCTCTTGGAGCTCCGGAGGGCTGGACTCACTGCCAGTCCTCGCAAATGCCACCTTGCCCTCTCCGAGGTGAAGTACCTGGGTTTCCAGGTGGGACGGGGTCTCATTCGGCCGCAGGAGAAGAAGGTGGAGGCGGTACGCTCCGCTCCGAGACCCGAGACCAAGACCCAGGTACGAGCCTTTCTAGGGTTGTCGGGGTATTATCGCTGCTTCATATCCACCCACCCCCCCCCTTCTCCTCTTTTACCGAACCTCAGCCTGACAGACTTGACCATGAAGGGCAGCCGATAATGTACGCTGTACCAGCAGTGGAGGAGGCCTTCCAGAGGGTGAAGGGGGCCCTCATCTCGGAGCCCGTCCTCCGAGCCCCGGACTTTAGCTGCCCCTTCCTGCTGCAGACGGATGCCTCCGACACAGGACTGGGAGCCGTCCTGTCACTGATCCAGGAAGGTGAGGAGCATCCGGTCATTTTATATCAGCAGGAAGCTGATCCCGGGCCGAGAGGAACTACGCCGCTGTGGAGAAGGAGGCCCTAGCTGTCAAGTGAGCAGTCCTGGAGCTGCGGTACTACCTCCTGGGCCGGAAGTTCACCCTGGTCACGGACCACGCACCCCTTCAGTGGATGGCCCGTGCCAAGGATACCAAATGCCAGGGTGACCCGATGGTTCCTCACGCTCCAGGACTTCCACTTCAAGGTACGTCATCGGGCTGGAGCCGCGAACGCCAACCCGGATGGCCTCTCTCGGATCTGGACAGCTTTCGCAGGTCTGTCAGGGGTCACTCCCCACCCAACCCCTATCTCTCCCCTACCATCTCATATCGTTAACAGGACCAGGACGACGCTTGGGGGGAGTGTGACGAGCGTCCCGAAGCTTCATTAGCGTCGCCCTGGAAACAAGCGAGGAGCACCTGGCCATCATCATCACAGGCTGCACTGCAAGAGCACTACACGGACCCTCTGCACTGGGAAGACACAAGAGAGCACTCACGGCACCGGAGCACCTACCTGGACCTTTCCTAGCACCAGCACCCCAATACATCCCCCTCCGGGGTAATTTTATTGATATTACTTGTCGTGTGATTCTTCACCCGGGTACAAATATTAAAAAAAAAAAATAGGCCTTATCATATACATGCTCTATGGTCGTCCACCATACCACGCCATTCTATTGCTGTCTGCCAATAATGTACGTGCAAGTGATACAACATGCCAATAATAACAAGAACGCTTACTTCCCAGATAACTGCTATATTAGATATAACAGTTGTGGAAAATATTTTATACTCTCTTGTCCTTGTGGCTGTGGGTCAGATAGTTAAAGATAATAATGTTATATAAATATGACATTCAAATAATGAAATGTAAATATGTTTTCAGTTTAATTTGGCTGAGTAAAGTGGTTCAACCCTTGTCTTATATTTAACTTTGCCCTATGTAAAATAGGTGTTTATTAAGTTTCAAGGCATTGATGTTTGCCTACAAACCAACCATTAGCTCTGCACCCCTTTACCTAAATTCACAGACTTATGTGCCCTCTAGAAGCTTGCGTTCTGCAACTGAACAGCACATTGCCTCCTCTATTGCCCTCATTTGTAAGTCGCTTTGGATAAAAGCATCTGCTAAATGATTAAATGTAAATCACTTGTGATGTTCCTCATTTCTATGTGTTTAAATAATGATATCAGCTAAATGCAAAACCCATTGGGCATGACCTGCAAAGAATGTGCAAAAACCTTTTAAAAATCCTTGCATATTTTTTCTCTTCTTGGAAAACAGAATATTTTAGACACAAATAAGTTATGTGTCTGTGAACGCTCCTTAGTCATCGTCATTGTTTTGTTTTTAAAAAGCAACTTTTTTGACAGCTTTAACCCTAAAAAGGGCAAGACCATAAAGAGACAACAGAAAATTAATTTATTGGTATTTTCCATCTTAATAGGACACAAATAATACAACCTCATGCTTTTTTTTTAAAACATGAGTTTTATCATTTTTTTATTTAAAATTTTGTATTCCTCAGGATATGTTGCACCTTGAGGGATATAAGTTGACTAAAAACAGAATGATTTTTTGGTAATTTTAGTTACAACATTACTTACAGTAAACATTCTGTTAAACAATAAGTATAATGTCTATTTATGAATATATTAGCCTACTCAATGATCAAAACTTTGCTGACAAACCCACAATCTACTGTACTTCATGCCTTCTGACCTTTGATTGATGGCTTTATCAAGTCTTTTTGCTGTGAAAACTTTAATGATTTTTATGAGGTAAAAATAACTTTTATATTGTTTAGTAATAATAAGAGGCTAAAGTTTGTGAACAAACTTTGATGTTGGCTTGAGAAAGCCAACTTGGGCAGCCTTGAGGCAAAAAAACAAGATCACATGTGAGTTCGGTGTTCTTGGGCTGGCCCTGCCACAAAATAAGTGCAACAGTTATTGTTTTCAGAATATTTTCCGATAGACCCTTGCTATTTTTCATTCTAATAAAAAAGCTTATGACAACAAATTTGATTTATTTCTCAACAGTTTATGTTCATTTGAGACATAAATGACTGTTTTCGATGATATTCGCCAAGATACCATGTCTTTTGAATCTTGTGTTTGTGTCCGTTCCAGCGGCAAATGAAGCGAAAGTGAACGCGTCTTCTCTGTCACACAAAACAGCTCACAAGCACTGAATTTAGCTATTTAATGTGTTATTGTGCTTGAATGGTGTAAAATAGCTTGAATGTTCTAATGAGAACGGCTTAGAAACTCAAAGAACTGACAAACTTTTGTGAGGAAGCAGCACTGGTCCATTCAGAGCCGTGACAGATCAGTCATCTGTCCCAAACATTTTATAAACTTTCTTCTGGCCATTAAACGGTCATTACATTGGAGACCTGACTTGGCCACGATTAAATATGTTGGCATAGATTGGCAGCATAAAGGAAATATATGCATTTATTTGTAAATGTAACCAATTTAAAATGAAAGTGAATGTGGGGAGTTCAAAGATTTCTTGTCCTGTCTTTTCCTCTCGTGGACTGCAATGTCCTCTAGTCTAGAGGGGGCATTTTGCTCGGAAAATATAAGTCTATGGGAAATTTGTGATGTTTGATAATTATTTATACGAAAACTAGGAGCAAACTACACATCAGGGCCCAGGTCTCTGCCAAGTTTGGTGCTTGTAGCATTAAAGCCCTATAGGAGAAGATTTTTAAAAAAAAATCTCACTATGTGTACGCCTACTGCGTTAGACTAACCGGGACTTGTCACAACACTTACATATTGTTGCTCTTTTGATGTTTTGATTGCTTTTATTGCCCTCATTTGTAAGTCGCTTTGGATGAACGCATCTGCTAAATGATTAAATGTAAATCACTTGTGATGTTCCTCATTTCTATGTCAGTTTAAATAACAATATCAGATAAATGCAAAAACCATTGGGCATGACCTGCAAAGCAGAATGTGCAAAAACCTTTTAAAAATCCTTGCATAGTTTTTCTCTTCTCGGAAAACAGAACATTTTAGACATGAATAAGGTATGCGTCTCTGACTGCTCCTTAATCACCATCATTGTTTAGTTTTTAAAAGGCAACTTTAGCAAGATTTTACCCTAAAAAGGGCAAGACCAGAGATATCAGAAAATTAATTTATTGGTATTCCAGGTCTTACTACTCAAATAATACAATCTCTTGGCTTTTTTTTTAAACATGAGTTTTATTATTTAGTATGTCGCGCCTTAAGGGGTATAAGTTCACTGGAAACACAACGCTTATTTGGTAATGTTAGTTACAACATTTTAGCCACATTTTTAAAACATTTTATTCTCTCACAACTTACAGTAAATATTCATTGTAACTTTCTGTTCAACAATAAGTATAAAGCCTATTGACTATGTCTATGTCTTAAGTCTATGAATATATTGGTCTACTGTATCATAGTTGATATGCATTTCTAGGGCCAATAAATTCAAAGATCAAAACTTTACTGATAAACCCACAATCTACTGTACTTCATGCCTTCTGACCTTTAATTGATGGCTTTATCAAGTCTTTTTGCTGTGACATCTTTAATGACTTTTTATGAGGTTTATTGTTTAATAATAATATAAGATTAACATTTACTGGTCTGGAGCAGCTTGGGTTTTCCTGATTATCCATATCATTTTTAGCATTACATATTATTATTATTATTATTATTTTACATTTTTTTGATGTTAAGAATGTAAATGTCAAATATGACACAGCAAGTTTTGAGGATGGTTTATATATTTGCATATATGAGCCATAAAAGCCTGATGTATTAAATACGATATTTAACTAAACACACACACACACGTCAGTGGTTAATGTGGTTCATTTATTTCCCCTAACCTTGTTTACTAGGGAAAATATCTTCTCTAAAGTTAATTAAAGAAAGTCCATTTCAAAGACTTTCTGAAATATAAACGACTTGTGTGGAAAAGCTATGGGCCTAGACAAGTCACTCTGGTTAAGCATGCGCTATACACTTGATTTATATCTATCTATGAACATCTATGTGCAGTTAGGGATTTTAGTCCATCAAATTCAACTTACTACTTATTAACAGTATTTTAGCTTTTGTGTTCAGCTTCTTTGACCAATACTCATTGAATGACATGCACAGAAACTGATAAGATTTACACCCTTGTGCAGGTACATATTGCAAGTCCATGCAAGCACAGCGGTGCAAAATCCTGTCCAACTGGGGGAAACTTCTCACCAAAAAGAGTACATGAAAACACTATGACTAAAGTTTTCCCCTGACATAATGACTGACTCCACCAAAGAAGTCAGAACACCCTGTGCAGGCACCATTGCATAACCTGCTGCTATTAGGACTGCATGTAAGCAACTGCTTAAAGTGTGAGAAACAATTGTGGAACATGCTACTCAATAAGGTTCTGAGAAATTATTGTTAAATGTAATAAATCATGATGTTTATGATCTCACATGCTGATGTTGTCAGTCTTCACATCTTTTGCATTACAGACGTGGGGAAGTTGTGGCCTAATGGTTAGAGAGTCGGACTCGTAACCCAAAAAGTTGCAGGTTCGAGTCTTGTACCAGCAGGGATTGTAGGTAGGGGGAGTAAATGTAAAGCGCTCTCTCCCACCTTCAATACCACGACTGAGGTGCCCTTGAGCAAGGCACTGACCCCCAACTGCTCACTGGGTGCTGCAGCAAAAATGGCTGCCCACTATTTTTTGGGGGGGGCGGGTGTCTTGGCCGAATGGTCTTAAAGCAGGGGTGCCCAAACTCAGTTCTAGAGGGCCGGTGTCCTACAGAGTTTAGCTCCAACTTGCTTCAGCACACCTGCCTGGAAGTTTCTAGCATGCTTAGTAAGATCTTGATTAGCTGGTTCAGGTGTTTTTAATTGGGGTTGAACGAAACTCTTTAGGACAACCTTCAATACCACGACTGAGGTGCCACTTGGCAGGCACCGAACCCCACTGCTCACCGGGCACCGTGCATAAAATGTCTGCCCACTGTGCTGCGGTGTGGTTACGGTGTGTGTGTGTGGTCACGCTGTGTGTTTACCTTTGGGGTAATACATGCAGAGCACTAATTCTGGAGTATGGTCCCCGTACTTGCCACATGATCCCGTCCCTTTTTTCAACTTTTTAAAGATTCGATTATTGAACGTTTAATTGCACTGTAGAGACACACTTGCTCACAACTTTTAGGGTTTAGTACAACAAGCTCCTAAGGAACCGGGGTGGCATTATAATGAGCCAATATAAACTTGAGCTTATTAATCTTGCGCGTCCGCGCATATGCTCTCCTAGAGCATGGGGCAATCGTGCATATGGAGTCAATTTGGGAGACCGCTGTTTTACGGTCTATAGGGAGGTTGATGACGGCCCAACGGACAGCTCACACACTTTCAAAGCATAGGGAGTCGCATCCGACATGACGTGTTGCTGTTTTGAAAACAATTCTTCTGATAACTGATCAATTTCAAAGATGACGTGTCCTCAATAGAAGATTCCACCAATGTCTTCTCAAGAGACCCTATTGACAGGCCTGCTATGTTATATCCCATTAATACAAGTGTGACGCACTGTTTATATACAATTCCATTCAAAAGTTTGAACAGTAAAAGAGTAATATTGTGAAATATTATTACAATTTAAAATAACTTTTCTATTTCAATATATTTTAAATGTACAGTTCTTGTATGTATTTTTTCCAGTGATGTCACATGATCCTTCCGAAATTATTCTGATATGCTGATTTGGTGCTCAAAAAACATTTCTTATTATTATCATTGTTGAAAAAACAGCTGTTTATCATGGTTTCCATTTTTGTGGAAACCATGATAAACAGCTGAATAAAAGTATTAAATTTGTCTTCTTCTTCTTCTTTTTTTTAAATCACTCACTGACCCCAAACATTAGGAACGGTAGTGTATATTTACTGATTTAGCTTTTTGCAAACTGCTCATCGAGTTACTATGAAAGTTTAACAAACTACATTTTTCACATCATGTTTCCGGCTTCTAAAGAAAAATGTTTCCTGTGGTTCAGTAAATACCAGCCGAAACCAAAACCAGCCAACCTGGACAGAGTTCTCTGGAAAGTATGTATTTGAGTTGAACTGCAATAGTATCACAGAAACTGATAAATGTCCAGCAAAACAACCTCTCTGACTGTCAGATCATGTCTTGGTGGGTTTCTGCCAGGACATTGTGAAATTTTGTTTCAATTTACCAAAAATAGGCTTTTAACATAGAATGACTCATCAGAATTAAATGGAACACACCATCAACATTCACATCTAAAATATGAATGAAAAATTTGATGATTGATGATGTTTGGGTCAGCATGTATGAGCAAATATGGTTCTACCACACATACATAAACTACATTTGCAGATACTAAAAACAATATTGAAGTATTGATAGAATCTAAATCGTAAACGATTTATATATGAACAATTTACTGACAGTGTAAAATATTTACGTATCCTTATTTAATCTGTGAATATTTACATTTGTGGTCAAAATATGTTATACTTAAAAATCTTATATGTGAAATGTCTTATTCGGGTCAGTACTACATAAAAATAAAATGCATTCCCTCTTATTTTGGTAAAATAATGAACATTTTGTGGATACTGCAAAGTGCATGCAAAATTTGGACCATTATGCTCTTTTACATTTTTAACTTCCTTTAGAGTGAGTGTCGCACCATAGGAACATGTTTGGGGGGGGGGTTTTTGGTTTGCATGAAAAACATCTGCAAAGTTGCAAAGCACAAAGTCCACTCTATTTCTGAACATCAGAAGGTATGTTGAAGGATACAGTACAACTTACTGAAATGTATTATCTGTGTTTTATCTCCGGTATAAAGTTAACAAAACAGCTTGTGAAAAATATGACTTTAAATGTACCTCAGGAATACCTTGTTATTTAACTAAAAAAAGATTCACTACACTATAAATGCATGATATTTTTCTCTTAATTATTTAATGTGTTTGATAAATCTCCTCATTTTGTAAATATATATATACTATATTATATATATACTGTATCTAAGTATGTAAAAATCCCTGCACTAGATGGAAATGTGTCTTATATGGAGAGACTAAGCAGTGTCTCACATTAGATCAATGTTAAACACACTTCTCTGTTTGACTCAGAAGTTATATTATTTATTTCAACCTTACAATACTAAAAACATTGATTGCAATATTGAACACATCATAGACTACAGCTTTTGTACATACTGAGGTGGTGAGCTTCAAGTCTCCTCGGTCTCTCTATGAATTCTCTAATTACCTCATCTGGATTCCTGCAGCAGCAAGTTTTGCCCTGCTGTCTGGGCTGTTGTCTAGAAGAGTAGTTGTCCCTGACAACCCAGGGAACAACAAAAGATTTCAACAAGGACACAAACTATGCTTTATGCTCAGTGAAACCAGACTAAGCTAAACACTCACTTTATATAACACATTCAACTTGTTTTCTTTTAAACTTAGTTTGTTCTCTTCACTAATTACCTCATTTTAAATTGAGCTAATATTTTAACGATTGACAACATATTAGATAACATCAAGATTTAAGAAGACTTTCAGACCAAAACAAGAGTTATTTCTTTTCAGAGAGGACACAATTCGAGGGCCCAGTGTTAAAGCAATTACATAAAAAAATATATACTACAAGCGAAATGTCAGTCAACACGACATTCTTCAAAGGGAATTTATGTTACAAATCATTTACAGTTATGTTTACACACTAAAACTGGATCTTGAGGCACCAACAACAAAACAGGAAATTCAGGTTTTTTTTGTCTTTCTTGAAAAGTCTGTGTACTCCCACCTCAGCTCATCCTCTGTCAAGGCATTAATTATGAAATCTAAATAATCCTGTCGGTTAGATCCAGTCCACACCTTTATTCTTAGTGTACCTGATATCTTTGTCAATATCAGACATATTTTTTCTCTCTGTTCCATTGTAACTAAAAACTGGTACAGCAACCTCACTTCTTGAGAAATATAATTTAAAACAGACCTATCTCTATAATTCTATTTTTTCATGTTATATTTGCATTCTAATAATTCCATGAAGATGATAATAGCATCACTGTAAGTCTACTATACTGTTTACTTGTTTCACAGATAATATTTAAGTTGTTTGTTTATCCAGAAATCGAACTCCTCCTTGCACAAAATGTTGAAAATGTTTATGTTCTTGCTCACTCTTTTTCATATTATGCATGTGTCACCTTGCTATACAACCACTGTCATGGTCTCAGTTATCATCAGTCCCTTTCCATTTGCACTGCATGAACATGTTTACTCCAGCTGAATGCTGATATATTTGAACTAAGTGTAACTGAACCAAAACTCTGCAAGCAGGTCATATTTACATAATGAAATTGATGGCTTCTTGACAAATGCTTTTAAACACACATTAAACACAGGCATGTTTCTATGGAAGCTTGTTTCCGGCACATGGTAAAAAAAATAAAAATAAAAAAAGTAATTATCTCACAATATAAACTCAGGCCTTGCCGATGTAAAGTTCAAAACTGTGAAACATAAAATCACAACTGCAAGAAAGTTTGAATTGTGAATCTGTGAAGAAATTTTGAGATGTAGGAGTGAACAGGGCACAACCTAAAATGGGGCTATTTGTAACACACACGCTTTAAATGTTTCAACATATTGTAGGGACAAAAATAGTGTATTTACTAGTTGACATATCAGCACTATACAGTGAAAAAATTGTGCCAAAATAAAAAAATTAAAAAACATATCGCCAGACATTTAACCATAGTAAAAGTAAATACATTACTAAAGATTTTTTTCTTTTTAGATTTTAGTCTTTATTTAAAATGATAGTTTTAATGTTCTATTATTTTAATCTTCAAACTCTTATTTAGCAGTTCTTTAGTGCTTAGCTAACTAGCAGAAAACACTAGCCAGATTTACATCCCACTTGTGCAGGTAAGGTCTGAGTGTGTTTTTACATCTGTTTGTCTAGGGTAAACGTGCCTATTAAGCTCACGTACCCATTAAGCACACTACCATTTTTGAGCTCAGATTATAAAAAGAAAAAAATAATGTATTATCCTACTTGATGTCTTAACAAATGGATGTGTTTGTTACTACATACCTCCTGCAATTTCAAGTCTGACACTGAGATATGAGTCTCCATGTGTTCACACTGTCCAGCGGCCATTTTGAAAGCTGCCTGAAAACTTTCACCAAAAGTGGAGCCCCTTAAATGTGCATTTTTTAGATGTTTAAGCATTTATTTTGGGTACATTTCACTACTTACTGTAAAATTAAGAGATTAATGTTAAGACGTTTGCATATTATAACCTGGAACTTGGATGTGAGAAATAATTACAGCTAGATCCAAAAGATCGTTTTAGCAACATGCAGTTGCTACAGAACACAGTTAGCTGACTAGCTGTATAAGATTGTGTGCAAGCTAATATATTACTTCAAAGGCATTTCTGGCTTGTACTTTTACATTCATAATATTATAAATTAGCAGTTTATTGCTGGTCTGTGGTTGTATACTACTGTAATTTTTAAAGATTTCATATTATTTTAAAGTGAGCTTAAAGGCTGCACTACTATGAAAATCACACAGCTTCAGTGTGACATCAATAAGAAAAAGTATAATTTCATAAATATTGTTAATAATAGTTGTTCATAAAAAAATATGTATGAACATAATACATGACCTAGATTATTTATTTAACTAAATCTTGTCATTTTAATAAATATTACATGAAATGTATTAAAAATTGTTGCTGCTCCAGTTAAGCTCAGTGTGCTCTCTTTAAGCTCTTCCACATTGAACGTCTCTGTATTTCCTTCATAAACAGACTTAAATATAAATGAGGGTTGGCACTTAAGGATCTTTATAAAATTATATATATATTGTGGACAGCTTTAAGTATAACAAAATCTAGATGCTAACTATAGTTTATGCCCAACGATGAAGGGCATGTCGTCCTAACAAAGGCGGAAGCAATCAGAAACCGCATCTCGTACAGGAAAAAAATATGGCTAAAGTTGAAACAAGACACACTTTTAAAATTTGAACAGATTTTTAAAACACCAGGCATCATACACTTACAGACTTTGTAAATATCACAAAGGAAAAACTGCGGATCACACACTCGACTTTAAATTCTTCGATCACAACAGAACACACGAATCGACGACGCGGTGCATTGTTGCATAGGAGAAGCGTGGACAAATGAAAACAATAGAGGGTATAGCGTAGTGAATGGGTCATCTGAAAAAAAAAATACCCTGAAAAGTTGCTCAGTGTGGTGTCAGGAACACAATTTTAACAATAAATAATTGTGCAAATGTATTTCTTAGTGTGACTGGTACAGTTTTTTTTTTTGTACTGAAAAAAGTGATAGGCTTGTGCATTTAAAATTGTCTCAATGTAGATTGGGAGCTTAAAGACAGTTTAATCTACATTCTTTTGACTATGCTGTTAGCTATGTTTTGCGTTGTCCCCCCCCCCCCCCAGTGTCAACTCCAAAGCTAGTATATTTTTAATTATTTAGAAATTCCATTATTTTATATGAAAAAGTTAGCATTAGTGTTTTATTGAGCAACTTTTTATGCCTTGTATGCTTTTTTATTAGATCAGAAAAACATTTTAAGCTGTCATACAGTCATGTTACAACAGGGCCCCTATGGGGCATGTTGTTACATTTCACTTCCATTCTTATGGGGTACATAAAGAAAAAAGTATACTATTCAATGTATTAAAGGTGCTGTATGTATTTTTTTAACTGTACTAAAAAATAAAAATACCAGGTTTGTAGATATTTAGGCAACATGCTAAGTTCACATACTTGTTCCTCTAAAAACAATGCTACAGCCAGTTATAGATGTGTGTTCAGTCGAAGTCTGTTGTTTTTTATCTATGTAATGCCACCTACTGCCAATTTGCCCTATAGTATTTTGACACCCCGGGTTACCAGTATTTCATCCACACTGCGTATTTTAGCCATTGAAAAGCCAATAAAGGAACCCGTCAAAGATCAAAGAAGGTCTACCCGACCTAAAAAGCCCCGGCATCTATCTAAAAAGCTCTATG
Source organism: Sinocyclocheilus anophthalmus (assembly GCA_018155175.1). Lineage (NCBI taxonomy): Eukaryota > Metazoa > Chordata > Actinopteri > Cypriniformes > Cyprinidae > Sinocyclocheilus > Sinocyclocheilus anophthalmus. Next base: position 209,039 of record JADLZN010007266.1, on the reverse strand, counting down.
ACCAGAGCAATAGTAAAACTCAGATAAACCAACTCATTAACTTACATATTTACATATTTAAAAATTAAATATGACCTCATGTTGTGTCAATACACACTGCCTCCAAAACTTTAATCTCTCATAAAAACGGATGGGGGATCGAGAGAAACAGCTCTCCGATATTTTGAATTTGGACAGCAGTAACCATTTTAACTGCTAGCTGTCAATATTACACAGCCTACTGTACCTTTATTGAAAAAGAGACCACATAATTGTACTAGATGTATTAAATGAATGTGGAAAAAACTAATATTCTAAACCCCCAAATGGATTTACACAAACTGAGAAACTGATTTTCTTCTGAACTGCTTAAAAAAAGAATTGAAATGTTTGTGCAAAACACAGTTTAAAAAAATCTACTGCCCACTTAGGGATACTTCTTTTACATTAACATATGAAAAAGGAGTGCAAAATGGCTACAGAAAGTGCATTCTGACAGTTTCTTTAGAGCAATGTAATTTGCATCTTACAATGTGCAACTAGGGTCAATTATGCAAGTGGTTCACACATTTTTAGCTGAGAACACAAGTCTATCAACGGTTCTGGTTTAAGAGATGCTCTGTGGCATGACACTATGCTGCCAATGGCACTAAAAAACTCTTTCAGATGGCAAACTGGTTGCGCTAAATTGTAAGCACTTCTTAGATATTTTGCAGAGGTAGTGAAATCGCCTACTGGTGCCATCTTTTACACATCAATCTTAATTTTCAACCATTATGTTTTCAATTCATGCAGTTATATAAATGATTGTGTATTCTAGTGCTTAATTTTATTCCGTGTTAATTGCTGTAGTTTGATGCTACAACCTAATTAAGATTTTCATTCATTGAAAAACTGCTATTGCTCAGATTAAATTATATGTTATATAAATATAGCCTATATATCGCCCCCTTAAGCAATTTAGAGTGTATATCCAACTAACTATCTTTCAGAGTACATTCATTTTGATTGTTTTTTTTAGAAGCTTTACAAACACTGGTGCTCTCTTTACTTCCCACCATGTTCATTGCAATGACATTTTATTTGCTTATCCAAAACAAACAGTGCTACACAATATATATATCAATAACAATAACAATCGAGCTAGAGATCTCATACATTTATCATGCTTTAGTGTCAGCTATTATCTCTGTGTCATGTAATTTACACTGGTTTTTATCTCATCCAGTAGGCTAAATACTACTCTCAACCACCAGCTTCCTGGCCTGTCCTTCATTATGTCTGAACTTCTGCATACAGACTTCTGCACTTACTCATTTCAGTGAGCCATTATTTGTTATGGAACTCAAACAGTGGAACTCTTATAACTATACAAGGTGTCCATATTTAAATCATTTATCAGTTATTATACAACACTTAGTTCTGATCCTCAAATTCAGATTGGCAGAGCAGTCACCCTACCCTACTTTCCTGAGTTGCTTTTTCTTTGGCATGTCAATGGAAAATGTTTGCCTGCTAACAGCATGTTTAGCCTCTTCTCCAAAAGAGGCGATGTAGGAGGCATGTGGTGATGAGAATCCGTGAACTGTCCATGGATCTGCTCCTTTAGTGGGATTATCCTTCATTCTTCTTAAACTAAATCTAACAATATTAAATAAAATCATACCTGTGAATACATCTTTGAGAGAATTTAAAATAAGAAGAGCAGCTGAGATCAGCTGACTGTAGGATAGTGATTACATAAACTATATTACCACCTGAAACTCATCCAAGTTCTGAAGAGTCTTCCAGAAATCTGTCATGAGAGATATGGAATGGAATGAAGTGTTCCTGGAAAAGTAATGTTTTCAGAGAAGATACCATGAACCAACAGGCCAGCATATTACTTTCCAACTCAAAGCAAAACAACAGCAAAGGAAAGGATGAAAAAAGTCTTGAAGAAAACCTCAAAATCAAATCAATGTGCATGGGGAGATAGAGGGAAAAAACGAAATGTCTCATTATTTCATGTTTTCCAAATGTCAGTACTCCTGCTCCAAAAATAGAAACAAAGAAAAAAAATTAACTAGCTAATACATGTCAGAGAAATACTTTAAGGAGACTGAAAAGCCATGAATCTATAAATCCAAAACATGCACTCTTCACTCTTGATGAATAAGTTTTATGTACGTATGGCTGAATCAAATCAAAACCAAAAGTTTCCGATTTTCAAGAAACCCCACTCCCTCTTCAGAGAAAAGGTATACCTGGGGCAAAATCAAGTGATCAAATATGAAGAGAGAGAGACATAATGATCTGTGGTTTACAGAAGCATGTCTGAACATAGACTGGCATGAACAGAAATTCTAACAGTAGTTCTTACACTCCAAGATAGGAAATTTCCATTCATCCTTTCTTCGAACCACTTGTGTTCAGAAGGGTCCTGTTTGAAAGGAAATGTAATGTGAAGAAATCCAAAAGACAAGTATGTGATATTAAGCATATTTTGTACCTGTGTAGTACTAATCATTATGCTTTTCTTTAACCTTTTATAAAAATGTATGTTTTACACCCTAACTAGTCTTCTTTACATTATGAAAACTACTATTGAAAACACATTTCTTGGATCATCTTACAGATTTGTTTTAACATGCAAGATGTGTAATATGGACACAAATAAATTGAACTATCTAACATTTTATTACATTACATAATGGCAAATGTACAGAGAAATATTTTAGTTGAGAATTTAGGTATGGGGTGTCATTCTCACATGCTGCCCTTCTAAATTAAATGTATAAGCTGGCCAAAATAAATCTACCCACCATGACCATCACTGTAAAAACCTAACAAACATCCAAATTAACACGTTTTAGTTGACTTTACTTAATGTATAAAAATTGGTCGGTTTTAATTGTAAAAATCTAGTAATCTGCACTATTCGCGTACTATGACTTTGTTACTCAGAAAACTGTTAAGATAAATTGATTGTTATGAATACTGTTATGTCAATCTATTCTAAAGTTCCCAGCATGCTTTGCTTTAGACTCCAGGAGTAAATGTTGAAATTATGTGTTATTTTATGTGTTTTTGCACAAGATTAATATATGTTTAATGTTCTGTTATGTTTGGTTTTAAAGAGGTTTCTGTTATGTCTGCATTTTTTAGGTTACCATTGTGTTAAGAAGTAGAGCCTGTGGTTAGGTCGAGGATGGGTTTATAATCTTTATAAAAATAAGACTATAGACTACTCTATTTAAAAAGCATTCAGTTTTTGATACAGTGATAGTCTGTCTGTTTGTTATGACAAGGTGTTTTTAATTGCCAAGTAGACATTTGGAACAAGGAGATTAATATTGTCCTCATTCTCATTTCTTTTCACATCCCTCTCTTTCGTGTAAGGCTGCACAATTATTATAATATATAATAATGTCAGTTCAGAGCACAGCACACCCATAAGCGCTTACATGTTCAGATTCATGCGTTAATTAGCATAATGATGTGCAGATGAAATTTGAAGAGTGTGAAGGGGCAGGAGGTTCCTCATTTTAAGTTTTTGCAATCACGAAGGTTGTTATTCTTTGAGCTTAGGAGTATTTCCTCAGCTGAAATGATTATACATCATTTATTTGTTAAAGGCCATGTATGTTCATTATAATGATCATTAGCCACTATGTTTATTAAACGTACTGTGAGAAAGCCAGGAATGTTTTCTTGTGAGTTCTCACTCATTTCAGTGTTGTTTTATATTGAATGGGTGTTTCAAGTTCACCTTTCAGTATGGCTAACACTATTTTGGGTTGTCATTGCCCTCGCAGGCATCCATGAGCCTATACTTGTGAAGCTTGTATATTTGATACTTTCATATCATGCCCCTCATAATTATCTTGTCAATTGGGGAAAGTTGGCACAATTATGATTTTATGTGATGTGATCCTTCTTCTAAAAATATACTGAGGGGACAGAGTTGTAGAACATTGGTGGTTAAAAACTAGAAACAGGAAAGTACAAAAATAAATCATACACTGTAAAAAAAAATTTAAATAAAGTTTTAAATAAAACAAATATCATTGTAGTATTTTTACAAGAAAACACTATTTCAGTTTTTCTACTTCAAAATTCCATGTTTAATTCAATGTTTTATGTTGACGTTTCTTTGTAATTGTTTGTGAAATTACTAGCCATTTCTGAGTGAAAATTGTTTCTACAAACAATTGCTGAAAATGATATGGAACAGAAATGTTTTGGGGTTAATTTGTCCCTGACTCTCATATACAGCACTTTGGCTCATGCTGGGTGTTAAAATTGAAAGAGCGCTTGCACACCGCCTCAGGTCAGTGACATTCACTGAACCTGGCATCCGTTCAGTGCTTTTCCTGCTCATTACTGCAATGAAGAACATGTATGTCAGTTACAGACATGATGGGAATGTTTCCACATTAATAGATGAAATTGATTTTATATTGTTTTGCCAACCATTTCTGAAAGCATTTGTAAAGAATGTGGAAGAGGCCAGTTCTCTTAAAAGTGAGCCTCTGCGTAAAATACGCTACAGGGATGATAAAATAAATAAAAAGTCAATAACAAAAAAGAAAGCTCCATACACACGAAGATCAATCCTTGCTATAAGTTTTTTGATCTCGTTTATACTTTTATCCTCTGGCAGGCTCAGAGAAATCTGTTCATTGCTGTTTTGTGGAACTGAAATGATTTGTGCGGGATTTCAAACACAAAGGAGACATAAAAGTCTTCACCTATTGACTTTCCTATTGAAGAGAGGGGGGAAAAGCAGAAACATCTTGGTTGAATTACCATGGAGATTCAGCAGTCAAGCAATAACAGACAGGAATGATATGAGGTATTTGCCTGGTGCATCTCCTTTTGACAGTTGGAAAACCTATATGTGAAGATTTAAACAATTTCCAATAAACCAATCAGCAATCGCATGCACTTTGATATAGCCTAATAGAAAAATAGTAGTAGTAATAGTAAATACTCTATTAAATACTTTATCTCTTTCCCTGCCATTGACAGGGTTTTCCAGCTTTCTGTGTTTTCACTGTTATACGGTAGGAGACGCTATTACACATCTTCTGAAAGAGTACTTCATCTCTGGCTCAAACACAGGTGAAGAAGAAGCAGAAACAAGCCATCGTGTATGTAAGCGGATGCATATGTAAAATAAAGCTGCAAACTGCAATTAAGGGGCCAAACACAATAGAGTCAGAATGAGGGGCAAGCATGGTAGGGATCAGACCAAATGCAACAATGAGCAATTAAAGACATTTTAAGGTGATTTTACTCAAACTGGCTGAAAAATCATAAATTCAGTCATTAGTAATATGATTTAATGGTTTATCAATTTTGACCAATGGGTGGCAGTTGTACCAAATTGATGTGGTGTGGTGACAATGACACACATAAGGTTTGGTTGTCAGTATGTCAAAGCTTTGCAGAGATAAGCCTCAGATGCAGTTTGGCATCATGCTATCAAATTTGTTAATGCGGTAAATGAAAACAATTTTGTCAATCAACGTGAAATCCATAATATTTTGGCGGCATGGTCTGAAGATGATTTGGGTTGAATTTGGTGAAAATTGGACTAATGGTCTAGGAGGAGTTTGAAAAGGAAGGTTTTCAACATAAATCAAGATGGCAGACAGAAAGTTCGGCCAATTTAGGCATCATTGATGTTCTTGGCATTCCTTGGATCCAAGGAATCTATCAAGACAAGTTTAATGACAATAGGCAAAATTACTCAAAAGTCATTAGCATTTATTGAAATTTAATTAAAATTTTTGACCACAAGATGGCGTGCCATGAAACCGTTTGAGTACCTTCAGGGCATGGTGCAAAAGACACATACCAAGTTTCGTAAGGATACGCCAATGCATTCATAAAGTAGAGTCTTTTTTGACAAAATTCAAAATGGTCAACACTCAAAATGGCTGACATGGGAAAACTGGGTACCATTCGAATCGGTATACTGCTCCGAATGTAAAGAGACCAGTCTTGGGATTTTTGGCCTAACCAAAAAAAAAAATCAGTTTTTCATGACCTTTAGGTGGAACTGCAATGAAACTGCGCAGGTAACCTCAGAGCATGGTTGTCATAACACAAGTCAAGTTTGGTCTGAATCAGTGTTGCCAATTTGGGGATTTTGTCGCCAAATTTAGCTACTTTCTCATTGTAGCTGCGACTTTCTTTTTTTTGCGACAAGGAGCTATTTTAGCTATATTTAAATAAAACTAGCGATGTTTTGGAGATTTTTTTTTTTTACTTGGCCACACCCTGCCGTAGGCCCGTGACCTCTCACGTTTGCTCTCAATCATGCCACGTAACGTTATGTGCGTGCGACTTGAAGCACAGCTAACAGACGGCAGTCAACGAGAGCCCGCCTGCAGTCGGGGGCGGAGTTGAAAACGGAGCGTCAAGCCAGACACTTTCTGCTCCCGTTAGTGACGCTCGCGCGGTGTATGAATACTCTATCACAGATGAAGTGAATTAAATGCAATATTTGTCAGATATACAGACGTTTCAGAAACGTTTTCATGAGCAACAGAAACACTTTTTATATACTGCTTAATACAGCGTCATCTGTTCAAGAATAAAGTTCAACGTAAATATATACTAATAAAGTGGGGGAATATATGATTTCATCAGTGTTTTATGATAAACGTGACTCAATATAGCATTGCGACTACAGTAAAAAAGCTTTTACTGTTTTACAGTAAAAAAGCTTTTACTGTTCTAAAAACACAGATTTGTGGCTATTATTGGAATTGAAAAGGTTAGAATAAACCCGAAACACACGTGATTGTTGTCATGCGGTGAATCTGGCCCATCGTCGTCAACGCTCCTGCAGCCGCTCTGGAGAAACTGCGCCGGCCCTTTCTGATAAAATGATAAAAACGAAACAGATCTTTAACATCTGGCTTCAGAGAGATCTTTCATAGATGTAGGGTGGGAGGTTCTTTTTATGTAAATTTGAAGGGCTCTCTCACTTTGTATTTCTGCTCTTGCTTGTTTGGCACGAGAAAGCTTAAAGGAAAGTACTAAATTTGTTGGTATTTTATTTGGAAAAATATCCGTAAAATTAAAAAGAGATTGCTTGCTAACTCCAGAAGTGAGGTGGCCTTGATTGTTGGGCCTCCTCGCATATGCTGTAACCTTTAAAAGTAAACCTGGCTGAAAAGATGGCCTTACAAATCCAATGAATTCACTGTGGTTTTTTATTCCATAGATTTTGACCAACTTGTGGCTGTCTTTCCTACGAAAATTATTTCTCTGCCTGGCATTTACCTATGTCCTTATCTACTGCCATCAACATGTCCTTCTTTCGTGAAATTGGGTGTTTTGTCCTGGTTTTCTCCCCCACAAAGTTCTTCTTTGGAAATGCTGATAAACTGGTAGACAATAATCTCTTTTTTCCCCTAGATCAGATCCTCAACTCTGGCCCACGAGATCCACTTTCCTGCAGATTTTAGCTCTACCCTAATCAAACACACATGAGTTTGCTAATCAATGTCTTCAGAATCATTAGAAAAATCACAGGTAGCTGAGTTTGATCAAGGTTGGAGCTAAACTATGCACGCATTGGCCCTCCTGGCAGATTTGAGAACCTGCCCTAGATGTTTTATAACACAACTTGAACAGTAATTCCTATCTGTGATTGATGATTTTGGTAAATTTTACTTACCGACATTTCTGACTCCCATCCATTTTCCCTTCCCAAAAAACCAAAGGAATATAATTCTTTGATGAGAGCCATCCCAGTAGGCTTAACCCACAGTTAATTAAAAGTCACCTTAAATTCAGTAAAGGCAACATTGTTTATCCGGCTTTATGTTTGGGAGGTCTCAGTATTTTAGATCGGAAATGCAATAACAGACATATCCGCAAAATATTTCAGACAAAGAGAAAGATTACTCCAAGAGGGAAATTCTATTGGGATTCCTTCATAACAAATACAAATTGGAAAAAGGCCTGGCTTTTGCCAAGTAAATTTTGCATTTCTAACAAGGTTAAGGAGATTCATTATAAAATCCTTCATGAAATTTACCCCGTTAATTTGTCTATTTCTAAATATTCTAATGTTGATGAATCTTGCTCGTTTTGTGGTTTTGTTGAGGAAACAGCTGCCCATTTGTTTTTTGATTGTGGTGTTACCAACAAATTATGGGTTGACTTAAGCACCTATGTTTCTAACCTTACAAATGTGTCCCATACCTTCGTCCTCAAAGATGTTATCTTTTGTTATGAAAATCCAAAGCTATTATCTGTTGAATATGTTGTTAATTTTCTTATAAGCAAAAATGGCTTAAATATCCTGTCTTTCCCCATTTTTCTTGTTGAATTGGACTCTCTTGTTTCATCTCTTAGACTTACTAATAACAAAAAGAGTGCCAAACTTTTGATGTATTATGACAACTTTTCTAAAAGAATGTAAGTTTATTTTTTGCACTTTTATGTATCGATAATACTTAATTTGACATGCAAATCCAGAATATTTGTTTTCTGTTTTTATTTTAATAATTGCTTTTTGTTGGAATATATTCATGTCTCGCTTCCCTGTTTCTGTATGTTTCTACAAGTTTTGTAATAAAACAAATTAAAAAAAGAGAAACTGCGCCGGCTGAGTCAGCATTTGACAAGCATTTCCTAATTTCACTTCAGAATTTTTTGTTCTACTTAAACTTTTGTTATATTTTTTTATACTGTCATCATTTGTAAAGTGTATATATATATATTTACTTTCCTTTACCTTTACCAAATTTACCTGTATTTACTTTGTTTTCATATTTGGCGACTTTTTGTGAAAAATTGAGACTTTTGAGGGTGGTTCTAGCGATTTTCTGAGGGAGGGGTTTGGCAACACTGGTCTGAATGCACTAAAGCGTTGCGGAGATAGCCTCATGCCCACTTTGGTGAGCTCTTCAACAAATTTGCTTGTGTGTTATTTGTTTGCGCATTATTATTGCATATTGCACAGCCTAATAGAAATTAGAGTAAATACTCTTTTTAGTCGACATTGTCTGAAGATATGTTTTTTTTTTTTTACGAAAATTGGACAAATGGTCTAAGAGGATTTTGAAATAGTAGGTTTTATGAAAAATTCAAAACAGCGGAACATTTTTATGATGGAACATGATGTCATAGTCTTGAGCAAAATAAACTAGAAAATCTGAGGAAAATTTTTTTAGAGACTCAGAATTTGGTGTGGTTAATGTTGAGACTGTCCTCTATCTGCGTGCCAGATTTCACAACTTTTTACCATAAATTCTATGAGACACACAATAGGTGCCTGAATACATAAAGCTAGATTTTAAAAAAGCAGAGGCTCTGCTCTTTCTTTTGACATGTTCAGAATAGTCATTACATTTTCAAAATATTAATACAACAAAATATTCTGGGGACCATGAAAATTTGGGGGAAATTATCAAAGATGCTGGGAGTGGCTGGTGGGGAAAGAGTTAAAAGTCCTTATTATTACTGAGGTTTAATCTGATCATGACACTGAGTGAGACAGAATGTTCAAGTCATCATACATACAATATGTGTAATAAGTTTCAGAGTGACGACACTCTGGTTTTACATTTAATGTCACTCACTATGACTGTGTACACATACAGTATATCCATGCATGTTAAGACAAAGGCTTTGACCCTTCTAGTTCTCAGAAACTAAATGTATTTATGTACATGTTCTTATTCATAAAGTCAACTCCCAAATCTCAGCAGACAATGACTACATACATTCAGAATGATTGCCACACATGAGCAATAACTCCAATCAACTATTGTTAAACTGATTTATGTGCCCACTGCAGTTTACAGACGCATTTAAAAGCTTTATGCTATATACACTTAATAAGGTTCGTCATCGTCTAGTCATTTAAATATGTCTCGTTCAAATGCATTGTTTGTCTGTTTCCACACTAATGCATATCACCTCAGTATTTGTGATGTGATCTAGCCTGTCCTTCATTCATTTGATGTATTCAATATAATGTATTTGGCAAATTGTAGCATTCTTTCTGGTTGATGAAAGTTTCTTTTAAATATGGATTAATAATATTTGGAACATGAATTATAGATGAGATTTTAAAAGAGGAGGGCCAAATATATTATGTCTGAGTGTATGTATCTACATTTGCGACTCAAGGAACCAAAATACTTCATTTCTGCATTCTTGCATCCCATAATAAACATTTTTGCATGCTTTCGCTATCACAAAGAGAACAGACCATCATTGCTCAGTGGAGATTTACTGATTAGAAGAACACGATTGTTTGGCGCCAGTTCATTCTAGTCGAGCTAGATTAGAAAGATATCCATCTGTGTGAAAGTCTGCAAACCCGGCAATGGGTGGAAGATCTGTCACATTCAAAGATGTGTCAAGAGTTGTATCATTTCTCAATGAGAACAAAACGATGCCAACCAACCAGTACTACACTCAGAGTGAGGCTCAATAGGGACCAATAAACTACAAATGACTACTACTTATGACCTTATGACAGTCTATTCATTGTGCTGCTGGTAAAAAGGAGGATCTATGTGTTGTTTTGTGCATTTATTGTCATCCAGAGGTTCATCTAAAATAATTATATCCATTTCAAATTGTGGATGCAAAACTAAAACAAAACAACTTTATATACTTTGACTAAAGACTTAGAATAATACAGTACCGCTCAAAAGTTTGGGGTTAATAATTATTATATAACTATTATTTGAACAGGGTGGTATTAACTGATCAAAGTACAAACAGATCTATAATGTTTAAAAATATTCAAAATAAATGAGGTTCTTTTGAACTTTACAATCATTAAAGATGGTTTTTTTTTTTGTGTCCACCAAACATTTCCAAACATTAACATAATAATGTTTTGAGTAGCAAATCAGTGTATTAGAATGATTTCTGAAGGATCATTGACACTGCAGTTGATTACTTTGTCTGCTGAAAAGCATCTATTGCATCACAGAATAATTACATTTTAAAATAGATTAAATAGAAACTTTTTATATTAATATTTCCTCTTTTTTCTGTACAAAAAAAAACCCACAAACAACTTAACGACCAACAACGTTTGATGGTATGCGAGTAATCAGATATCAGAAGTGTGGTGATCAGTAATCTGTAATCAGTGACCAGATTCTAATCTTGTTCTTGGTAATCATGTCACATTCACTGAAGTGATGTAGAACAACCAAACTATTTTTAGTTGTCATTATAGTAAACTGCTGTGAACGTTGGAAGTCCTGCAGAATAAGTAATGGATTGCAAAAAAAAAAAAAACATTATAGAGCGCTGCAATATCCATTTAAATAAACACTCAGAAATGCTCAAGATTAAATCCCAATACAAGAAACTGTGAGGTGGCTCAGCGCAGACAGCAAGATGGCATGGAACCAAACCTTCAGGGAATAAACAAAAGAAACCGACTGAATGTTGTCAAGATGAAGTCGCTCAGAGGTACAGAAAAAATCAGAAGCCCAGGGGTCAAGTATGCAGATTGTAATCAACACAGAGCTTATGCAATAGGGAGGAAAACACTTACTCACACTTCCAGAAAAACTGCAGACTTAAGACATTTGAGAAAGCACAGAATAGCACTGGGGACATTTGCACAATATTACACAATTGTTCCTACGAAAGCAGAAGGACAAAACTGTTCTGTATGGATTTTACCTGTAACTAGGGATATAGAAAACGACTGGTAAATTAAGATAAATAATAATTCGGTCTTGATTTTCTTGACTTCTTGAAATGCAAAGAAGACAAGCTGTGGGCTATAATTGGTTCCACCTAATACAACTCACATGTCAGGGCAACATATGATCACATTAATTCTTGATGACATTATTGAGCTCATTTTAGCTGGTACTGAGACTTACCCATTCTTGAAGAAACTTCAAGAACGTGAAAGAATCTGATTTTTCTAATTATGAAATCTCTGGCCTTTAACAATCAGGTCCATTGAAATCTCTGACCTTTACGAACAAAAGCAACTCGGGGAATGATTTTAGATGGTCTTTTTGTTCTCGTCGCTACTTGTCTTTTTATTGAACCTTGTTGCATTAATTCAGCATCAGCATGAAGCCAGTCACGAGATGAGCTTCAGTAAATCAGTTTTCAGTCACAAATGTTTTGTCTCCCTCTACTGTGAGCTTAAGTCTGCAGCTGTAGACTTACTTCCAGAAATCTTGAGTACAGGGGCCTACTTTCATATTTTTGGTTAAGAATTATTACAAAACACAAGGTTGGTTAAGATAAAGTGTCCATAGAGAGAGAGGCTAGAGAACAGTAGTGGAGGACAAACTTGACCAGGAGATCATAAACTTACATTTTCTGATCTCCCGAAACCTCCTTTAAAGATGGAGAACATCTTTAAAGCTGATGGTTACAGTTTAAAACAACCTTGTCTTCCCTGAATCTGTACTATCAAAGTGCCAACGGTCTGAAGACTTGTGAGAGCCCAGGTCTTAGACATAAAGAGCTCAAATGGAGCTCACAGTCTTTCAAAAAAGTGCTCAAATGATAAAAGAACTCAATAGAAACTGTAACTTTCTTATTGTAATGGGTTGATATGTTGGTTCACAGATTGTGACTGATTGTTGTGTTTTGCATCGATTTTCAACAAACATTAGCCAGGACAGGAAAATTATTTTAAACACCACCACAGGCCTGAGGGATGAATCAAATCATGGCCACATACACTCTTAAAAATAAAGGTGCTTCAAAAGGTTCTTCAAGCGATGCCATAGAAGAACCATTTTTGGTTCCACAAAGAAGCTTTAGTTAAAGGTCAGTTCTTATAAGAACCGCGCTTTCTTACCTTTTGTAATCTGGCAACCTTCCTTTCGCCACAAAGAACCTTATTCAACAAAAGGTTCGTCGATTCAAGGTTCTTTCTGGAACCATTTAACAAAGGTCTTCTATGGCCTCGTGAAGCACCTTTATTTTTTAATATTGTATACTAAGTTTGACTGACAAGATTCAATGGAGTTCAGATCAGATTTTGTCACACCCAAAATGACCATGTGCTCCAACCTTTTATTTGTTTTATTATTAAAGGAGGGCTTATGAAGGCCCGACTGGTTTAAATAATTGTTAGTATTAAGTACTAGTAATCCACTTATGGAGTATATTTTTCTTCTTGGACAAACTGATCTCACCCAGCCCCTGCTTATTTGAGAGTTGGTCCAAAATTTGTATAATTAATTTGGCCAGAATATTGTTTTATAAGACATACTGTATATACACATTAATATAATTTATATTATATATATATATATATATAGGCGTTTTTAGTAAAGCTTGTATGATCCATTCCAACAAAAAAAAGAAGAAAAAAAAGCAAACACATGCTGTTGCTTGCACTATTAAAACAAAGAACACAACACCAAATTTTGTTCAAACAGGTTTATTATCCTATAAACAGTATTCAGCATTGTACCACAAAAGTTCAGCAAGTTACACATCTCGTGTTACAGTATTTACAAATTGCAATCAAAAATGTTTAGTACATTTGTCTATAATCAATCTTATTCTGTTCTGAAATAAAAGTGATGTGAAAATCTCTGAGAAACATTTTAACCGTGTTATTCAGGATAACACATTTTCTGTAACATTCAGAAAAATAAACATTCATGGGGCGAAACTTCATAAAGACCAAACGTATGCACTGCTTAAATTATACCGAGGACCACCAACTATTTTGACAGCAATAGAAGTGTGTTGGATAAGAATCAGTTATTAAAGTTATTAAACTAGCATCAAGTTTGAATCAAATCTATCACAGATTTTATACAACTTGCATTCACCTCCTCATTATATAGCTTGTGTTTCAAGTGAAAGTTCTGGATCTTTGAAATACGAATACAGCTTGGGGCAGCTTAATTAAGATCTAGAGAAAAGTGTATCTTTCCCATTAGATTTGTTGTAGTTATATTCTTAAAAGGTGCCCAGCATTTCCACATTTATGAATAGAAGAATGTAAAAGCCTTGTGTTTTATAGTGTATGAAAAAATTAGATCAAACAGGACATACCGATCTTGCATAGTCAGCTCATTTCATCCCAGCTTCTAACAGACAAACCCGTGACGTCTGGGAGAGAATCTGGCTCATCCACATAAGTACTTATTCAACAGTATTGTAGTGGTTTAAAAGCAATGGCAGGCCAACTGTGGGCCCAATGTTCTTCAGGAAAGACTGAAATGTGTAACAATAAGGAGACATTCATTGAGGGCTGGATAAAATCTGAAGTGAACAAAGCAGTTCTACTATTGAAATGGATAACGGAAATCCCAAACATGTCATGAGATACAGGGAGCAGTTAAAATGAGTACTTAAGAGAAGCCAAGACATCTTCATCTCTGTGAAAAAAAAATCAATGAATGCTTCATTCAGTATTTTTAAATCTATGCATTTCTAAATAAATCCATTACGAGGAAAAAAGCTAACATACCACTAATTATCATCAATGTACTCCTAAAAAAAGTGTAATCATAAAGAAGTTTTATAGCAGTGGTAGCGCTTTTTTTACAGATGAGTAATTTTGAAAATGGAAATATCAGGCACTTAGATCGTGTTTGAGACGATGTCAAAAGGAGTACAATTCCACTATGACTTTGACCTATGGTTGAGTTCTGGCTTAAAACATTTTTTTTTGGAGTCAGCCTTTTCCCAACTCTTGAAGGAAACATTCCCACACACCTGTCGAACACAGAGACCAACGCCAGGCCGCCTGTACAGAGAAAATGGAGAAGATGTTGATGGGAAGAGCAGATTTATCTGTCCTTGGATGTGAGCTTCTCGATCAGCTCCTGAAGGGGCGCGAGTTCCTTCCGATCAATCAAATTAAACTCCTGGGGGAAAAAAAGAGAGAGAAATGTTTATATTGGAAGTAGCCAAACATTCATCTACTTTGTGATAAGCAAAATCAGCCAACTAACACATCTCAAGGCCACAAGTACACACGAGAGGTTGCACCGACTAATCGACTAGTCGACTTCAATGCTCTGCCATGACACTTTAAGCTTGACGTCGACTAGTCGCTGGTCCTATAGAGGGCGCAACAGGATAAGAAATCTTTGAAGGACTTCTACATTTACGCTCCGTCCAAACAGTTAAAATGACAAATAAATGCATACTCTGAAAGCGCTCCACAAGACATGTGTGATTATATTACTGGATGCTCGAAATTGAACGGGAGAATGCATGTTTTAAACAGCTTATTGTACAGGTACATTAATTGCCGTTCTAATCTAATGCTGCTGCACTGTAACACACACACATAGGCTACAGACAGTAGCTCATACATCACGCGCAGATAATAAGTCGCGCGAAATGTATTGTCAACACTGTTCTGTTATTTCTCAATAATATCTTAGAACTGAAAATTCAACATACATTCTTAACTAAATTCCACAGCTTCACTACTAGTAGAGAGACGCTGCCAGGTAGAATTAATTCAGACACGCAATCGCTCTCACTAATGCATTCATATTAATGTAATCTTTACTGTGCTACACTATCTGTATCTGATTTAGAATGAGCAGAAATCTGTGAGAAATATAACGACCCAAAGACAAAAGAACTGATAAAAAAGCTCTTATAGGAGCAAAAGCAATGTGGGCAGCGCTGTCATATGCCATAGCTGTGCTCAAAGTGTTTGTCACAGCTCCAGACTTGTTTGTTCATTAATGACGTCATCAGCGACTAGTCGACTTCGACTCGACTTTCATCACATAAAAGTTGACTTCAAAAAAATCAGAAGTCGTTCAACCCCTAGTACACACCTGAACGAAGAAGATAAAGTGCTTGAAGGAGGTGTTGAGGTGCGCCTCCTCCTGCAGCTGGATAACTGAGTCAAAGTGCTGATGGTAGATGTGAGCATAAACACGGAAAAGTCTCTTCAAAATGGTCTTGGCCACCGACATAAAGTTCTTTGGGAAAGGGACCCCTATAAAAGTCACAGAAAAGCATCTTAAAAATCTGTTTTAGAATCCAAGCAATAGGGAATGATGGAAAAATGACCAGTAGAATATATGCTGTGGAAATGGTAACTAGTATCCTTGAGAAGACTGAATTTTTTTCAAGCATGCTTTAAAAGCACCACCATGTGGACAAATCCCTCCATGATCATAATGAGCTATACAAAGAAAAAGCATGCCAAATTTCTAGATCATGCACAAGAAATTAAAGGAGAAGCACGCCTATTTTTGAAGGGAAAAGTGTCTCATCATCAAGCTGATCTTGGACCCAAGTCATCAGGTAATCAATATACTTCGGAGCTGAACATTTAATTGGCTTTTTTATGTTGGTTCCATCGGCCCAGTGATATTCATACCTGAAGACAACATAGAAGAAACAAGTGAAAAGAAATACATTTTTTAAATTTACATTACACATGCAAGCACTTTTTAAAGTACACATTACCAGTCAGTAAGATGTGTTTTGTAAAGAAATATATACTTTTTTACAACAAGAAGGCATTAAATTGATCAAGTGACAGTTTTTTCCATCGCTGTTTCCACAAAAATATTAAGCAGCACAACTGTTTTCAACATTGATAATAATAAGAAATCTTGGTAACACTTTACAATAAGGGTACAGGAATGCCTACATTAATACTTAATTCATCAAATACTAATGATTATTAAAGGTGTTAACTAATCATGAACTAGTGAAGAGCTATCCTTAACTACGACTGGATTCATGCATGAATAACGGCAGCCTCAACTACATGCTAGTACAAGTTTGATAGATAATGCGTTAATTAACATTTATGGGTACACTAAATCAAACAGCCTCTTTAAGAAGGAATACAAAATACTCTTGACTTTGAAATTAATTGAAATGATTAAATATCATAATTTGAGATTTTGACATCTTCAGCATTGTCATAATCATTACTGGGTGGTGAAGGATTAGTTGATCCTCCTCATCAAGCATAGAAAATACTAAATATGCTCTGTTTTGTGTTGTTCTCTTTCCCTTTAAATTCACCCTACTGTGACTTATATGCAGCTAAATAAATAAATAAAAACTCAAAACCCACAAAGAATATTTGTAGAACAATTCCCAAAGAAATGCCATCTCGAACATCAGAGTCTGGTTTGGTGTCAGTACAGTTCCCTCCTCCATCCATACGCAGCGGATGATCCTGTACCTCCGCTCTTCTGACTTCTTGACAGCCACACCACATCTCTTAATACTCAGTGTTAGTACATGTGTATTTGATAGAAAGTATGAAATAAATCATGAGCTGAGTTTAGTAAGTAGTTAACAGTTAATTGATTATGATTGGGCCCCCTCAAGTAAAGTCGTGTCAAAATAATGCATTAACAATTAGTAATGTAATTAACATTACTTGAGAGGGCCCATAATAATTCATTCATTATTAACTATCCATACACTAACTCATGGCTTGTTAATGCATTATTTTGACATGCCTTTACTTGAGGGCGCCCAATCATAATTATTTAACTGTTAACTACTTACTAAACTAAGCTCATGATTTATTTTATACTTTCTATCAAATACACATGTACTAAATCTGTGAGTATTAAGAGATGTGGTGTGGTTTTTCAAGAAGTCAGAGAGCGGAGGTACAGGATAATCTTAAAGGGAAAGAAAACAACACAAAACAGAGGAGATCAGTTATTAGCATATTTAGTATTTTCTATCCTTGATGAGGAGGATCAACTAATCCTTCACCACCCAGTAATGATTATGCCAATTCTGTAAGATGTCCAAAGCCTCAATTTGTGGTATTGAATTATTTCAATTCATTTCAATGTCAGAGTATTTTGTATTCCTTCTTAAAGAGGCTGTTTGATTTAGTTTACCCATATATGTTAATTAATGCATTAACTATCAAACATGTACTAACATGTAATTAAGGCTGCCATTATTCATGCGTGAATCTATATGACTCCAGTTGTATTTAAGGATAGCTCTTCATTAATTCATGATTTGTTAACACCTTTAATAATCATTAGTATTTGATGAATTAAGTATTAATTTAGGCATTAGTACATGATTAGTCATGTACCCTTATTGTAAAGTGTTACCAAAATCTTTCTTAGGCACTAAATCAGTATATTATAATTATTTCTGAAGGATCATGCGACACTAAAAATTCAGCTTTGCCATCACAGGAATAAATTCTATTTTAAAATATATTAAATTAGAAAACAGTTATTTTAAATTGTAATAATATTTCACAATACTAAAGTACTGTATTAAAAGACAATTCAAAAAAAATTCAATGGTAGTATGCTCAAAATATTTCACATGATAATTCCCTGTAAATACTTACTTGGGTCCAGCAGACATTAGTGGGCAGCTTTCCTCAGTGCAGAAGTCTGTGATGGTCCCATACAGCATGTTGATCTGGTTAAAGAAGTCCACAGCTACGAGCACATCAAACAGCATTATAATACAAACCTATTCCAGCATCTTTAGTCATGTTAAAACCTGCGGTCTAAAATAATCATACTGTCAAGACCAAACAATAGCAACAAAAATATCTACTCCTGCAGTTCCATAACAAACCTCAAGGGGTTTGTGAAACCCTGCTCTAATAATTATATAGCAGATGTTGGGTACACCCAATATTTCATGAGCTGCAGCAATTAGATGAAACCCTAAACCCTAGCAACATCAGTGCTGCCAGAGTCTGTATTCAACCCTCTGTCCCTGCGGCTAATAATCTAAGAAAGCTCTACTGTCTCTATTGTTAAAAATAGAAGGAGGCCAGAGGCTATGAATGAATCCAAGCGAATGTTGCAAAACTGACCTACAAGCAGGCCTTATAAAATGGATGTTAAGTGGAAAGACCCCTTTGGGGGAGTCCTGATTTCGGGTGCACCTATTTTAAAGGGTTGTGATGTCAGCATTTGTTTTGATTGACAATTCTTATTTAATATTTAATTCTGCAGTAGCAGACCTATATTCAATTAAGAACAAAAAA
Source organism: Sinocyclocheilus anophthalmus (assembly GCA_018155175.1). Classification (NCBI taxonomy): domain Eukaryota; kingdom Metazoa; phylum Chordata; class Actinopteri; order Cypriniformes; family Cyprinidae; genus Sinocyclocheilus; species Sinocyclocheilus anophthalmus. Next base: position 190,102 of record JADLZN010007266.1, on the reverse strand, counting down.
ATTAAAACCTTTATAGCCACAGCAAATTTTCAGGCTTTTAGCAGCACACACTGAGGACGCAAACACAGGTTTTTTTTTCCTAGATTAAAGTCACATGCTTACTGTTGACTGCCACCCATTCATTGAGGTCCTCTCCATCGGGCAGCATGACAGCCATGCGCAGGTTCCCGCTGCCCAGCGTGGCCTCTGCATGCTTCAGTAGCTCATACTGGTGTGAGCCCTCTGGAATGTTCTTCTTTGGCTTGAACGTCTTTGACGAGCGGCTTCCACTGTAGAACGGCAGAAGAGTAATGCTGGATGTTCAGGCTTTAATGATTACTACAAACTTACACCGAACCAAAAGATACTAAACTCAGTCAAGCAAAATTGCAAATCACTAAACATTTACATTTAGAAACTCACTTAACAAGAGTGAAAATATAAAAGGTGAATCTAAACCTGATGCACGTGCCTTCTTTACAGCAAATTACAGAAGCTACAATTATCTTTTTAATGTTGGGACGAAATTTGCAATCCAGGGCATTTGATGAATTACTAAAAATGTATAATGTCACATTATCGAACAATATTAAACATGTTCTTTCAACAGCTTTTTGTTTGAATTATTTGATTAAGACCATATGTATACTACAGTTTGCAAAAAATAAATAAAAATAACACCACAATGCACATTTATCTTTTAAAATTAAACACTTGAAGAAGTGGAATTACATTTGACTAGAAAATGTAACGAGGTCAGTGTCAGCAGTGTATTTTATATATATATATATAAAAACAACACAAACTCACATGCTTTTTGCTTTTCTTACAATATGTCATTCCAAAATGTGGCACAAATACTACTAAAAGCTGTTTTTGCCTTTATAAAACTCATAGACCTTTGGACAAGCCAAAAGGATAGTGAAAAGTTCTACATGGAGGTGTTCAACACTTCATATACATACAGTTAAAACCCCCAAAGCTTAACACCTAAGTGGCTCCATAAAACTCTTCCTCTGAGTTGAGCCTATGTGCATTTACTGGTCTATCAACACCTCAAAGTGAGCCTGTCTTCACCAATTCAACAGCTGCTCTGTTCAGTATGTCCACCTGTTCAGACACAAATTTGCACGGCAAACAACGAAAGGGACACTGGAAGTGATAAACAAATACAGGCAAACCTTCTGAAGGACTCACTTGAATGACCAACATGCTTCAAGCCAACAATAAAGAGGATCAGAACAGACCCATTTTCAGGTTGTGATGGTCCCAAATGACATTATCTTTTCCCATAATGATATTTCCTTGAGTCAGGCGACTGCATCAGAGCATCAAGCAGAAGACAGATGGGGAATTCCAGTCTTCACAAAGCAAAAAACATGTGCATGCACAAACTGTTTTGAGGGCATAATAATGCCAGCAACAAAACAATAGTTAAAAACACACTCTTTGCACAAATGAATTCAAATTTAACTCAAATGTCAAAACCATGATTCCACTTAAGAGGCTTTACTGAATTATCTTGCGAATCACGTGGCCTGATTTACAGCACAGCCTACTTCCCATTTTCAATGGAAAGCAGAAGAGAGAAAAGCATTACATTTTGCTGACATGATTATATTTATGCCTCTGAAGACATTAGAGCAAAATATTATACTTGTTTCTAAGATTTGGCGGTCACAACATAATTAAATCCATTGCAAGGCAGCGTCTCCCTATAAAAAATATATAGATATAGAGAGAAACTGATGCATGATTTTGAAAAATACCCATGTGGACACCAACACAGGTTGCAGATAAACACAAATCAACATTTTAAAGCAAAATGTACAGTATTGTGACTTATTATACTGGGATATGCATAGTACAGCACACAGTATACTGGGATTATAGGGGAATTATCCAGACATACTGATCATATCTGGATTTCAGGTCAGTTTGATGTCAAATCATTTTGGTACGTTTCGCGAAGGCGAGAGAACACTTATTAGGTAGCAGTCATTGGTGACCACAGATTTTGTAATAAAAATTGTGTATCAAACTAACAACATCTTTGGGTTATGATGAAGGGAAACATTAGAGAAAAACACGAAAATCTCCCGGTTACATAAATGGCATGATGTTGGGAAATACAGCTGTGTTCACAGTCAGATTACTGTAAAATGAATCCAAAGGCAGTCATAATGATGAGTACCCAAACCCAATTTCTTGCAGCTGCTGATGGCCCCATGAACTGGCTATGTATTCTTCATTAGCCAGCCTACAGTTTTGTGTTATGATGGTCACGTACTAATCTGCTGCGACAGGATCAGACTGTGCTTCTATCAGCGGTTTTATATATCATTACTGTTAGCTGCTTATAAATGACGGCTGTGAGTCAGAATTGGTCATGTATAGGCAGCTTCGGGACAAAAGCAGTATTTCTACGCTTGCTAACTAGCCATCAGTTTTCCCATTTATAGAACCCATTCATACTTACAATAAAAAGCTCATCTCTCCTTGAGGAAAATGCGCTGTAGATGAGAAATCGACACTAGTCCGTTATCTTGACTGTTGAAAGGTGGAAAAGCAAAGTATTTGAGCCTTAATATCCTTAACACTCCAACAACACAGATCCTTCCCGTGCAAAAGTTCTCCTTCCCATCCAAAGTGTCTCCAGAGCCACAAATCTCGCGAGATCACGACAGCTGGCAGATCCAATGGATAGCCTTTCTTCTCAAATAAGAGTCACGTTAGCATTAGGATAAAAGAGCGTTTGAGGGAATTCAACGGATAATTATGTCCTTAACAAACTCTCTCTCTCTCTCTCTCTCTCTCGCTCTCTCTCTCTCTGTAAGACTTATATTAGTTTATTATTATTATTATTTGTTGTTGTTGTTGTTGATTGATTGATTGTAAAAATGGCAATATAAATAATTTTAAATTAAAATGCTTATCTTTAGGTTTATCAGTATCTAATAATTGGTAAAAGACAATAACTTCTAACTGTTAACTTATTATGAAGTTAATGTTCGCCAGATAATATTCTGATCATTTGTTTTACATTTATTATAATGACAATGAAAAGCAAAAATGTAATTTTACTAACAACATTACATGTCTTTATAATATCTAATACTACCTTAATAGTGTGTTGACAAAAATATTCTTTATCCTAATAAAAATGTAATAATTTTCAGAAAATGGTGTAATAATTTGCTTTATTACAAGAATAAAAAATATCTAAATCCAAATCAAGCACCGTATTTTGCAGTTTTGAACTACAACTACAAAGAAAAATTTAAGGAAGTATTTTTATAAAATAATTCACAGATTTGATCCTGTCAAGCAGTTTTTGCAGAAATGTAAAAGTGACTTTGATACATCTTGTTCTTTCTGTGAAATTTCTTTTGAAACTGTAGCTCATTTGTTTTGGGAGTGTCCTTTTGTTCATGTTAATGCTTTGATTGTCCAAAATGTTTTTTATGATTTCTCTTTATGTTATAGACACATTCTTTTTGGGTTTTATGCTAATGATAAGAATTGATTTAATGCAATTTCCAATTTATTGGAAAGTTTTATGTCCATAAATGTAAATATACTAAATGTAAACCCCATTTTAACATCTTCCAACAAGAACTGAACTGAAATTTCAACATTTGTTAACAAGAAAGCTATAAAACATCTAAAACTTGTGCCATGTTTAATATTCTTCCTTAATATACTTGTATCTTTATTTGTGTGCACTTTCCCTCTCTCTTTTTTTACTCCTTTCTGTCTATTTCTTAAGAATCGTTATATTACATTACTTCTTCTCTTAACCAATTAAACCATAATTCGTTTATTATTGAAAGTGTTTTGTATGTTTTGTACTTACTGCTTTTGTTATGACTGCAATTAAAAAAAACTCTGTAGTTATAAAAAAACTACAACCAAAAAAGAACTACTATTTTGAAAGGACTGTCAAGGCCAAGGGCGCGTGTTGTTGACGTCATGTTGTCCTCTGATGCCGCAGGTCAACGTGATTTTTGGGGCAACTGAGCCGAAACATGCCGTGTTAAAACTGTCTGTTTACTTTAGGGTTTAAGCTAAGTTTTAAGGCGAAGTTGTGTACAGTAGAAGATGTCTGCATTCAGTAGGAGCGCGCTCTTGTTGTCTCTCGTTCGCTGTATCAGGAGACAGCAGCAGTCTCCATGCGTGGATGCTCTGAATCACATTAAAACTGCGCAGTTTACAGTAGCACGAGGTCGAGATGTTCATTCGTGGTCAGCGAGATATTTTGCAGATCATGAAGTCAAGCATCCATGGACATTATATCAGCGAAGACTATTTACTGAGGTACCTGATGCATTCATGTAGACAGTTAAGCGCATTTCCAGAAAAAAACTGTTCAGACACATAACGTTTAACTTAATTGTTTTCTCCTGACGCTATTCTTTTAATGTTTTAGGCACCGTCTAAGGAAGATGAGTACCCACAACTACCAGAATACACCCTTCACGAGGAGCCCCAAGCAAAGGAACTGTTCATCATCCAGGCCAAGGGTTTTCCTTGGTCATGTACTGCAGAGGACTTGATGAACTTCTTTTCTGGTACTCGTTTTGATCTTTCACAGTCTCTTAAGTCTTTGCAGACATGCTTCACCTACTTGGTCAGTTCAAGATATATTAAAATGTAAAACATGAAATAATAATCAGAAAAAACTTACTGTTTGAAATGAACAGTTTATTGAACCTTTAGATAAAATATAAAAAAAATGTTTTTGCATATATACTTAATGTTTTTTTGTATCATATTTGATACACCACCATACTTGTATGGCCCATGATATAGTAGGATATGAAGCTTACACTCAAGGAGGGGAAAAAAACAGCTGTTTTATTTAGATTTCCAAATTGAGCAAAAATATGTATAAAAAAAATAGTATAATGTACACTTTAGTGGATTATTAGATAAAGTGCATGTAATATCAGTTGTTACTCTGTATCACTGAATATGTCTAAGTAAGATGCATGTGAACACTTAGTTTTACGATCAGAGCTCCATAGCAAAACATATAATGCAATGCACAATTTTCAATAGCCTCTGTTTCATACTTGATAGTCACATTTGAATATGATTTTTCAAAAAAATAATGTATGAATAATCAGTCAATTAAGCTAAGAAAATGTTAATCTTGAAATATTTATAACTTTATAAGTTATTTTTATATATACTTCATAAACATCATTAAAGATTTTAGCAGAAATACATGTACCACAACCACCTAAAGGTGGGTGTTTTTAGAATTATACTAAAAGGCCTTTTATTTGATTAAAAAGTAAGAACTTTTAATCGGTGGCAGAAAGCATGTACCAGGTTTTTCTGCAAAATTTTGATAATGTCGATAATAGAAATGAATGCATCAAATACGATACAGTAGGCTTTATAGGGTTGCGTCGATATATTTGGATTTCCAGCTCTTGAAGATGTTTAGATATGACCTACTCATGATGTGAAGTGCACATTTCATTTTATTTACATATTTGATTTTTGTAGATTGTAGGATCCGAGGTGGAGTTGAGGGAATCCATATAATTCAGAACAGGAACGGCAAATCGATGGGACAGGCGTTTATTGAGCTGGAGCACGAGGAGGATGTTTGCAAAGCATTGGATCTGCACAAACATTACCTGGGACAACGCTTTGTTGAAGGTAAGCAGTATTCTTTGTGTTTATCACATGCCAGATTGTTCACAGTGCTCATATTTAGTGATGTTATGTGTTTCAGTGTATGAGGTAACAAACAAAGATGCTGAAGCCATATTAAAGGCTACACAGCAGTTTACAGAGACAGATGGAGTGGTGCGACTCAGAGGGCTTCCCTTCAGCTGCTCTGAGAAAGACATCGTTCAGTTTTTCTCTGGTGAGATCCTTAAAAATTTGACATGTGAATGTCATTGCACTGATAAAAGCCATATGCTTCATTTGAGTGCTTTAATATTCTCAAAACAGAGTTGGAGATTGTGGAAGATGGAGTTACAATAGTCCTGGACAGGAGAGGAAGAAACTCAGGCGATGCCTTCGTGCAGTTCGCCACCAAGGAAGTGGCTGAAGAGGCCCTAAAGAAAGACAGAGAAGTCATGGGAAACAGGTTGGTATTTCATCAAGTAATACTTGACACAAAAGAAATGTTTTTCAGGAACATAAATGTGTTTTTAGGTTTTTTTTTTCATGCACTTCTTTGAGATTTTGAGTTTTCATAATGTGTGGTTTCAGACTAAATATTTTGTGCTTATTTTATTGCAGTTCATCTATTTGCGTATAGAGATATATATAATAATATTATATTTTCAATACGTTACATATCTTTAAAGCATTTATATTACATTATATTCTGAAGCTTTTTACTGAGGCGTTTGTTCATATATCATTTGCCTGATTTTATACATTCAACATTGTATAAATAATTAGATAATGGATCATTTGCATATTTAAACATACAATTTCAGAAACCTATAATACAAATGTGTTTGCAATTCTTAATGTAAGTCAATCAACTAGGGAAGTATGGTGGTATCTATTAGTTACATCACCTGGGGTGCCTTGCCTCTGTTCAATACCAAAAGATTTAAAATCAAAGATGTTCTTTAACATTTCAGATCCGTGTTCACAAAGGGCTGTTTTGTCCTCATATGCAGGTATATTGAGATTTTCCCCAGCAGGAAAAGTGAGATCCAAATCCAGTATGGAAGGCGGCGAAATGAGACATCATCTTTCACACCAGGAGCTGAGGACACGCCACGCACAATGAAAGCAGGTGTTTATTACAGTGTCCCTTTACAACCAGGCTTAATACAAATGTTGTATACTGTGTGCAGTCCTAAACATCTGTATTTTTGTGGACAGCAAACAGTAGCTCTATATCAACAACACACAACTTCATTCACATGAGAGGTCTGCCATATGATGCCACAGGAGAAGATATTGTCAAGGTAAAGTTTTATATTCAATTTATTCTATTTAATATACAGCATTATTTTTGATTGTTTGTGTCAATAACTCCTTAAGACCTTAATTGATCTTGCCCAGTGTATAATCTACACCAAATGACTGAGGTGTAATTTCTGTTCTAGTTTTTCGTTCCTATCAGACTGGTGAAGGTTCTTGTAGAGTACGGCCCTGACGGACGACCCACCGGTGAGGCAGATGCCTACTTCAGAACACATCAAGATGCCGTTTTAGCCATGTCCAAAGACCGAGAGTATATAAGTAAGCAATATGTGTGTTCATCTGAAATAACCCAAATGTGGTCCAAAATGTTAAATACAAACATGATGACTAACCTGGCTTTGTTTTTTCCCCTGCCGTTCAGTGAAGAGATATGTTGAGCTGTTCCTGAATTCATCAGCATCAAGGGAGGAACAATAGGATGAAAGTAAACTATTTAAACTGTCTTAATGCATTGCGTCCCAGCCCATTTAATGAAAGTGATTCAATGTATATTACAAGAATACATATAACCAACATTAAAAGAGAACTTTACAATTATTGCCTGTTGTGTTTCTTTTTGTATATTTAGTTCTGATTTCAGATCGACGCAATGTTAACAAAACAGTCATAATGTAGAGGAAGTGTCCAAAGTTTTTAAAACCGTAACCGTTCCATTGTTGTACTTGTAACTTTATGAAACCCTTCAAACACATGAGATGCAGATGTAAGTAAGTGCTGTTTATCATTGTAGCACCCAAACACGCCAAGCCATTCCTGTCTTTCACCAAATCTTTAATTCTGCATGTATTAGCCTGAGAAATCCAAATTATAATAAAATTTAATTGTTCAGCTATTCAGTATAAAATGCATTCTTACACAGGCATAAAACTACCTTTTTATCTCTACATCATTTCATTTCAGTTTCAATTATGGTCTTCTCTGTGACGAGCTCCATAATATGCTGTTTTGTTTGAATTGTATCTTAGACAACTGATGAGTTTTGGACTCAAAATTTTAAAACGTTAGTTCATGTGCATTGTTTAGTGCCATAGTTTTCAACCAGCTGACACTATCCTGTCAAAATCCATCTCTTCCAATTCAATTTTTTATATATATATATCTTATATATATATATATATATACACACAAATTTTGTTTGTATATCATGCTTGCAATCATGAATAACATGGAGACAATTCAAGTACTAGAACCACATACATCCACTTGGTGGACAGCTTCACTCATCCTCAAGAATTATATGAAATCATGAAAATCTTTAAAGCATTTCCCACAAGAGCTTGTAAAAAAGAATCCCTTTTTGGCAAATGTTGTATGCAAACCAAATAACTGATATGTTGCTTAACTGAGATACCTGGTACTGATTGATGATTTAGAATGTGATGTGTCATTTGTCATGGATTACCCATTCAACTACTGCCAGAATAATCTGTGCTCAGAAATGAGCGCCCCCTCAGGAAGGGGAGGATGCGTACTGCTGCAGTAACTGCGAGTAGCAAACGTCACACACGTGTTCAGGGTTGATGGAGGAGGGCAGAGGAAGTTCATTGGCCATGCAGTTCTCACAGAACACACCACTGCAGTTCTTACATTGCCTCTGAAATGTTTAAAAAGACATGTTGATTTGGTGCTCAAGAAACAGTTCCTTACTATTATCAGTGTTGAAAACAGTTGCGCTTGTATTCTGTTATTATTAAAGTTCAAAAGAACAGCATTTATTTCAAATAGAAATCTTTTGTAACATTATACGTGTTACTGACCCAAAATTTTGAACAGTAGTGTAGTTTTATAACGTGTTATTAAAAAGCAATGATTAGTTTACTGAGGATTTTGTTGTACCGTTGCTTAAATGTTAAAATTTCCTTGCTTGGGGTACCTTGGGTGTAGTCAGAGAGTCTTGGTTTTCACACATTGGGCAGATGGTAGGGTCAGTGTCTTTACAAAGAGACTGGTCCTATCAAGTAAGATATAAAAATAAGAAATTATTGCAGGGAACCTCTCTGATAAAAAAAAAAAAAAAGAATTACTGATTAAATGTAGAGTACCTGTTCATCTTCATGTGACAGCGTCCTGAGAAAAAGACGGTTTAATTTTAATAACATTGCAGTAGATAAATCGAGTTGTATGCAACTGATCCAGCATTTAAGACTTACAAACTGGAACTCGGACTTGACTTTTCCTCAAGCGCAGTACGCAATGTATCATTTTCTTTTTTAACAGACTCTAACTCCTATATAAAAACAAAAAGCCTGAATTTCAGGGAACAGCACACTCAGAAAAAGCAACTGAATGGCACTAAAGTGGAAAGCAGGTCTCACCCTTCTAATGTCCTCCACATGCTGTCCTATGTCTCTCTGAGGTGGGGTTTTTCCTAACAGAGCTTCAGGTATGTGGCCTCCAGGATTCTCTCGCCATTTCCTGAGCTCTTGTTCCAAAAGCCATCTATCATATCAAGAAAGACAAGGTCTTAACGTGTTTGTAATTTTCACAACATTAGCAGTGGCTGTGGAATCTGGTGAAACTGGTGAAATCATCACAATGAAAACTAACTTTTGTGCTTCAGCCGGGGTTCAAAAAGCACTGCTAAATAAGTGATGAGATCAGTGACAAACATCTTAAAGTCTTCAGTGTCCCATGATCCTTCAGAAATCATTCTACTATCCTGATTTGGTGCTTAAGTGCCATTTCTTATTATTATCTAACATCTGCTTACTAGCTATGAAACAAAATATATTGGTTGACCAGTATATGCAACATCACAATAAGTAAATCTCAGGACCTCTGTCTCCGTAACTGCTCCACCTCTTCCTGCAGACCCTCAATCTTGTCTCCAAACTCCTGCTTGAAGAGTCGATTGGCCTCGTCAGCCAGGTCCCGCTCTCGTTCCGCCTTCTTACATCTGAAGTTGGGCCACATTAACTTAATGAGGTGAAATGAAAACTAAAAGCCATGGGAAACGAAGATAAACTGAATTAATAAAAGCATAAAGAAGAACTATGGGAGGAACGTAGGAGGAAGCATGTGGCTAGAGCAGAAACTGTAAAAGCTCAAGAAGGCAAAGTAGTCTGACAAGTGTCTGATATGCTTTTTATTAAGCTATGTTTGTATTACATTTCACATCTAAATTATGTCTACATACACTTCAGTCCGTTCACAATTTAGAGGATTTTATCATCCAGACTTTTTGCAGAATCCGTAAAGCTTGGTGTCACAAATATCTTTCCAAAACTTTGACATTTGGCATCAACTACCACTGCATCAAATTCAGATTTCAATTAATTTTACAATAAGCTGTAAAATAATTGAGGCACACCATCTAGCACTCAACAGCATTTCTTAACCTCCACATTCAACATAACCTCCTGAATAAGCCTGAAATAAACACCCTGTTTGTCAGCTTGGGCATCCATCAAAGCACTCAACATCATGAAACTTAAGCAGGTTGGTCTAATATTCAGGTCAAAGACTTTTAACCGAATAATATGGTGTTGCATACTTTTATATAGAGTATAAAACGATTGTACAATTTTGTTAGGAATGTTTCCCCGTGCTGTACCGAACTGGGTTATGGTTTGAGAAGTGTTTTTTCAGTATTGAGAAGTAAAGATATAAGAGAGATGCATTTCCATTACTTAAAATGTACATGTCTGCCATCTTTGTTCTAAGATGCCAAAACAGCTGCATTTTTACTTCGGCTAAAACATACAGAAGGAGACTAGAGACAGGAGCACTGGATCAGGTGTACAATATTGAAAGATGAGGCTGGGGGGCGACACAGAAGCAAGATCTGTAGTTTTCAACAGTCCGCTTTAAAGACAGAATAACGGCAATGGATCTGAAACTCAGTAATAAATTAAACACCCTAGTCATCTATGTTATGCAAAATCAAACAGAAGATCTTTTTTTTTTTTTTTTTAGTTTTTTTTTTTGTAAACTATCTAGTGTCTGCGATCATTTTATTGCTGCCTCTGAAGGAGTTTTCCTGCAGCTGTGTTCAAGTTCCGTGCCTGTTTAGCCATGTCTTTCTCACTGTTCAGGAAAAAGGTGTAGGAACACAAGAGAATGAGCATGCAAAAGCAAATAAGTGTTTGAGAGAAGACAGAGACAGAGAGAAGAAGTTATTGTAGAAACACAAACGTTGCTGCCTCCAACAGGTTGGCAACAGAACTGAAACAGGAAAGAGTGAACTTGTCTTATTTGTGCTCTATATACCTGATCTGCACTCTGTATTTATGATCATTCACCGATTAAGGAAATCTACCCATCCTGAACAATAACCTCCTTTGGAAAATGTGTTATATACGGTGCGATTCAAAAGTTCACAGATAAAATCTATGATTCAAAATTGAATTTTTCATCTGCAATAAAAAAAGTGTATAAAAATTTAGTTGTATAACGCTTTAAGGTTTAATTTGTTAACTTTAAAAATGATTTAAACTATAAAAAAATGTAACTAACATTTACTCGTATAGGTCAATATTAATTGATAATATTGTGTACATACAGTATATACGCTCCTATGTTATATATTGTTTATTGAAATTAGAAGAGGCATTTTCACTTGTGCTCTCAGACTTTTGAACCCCATTCTTTGTTTTGCAGTGTACATGTCATGTGTAAATGCTGTGTTTATGTAGTTAGACTCCTTTACCTGCTCTCCAGCTGTTTAATAATGCTCCCCATCTGGTTTGTTTTCTCCTCCAAGCGGCTGATGATGTCACTTTTCTGTTTTGCACCGGCCTCTGAGCTCTACAAGCCAGACAAACACAGACAACAATCACAAACACAAACACACAGCATCAAAAATAAATTGCTACATTAGATAATTGGTACTACTGTAGTTGTAATGTTCTTAATCTTATCAACAGTTCTACACATACAAGCCCAGTGAAGCAACAGCAGGATTCAGACAGATGAATAGAAATTCCTGAAATTTAAACATGCTATGGTGACTCGGCACCACAAGTCTACTCTACTTGCTTCTTTATTTTGGCACTGTCAAATCAGATCACTTCGTTGTCACTCCACCATAGTGTAACCTTTTAAAATGGGGAGGGAAAATAAATATATGCTGCTTACAAGCAGCTTCAGTGTGTGAAATTTGTGAATTGTGAGACGCATGTTTTTTTTAATGGAAATGTATGGGCGTCAAAAGTGGGACAAAACAGCGCAAGCGCATGAACACAGCGCGCAAGCGAATTACAGTACTGTGCGCACAGTGACAAAGCTCGCACGTAAAATGTAAACCTAAAGAAATGGCAAATTCCAAACTCGAGCACAAAAAATATGATTGTGTACACACATCAGCACGCTGCAAGGACAAATAACAAAACTGTGAGCAGAATCCGCACGCGCGCGCGCAGGTCTAAACACACGCGCGAGTAATTTCTGCACGCGCGCAGAGCTAAACACGCGCGAGCTGAACCCATCACGCACAGGAAGTTTTGACAGTCAGGGGGCGGGGCCCAACGTATGCTTGTTGTGTTAACAAATGCTATTGGCTGCTGGCCAAATCCTGTATTGATTGGCTGCTCGTCGTCTGGCTGTTGATTGGCTGTTGTTGGCCTTCTCCTGACGAGACAGAAAGCCGGGGAGAATTGGAATTGGATGATGGCAGAGAGTAAAGAGGTAAGTTTTCTTTCTAAATTCATACTTAAATCTTAGTATCTGTAAGGGTTTTATAATATAAGTTATAAAGGGTGTAACTGTGCACGTAATCGTACCAAAAATATTAATTTTAACGAATCGATATCGATTCTTAAATCCCAAGATCTATAGTTTTAGACAGATCGCTGTATATGCGCCTCATTTACGGCGGTAAAGTTGGTTTGACGTTTGACATTCATTAGACATTCGGGTTTTTTTGCCAATTAAACTCTTTAAAGGCTTTTATGTTTTGTGCCCAAACTAACTCAGATAGACATAAATATATGCCCTTTGTGTTGCACAAGGCTTAATTTCTAGGAATTAAAAAAAAAATTTAAATTAATTAAACCATTTAACTACGTGACAATATAATATAAAACCAATACTAAAATGTTTGGGAAAACATACCTGTTATCGCACAAAGTTCCGTTTTTGGAATTACAATTTTGTTTTTTTATAATAATTGTACAACTTTTAATGTATGCAATAATATAAATCCATTAAACGACAACACCATTTGAGATAAAGGTATCAAACTAACTGTAAAATATTCATAATATTATTCCCTATAATGCACAAGTAAACAATAAAGGCATAATCTGAAGAACCAAGACTTGTGCATTATAGGGAATGATATTCTGAATATTTTATAGTTAGGTTAGTTAAATGGTTTAATTAATTTAAATTTTTTTTTTAATTCCTAGAAATGAAGCCTTGTGCAACATAAAGGGCATATATTTATGTCTATCTGAGTTAGTTTGGGCTCAAAACATAAAAGCTGCAAAGAGTTTAATTGTCAAAAAACCCGAATGTCTAATGAATGTCAAACGTCAAACTAACTTTACTGCCTCGAGGCGCATATACAGCGATCTGTCTAAAACTATAGATCTTGGGATTTAAGAATCGATATCGATTCGTTAAAATTACTATTTTTGGTACGATTACGTGCACAGTTACACCCTTTATAACTTATATTATAAAACCCTTACAGATACTAAGATTTAAGTATGAATTTAGAAAGAAAACTTACCTCTTTACTCTCTGCCATCATCCAATTCCAATTCTCCCCGGCTTTCTGTCTCGTCAGGAGAAGGCCAACAACAGCCAATCAACAGTCAGACGACGAGCAGCCAATCAAAACAGGATTTGGCCAGCAGCCAATAGCATTTGTTAACACAACAAGCATACGTTGGGCCCCGCCCCCTGACTGTCAAAACTTCCTGTGCGTGATGGGTTCAGCTCGCGCGTGTTTAGCTCTGCGCGCGTGCAGAAATTACTCGCGCGTGTATTTAGACCTGCGCGCGCGTGTGCGGATTCTGCTCACAGTTTTGTTATTTGTCCTTGCAGCGTGCTGATGTGTGTACACAATCATATTTTTTGTGCTCGAGTTTGGAATTTGCCATTTCTTTAGGTTTACATTTTACGTGCGAGCTTTGTCACTGTGTGCACAGTACTGTAATTCGCTTGCGCGCTGTGTTCATGCGCTTGCGCTGTTTTGTCCCACTTTTGACGCCATAGAAATGTGTCTCACTCTTTCATAACGGTGACTGTTTTCTTCCTTTTTTAACGCCATGTCAGCCTCTGTGGCTATGTTTATGGCGAGAGCCAGGTTTAGTTATTCAAAAATATAACTGAATAAGTTGCATAAGCTTACATGTGACTTAATGGAGAGCTCATGGTTGAGTGTACGCATTTCATTTAACTGCTGTCTGAGCTCCACCAAAGCATCATGTTTTTCACAGATGTCCTTCTCTAGCATCTTCATGGACAGCTCCATCTCTTGCTTCATCCCTATCTGCACCTCCAACTCCTTCTCCACATCCTACACAAACACACAGTTTCTCAAGGATTCAGGTTATTCAGACTTCTAATCGAAAGAACACTGACTCGATTCTTTGAAGACCCCATATCAGAGATGAATTTGAAGATAAAGAGAACGATATACGCATTAATGGTATACTCGCCAGTCTGAGCTGAGTTTCCTCTTTGAGCTGTTTGCGAGTTTCTCCAAGCACTTGACCGTTTGCGGTACCATCTGCCCTTGATGCCTTCAAGAGAAATACAGGTCAAATATGAGAGCAAAGAACTACTATGAGCTTGAGGCTTACTTTTGAATAATGAGCAACAAATGTTGTTCTATTGAATGATTGTTAACAATCAGCACTGTGGGATCAAAAATGTTTTTCACCTTGCGACTAGACTCCACTACGTAAGAGCTTTCCTCCTTCACCCTTTCCAGCTCCTCCTGCAGAGAGATGATCCTGTTGTTTGCCACAGCAAGCTAAATATCAAGAACACATGCACAAGCAGTTGGAACAAGAAATCATTACTAGCATCTATTCACAACTAGTTATCTCATTACTTTACTAAGTTCCACAAGCTGTGTCAATAAACCACATAAAAAATTCTGGGGTCAGCACTTTTTTACTTATTTTTTTTGGGGAAAAAAAATTTAATCACAAAGATGCATTAAACTGTAATAGTAAAGACAGACAGTAAAGAGTTACAAAACTGTTACAAACAAGAAGTGTTACAAAAGGTTTTTATTTGCTGCTGAAAATTCAGCTTTGCCATCACAGGAATAAATCTAATTTTAAAATATATTCAAATATAAAATAGCTATTTTCAATTGTAATAATATTTCATGGTATTATATTTTCGATCTAATAAATGCAGCCTTGGTGAGCATAAGACAATTCTTTGAAAAAACATTTTAAAAATCTTACTGACCTAAAACTTCTGAACAGTAGTGTATACACAGCTGTGTGCATAAATATATCATGTGAATTCAATTCTGCTAACATGTAAATTATCTATCAGTTATGTAAATCATTTGTCTCTTGTTTATTACTTGTATTTACCACATCTTCAGTAATCCATTAAATTATAATTACTACCCACCTCCTCTGTAAGTTTTGTGTTGGATTTTTCCAGTGCATCCACTTTGGCTTGCAAGTTATTCACTGACGCACTGGGAAAGGGGAATTTAGAGTGACAATGTGAGATTGCTCATGCTTTCCAAATGAGCAGCTAGTCACAAACACACCCCACAAGTCTGATGTTGGGTAAAGGGACTGTACCTTAAATGTCTGTTCAGTTCCTCAACGTAATTCTTCTGGTCAAGAATAGCTGTAATCTGTCCATCACTGCAAGCAAAGAGCAGCTTTGAGTCCAATAACTGTCAGACTACAACAATTAGCTTCCATTGAGGGAGTTGAATATGGACTCACCCTTCAGTGCTTTTGCTGCTGTGCGCGCCATCTTTCAGATACATGGAAAAATCTATGACTCCAACCTATTAAGAGAGTAGAGGAGATCTTATTACCCTGTATCGCCTTTTGGCCAGCACTTTGGAGAAAAACATTGAAAGGACAAAGAAAATGTAACAAAGATAACGCTTTGTTCCAATATTTGCTGTCCCTTCATTACTCATGAACAGTAACTAACAGAGATACCTGTGAGTCTAAATCTTCCCCTTTCATACACAAGTTAGCATCAATGACATTCAGGCCCACCAACAGCCCAGCGATCACAGCTCCTTCCTCCTCCATCATAAGAGCATTGGGCTCATAGAATTCACTGAGGAACACAACAACATCAAATATAAGACATTTACAAAACTGGGTTGCAAAATCACAATTACGGCTTTTATACTAGAGACCAAAAGCTGTAATTGTACCTTAATAGGTCTTTTTGGTTGATGATGGTCTTCATGTAGTCTGAGAGCTTCTTTTGCATTAAGGCCAGACGAAGCCATGCTCTGCCTCTTCCTAATGGGGTTCTGGGATAAAAGAACAACTTTAGAATCAGAAACATGCATTAAAAAAAACCAACAACAACATGTACAAGTTGAAAACATCGTCTTACTTGAGCCCAGGAAGGTCTTTGACGCTGGCTGTGATCTCACCAGCTTCTGGAGTCAACTTTTCTACAAGCTCCAGAGGACCCCAAAAAGACTTATTCTGGCCAAGGAACGTCTTCTTACCTAAAAAAAATAAAATAATAAATGTTTAGAAAAAAAAAAGAAAACAGACTGAATAAACACTACATACCAAAATACTGTGCAATCAGTAATTATCAAAATTAATGAGCAGATGATTTTTGCGTAAAGGATACAAATGAGGACCAGCGAATACTCTAAGTACAGCAGAATTTGGGCTGGGATTTGTTGCGCTTACTTTTAAGTCCGTGTTTCAGACAGTGCTCCATGACGACAAAAAACTGCTGCAGTGGGGCATAGTCTGAGTCCAGTGTGCGACCCAGGTTCAGTGCAGACTCAATCAAGCCCTTGATGCTCAGCTTGGCCATGTTCATCAGGTTAAGCCTCTCGATGGCAATGGGATCCTTGGGATCTGGAAATTTAAAAAAAATCAAGCATGAATTAAGACATCATTCTCTAACTGAATTTTTCTACACAGTATTTAACAGGTTTGAGCATGAGATATAAGCAATATATGAGGGTTTTCTCAGAGATTTTCTCAGAGAAAGACTTCATGAGAACTTCCCATTGACTGTGGCTACGTGGTTACATCTATGTCTGGCTAAGACTTATGAAATTGTAGTTGATGCAATGTGAAATGCATCAAACGCACACAGATTTCATCCCACCTCAATCATGCTCCTCAGGAGAAATTTTCAGATAAAAATGAACAGATGATTGTTTTGAAAGCTGTTGTTTTCAGGATAATCTCAATTCAACCTTACAATGAATCACAAGAGTAAATCAATCACTACAGTAAATCTGTTTTTACTGAACTGAATTTCGAGTTTGAGTTCTCAAGCCTCACCCTATCTAAACCAAAACACACCCGCAGTAATGCAATCATTTCATCATTAAGACTCTCAATCCACGTCGGTTCACGAATAGCAGTGACCTTTTTCATGAGGACAGTGCTGGGCAATAGAAAGGCTGGTATAGGTTTTTTTCCCTTTAAAATCAATTGGGTTGATTTTACAAATGGGCCATGATGGACTCATTTAGCATTTAGTCAAACTTCCCATCTCATTGCACTTACATTGCACCAAAATCTCATTACTTTTCAGGTGTTGAGACAGGAGAAATGATCCAGGAGGCAGTGGTTCATTTTTCCACAGTACACTGGCTTTTAAAATGAAAAATTATGGCATGGAAGATACTGTCAGTTCAAGTCTAGTCATTTCAGCCCATGTTTATTTTAAATGGTCATTACTTATAAAATAATATTGAATTGTTAATGCAACAACAAGAATGAAGTTGTTCAAAGAACTTGAAATTAATTGTAAAACCAACAGATTTTACTGTTAAAAATCTGTTTTCACCAGGTATTAAAGACATTGTAACTTTGCAGTCACACAGCAAAGAATGAGACAAGTTATAGCTTCATGCCTATGCAAAGGTTATACAAATTACAGAAACCAAACTATTTCACTGTAAGGACAGATTATTTTAGTGTGTTTTTTAGTGCATAAGAAGTCTCTGAATCATTAATGTTTAATGTCTCTACAGGGAATAAATCTGAAGAACCAGAAATTGATCAATGATAGTATGAAATGCAAGTAAAACCATGCGATCAACATGCCAAATCAGCCAGAGAATGGGGTGGGGCAGGGAAACGGCCCAAAAAAACAAAAAAAAAACCGGCCAGACAAGAGCAATCCAGCCAAATGTGTAGCCAAATATTTTGCTAGCTACAAAGAGAGCTAGCGAAAAAAGTCACAGAGACAAAGCTATTGATGGAAACATCAAACCAATAGGAAGGGAGATAATAGACTATGAAAAAGAGACAAATAAAGAGAACAAAAGAACATGAGCACAAGAGGTAAATCTTTAGAAGCTGTGGTGCAATGTGCCGTTCAGGGAGGCTGGTTTGGTAAAGACAGGGCTGCACGGCCATGCAGCTGTGGTTTTAGGATGGTGCCCGAGGCGGGGATGAGGTGGACTGGGGGGAGTGATGCCACCATACCCACCTTTAAACTCATCAAGCATTTGCATTTGCTCCACCAAATCTGTGAAATCCTCCCATGAGTCTTTGCAAAAGGCAATGGAAAACAGAAAAAAAGCAGTAAAGGATTGGGTCATGCACATCATGGGAGTAAACCAAAGCAACAACAAGAGGGAATACACATTATGTTGTAGGAAATTTGAGTGTGTAGACTTTTATCTACAGAGCCAAGCTCACTCTCTCTCACTGTCATACATTTGCGCAAATCTTACTCTAGTGGATGACTTTAGAAGCACTACAACAGAGACTATTAATAGCAAACTGAGTGCTGACGACAAGACAGTTACTAACCATGAAGTAATTTGACTACACTAGAAGGAGCTCAAACAATGCTCTACTTGTCCTGCAAGACTCTAGTGGCAACTTATCTAAACCGATTTGTTTGACAGAAGGCCTCAGGAAAGAATCCACAGCACTGGAATAATCTTTTTTTGTTAGATTCATTCCACAACAGCTTTAAAGGGACAGCAACAAACAAAAAATTACTCATTTTTTACCACATGTAGTTCCAAACTTCCATGTGTGACTTTCTCTCTTCTGTGAAACATGAAAAAAAAATTTCGTCCAAAACATATATTTTTTATGTTCCACAGTAGGGCTGTCCAAAAAAATTGAATTTCGAATATTCGTCGGATTAAAAAAAAAAAAATCCACATTCGAATGCAAAAACGTTGCATTTTTGTTAGCCTATCCAGTTGAGGCCACTAGATGCGGCGCTGCTGCATTGTTTATTAAAAATATTGCGGAAAAAGAGAACATCAATGTGGAGAAGATCTTGTTTACAACAAAACTGAAACCAAGCCGTTCACACAGAATGCATATTTCACGAATTTTTTTTAGAGGGACATCTATCACCATTGCACTCGCATCTCGCACAAAATAGCTGCATGTTTAGAAAGCCATGTAAAATTCATGCAAGTTTAACTTTGAAAAAAACATATATCGAGACTTTATGGCAGGGGGTTTTCCCCATCCCACTGCACTGTTTTTAAAATGAAAAAGATACTCCGTGAGATTGGCTTTCCACTCTTTGTATTAAACTATGCATACATTCATGATGCTGTTTTGTTTATAGTTGTTTAAGCAACTTAATTAATAATAATTGGTTTATAAACATTATTTTAAACATTATGCACTTTTTTCCCACAGATAGTCATGTTTTCTTATGCTTTGAATAAAGTGCATTATTAATATTTTGCTCGATGCGCCCTCTTGTGGCCTCAGGAGAGAAGTCAAAAGCTTTTCTTCACCCTAACGGAAATTATGCATTTTATATTCGAATATAATTCGAATTTTGATAATATTTCAGTACAAAATTCGAATTTAGTTTTTCAGCCATTTTGACAGCCCTATTCCACAGAAGAAAGTCACACAGGTTTGAAACAACATGAGGGTGAGTAAACCATGATAGATTTTTTTATTATAGAGGGTCGCTTGGCTGAGAGGAAAAGAAGAAACAAAAATGAAATAAAACCATAAGTGACACTTAATGAGGCAGAGCACACCAAACACTACAAAGAAGATCTGCATGCAGTGAAACAGATCAAGGCCACAATGGCAACTAACCAGTACTGATTGATATGCAGTGGCTTAATTGAAGATAATATTTGTTGTAAAACATCTATGAAAAAAATACCGGAGAGGAAATAGTACTGTCTTAACTTCTGTTGGCTCTGAACCCTGGGGTCCAATGTGACACTAAAAATATCAGATGTTTATCACACAGTCCAAAGGTGATGCAATTCGTGAAAATGCTTGACCAACAAACAACTACTTCTGTAGTATATAATCATCCTAGAGGATGACTCCGTAAACACACCTTATCAGATAATGTTTTCTATTCCTTTTCTTTCTACATGCCTGTTTCCTGCTCGCCCAACGAAGATAAAATACATTAGATTAAACTGTTGCTGTTAGTGGCCCTGGTTGCATCTTCTCTACTGCCAGTTGATCACATGCCTTCAAGACATTTGATTGAGTGGGAATCCCAGGCCTATCTCCAGGACAACAGTACTGTGTCCATATGATGTTAACCTTTTAACCTTTGGCACGATAAGCCGTGACTCTCCAGTAATGCACTGGATTAGCAAAACAATTGTGAGGTCTGGCACCATCACTATTCTAGAAAACAATTTATTGCCTTATTTTTCTCTTCAGAAAAGTGAATGAAAACCATATGATAAGCAAATTTGCAAAATGCCTTTTATTTTTATTAATCTCAACAGAGAAAAAGAACATTTCAAACAATATTAAGTCATTTGTTAAAGGCCCATTCACACCAAGCATGATAAACTATAAAGGTTTAATAATCGTTCTAATTATGAGAAATATGGAAGTCCACACCACAGCTATAATGATACAGAGGAACAATATCGTTGGGATCACTTTCAGAATGACTGTTTTCCAGATGATGAAGAATAAAAACAGTGTCAGTGTCAATTCATCCTGCTTTAAAGAGCTCGAACATAACTGCAGCATGCACTAATAACAAGAACCAAATATTATATTCTGTTGGTGTGTATGCTAATGTAGTTATCTTTACAGTCATTGCTTTTTAGTGTCAGCTTTTTTGGTCTCAAGTATTGTTTAAAAAATTATGACCAACGATCCAAATTGTCTTACAGTTAATGACACTGAAAGTCTAACAGTCTGTCAAAAACTTTTTTTTGTTTGTTTATTGGAGGGATTTTCCGAACAGTGCAGTGCACATACTCAATTTGTTCAATGTGACAATAATTTAATTAGAATAAAACAGGATATGAATAGCTTCTCTCAAACCACTCAGTGAGAAAAAAAAACACTTGTTCTCCATAAAAACTACATTTCCAAGCAGGCCTGCGGGAATGCTGAGAGCATGATGGTGGAAGGTTGGGTGAGCACCGCCCAGTACGATAGGAGCCACAGAGGCCTAGTGATGGTGTGCGCCTACCTTCATGAGCCGGCTCGGGATCTGGCGTTAGCGAGATGTCGTTGAGCTCGCGCAGGCACAGCCATTCGCCATCCACCGACACACGGAAGTTGCATAGGTAGATGGTCTCTCTGGCAGCCTGTGTGATCTTGTCAGTAGTGGGGGTGGGGGCTTCGCTCTGGGGAGTCAGATCAGACATGGTGACTCAGCTGATAGCTGCTGCTGCGACGACAACAACACTTACGATGAAGGCCCTCAGTGAAGAGTCAGGGGCAGGGAATAGGAATAACGATCCAGTCCACGCAAGAGTATTCTCCAGCACAAAGGAGAAAGAAAAAACAGTCAAGGAAAACAAAGAAAGAAGAAAGGGAAAAAATAAACAAGCAGTCCACGGCAAACCTGGCCGAAAGGATGCTATTCTTCCGGGACTCAATGGCCTCGCCTTGTGAATGAGCAGCGACAGCTAAAATCCTCCGTGTGAATAAAGGCTTCAGTGCTCTCTGGCTCAGCACAGCCAGGGGATTGAGATGCTGTGTGAGCCTCAGCGGAGCTACAATCAGAAATGTCTCTTTCTCTCTCTCAGTCCCTCCCTCACAGCCCAGACGCTTGCTTTCACCGGATTGGCTGCATGCACTGCAAATGGGAGGGTGTTGGCCAAGATGGCTGCCGTGATGCTGAGGAGGATTGTGGGAATCATGTGAGCAGAAGGTGGAGAGAGGCACAGCTCCCGAGAGGCCTGTCAGATGCAGGGGGGAGCTGTTGTCAAAGATCCACATGCCGCACAAGAGAAGGATGGAAGAAGTACTACTGATTGAGAACCAGAACACTGCTCATAAAGCTGCTTTTTACTGAAAGACATCTTGAAGAGGAGCAAACTGGCCACTCATATTAAACAGTGTATGAAACAAACGTGATGAAAACATTTTATGGATCACATTTCAACCTTTGAAAGTTCCTTTGAAAAGAGAAGAACCTCATATGCAAAGTCATGTAAAACATGGTTTGAATATTAGCAGTAATCTAATATTCCAATCTTATTTGAATGGACCTTGTTGTTTTCTCTTATTATAAGAGAAAAGCATGAAAACTATCAATTAATAAAAAAATTTTTTAAAACAGCATTAGGTACGGACAAATGTTTGGGTCAGTATGATTTAAGAAATTCATTGAGCAAGGACACATTGAATTGAAAGTGATATTTGTAAAGTTACAAAATAATTATATTTCAAATAAATGCTGTTCTTCTTTTCTTTAAATAATCCTGAAAAAATGCACAAAAATATTAAGCAGCACAATGTTTTCACAATTAATAATAAGAAGAAATGTTTCTTGAGCATCAAATTATTGGTCGACCGATATGTGTTTTTCAGGGCCGATGCCGATACCGATTATTACAGATCAAGTAGACCGATACCCGATATTTTGAACCGATATACATGTCTGGTGTAAAAATGAAAATTAATGTCAAAATTAAGAATAACAAGGGCTTAGAAATAGCGCCCACATTTTCTTTAGCTCCTGAACTCTATTTTGACGGGTTGTCATGAGGAACTTTTAAGTTTCTGTAGCCTATGCAAGTGTTTTTCCCATACATTTATTTATTTGTGGTGCTCGTCACAATATCAAAACTGACCGCCACAAATAGATTTTCCAAAAGGCTTCGACTTCATTGAATAAACATCGTGGGTTTTAAAATAGAGGAGGCACACTATTTGTATTGGTCTGGGGATCCCTGCCGATTATTATTATTATTATTATTTGCTTAACCACATTAAAATGGCTTTTTGGTTGCTTTTAGTCAGAAAAATGACACGCAGACACAAGATAATCTAATTTCACTTGCCTGGCCTATCCTTTAAGCAACATCCTCCTTCTTAAAAGTCTGTTTAAAGAGCCGACGCTGTACGTTAGCCTGTACCGGCGTTAGGCGTTTCTCCAGCGGCAACCTCCGGTCTCTCGCTTGAAGCCCACACGGAGTGACTAAAACTGCAAATTCTCGACTGCCGCTAGAGACTGCTCCAAAAGGAGTCAGGACCATAGACTTCCCCATGTTAAAGGCCCAAATTTACAGCAAAAAAAATTGTTTACAGCTGGTTTTTGGTCGTATAGCTAATTTTTCAACTCATGCCCAATTGAGGGGGTTGAATTTTTTTTTTATAACTCACCGTGTAAAAATAATTTTTTGTGTTTATTAGCCTAAAGTTCTGGATAATCAAGCGTGGCCACTTGAGTGACATGTGGACGCCGCTCTGCTCCTAGTGTGAAACTCGATAGACTGTGAACCTAGAAATGGCTTTAAGATTTTTATTTCCAAAAATATTATGGGTTTGCCACTGGAAATGAGATGTTTATGAAATGATCCAAACTTTTGATTTTTAATAATGCCTATTTTGAAGTTACTGTACTGTGCCTTCGCATTGTTTGCAAAAAGTGAGATGTCACGCCAAGGCTAAAGGCAGTAGCTTCCACATTATATACAATATTTGGGTGCTGATCACCATTTTCAGAATCATTACAGTAACATCTGTATAAAATCTAGTGACCATTTGGCTAGCCTCACCATATCATGTAATTCAATTTTTTTTCTGACCTGTAACACCAGACAAAAGTTAAACGTAGTGATACATTTTGCAAACCAATTATTTGCATGTTTCGCTAACTTAAAGGATGCAAGACAAATAGCCTCTTGTTTTTACTCGAACTGAATGAAAAAGCTACCCGATAAGAACGACTTGTGATTGTGTAACGCCAGCAGGAATAATGTTCAGATGATTTGTGACTTAAACAACCTCCGATGACTTTATTGCAATGTTTTTTTATCGAGTAAAGAAAAGTAGAAAAGGGAAACGGATTTAATTGCGAACAGTTACTGATTTTATGTGATACGCTGTCATAGCATTCGTCTCCTCACACGTGCAGAAGTGGGTAGCCCCAGACTGACAGCTGGCATCTGCATTATAAAAATATATATTTTCTTTTATGATTATTTACGATTAATTATTGTTGCAAAGTTATCTAGTCAAGTGCTTTGTTATATGGAGCAGTTTGTTAGATCACGATCTATCTAATTTGTTTGTCTAAAAAGAATTGCAGACAGATGTATGAAAGTACACAAGTTACAACGTAATTTAAACGCGGCAGATTTTAATGGACAGTAAAACAAAGGCAGAATACCGTAACTCCAGGCCTGGCACAGTAATATTGACTAACGTCTAAACACATGCTAGCACCGTAACTCAATTTCAGCGTTCTAAACAAAGTGAAAGAGCGGTAACTGGTGTTATACGGTTTTCTGCCTTGGTTTCTCCAGGGCTTTTCTCCAAGATACTTATACACAAGATAAAGGATGTCTCGAATGTCCCAAAAATATCAATAACTAATTTTCAACAAAAATCAAAGTTACGGTCTTTTGCCTTTGCACGGCAGGTCATGCTTTCAGTCCTTGACCGGCTCGAGACCTGGAGGCAAAACATCCATAGAACTGCAAGCGCCAGCCTCTCACTTTCCGCCGCAAACATTTAGATCACCTTCTCAAAGAATAACACAAGTTATGTGACACAATGCAAGTTGCATATATGTTCCAAAATGAATGCGGTCGGCTCCGCCCACTTTAGGCTTAAAAATGCTCTTCTGAATCCTACGAGTGACGTCACGGACACTACGTCCATGTTTTTTTTACAGTCTATGGTTCTCCCTTTATTTTTAATTTGTATACATACTGTTTAAATGACAGCTTGGTAAATCTGTTGGCAATCAAAAATTCAATATCGCTACTCATCATAAGTACTTAATACATTATCAGCGCAGCGGGAAACGTTCAAACTATTATCACGTAATTTACGTGTCTTTGATGATTGGTTGATATCAGAAGTGAGGCTAGCCTCCCTTGCGAGGTTTCTTTTCACAACATTCCTCAGCGATGAAAGTGAACACTCGATGCTGATTGGCCTTTTTTTTTTTTTTTACCCGGAGGCATGAGATCTCAGCCCTCCCCCCAAGGCTCCCCCTCCCCTTTTCTAATTGCATTTAGCGGTTGTAATTACATCAGCAGATTCGGCACATTCAAGATAGAAAAGTGGAGCTTTCCAACTTCAGTAACATGTTAGGTATTACAGCTGTGAAATTACAAACAAAATATACACATTCTGAGGCATGAACTGAAATGAATTGTGAATTTCATTAACATTAAGTCTTCCTCCCATTTTCACCTCAAAATTTTGGAGAAGCTGTGCCTCCCCTATGATCCACCCTGTCAACATGGCACTGCACGTTTCAAAATTGAAAACCCGGGCGGGTGTTTTTATATCACTGTATTTCTGAAGGAAATCGACTGTCTTCAAAAAATTGGATGTCATTTTCATTTAATATTACATGTAATATCTGATAAAGCAGCGTTTGTGAGCGGAGCGCTGCTTTGTTGTACAGCGTTACCGGGGAAACCTCCATCTCTACCACTCCAACAGCGCCTCCTGCTCGCAGAGAATGAATTTGCATATATATGCCACCACAAACGAGTGCAAGTCTGTGGGAAACACTGCAGTTTTACTCAAATGAAACTGTCAAATGATCATAAAGTGACTCTCAGAGGGAGTCTCATAGCAGTTCTGGAGATGTTGTTCATGTATTTATGTCCTCATGTAGTGAGAAGACAGAAGCTGAAATCACCGCGAGCGTCGTAGTGTCGAAGTGTAGAAAACAAAACCGCGTGTCTGTGCCATTTACATACACAGAGACACGCAGAACATGCAAGATTCATATTTAAATAGTATTTTTGCAATTTAATATTCACATACACTAGTCCATATCACGTTTTGATTCAAGTGTACTGACCTACTTTTGATATATCCATCCAAAATTTATTCCAATTCCGTGACATTCTGCGTTATACAGTAAATTCCATTTATATGACTGGTTCCGCGATTCCGTCCGTGTTTTCTGCATCGCGGAAATAATTGTATTGAGGTGTTTTGCAACTTCAGTGTTACGTTAGTGGATTGTGATTTATTGCAAATTAAGCAACGTCTGCTGCTGCCGTACCTTTGAGAGACAACTGCGTGATCACTGAAGCAGCTCCAGTTAGCAAGCGCTTTTGGATTGAGAGTGAATTCCGCATTGATTGGTCGGACTCGTGACTCCAACCATAGACTGTATAAAAACATTGACGTAGTGTCCGTGACGTCACCCGTAGGTTCCTGAAGAGTGGTTTTGAAGCTCAAAGTGGGCGGAGGCGGCCGTCGCCATCTTGGATAATCGAAAATGGGCAAAAAGGCGGGAGCTGTTTGCTGAAACCATGCCCACCTAGCTCGACGGTGGTGACAGCAGTGGCAATCCACCTGTCACTCAAGTGGCCATTCCCTTAATTATGCAGAACTTTAAGGCTTAATTTAATTTAAATGGATGAGTTATAAAAAATTCACCCCCCTCGCAGTAGTCATGAAGGCCAAAATTAGCTATATAGACCAAAACCACTTTTTGTACCAGGTTGTAAACATTTTTTTTTCTGCTGTAAAGTTGGGCATTTTAACATGTGGAGTCTATGGGACTCACTCCCTTTTGGAGCCAGCATCTAGCGGCCAGTCGATGAATTGCAGTGTTAGTCACTTCTGTATTGGCTTCAAGCGAGAGAGACCGGGAGGTTGCCGCTTGCTCCCAACAAATCAGATGGGCGGTGGGCGGAGATTGCTTTAGGCCACAGAGTGGTGTGTTCTGACAGGCTGCATCAGAGCCAAATAGCGCATTTCAAAATTAAGTAATTTTATCGGCGAATCTGTTTTGAAAATGACCGATACCGATAATCATAAAAATGCTTAATATCGGCGCCGATAATCGGTCGACCCCTACTCCAAATATATTAAAATGATTTCAAAAATATCATGTGACACTAAAGACTGAGTAAGGGCTGCTGAAAATTCAGCTTTGTCATCATAGGAATAAATTACATTTTTAAATATAAATAAAATAGAAAACAGTTATTTTAAATTGTAATATTTCACAAAATTACAGTTTTACTGTATTATTGATCATATCAATGGAGACTTCAAAATAAAAAAAATCTTAGACCCCAAACTTTTGTACGGTAGTGTATCTCTAAAACTTCAATGCATGTAAATGAAAATACCAAAGTAATGTGGTGATGTCACATCATTCAGTGATGCAGCTCTTAGCAAGATATATCATTACAGATATTGAACCATAATACTGCACTGCTAAATAATTCACAGAGTGTGACAAATGGGCTGTATGAGTCTGATTTAACCCTCTGAAGCAAGCAATCACAAAGAAAGAAAAAAATAGTGTTTTCATTTCACTTTTCCACAAAAATAATAAAATCATATCCAATCTTTATTTCTTCAAAATGTACTCTTCTTAAACGCCTGCACACAGAGTCCATGCAACTGCATAGAATGGGTACATTTTCCATTGTACTGGTATTTTTCCCCATCATCCTTCAACCAGATTTCTTTGACCTGTTGATGTACTAGAAAAACTGTGTAACATAATTTACCTGGGTGTTGTTAAACAAGTACAATTTAACCATGAAAAAAAACTGCGGGACTCACAGAGCTTCACAGATCCGACAGCTACTCGGCTCTTGCGGATTTATGGGATAGCAAA
Organism: Sinocyclocheilus anophthalmus; assembly: GCA_018155175.1. Classification (NCBI taxonomy): domain Eukaryota; kingdom Metazoa; phylum Chordata; class Actinopteri; order Cypriniformes; family Cyprinidae; genus Sinocyclocheilus; species Sinocyclocheilus anophthalmus. The sequence continues at coordinate 162,004 of JADLZN010007266.1, read as the reverse complement.
CTGGTTGCACACTTGCATATAGAAATCTCAGCAGGCAAGAATTGTCTGCACACGGTTTCATGAATACTGCATATTTAGACATCCTACTCATTTGACATACTTTTTGAAATACATACATTTATGAATAGGACAGTCAACGCCAAAAAGAATGTTTAAAAAAACAGAAAACCAAGTGACAACCTACACAGAAAGCAGTTTTGGGCATCATTATGTGCATTCCAGTCATTTACAGCATGACTATGATGGCCAAAAATGTGGGCATGGTAGGCAGCTCAGCTCAATTGCTATTCAGAATCAGCTAAATCTGACCATAATAATAATAGCCAGGACGCACACTCAACCAGTAATATTTCTCATGGGGAACATTCAAGGATAGGACTTTCTCCCATTTGTACACTTTAAAGGTGGGGTAAGCAATTTCTGGTAGCCAATGTTGACATTTGAAATCACCAAAACAAACACGCCCCTACCCCAAAAGGGTCTCGCCCCTATTTTGATAGCTCCGCCTAGGGCTGTGCAATTAATCGCATGTGATTGTCATGCGCATCTTGTCAGTAAAGCTGCTCCCGTGATTAGTAGCAAATCTCCATCACCTGCTTTCAGATTGAGCGGCATTCACTACACAGAGCCGTAGTTCACTGACAATTAGGGCTGGGTATCGAGTTCGATACTTTTTAAGCACCGACCGAATTGCCTCGATACCAGATTATCGAACAACGTCTGTCATTCGGTACCGAATTTCGATGCCTAAAGGTGTTATCGCATCAGCCGTCAGTGACCAGTTAAGCCCTGCATCACTAGCCGTGTGTTCGACTAGAGGCGCGCGCAATCGATCATTCCGCGACGGAGCGATTCGAAGCGCACGGACAGTCTCGCTCTCTTTAGCTCTCGTGGTACTGCTACCACCAGTATAGAAGTAGTGCGGGAGCTCGTGGAGTTCCGATCTATGCAGCTGTCCGTTCATACTAACGTTACACACCGAAAAGCGCAGTGTTATTGACCACTTTCCGCAAACTGTACATCCATTCTACATAGACATAAATAGATTTCATATTCCGCTTTTTACTCAAAACTCACTTTAACACAACATCGAGTGTTTTTTTTTTTATTTTTTTTTGTAATACTTCCGATGCCGTCTAACAGGCCGATTGTACGCATTGCCAGACATTGAGTCAATCAATATAACACACAATATGGTAAAAAAATGCAACTCTTTCCATGTCTTTCCACCTTTTTTTTTTTTTTATGTATGCTACAGAAATCACGGCTTTCTTTCCCATCCATTCTTTCTCACAGATGCACACACAGTGCAGAAACGCGGAGACGTGAACAGAAACTTCTTGTCAGTGCTGCACCGCGAATTTATCAGTAAAACAATTTCGCAGCTGAAAAGCTACATGACACTTCTCAGTAGCGAGGTTCATGAAGGAGCTTAACTTAAAGATTCGCTATTAGTAGAAGCTGCTGAACGCTGCTGAGAGACGCACAGACACAAGTATTCACACGCACGTAATCTCTCTCTCTAATAACCGCATTAGACTGCATAAGCCTGCATATCAATGGCTCAAGCCTCTGTTATCAGCTCTAAAATTACGTTTTGGAATTTGCAACGGAAGTTTTGGGATGAGGTGCGTAAAAAAATTTGTTCAGCCCACACGCGATTTCAGGACGGAAACATGTCAAATATCTTGAAAAAAAATGTGTGTTCAATATCTTGATGTGTGGTTGTGACTCCAGGCCATTAAAACTATTAGAGAAATAATGCACTCCCGAAGTGGTTATGTGGCCACGACTATTGGTATGTCCTTTTCCTCAGTTTCTCAAACAAATTAAGAACTATTCGATTTTTATTGACTGAAAGCAAGCGCTTATTGGAATAGAAAACACTGTATCGGTTTCCACTGATTAAGGAATATTTTTGTTTGCTTGGGTGGTAATATTAGGTCTATTATATTAATAGGGAAGGGGGCCCAAAAAATAGGTACGAAAATAGGTAAATCCGGACCTGCCATCTAATGTGTGTTTTGGCCATGTAATGTTGTTGAAATTAAATATGTTATTACCTCTGTCTGAGCAGCGATCATGGAAGAGAGAACACAAGCAGACATCGCTGGAAGCTGCTAATGCTCATCAGTTAATCAGTGGAAAATAAATAGAAATCAAGATTCTGAGATATGCGTTTTAAAACGAACACTAACTAGTGTAAATGTAGCCTAACAGATGTGTAAACTGAAGACTATTTGAGCTTTATTAAAACTATTATGCACTGATTTATTGTGTTGGTTACATTTTGTTCCTTTGTGCAGTGGCTCAGGAGATGAGTCTTTGAGTTTGTATAAACATCAACAAGCTGAAAAATAAAACCAAAGTTTTTTTTTTTAGATAATGTAATCTTGTAAAAATTGATTTCATAAAACTGGTGTCGAAAAAAGTATCGTTCAAAGATCTCGGTACTCGATTGCTGCTCTCAACTGTATCGGTATCGAAACTTTTGAACGGCGCATTGTACCCAGCCGCCCCTACCCTGACAATTAGGCATACTCGCGTTCTAATCAAGATTAATCGTATTCGCGAATGATATGAACCGATATCGCCTAGCTTTGCAGAGCACGTCACACTGGAGCTCTATGTTGCAGTTAAAATGCCGGCGTCCTCAGCGTACGGTGCAGCAGCAGGTGCCATGGCTATTCGGTCTACTACTAACTCACCGGGACGCACCTCCTCGCTCCCTTTCGGCTTTACCCACTGTGCCGAGATGCGCTGACATCGCATGCGATTATTGCACGCGCTAGCGTCCACCCACACTGCCAAGTACCCACCCAGGAAACTCGATTAGTTTCTGTGAAACAAAGCAGAAACGACAATGTTACACCCATAACGGTATAGGGTTACCGTGTCTACACCGGATGCGAAGGGCGCGGCGTGACAAAATACTATAGAACTCATTATAATCAGTGATGCTGTCTACACTAGCAGTTTTCTGTCGGGGATTTGTCGTGCCGCACCATATCCAGTGTAGCAGCATCACTGATAATGATGAGTTCTATAGTCGCGCCACGCCGCTCGCGTCCGGTGTACTCTATGGTGTAGACACGGTGTAACATTGGTTTTGCTTTGTTTCACAGAACTAATCGTTGCCTGGGTTGCGTACGTACAGGTGCATCTCAATAAATTAGAATGTCGTGGAAAAGTTCATTTATTTCAGTATTTCAACTCAAATTGTGAAACTCGTGTATAAATAAATTCAATGCACACAGACTGAAAAATCTTTGGTTCTTTTAATTGTGATTATTTTGGCTCACATTAAACAAAAACCCACCAATTCACGTATCTCAACTAATTAGAATACTTCATAAGACCAATAAAAAGAACATTTTTTGTGAATTGTTGGCCTTGTGGAAAGTATGTTCATTGACTGTACATTAATTGGTAGGGGCTCCTTTTGCTTTAATTACTGCCTCAATTCGGCGTGGCATGGAGGTGATCAGTTTGTGGCACTGCTGAGGTGGTATGGAAGCCCAGGTTTCTTTGACAGTGGCCTCAGCTCATCTGCATTTTTTGGTCTCTTGTTTAGATTCTCTATGGGGTTCAGGTCTGTTGAGTTTGCTGGCCAGTCAAGCACACCGACACCATTGTCATTTAACCAACTTTTGTTGCTTTGGCAGTGTGGTCAGGTGCCAAAATCATGCTGTAAATGAAATCAGCATCTTCAAAAAGCTGGTCAGCAAAAGGAAGCATCAAGTGCTCCAAAATTTCTTGGTAAACGGGTGCAGTGAGGTTGGTTTTCAAAAAACACAATGGACCAACACCAGCAGATGATTTTGCACCCCAAATCATCACAGACTGTGGCAACTTAACACTGGACTTCAAGCACCTTGGGCTATGAGCTTCTCCACCCTTCCTCCCGACTCTAGGACGCGTGGTTGCCCAAATGAAATACCAAACTCTTGCTGTCACTGCAAAGCGACTTGGACACCCTGGGCACATCCAGTTCTTCTCTGCCTTGGGCCCAGGTACGTCGCCACTGTCGTTGTCCTGTGGTTCAGGGGGGCTTAACAAGAGATATCGACAACTGTACCAAATCCTTGACAGGCTGTGTGTGGTGGCTCTTGAGCCTGACCCCGCCTCATTCCCTTTCCTTTGAAGTTCACGTCAAATTCTTGATCGATTTTGCTTTACACTCCTCATAAGGCTGGCGTCCTCAGTTGGTTGTTCTCTTTTCTTCCACCCCTTTTTCCTTTCCACTCACTTTCTGTTAACATATGCTTGGATACAGGCCTCTGTGAACAGCCACTTCTTTGGCCATGAAGTTTTGTGTCTTACCACTCCTTGTGAAGGGTGTCCATGTTGTCTCTGTAACAACTGTCAGATCGCCGTCTCCCCATGATTGTGTCCTAGTGAACAACTGACGAGACCATTTGAAGCTTCAGGAACCTTTTGCAGGTTGTTTTTGGTTGATTAGCTGTTTGTCATGTTCACCATATTCTAATTTGTTGAGGATAGTGAATTGGTTGTTTCTTTAAATGTGAGTCAAAATCATCACAATTAAGAGAACCAAAGACGTAAACTACTTCAGTCTGTGTGCATTGAATTTATTTAAAACTTTTCCACGACATTCTAATTTATTGAGATGCACCTGTATGTGTGTGGCGGAGCTTTTAAAATAGGGGCGAGACCCTTTTGGGGTAGGGGCGTGTTTGTTTTGGTGATTTGAAATATCAACATTGGCTACCAGAAATCACTTACCCCACCTTTAAGGTTGTGGATACCTACATTCGTACACCAGGTGTAATATTTTACATGCAAGCTGATGACAGTTTGTGCTAGCTGTAGGTTATTATTGATTTATGAATTCAAAGTCATAAATTAAAAAAAAAAACATTAAAAAAACTTGCATTAACGTCGGAGTGGCTGTCATTGTTGTTGACATTGGAACATAAGGCTTGTGTCAAAGAACGCAGCATGTTCAAGAGAAGCAAACACTATCAGATCCTATCAAATAAGCCCATATGCAGACGACCATAACATATACTCACTTCTTGTTTTCTTGTTAGTCTTCTCAATCTGGAATTCATATCGCACTGGGGCAGAAAGAGAAGAGCTCGTCTTTGTAAACTGTATACTTGAGTTATAAGGTAGCGCCTCCTTAAAGTAAATCACCGAGGCAGGAGAAAGCGACTCCTCTGGACTGTTGGCTGTATGTCCATCGCTGTCCTGCATGTGGGGTTTGAGAAATTCATTAGATGACACTAAAGTTTCTGAACCTTCACTGCTGTGCTGCTCCGATGTTCCTGAACTGTGGTCCGCCATCTTCAGTTCAAATTCATGTGACCGCTCTGCGTCAACACAACCCTCCGCTCGCACTGCATTCAGCTCTCAGTGGAAACTAGCTCATGTTTATTCAGGACTGTTTTGGACAGTTATACACTACGACTCGACGCGTGTGGTCTGTGCTGCTCCTAAATCCGCGGCCAAAACAATAAAGAAATAAAATGATATTGTAATTCGGGTCATATGCTGTGACGTAGATCATCAGCTGGGTGAGAGCATTTAAAGGAACAACAGCATCATTCCACTTTGACCTCAATACAGCGGGAGGACAAACCGTACTTCACAACAGTATACGAATATGTCACTACTGGACGGTTCTATGACAGGCAAACATTTCAATTTAAATGACTTTTCTATCATGTTGTTATATAACTGAGCAGCAACTAATCGAACAGCAATTTCTGAGATATGCAGGATTCAATTTTAAAGAACTGAAAGCAGCTCTTACCAATCACGAAAAAGATGGGCGTTTCTTCGGTTAGATGGACTTGTGGGCCTGTTAATTCTTATTTCTCAGAAATGTACTCTTGCTTTATTATTTCTCAGAAAAATAACTAAAATACTCTTAAAGTCCCCCTGTAGTCAAATATTTTATCCCTTAAAACTTATCTTTGATAATAATCAAAATGACATTTAAATGTTTTTTCTTGTGAAAATAATTGTCTCATGCCTTAAAATAGCTTGAATGTAACTCAACACCCTTGCCTCATTTACTATACGCGGATCTATGAATATGCAAATTAGCCCCGCCTCCACTCACTCACGCCAGCCAGCGCCTCCTGATCCACTGAACTGTAGTAAACGCAAAACAATGGCATATACGGATAATGACTGATAAAACTATGTTTTTACTAGCGGACAACTACAGTGAATACTGTAACATTCGTTAAAGTTACTTACTTGACGATGTTGTGTCCTAAAATGCCTCGAAGACTCCAATGCAGCCGTTTGTGATTGATAATTCGCGCCCGCCAGCATACATAGGCATGTGAAGTGCCGACACCGATGCGGGAGAGGTGCATCTGACTCCGGGCTACTTTTACACTGTTGCCGCGGGTTATAATGCAAGTTAGCAGTTCTAAATTCACATTAAACCACGGCCTCATGGCTTTTTTGCTCTGATGTATTTTTGGTTTTGTGCTGGTATTGGTATATTTTGCATGCTAGTGATAGGAATCGATCCCTTGACGTGATTGGTTATTGGTTTGTGACGTAGCAAACCTAGGGCTGTTTCAAACCACATTTCTGGGTCAGCCCTTGGGAAACTACACTTTTAAGGAGAAAATACACAGCAATGGTGTTGATTATTGGATTGGCACATGGTTCGTCTAAAAGCATATTAAAAACACCACATAGACAAATAAACGACATTAAAAAAACTTGATTTTCACTTTAAATGCACTTTACATGCTTCTAATTTGTTTAACTGTCTACTAAACAGTGGACATGTATGCACCACAAGAAAATCGGTCATTAACTAAAACTCATGAAACTTACCAACAGTGTTATTTCTACCATAGATTGTGTGACATTTTTAACATTTTTGCAATACAGTGGTTTTCTCCTTTGCTTTGCTTTGCTAGCATTTTATATATTCTCCTAACTGCACAGAATTAAATAATATTTCACATATTTGTTCAACAAATTGGGGTAAAATCACATTAAAATTGTGTGCAAAATGTTTATTTCACGTTTGTTAACACCATTATAGTTTATAGAAGGTCTGGATCTGGAACCAGGGTATAAAGTAGCAAAAATAAATGATCAGGGCATGCAGAAAAGTTAACAGGGTGGGAACACTATAGGCTAATTTCTCATGAACGTCAAATAATTTCACCATAGCTCATTTTTACAAATATGTAGATTCACCACTAGAGAGCGCCATCGGCATTATTTTGGTTCTAAGTCCTGTCACAATTTAGTAACTTGTCCAGATATTTCTGTAGTCTTTGTTCTAAATATATAGATCTAATCATAAATAGGTATAAGTATTTGCTACTCTTTCCTAGTATTAGAACTATTGCATTAGTTGGAACACAGATTCTATTTGTCATGTATTAATATACAATGTACAAGGAATTTATTTTGGTTGTATTTTGTTCCATTGTCCTTGAATCCTGGGGTTACGTTTATTGGCTTGTTTGCTTAGTTTACTCAATGACACTGGCTGTTTGTGTTGGCATACACATATTGTATCAGATTTACCCTTTTGGTTTTGTTAAACAGAATTTTGTTACACATTTTTCTGCCTGGATCTTAACCCTAACCCTGCTTCAGACTAATCACACTCATTCATTTTTGCAGCTCCCTAATTTGAAGTATTGTATAAATACAGTTCTATATTTCTCACTTCTAAGCCAGCTCATTTCTAGAGTTAATTCAGAACCATTCTGTCCATTTCATCGCAGTGCCAGTTTCAGTTCAGTTCTTAAGCCATCCACTCCCCTCAATAACCTTGGCACAGGGACTGAACTGAATTTTCCCTTATCTTCACAAGAAAGGAACAGAAAAGAAAACAAAGAGGCCACATCTTATGACTGTGACCTTCTTTTGAGATGCAGGAAATCTTCAACCTTCTCAAATCTCACATTTTTACATTGTATCATTTTGCTTTCAGAAATTCAATGAATGTAGAATATTAAATGAAAGCATACATGTTACTACATGATTATAGAGTACATATTTATTCTATTACTGATCACTAATCGTTGTCCAAACACTGGACCTTGTTGTTATTAATTTGATGTCACATACAGTATGTAATGTCTCTGGATGTACGAAAAACATATACGTCTGGCTGAAGTGGTGTTTGATATACAGTGCATTAATACAAAAATGCTTTCAGTTATATGCGCTTTTGTAACTGATCCGCGCCGCGCTGTCAGCTCGGTGGCGCTAGTAAACACGTCCTCTCTGCGCTGTCGAGTCGGTCGACACTTGAATACCGCTCCGTTTCGTCCCACATTTGGGTTGTTTCGCTTCCCATAATTAATGGCATAGAATTGCCGCCATATGTTCTCTGCACAGGCAAGTTAAGTTCAACACAATTAAATACTCTGAGGAAATACAGTCTCTTCCCAAAAGGCAAACGTTACTAACTAAGTAACCAATCAATTGCTAAGCACATGTTTTTGTCATTAATTTGATGGTGGTGAACGTTAATGTTTGACTATAAGACCTTGTTAATACAATACTCACTTCTAAAAGCTAGGGTTAGAAAAGGTTTATTCTGACTGGCAAAAAATGTATTCTTTCTTCTTGCCTAAAGCAAAAGAAATAAATATTAATAATAATGATGATGTGTTCTTTGTGCTGTCTTTCTCTAGTCTTTAGTGACTTTTAAATGCAGATTTCTTTCCAATGTTAAAACAAGTGGTCATTTCTGTTCCGGCCATGCAACTTTATCCTCAAGGATGTTGGATGTGTTGTTGAGAACATTTCATTGGAAGATTGGAAAATGAAAGTAAGTCTGTACTATATAAGGAGCGGACTGCATACGAAGGAAACATTGCTTTGGAGCTGCCTGTGAGGTGAATCATGAATCAGGTTGTTCGCACACTGTTGTGTGCTCTGGTGTTTGGAGTGACTCTTACACAGTCTGCAGGTAAGCTGATATCTGTTGTCTATTGTCTTACATTTGCATCATATATGCACAGAACTATTAGTAAATCCTTTTAGTTAACCCTTTAACGCACATTGTTAACATGTGTATAAAAGAATGATTTAATTTACAAAAAAGTTTTTTTTAAAGGTGATTGTTGTCCAGGAAGGTGTCTGAACAAAATTTCTTTTTGAGGACATTCTGACACACCATTACAAAACTAAGAAAATAGTACAACTTAAAATGATCAGCAGTTCGTGTTTCATTAAAGTTTATGAACACATATGCATCAAAGTATGACATTTTTAAACATTAAATGGACTGTAATGAATAATCTACAGTCTGTCCTTATTGACAAATTCTGCAGTTTATCAGTCGCTATACAAAAATATTTGACCACAGAATGCAGTGATTGTCCAGTCAGAATGAAGTATTCCAGAGATGTGTGTTAATGTCATTGATTGAATGAAGTGTTTCTGTTAAACATATACAATATGCATCATAACAAATATCTCCCTATTCGTGTGTTTGTATGAGGTTTATTGTCTGTAAATCCAATCAGTGATTACTGGCTTGGAACAATAGTTTTCCTGCTCTGGATCTGTTGTGTACATTAGTCCTTAAACTTAACTGTGTTATAGGGCAAGCAGGGGGGTTATCACAACGCTGCTTATGCAGAGGCAAACTGCAGAAAGCAGTGAAGCCCAGATGGATTCATGCAGTTGAATTGTTCCCACCAAGTCCCTCTTGCTCAAAGACAGAGATTATGTAAGTATGCATACTATAAGTCCTATATTACAAGATAATGTTTATAAATCTTTATTTCTTCTTGAGATTCAATATAATTAATGAGCACTGTAATTAACAATTGCAAGCCGGCAATTTCAATAAAACAATTGCTTTTGTTTCTGTCTTTTCCTGCCGATCTTAGATTGACTGTGATTGCAAAAGGAAAGGGAAAAGGAAAGGAGGTTAACAGGAGGTTAAAGGTGTGTTTGGATCCAAATGATAGGCAAGGACAGAGATTATTGAAGGGCAAAGGGTGAGATATACATCACTTTTACGCTACTACTGAATGTATACCACCAATGATAGTGTATATGTTTATGTATTATATTATTAGAACTAAATTCTGTGCCATCGTGCCATCTTCATAGAAAGCAAAACAAAAAGCAAAGGAACAGAGGAAGAAAAGAGAAGAAGATTAAGAAGTTTGACGACAAGGATGGTTATTGAAATTACTCTGCTATAATACACAAGACTTCAAAGCCATTTAGCCATAAATGTATACTTTTTCTTTATCTATTTATTGTTTTGTGATTTTAAACATTTCTCTGATGAAACTATTACTAATACAGGCTCGCTTTAATTGATGCCAGTGAATGTTTTGTTCTATCAGAAATGATGAGCACATTGATATTTTTGAGTTTTGAGATGAAATGCTGTTTTGGTTAAAATATTGGATAGCTTATGTCCATAATTACTACTTTATTCACTTTTTAACTTTTAAATCCCGAGGAAATCTGTGTGGGATATAACCATGAAATAAAAATAATTCATGCTAATTTGGTGTTTTGTTTATTTAAGAATGTTAGTATGAAACAATAAATATGTTTTTGATTACATAAGGATGAATCACAATGGACCTTGACCATTCAGTCTCCCAATAACTACTACAACGAAACATTTCTCTCATCTTGCAGTGGTCTATTGCTATCTATTGATACAGATTTCAATTAACTGAAAAATTCATTTCAACAATACAGTTTTTGAATTTGTCCGCACACTGAAAACATTTTTCAATCAGACCAAAAAAGGTCTCTCAAAAATTTAGTTTTTATTATCCATATGCAAAAGTGAAAAAAGTGCAAAATGTATTAAAAACAGACCAAAGAGCAGACGTTTCAGCCCATGCTTTCTTCAGTGCTCATGAGTCTGATTGGAACATTTTTTTCAGTGTGCGGACAAATTCAGCGACTTGTTGGACTAAAACTTTCTCCCTTTTGCTCTACGCACCTGAGAACTCAATGTTCTTTTTGAGCGCACACAATTCCTGTTTGAACAATACAGTTTTTGTCATGCTCATATTCTATAACAATTCACACTTTGTTATGAAAAATGAAGAAATTGCATGTGATTTGAAAGCTTTGCTGAGTAGTACATTCAGCTGAACTTTTCTGGCAGAAAAGACCTTGGAACATCTTATCCTGCTGTTCACACACAAATACAATGTGTGCATTTATGTGAAACGGCCATAGTTATCAGAAAGTGAAAGCACAAAAGGCCACTGTAGTTTTGTAACACAGTATGCATTTTTAGACTTGGGAAAAAAAGCAGTTGAAACCGAACCGATGGCATATGTTTATATCAGATGTTACCTCCAACCTAATCAGGTTGCAAAGGTAGTCAAGCCCTCCAGGAGGGGCATATACGTGCATCCATCTGATGAGGGTGGGGGGGGGGGGGGGCTTCCAGAGGTGGACGAGGAACCAGAGTGGCACAGAAACTGGAGGAGAAGGCAGAGTGTATAACATCATGGCGGAAATGACAGGTTCATTAAAGTCCCCTTCACAGTAGCCTACTGCAACAACACCTAGTCCACACAATCACAAAAATACCATTGAGGACCATCGCTAGATAGCTTAGCAGAGGCAGTTATCCAAGGAGATTGTTTGGTCAACACGTTCTCACTCCCAACTCGTCACATTAGCCTATCACTTTTTTCGACGTACAGGCAGGGGTGGATCTAGAAAATAATTTTTAGGGTTGGCATGGGGTCTATGAGGGGTGGCAAAACCAAAGCAAGCCCCCATGCATAGTTTCTGTGGATTTATGGTCTGACATACACAGTTGTGTTCACAAATATTGTATTACCATTAGGTAATCATACTGTTTAAAATGAAAAAGAAATAACATTTTAATATCCATCATGGCACCAAGTCAATGCGCAATATAAAAAACTTCAACAGGTTATAAATGTTTCTGAGCTTGTATCACTAAAGAAGACATGCGGTTCTATTAAAATGACATAGGTTACTTAGATGGTATAATCACGTTTAGTGCAAGTTTAAGAGCAATAAAAACTTTTGAATTTCCTAACATTAGAAAGAAATACAATAATATCAAAGCACTGAAACTGGATCAGCTTTGAAAACAATGTTTGATTTTCTGTTATTAACAGAGGTGGGAATGTCTGTAATTACCCAGAACAAACTCTATCAACCATATCAACACCCCAGCAACTGCATGGCAAGAGCCTAGCAACCGACTTGCAACACTTTAGCAAACATCTAGAACATCTAACTGACCAAACCATTTATGTTTTTAAACAAGACTTTAAGAGAAGCCAGCATAAATTTGTCTTTCAAACTTTTCAATCTAGTTATTAGTTTTTCTTACAGGTTTTTTTCAATGGCTTACATACATTTTCAAAACTCTGCCTCTTTTTTTCAAAACTTTACACACAAATCCAAGAATTGCACACACAAAATGCAAAATGCCTCACATCTCTTGCAAAATGAAGCACTGCATTCAAAATATCACAAACACATCTCAAAAGCAAACATTTGCAAACACCTTTGCCATAATATTTATTCCTGTTAGATTTTTGTGTGTTACATAGAGAATTATGTGTTGTTTGTGTGTAAGCGGTTGCAAAAAACTATAAATGCTTACACACAATTCAAATACACAGATGACTTTCCTGCCCAGTAAACACTGAGATCAATAACACTGTAACAATAAACTCTTACTAGGATTCAGGAATTATTTTTGCAGTTCAATGTCTATTACAGTCAGTGTTGGGAAGGTTACTTTGGAAATGTAATAGGTTACAGATTACAAATTACCCAATTTAAAATGTAATAAGTAGTGTAATTTCAATTATTTTATTAAAGTTCTATAGAATTTTCAACTAATCCATTTCAAACATTTATACCAGGCAGGGTTAACCTAACAGTAGTACTCAACTCTGTTTACTGTTAGAATTTCAAAATCTTTCATCACTTGAATTAAGATTATATTCATTTAATTTTAAAGCACAGCCACCACAAAACGAGACTTCATAAAAAAATAGTTTAATACTGTTTTAGGAATCAAATCTTTGCATAGCTATGACACACTGGCAAGTAACAATACCTTGAAAAAAAATAACTTAAATCTTAAAACAAAGCATATTCATAAACCCAAATAGGCAATAAAACAGTTATTAAAACAGTTAATAAAAGAAAAACACTGGTGTCTCATAGCCATCAATGCAATTAGGGAAATCAATTAATTAAATCTGTGTGTGTGTGTGTGTGTGTGTGTGTGTGTGCATGAACACTCTTTATCCTCCAAAATTCAAATTGGACAATAGAGCGACAGATAAAGTGACCACACCACACATCAGTCATCATGGGTTAGGTCACTGGGGCAGTGCTGTTTGTTGTAACGGGGCAGTAAGACCTGTTCCATGTGGTCATCACGCATTCTGTTTCGAGATGAGGTCAAAAGATCTAAAAGATCTCCATGACTAAAAAGAGACGCTCCACTGGAGCACTGGAAGGCAATGTGGTGTTGTACTTCATAAAAAGCCTCTTAACTATGGGAAATGCCTTAAGAGACGTCAGGTTGTTATCTGAATCTTCTAAGTACTTTCTGACTTCATCATGAGTTGTGCTGTCAGATGATGATTTGGCATTATTAAAGACAAAAAAGTTTTCCTCTGACTCATCAGATTTCACAGAGTTGTCATCTCTCACTGTAGCTTGACTGTGCAGTGGTTCCAGAGCAATAGCTTCCTGCAGTAAGGTTCTCCTCATGTCATCTCTCTTCTCAGGGCTAAGCCAGCTTAAGCAGAACTTTGGCAGGGTTGTGGTCGCCATCTTTGCTTCATGGCTGGCTAACACTGATCCAAAGCGCTGTTCTATGGCCTCACTGATAGTGGTGACAATGTGTGCATTATAAAGCAAATGAGGCATCTTTTCAAATAGCTTTGTCTTGAGGCTAAGCAAAGTAGGGATTAAAAATCCTAGGTAACATTTGCTTTCACCCTGGAGAGTGTCAATGGCAACAGCTAGAGGCTTCAGAACCTCAGTAGGGATGCAACGATTCACTCAACTTCACGATTTTGATTTTACGATTCGATTCGATTCACGATTATTATTTTTTTTTTTTACAAAATGAGATTTAAGACAAATTATAAATTAAATGTGTCCTTTTATTATTGCTTGGACAAAATGCTGCACATTTCTTTGTGAAATTGAAATATAACACTATAATAATATACTAATATAGCACTTGCATATTACTGCTCTTTTGTTGGTTTTGATTGCTTCTATTGTCCTCATTTGTAAATCGCTTTGGACAAAAGCGTCTGCTAAATTACTAAATTTAAACATAATGTAAATGTAAATAACAAAACTAAATTGAAATTTTAAAACAAGCCCCAAATCAAATAACTTAGTAACACAAATAAAATAAATATCTTCATATAAACAAAATAAGGCTTTGTCTGTGCTCTCTCCATTTAAAATGAGAGGCAACCACTGCATTTTAATCATGATCCAAACAAAGATGCCGCATACATGCAACATGAGCAGTTTTTAAACTAAATTAGATTGTATAATTTTGAAATTTTGTTTTTCGGGGGGGAGGGGGGGGGGTTAGTTTGAAGCAAAAACAGAATGGTTTGACTTCAGTTTTGTGAAACTATAAATAAAAATATCTGCATGAAACAGCGGAGCTGAATGAAACGCAGATTCACTCTGTGCCAGCAGGTGGCGCTTAAAGCGTTTCCTGGTTTCTGCTGTAAACAAAGCAGCGCTAGACTTATGAACTTTAATATGCATTATAGAGGCAAGATGAAAAGAAAAAAATACAATCTAAACTTTTCTAAAGACAGTAACTTCCCTTCAGACATGGATTCTTATAAACTCCTACCCCTAAATGAATCGCCATTTGTTTAGCATCTCAACCGATTTGAATCGTCACATATTTGAATCGATTTTCAACTGGCTTGCAGTTAATCGTTACATCCCTAAACCTCAGTGTACTCTTTTAGGAATGCAGACTCTTGTGGATGAAGCCTTGGCACATCAAGCTTATCACAGATCTCCCTCAGCTTTTCTTCGGGGAGCCCTGCAAGTTTTGTGATAGCCCTGAACTCTGAGTTCCATCTTGTGACTGATGGGACAGTCAAATGCATATTGGCAATCTCCTGAATCACTTCTGTGGACAATGAAGATCTATGTGCTTTATTCCAGATAGATGAGCATTTAGCCATGGCACTTCTGTATAGCTTACGTGATGGCCCATTTGATGCTGCTTTGTGAATCTCATTGGTGGCAATTAGATTTAATGTATGAGCAGCACAGCGCTGATGCTGTGGAGGAAGAAACTGCTCTCCTTCTCCGTCTTCCTGAAGAAGACAACCGACATTCAAAAATCTCACTTCATCACTGCAATCATCTGACTCATCTTCTCTTAAACCAAACGCACGGAATGCCTTTACAAAATTACTTCCATTGTCAGTCACAGTGGATTTGACTTTGTTTTGAATCCTATATTCTGCATGGATTTCGTTAATAGCTGCATAATAGGTGTGTCGACCTTTGAGACGTGTACATGCCAATGCTGCAGAATGTCTCTCCAGCGTGTGTTTGTCAATCCAATGGCATGTGACTCCGAAGAAACTGCGGTTTTGTGCTGACCAAATGTCTGCTGTCGTGCAGACAGTGTCCACATTAATAAGCTTGGAGATGACAGATTCCTTCATTACAGCAAACTCTCTGTCAATGCGCTGCATCAGAGTTTTTCGGCACATCCCTTTCTTCCCGCCACTGATTCCCTCAATCAATTTTCGGAAGGATGGCTGCTCCACCAATGAAAAGCACTGTACATCATCAACCAGAAAGTTGAACACCAGTTGGTTCACACGTTGCTGTGACACACTAAGCCCTGATTCTATCCTTGCTTGCTTCAAAGGTGGTTGTGTAGCCACAGGGGTAGAGGAACTTGCCGATGCATCTTCCATCACATCAAGCTGACTCGATGTTGTGTCTTGCATCAATAAAGTTCTTGGATGTTTCCTCTAAACAGAGATAGTTCTTTTTAGTTATATTTAAGAGAAAACACAATTCTAGATAATTATACTGTAGTAAAAATGTTTTTTCCTAAAAAATAGTAAAAATCTGCATACTATTCTTTTTACCACTGTGTGTGTGTGAAGGGAAAACATTACACCATATAAGGCCTAATATTTATTTCTCACTAACAGAAGCAAGAGTAGATTCTAGTTTCATACTGCCAAATCCAAACAGACTCCCCCAGTGTAGCGGTCATAAAATCCATGGTATTGTTTTTTTTTATAATTAAAGTTACACTCCATCTTAAACATTGTTTATGACCTATTGGGGTGTTTTACTTGATCAGTGTTTCCCAACTGGGGTGCCGTGTAAAAAGTCTCTTTTTAATATTTTTAAATTGCTAAAATGTTCAAAAAAGCATCTATTATATAATATCCATTTCTGATGTCACCAATAATTAGGGATGCACCGAAATTTCTGCTGCCGAAAATTAGTTCACCGCTCAGGTTTCACTTTCACGTGGTGTGACGCTCTGCGTATTATCCCGCTCTATGTGTGTGTGCTCCGCTCAGTCGCTCCACTCGTATACCGTTCATGCTCATCGGAACAGCAAAGTCCACTCAAAAATCGAGCTGACAGGAAACATCGATGTAGTACAGTATTGTTTCTGTCTGCAATAGCCCTACTGTGCTGTAACTAGGTGTGGTATATGGGCAACTCTGGTAACGCTGCCCTCTCATTGATTGATCTGCAATTAAGTACCCTTCATGTCGAAAAATGACGTTAAATGGATATCCTGAGCGTTAAACTGTGATGGCGAGGGATCCTGAATAAGTGAGGAGTTGGGAGTGAAAACACCCTTGTCTGTTCCCCTAGAAGTCTGACATCTGCTAGATCCATATTTAATTAGTTTTTAGGTCACAGGCAATGAAGATGAGGCAAAGCGGACCGAAGTTGCAGCACTATTACTTTAATAAACTAAACAAAATGATAATCCAAACAGAATATAATTCACAGATGGCAAACACTCATAACAGTAATAGCTAAACATAAACAGTGCCAGACCAAGCACTGAGCGAACTGAGGGTAATTTACATACGACGTAATGAACAAAACAAGAAAATTATATCTCGTAATTAATTGTTTGACAGCACTAATAGATATTTATTTATTTATATAGTAAAGACAATACACAATTTTAGTTTATCAAAAGCCACTTTGTTTCTTATTACAATTATTATATCGCTTATCTATTATATATTATTCTCTTATTTTTGTTTTCTATCTGATATATGTAAAACTGTGTATGTGTGCCATATAAACCTGATGCACAGTATTTCCCAGAAACTGAGTAAGATATAGAAAGAGTAACTGGAACTCAGCCAGATCTTATCCCCCACTAGAGCAGCAAACAGGGAAATCCCAGAATGTCTCTGATGTAGCATATAAATTGAAGCCAGTCCGCTCATTTATTCACATTTGGTCAGTCAAGTGGCTTAAAGTGAAGACCGTCAAGAGATTGAAACAATGAAGACTGTGGCAGCTCTACTTGTTTTTGTCAGTTTGGCCATTGTTGCTACTGAAGGTAAGATTGTTTTTGCTTTTTTTTTTACATTTCACTAACTCAGCACAATCTGTTGCTTCGTTGTTTCAGAAAAATAATTTCCGTCATTTATTTCTATTATCCTCCAGGGAAGCCCGGGATTGGAATCCAAAGATGTTTATGTCGTGGTGCTGGTCTCAAAATGGTGAGGCCAAAGCTGATAGACAAAGTTGAAATTCACCCTATTAGTCCATCCTGTGGACGTCTGGAGGTTGTGTAAGTACATTATTATTTCTAATTGAATTTAAGACATTATCAATCTATGTTCTCTTTAAATAACCTGATGATGTGTCTGAACAGTGTCACACTGAAAAATGGTGAAGGTCAAAGATGCTTAAACACAGAGTCATTGTTTACCAAGAACATCATTGAGAGGATTGCAAAAAAGACCAGGTGAGTCATATCAATCACATAACAACTGATATTGAAGACCTGAGCTTCATATCTTTCATATTTAAAAAATGAATACAATGGAGTAATGTTTATTTATGTTTCTTCTTTTTTAGGAGTGCTCAGTAAAATGTGTGAAGGTTGTGGCCACTGTGGACTCGATTCTTTCATTTATTACAATAGAGTATTTTATTTATTATATTTACACATTATGTTATGAGTAGTTTAATTTATTTAAAAACAATGTGTTGGATGTTCTTCTGTTTGTTGTTAAATGTCAGATGAAAGTTTCAAATAAAATCTTGTGAAGGTTTGATAATTTTTGCATTTATGGTCTTGGTCATTGGTTCCTGAAGAAATATTAGTTATGTTACATGTCTCTGTGTGTGCAAAAAGTAAACAGGAGATGCAAAATAAAGATGCAAAGTTATTGCTGGTCAGATGCAACCAATACTCCCCCACCCCCCCCCCCCCCCCAATTACCATTTAACACTTAAAAACAGTATGTTATTTCCATATTAAAAATATACAATAAAAAGGCATATTTATATGACATCATCCTAAAAACCAAAGCTAGCGCAACAAGACACAATACGAAACAACAAGGGAAACTGAGTAATGGAAAATATCTCAACACCACAAATCAAGGGTGAACACGGAAATATCACATTTCTGACAATATATATGAAAATGGTACAAGAAATGCCATAGTTAAGAAGGGGACAATAACAACACTGTGAATAAGTTTTCATTTGAGTCTGTAGGAGTGTGTTCACCAGTCACAGGGAAACCGCAAAAATGACCTGTCACTAAAAGAAGACAATCCAAATTTAGTACCTACAGGCTTGTTCACACAGGAAAGGGATGAATCACAGTGAAATGAAAAAATGAAAGTGTTTTAAAAAGTTCAACTTCTTTTGACTTGACACCATGTCTTAAATACACAGACAGAGCATACTGTATGTGTGAGATGTGGTCAAAGAAATTTGGCCAGGCTGTTCATTGCATAAAATGCTTAAGTAAGTCTTACAAGTTAGTCATATTTTTTTTTCTTTAAGACTGGTCATAACTTTTTTAAATCAATTAGATAAAAATATATATTGGTCTAATTTTCAATCTGAAAACTAAGACTGATTATCCCTATAGCTAACTGCTACTGAGAAGCCATTTTACTCATAGATACATCACAATACACTCTAAAAAAATCTGTAAAAATAAGCCACAATATACTGTATATTTTGAAGGAATTTTTCCGTATTTATTTTTTACAGGTGTTTTACCAGTGTTTTGAATTTTACACCTCATTGCATTGTGTTTTGTGGTTAACAGAAATGTCTGTAAAATCAATGGATAATGTCATGTCATGTGTAATGAGCTGCCAGTACAGTTTCTTTTTCACAGTGTAGGGAAGAAAAGATAATCGCAATATTCATGTCGTGCAGATTTTAAAACACAGTCTTAGCATGATGACTATGTTTATGCAACTGCCCCCCAATCTCATGAGAAAATGTAACTATTTTGTGTTTTGGTAAATTGGTGGCAAAATACATAAACACAAAGAATCAAGACTGTAGCTTATGTGTATAAGAACCAGATTGGGTTCATATGTATTACTAAACAGCATGTCGATGAGGTAATATAAACATAAAGTTTAACAATCAGCACTATAGTGTGCCAGACATACACACACTTAACCTACATGTTCACAAAACATTGTTATTTGTATGTTGGTCTTTTGCTTCTGCATTAGAAATGCAACAGAAAATATCAAAGTAAACATTTTGCTCATGACATGAGTTTGCAAAATGTTTTTCCCCCTTCATAGGTGTGAGCTTCTTATTAAGACTCTATTCCATATAGAGGTAGTGAAAACTGATGACTGATTTCTCTGAAAACAGAAGTTGGGTTCACGTTTGACGTGATGTCACTGATTTTCATCATCACAACATTGGTCATTTCATAATCCAAAATATTGTTTTTATAATGGCAGTTTAAATATTTGAATAATTTATGCACATGGAGTTGAACACTGTTTGCTGTTGTCTGACCAAAGAGTATAATAATTAAGGATGATTGCCAGTATAATGGATGCTTTAGCACTTGTGCAGAGATTTTACATTTGATCCCTTCATTTACCTTGGGCTTCAAAGAGTGTTTGAAAGAATTTACACCAACTTCCAAAATTGCTGTAAAACTAATTATAATTCTTCCTCATTGGCCAGAATAATCTTTGCACTAAACGACACGAGACAACGTCAGGGCATTTCAAAGAAATGGGAAATCAAAACTGCTGTGCTTGTGAAATTGAAACTGGGAACTGAGTCCGCTCTGTAAATCCCTGATCTTCTGACAGCTATAAGTACTGTAGCTGAACTGGCAATAACAGTCTTAGACAATCGTCAATACTTTAAAAACTATGACGACTACAGCAGTTTTTGTTTTTCTTTCCTGTCTGCTTGCAATGGAAGTACAAGGTGAGTGTTGCCTATTAAGACCTATAATTGAATATTTGTAATATAACTGTCTCTCTTAAAAATATTAGTTTTTATCATGCTGTTCTGCAGCCTATAAAGTAAAATTTTCCTTCCAGGGCAGAAGTTTTCCAAAGGCAGGTGCATCTGTGCTGACAAAGGAGTGAATGTGGTTTTACTGAAGAACATTGAGAAGGTTGAAATCATTCCTCCAAGTCCGTCTTGTGGGAAACAGGAGATTATGTAAGGACAAAAACAATGTACAGATATTTACTATTAATGATCATGCTGCTGTCTCAACCCTCTTGAACACCTTCAACTCATCTTTCCTTTTTTATCTCCAGTGTCAATCTGAAGAGCACAGAGCGGAAATGCTTGAATCCGGAGTCTAAATTCACACAGAATTTAATCAAGAGGGCTCTTGAAAAGATGTGAGTGTAACATTTTTTGTTGTTTGTTTGACCTATTGGCAATTTCTGAAATGAATAAATGATATATAAATAATATAGAATATTCTAAACTACTATATAATTAAATATTCTGATCTTTACAGGGCCCCCGGCAGTAGATGAGGGAGACTGGATTAGCTGCTGTGTGTAATGGCCAATGAAAAATCCTCAGATGCTGTTATGACCTCTAGGGACAGTTTGCATACATTGCATTGAGTTTGCCTGAGAAAAAACACAGATGCAGAAACTGTAAATATTTTCTGCTTGATAATTTACTACTTAACCCTCCCCGACTCGCTTTGTCTAGTAATGTCTTATTAAACCATCCTTTTCAATTTTATATAGGTTAAACCAATTTTTTATTATTTCTTCCTAAAAACTGTTACATCATTTTATTCATCTTTATATATATACAGTAGTATACATTTGAAGTGGATCAAAGTCTTCCATCAAAGTTGTCCTAAAACCTAAAACCAAAATGCGTTCTTGTCTTGTCTTAGGACAACTTTGATTAACTTTTTTGATCCACTTCAAATGTTGACTATTGAATATATCATTTTGTGTATAATTTTTGTTTTATGCTCATAAAACAAATAAACACTGTTGTTGCTGTTATACAGTCCACTTATGATGGTTATTATTTCATTGTCCATCTGTGTCCACTGTGTTATCAAATAAACGTTTTTGTCTTCCATAAATTCTAGCTCTTTGGTCTCTGTTAATTCTTCGCGCAAAAACTGTTTTAGCATAAAGGACAAGGGTGCATCTTCAAGGAATGGAAACATTGTCTAAAACTGTCTAAAGCACAAAATTGAAAATCAAAGGAAGCTATCTTGGTTCACTTGAATAAGATGACCTTGTATTTGGGACAAGTAGCCTCCTGAGGGACTTATCTCAACTGTCAGATTTTTGTACATCATGCACAAAATATTCATTCATTCATTCATCCCCCCCCATTTTTCCCCCCCCCCAACCCCCCCCCAAAAGTTTGAGTAAATGCATTTGACAATTAGTGAAAATGATGGATTTCATAAAATCGAATAACAATAAACCCAGTCGAGTGATATGTCTGAATTACATATGAATCATAAACAGGCCAATATTTTTTAATATACTGAAGTGATTTCATAATTGCATGTAAACTGAATTCAGATTGCATGATTCTGCTCAAATGAAATAAATGAGTGTAATGAAATACTGCAATAAATGAATGAAAATAAAATAATAACTTAATGAATTCTAAAATGTAAGAATCAGAATAAGAAAGAGCTTTATTGCCAAGTGTGTTTATACACACAATACATTGGTCTTGATTACAGGAACTTCAGGGCATGTAACAAAAGTACCAGGACATAGCGCTAGGCGTACCGGAAATTTAAGCTAATAAAATGAAATATAACACTAATAATAAAAACAATAGACTATTCTAAAGTAGAATAGAATAGATGAAAAGAGACAAATGACTTAATAAAAAAGTAACTTTGCTTTCGTTCAGTCAATTTCACATTTATTGTATTTATAGACTTTTCCCGATACAAATCTTTGCCAAGCAGGCTTCACAGAAAATTGAAGTTTCTACATTATATTTAATTAGGAGTAGCTTATCAGAGGTGACTCTGTCAAGTTTATGTCCATATGTCAGAAATGTACAGTAATATCGGAAGTTAGTTCAATGACGTCATTCAAACATTCGATGAATAATATTAACAGCAATTATATGATGCAATCAAACTTATTGCAGAATTTGGTAGTTTATGTTGTTTCAGGTTGGCATCATCTGAGGTCCTCTGAGGAATTGGCATCATCTCTTCTCATGTGTTCAGTCATCTCAGGTCTTTGTAAGGGCTCCAGAGGGATCCAGACTGAAGCTTGTGTAATTCCAAGTTACCTTGGATGCCCATCCTGTGGCAGAAACAGAGAAGCAAATAGAAAAAAATTAGCACAGCGTATAAGTAAGTTGTAATATTTTGTACCTGATAGGTAAAGGAACTTAATAGGTAGCCAGTGCAGAGACTGTAAAATTGGGGTAATATGATCATATTTTCTTGACCTGGTAAGGACTCTAGCCGCTGCAATTTAGACTACCTGTAGCTTGTTTATTGAAGAAGCAGGACAACCAACCTAGCAGTGCATTACAATAGTCCAGTCTTGAGGTCATCAGAAAACGGTTAACTGTCCCGTTAGCTTGCAATGTTTCTAGATGAAGAACGCGGTTTTGAAATGGGAATATGACTTTCAAAACAAAGTGCTGTTACTATACATCCAAATTTTTGACTGTAGAGCAAGTAACAGTATATCCGTCTAGATGGAAATTTTAATCTAATAGATTCTGTGTTATGAGATTCTTTGTCTTATCCTAATTTAATAGGATTGAAAAGTATGGTAATCAATTTTTTTTTTTACATTTTTAACACTCTATTAGCTTAGTTAATTTAGAAGTTTCATCTGGTCTTGTTGAAATATATAGTTGGTATCATCAACATAACAATGGAAACTAATCTCATATTTTCTAATAATATTGCCAAGGGGCAACATGTATATTGAAAATAGCAGAGGGCCTAAGACAGATCCTTGCGACACTCCATGCTTTACTGGTGTTAACTGATAATACCAGCATGCATTATGCATGCATAATCACTCTATTTTTAAAAATATATATGTAGCAGTTGAAGTGACATTTCCAGATTTCCCAAAAAGTTTTCTTTTTTTTCAGTTTCAGTTTTGCATTTCATCAGCATGATTGTGCTAAGTCATTAGCTTAGACTTCAACACAATGTCTGGTTAAGATCCTATATAAAGAAAAGGGTAGTGAAAACACTTGATAACATTCCAATGAAATGAGAAGTTTTGTCTAATGACCTGATTTGCAGTTTGTTTATGCATTAAACTATTTGGTATGAATTTCAACATTGGAACTCTGATTAGTCACTGAATTTCATCATTAGAAAATTTTCATAACTGAAATATTTAATAATCTGCAAATAAACGTTACTTGCTTTAAGTTAAGTGTTGTACATACCATACAAATATATGACAAAACCCATTTTGACTAGAAACTTTTCCTAAAGGTTTGGTTTATTCCAGTTTATCTTCAAACTTACCTGGCTCACCAAAAAAGTCTCATTTGAAAAACACGACCCAGGAGTGCTTAGAGAAAACTATATAATAATTTATAGACAAACAACTCACACACATTACTGGCCAATATATGTCATCAGCTTTTTACCATCAAATGTAACAAATATTGTTTAGACTGACTTGAAAATAAAGAGGTAGTGAAAACAACTGACCATCTTTGTCAAGGCGCCGGTCTGATCTGGGTTTGTTTATGTTGTCCTGGTCTGTCTGGAGCACATGGCTGTCAGTTGGTAATTATGTTGCCATGTGCTCTATTGTCTATTGCTACCCCGCCCATCTCGTTTTCTTATCTCGTTAGGGGTACACCTGTTTCTAATCCGTAGTCACCCTTATATTCTCCTCTTGTTCTCTGTCCTGTGCCAGATCGAAATCTCTGCTCTGCTGAGTTAACCTGGCTTGTGTCGCTGTTGTCTGGGGTTCTTTGTATGCCCTAGTCGGGATCTAGTTGTCAGTCTTCTTATTTTAATGTGAGATTAGGGGTTGCTTTATCCAGCCAGTTCGTTCTAGTTCATAGTTTTGCTCCAGCCAGTTAGTTTTGTGTTCGTTCTTTCCATTCCCCTCTGCCGCCTACAGCCCCCATCTGCCCTGGCTGCTGGAGTTCCTCTCCCCCTCCCACCATCGCCACTCTCTGGCCCTTGAAATTACTTGGAGAGCTAGGTCTGTCTCGTTGCTCGTGGACTGGTACTTGTGACCATTTGCTCTGGAAACCCCCTTTTCCTAAATACCTGCTGTTGAGCTGACGTTCTCTTCTTCGGACCTGGTTGGGATCTCTCCAGATTACACTCTCGGACAGTGGCTTCGTTCCTGTTTATTTTCGGATCTCAATAAAATCCTTGTTATCCCTGCAACTGATTCCTCTTCCTTTACCACCCTGACAGTTCGATCTGGCCAGCATGGAATCAGCAGGGTCGGACCAGATCCGGGTAGCCGTCGTCCAGCAGGGGGTGCTGCTTGGCCAACATGCCACACGGCTCACGGAGACTACTAGAGAGGTAGATGTCATGTCCTCTCAGGTTATTGAACTCACTAACCAAGACAGGGAGTTGATGCGGGACCAGGACAGCCTTCGGACTGCAGCCATTGCCTCTGCTTCAACTCCTGTTCTTGCCCGGGTAGCTTCAGAACCTAGAATGCCAACTCCACCTCTTTATGATGGGGATCCTAGGGCTTGTCACCCATTCCTGTCCCAGTGTGCTATCACGTTTACCCTGCAGCCCACCACCTTTGCTACCGAAGCGGCTAAGGTCGCATTTGTTATTACCCTACTCACTGGAAAGGCCCGAGAGTGGGGAACTACAGTCTGGGAGAAAGAAGCGCCATACTGTGCCACATTTGAGTTATTTCGTCGGGAGATGATCAAGGTGTTTGATCGCTCAGTTGCTGGCAAGGAGGCAGCCAGTCAGCTGGTTAGACTGAGGCAGGGCGAGTCATCAGTCACGGACTTTTCTATTCAGTTCAGGACACTGGCTGTGCTTTGTGGTTGGAATGAAGCAGCCTTTTGGGATGTTTATAGAGAGGGGCTCAACCCGAAGATTCAGGATGAGATTGCTATCCACAACCTTCCGGCTTCATTTGATGACCTGGTGGATCTGGCACTTCGTGTCGAGACACGTATCAATCTATGCCGTCAACGGGTCATGGCTCACTCTCCTGGGAAAATCCCTCCTCGTTCTGTCTCTGAAGTCGCTATTGCTTGCCCTGAGCCACTTCCTGAGGGAGAGCCCATGCAGGTGGGGCGTACCCGGCTGGCAGCAGAGGAGAAGCAGCGACGCCTCAACCAACGACTGTGTCTTTACTGTGGAAGATCTGGGCATTTCGCTGCAGCCTGTCTGTTAAAAGCCAGAGCTCACCAGTAGATGGGGAAGTACTGGTGAGCGTCACCCCCGTACCAGATTCCCCTGTATTCCTTACTCAGCTGCCTGCCATTGTCAAGTGGGGACCTTTTTCAAGGCCATGCTCAGCCCTGGTGGATTCTGGGGCTGAGGGTAATTTCATTGATGCTACCCTGGTGGCTCGTTGGGGCATTCCTACCACCCCTCTCAAGGAGAGACTCACTGCCAGGGCCCTCAATGGCTCCATTCTCACCCAAGTTACTCACGTCACTTCCCCTGTAAGTTTAACTGTTTCCGGTAACCATAGTGAGGAGATAGCGTTTTACCTCCTCGAGTCTCCCAGCACACCTATTGTGCTGGGGAACCCGTGGCTGGTGAAACACAGCCCCCACATTTGTTGGGCTGAGAACTCGGTGTTGGCATGGAGCGCTTTTTGTCACAAATTTTGTCTGGGTGTTGCCTCGTCTGCTGGTGTTTCTTGTTCTTTGTTTCAGGAGGAGCAGACTGCGGATCTGACCGGTGTTCCTGCGGAGTACCTCGATCTTAGGAGGGTCTTTAGCAAGTCTCGGGCGGCATCTCTCCCCCTCACAGACCCTATGACTGTGCCATCGACCTTCTCCCAGGCACTTCTCCCAGGCACTTCTCCGCCTCGCGGTCGCCTGTACTCTCTCTCAGCGCCAGAGAGGGAGGCCATGGATAAATATATCCAGGAGTCAGTGACAGCTGGCCTCATCCGTTCTTCCTCTTCTCCTGCAGGTGCGGGGTTCTTCTTTGTGGGGAAGAAGGATGGTTCCTTGCGCCCCTGCATCGATTATCGTGGGCTGAATGACATCACTGTAAAGAATCGGTACCCCCTGCCATTGATGTCCTCGGCCCCCAAGCTGCTGCAGGGAGCACGCATCTTCACTAAGTTGGACCTCCGCAATGCCTACCACTTGGCTTGGATAAGGGAAGGGGATGAGTGGAAGACAGCTTTCAACACACCCACAGGACACTTTGAGTACCAGGTCCTACCGTTTGGTCTGACCAATGCCCCAGCTGTCTTCCAGGCCCTGATTAACGATGTGCTTAGAGACATGATCAATCGATTTGTCTTTGTGTACCTTGATGACATTCTGATTTTTTCTTCATCATTGCAGGTACACACTCAGCATGTCCGTCAGGTGCTGCAGAGGTTACTTGAGAACCAGCTGTATGTCAAGGCGGAGAAGTGCACATTCCATGCCGACTCCGTTCCGTTCCTGGGGCAGATAATCTCGGCAGAGGGGGTTAAGGTAGATCCTGCCAAGGTAAGGGCCGTCTCAGAGTGGCCAGTCCCCGACTCTCGTAGAGCATTGCAGCGGTTTCTGGGATTTGCTAATTTTTATAGGCGTTTCATCCGGAACTACGGTCAAACTGCTGCTCCTTTAACTGCTCTAACCTCCACTTGTGTTCCTTTCAGGTGGACGGAGCAGGCACAGGGAGCTTTTACGAGACTTAAATCATGTTTCACGTCTGCACCTGTCTTGTCTGTTCCAGACCCTGATCTGCAGTTTATTGTGGAGGTTGACACTTCTGAGGTCGGGGTTGGGGCGGTCCTCTCTCAGCGATCCCCCCTTGATGGGAAGGTGCACCCATGCGCATTCTTCTCACACCGCCTGAGCCCGGCAGAACAGAACTATGATGTCGGGAATCGTGAGCTGCTTGCGGTTAGACTAGCACTGGGTGAGTGGCGACACTGGCTGGAGGGGGCAGTGGAGCCCTTCTTGGTATGGACAGATCATAAGAACCTTGAATACATCCGTTCAGCCAAGAGTTTGAACTCTCGGCAGGCTAGGTGGGCCCTCTTCTTTGATCGGTTAAGTTTCACATTCTCGTACAGGCCTGGGTCCAAGAATATCAAACCGGACGCCCTGTCTCGTCTCTTTGCCAGACCGGGGAACAGGGCGCCGCCTGACACCATTGTATCCCGGGGTGTCGTGGTGGCGGCTGTTCCCGGGGGTATTGAGAAGCGGGTCAGGGAGGCCTTGCGGGCGGTGGAGGTCCCGAGAGGTTGCCCAACTGGTCTGTTGTTTGTTCCGGGTCCCTTGCGTCCTGCGGTCCTCAAGTGGAGTCATTCTTCTAGGCTGGTCTGCCATCCAGGTGTGCGGAGGACGTTGGCTTCTGCCCGCCAGCGCTTTTGGTGGCCTTCAATGCCCCAGAATGTCAGACAGTTCGTGGCTGCTTGCTCGGTTTGCGCCCAGAACAAGACTTCTAACAAGCCTCCCATTGGTCTGCTGCGGCCTTTGCCCATCCCCACCCGCCCCTGGTCCCATATTGCCCTGGACTTTGTTACTGGCCTACCCTCCTCCAGGGGCAATACCGTGATATTGACGGTTGTGGACCGTTTTTCGAAGGCGGCACATTTTATTCCCCTACCCAAATTGCCGTCCGCTAAGGAGACTGCACTGGTGGTAGTCGATCACGTCTTCAGGATTCATGGTCTTCCCAAAGACGTGGTTTCTGACAGGGGGCCCCAGTTCGTTTCACATTTTTGGAAGGAGTTCTGTCGTCTAATCTGTGCTTCTGCGAGTCTGACGTTGGGATTTCATCCGCAGACCGATGGGCAGTCCGAGCGAGCCAACCAGGATTTGGGGCGGATGCTCCGCTGTCTGGCATCACATGATCCTGCCTCCTGGAGCCAGCAGCTCACCTGGGCAGAGTATGTCCATAATACACTTCCTGTGGCGGCCACTGGTATGTCCCCCTTTCAAGGTTCTATTGGTTATCAGCCTCCTCTGTTTGCTTCACAGGAACCTGATGCCACAGTCCCCTCCGCCCAGGCCTTTGTCCAGAGGTGCAGACGCACATGGGAAAGAGCCAGGAAGGCGCTCATTCGGGCGGGGAGACGTGCCAAGGTGGCAGCCGATCTTCGTCGGACTCCCGCACCCAAGTATGTTTGTGGGCAGAGGGTATGACTTTCCACTGAGGACCTGCCCCTTAAGGTGCCAACACGCAAGCTAGCACCCAGGTTCTTAGGGCCATACCGCATTACTAAAGTTGTAAGTCCGGCGGCAGTGCGGCTCAGGCTCCCATCTGTCTTTTCTCGTGTCCACCCTGTCTTTCACGTGTCTCGTGTCAAGCCTGTCATTTCTTCCCGTTTGAACCCAGGTGTGTCTGATCATCCCCCACCTCCCCACAGTCTACATGACGGTTCCCCTGTGTTCTCTTTTAGGAGCGATGTTGGACGCCAGAATGGGGCGTCGTGTAGGGGATTTACTTCAGTACCTCATTGACTGGGAGGGGTATGGTCCTGAGGAGAGGTGCTGGGTGCCGTCTTGGGATATCTTGGACCGCTCCTTGATCGAGGATTTCCACCGTCGACAGGCCCCCTCTGTTCCTGGAGCGTCCGGGGTCGCACCTGGAGGTGGGGGTACTGTCAAGGCACCGGTCTGATCTGGGTTTGATTATGTTGTGTCCTGGTCTGTCTGGAGCACATGTCTGTCAGTTGGTAATTATGTTGCCATGTACTCTATTGTCTATTGTTACCCCGCCCATCTCGTTTTCTTATCTCGTTAGGGGTACACCTGTTTCTAATCCGTAGTCACCCTTATATTCTCCTCTTGTTCTCTGTCCTGTGCCAGATCGAAATCTCTGCTCTGCTGAGTTAACCTGGCTCTTGTCGCTGTTGACTGTTATCCTGTTTTGTCTTGCCTAGTTGCCTTAGCTTTTATTTTACTTTTGAGATTAGGGTTTTCTTTTGATCCAGCATTCTTTTAGTCATAGTTTAGCCCAGCCATTTAGATTGGGTTCTTCTTTCCCTTCCCTCTGACCATAGCGACAGTTTCAAATTCTGCCCTGGCTGCTGGATCCCTCCCACCATCGCCACTCTCTGGTCCTTGGAATTACTTGGAGAGCTGGACTGTCTCGTTGCTCGTGGACTGTTACTGGTGGCCATTTGCTCTGGAAACCCCCGTTTCCTAGAGACCTGCTGTTGAGCTGACTTTCTCTTCCCCGGACCTGGTTGGAATCTCTCCAGATTACCCTCTCAGACAGTGGCATCGTCGTTCCTGTTTGTGTTGAATCTCAATAAAATCCTTGTTATCCCTGCAACTGATTCCTCTTCCTTTACCACCCCTGACAATCTTCCACAGAAAATACACTTTTTGTCCCACATCCTTGTTTGTGGTTTCTTAATGCCTTCATAATAAATAAATGAAACACCCACAAGCACACCAGCAAAACCAAAAGATCCCAGCCACACTTTGTGATCATGGAGATGGAACATTATTATTAATTTTTTTATTTTACAGACCAAAAATGACTGTAACAGATCTTGTGTTAAATAGGTAAAGGTAAATATTTATAAATTTGATCAACTTGCTAAAAAAAACTTTTGGCTAGCATATCACATGCGTAATGTAACATAATTAGCAAGTACATTCAATGAAGTAAAACATTCACTGGCAAAAATGGTAATCACAAAAACTATAACATATCAGAAACAGTATTTAACATGTAAACACACACGGACACACACACACACACACACACACACACACAAAATTACATCAGTTGACGCAGATATTTGAGTTTAAATTACACACAGTATTAAACAGATGTAAAATATATATATATATTATGTCAACAGAACTTTACATATAGGTTGATAAATAAATTAAATAAATTAGATTTTTTGCAATCATGCATTTATTTATGTTGTGGCAGTAGATCCACTCATTATCTTTTTAGAGTATAAGCTAAGAAGCTTTTTTATTTTTTCATTGGTTGTTATTGACTTGGCTGAACTGTGGTGTTAAAACTATAATCTTTGGGTTACTACATTGAAAATGTTCTTTAATGATGACCAGCAGCTAATACTCTGATGCTAAGCAGGGTTGAGTCTGGTTAGGACTTGGATGGCAGACGTCTTTGGGAAAACACTGCAAGAAAAAAATCTGTAGAAAAATTTATATTATCCTAGCAGATAGGGGTGTTGGTGGTTAAGGGGTGGTTGACTATTAAGAAAGCTGATTTCAGTAAATGGTAGGACCACATTTACATCCAATTGGTAAACAGTCAAAAATTAAACAAACTTCAACTTCACAGTGTAGCTATAAACAGGAGCAGGAATCAGTCAGATTGAATGCACAGAAATTGTTGGTTGTTACTTGGGTGCCTGTCACCTTGTACTGTATTTATCTGCACAGATTTCCTTGAAACAGTGGGTCATTATCATTAAAATTATTGCAAAAGATTGTGTTAATAAATAGGTTCAGTGTGCATTTTATCTATTTGTGTATTGTTACCTTAATTTATATACAACATATATACAACATATTGTAATGTGTTTAAAAACAGACAATAAAAGCCATGAAATTCAATAAATTAAAATGTTTTTAAAATATCTGAAATGTCCAATGTTTTTCAATGTTTTAGCCTAACATCTAGTAGTACTCCCGCCAAAACACAATTCCCACTATATTCCAGTCTAATTAAGCAATATATCCTTCCTCATTCATGGAAAGTTACAAACAGGGTGCCCTAAGTCAAGGCTTCTCTCCATGAGGGTTAAGGACAGTGCTTCGGAGAAATCGCAATAAAAAGAGAAAAAAGGGAGGAAGCTGGAGTACTGAAACCTAAAAAGAGAACTATAACTGAGGGGAAACCCTGATCCTACAGTATTTAAATGAACTCCTGAAGTCCTTCAGTCATAATCTCACTGACCCAGACATAACACAAGCACAGTTCAACGAGAGCAAGAAGACAATGAAGACTATTGCAGCTTTTGTTCTTCTCGCCTGCCTGATCGCTGTAGGGGTGAAAGGTGAGTTTGAGCTCTGAGAATCGCAGATCAAGAGCATTCAGCATATCTTCAGAATGTACATTTGCTTATGGTAATATTTTGCAGTTAATAGACTCTAATGAAATATATGACATTTCTGTTCCAGGACAGGACAGGTCTTCAAAGGGCAGGTGCCTCTGTGCAGACAAAGCTGCAAACATGGTTTTAGTGAAGAACATTGAGAAGGTTGAAATCATCCCTCCAAGTCCATCTTGTCGCAAACATGAGATTATGTAAGCACAGCCTACATTTGTATACAATCATTTATTTTCATTTTCAATTAATTTGTCAACTGTAAAACAAACCCAAGTAAGATTCAGCTCATTGCTTTTTATTCTTTCATAGTGTCACTCTGAAGAATGGTGCAGGACGGAAGTGCTTGAATCCAGAGTCAAAATTCACTCAAAATGTCATCATAAAAGCTCTTGAAAAGAGGTGAGAATAGTATATTTAATCATGCTTCACATATATATTCAATGCAAAGATGTAGATTTGTGTGGCAGAGAGAGACATGGCAATTTGAAAAAAAAAGGAATGAATTAATTGGAAATTCAATTAAGTGCAAAATATTTCTGATCTTCACAGGAGCCAGCAGACAGCACCACACAGTACAACTGCCTCTGTGCCACTGAAGAACACCATAACATCATCATCAGCACCAACATCCTTCAAATGACTTCATATGTATTCATATTCTGCCTCATAAGTTGGAGTTCAATTTAGAAAAAAAAATATTTCCTGTCTAAGCTGATTAAATTATTTTTCATCTGACCACTTGGTTGTTTTCACAAACATTTTCACAAATGTGTCATATGTACAGTCTTTTTATAATTTGTTTTATGATTGTATTTTCATTATCCACAAAGATGTGTCAAATAAAACTTTTATATCTATAAAATATGTCTCCTGGCCTCTTTCAGAGTAGTTCTTGCATTCTGACATTCTGAGTAAAAATGCATATGATAATCCATTTACAATAAGCAATAGTCTCATGGGCATCTAAAACACGAGGTCTGGGTCTGGGACGTGAAAGTTAAGTTACGTTTTAAAGACTGCTACTATTTTAAACAGTGTCTCAGTTGACTGATATGGCTGGTATAAAGACTTTTGCCAGTGCAAACTAATGTTGATTGCCACTGCACTGGATAAATCAATCAACTGAAAATGATATCAAGCTACATTTCCATTCCACATAATGAATTAAAACAACATCTAGACAGCTACTTCCAACTGTGATCAGAAGAAACTGTTATAAAAAGCTTTAAACGTCTTAAACATGGGAACTTCTGCTCTGCTTATTGTTAGTTGCGTCATCATTAAATGAGTCTCTCTTGAAAAAGGAAGAGAGGAGCAAGTGATGGAATATAGTGAATACATGAACAAAAAAGCAATTAGTGTTCACTGTCATTCTTTCATTGTATCGTTAGAGCAGACATTGAGATCCCATACCCACAATATTTCTTTCTATCGATCTATCCATCCATCCATCCATCCATCCATCTACCTACCTACCTATACATACACGACTGTTCAGAAAGAAGTTTGGGATCAGTAAGGTTTTTAATATTTTTCAAAGAAGTCTTATGCTCATTTAGGCTACATTTATTTGATCAAAAAATACAACAAAACTAAAATCATATTGGGAAATATATTGTAATTTAAAATAGCTCTTTTGTATGTGAATATTCTTTAAAATGTAATTTATTCTTGTGATTTAAAGCTGAATTTTCAGTATCATTATTCTTCAGTGTCCTTCAGAAATCATTGTAATATGCTGATTTATTATCAATGTTGGAAAACAATTGAGGCTGCTTACATTTTTGGAAAAACCGTGGACTTATCAGGAAATTTGATGCATACAAGGTTAAAAAGAACAGCATTTAAATAGCCAAAAATAGAAATCATTTGTAACAATATATACACTACCGTTCAAAAGTTTTGGGGCAGTATTTTTTTAAATAAAATATGTTTTTATTCACCAAGAATGGGTTAAGTTGATAAACTTTTTATTCATCAAAGAATCCTGAAAAAAGTATCACAGGTTCCAAAACATATTAAGCAGCACAACTGTTTCCAACACTGATGATAAATCAGCATACTAGAATGATTTCTGAAGGAACATGTGACACTGAAGACTGGAGAAATCGCTGATGAAAATTCAGCTTAGCATCACAGGAAGAAATTGTATTTATATTAAAACAGAAAAGAGTTATTTTAAATTGTAATAATATTTCACAATATTACAGTGTTTTCTGTATTTTTGATCAAATAAATACAGCCTTAGTGAGCATAAGAGATTTATTTAAAAAAAACATTCAAAATATTATTGATCCCAAACCTTTAAACAACAGTGTCTATATAGTCTCTATATACTGTATTGATATGCCTAAAAAAACAGCTTTTTATAGAAGTAATTATACCAGTCTTATATACGTTTTCCCATATTGATGACATTTGTGCATGTCAGCATCTCCAAATTTCTATAAATCACTGTTTTTATTAAAGACTTTAAAATAGATCATGCAATGCAAATTAAAAGTGTAGTGAGAACCACTAACAACTGACCTCTATTAAGCTCTATTTAAAAATAAAAAAAGTGTTGGTCTGTGTAGTTTGTGGTTTACATCACCACACTGAGATTCAGCTGTCTGCACAAGGCCACAGAACAACAACAGTACAATGTGTAGAATAGTTCAATAAACAAGGAATCATTATTGAGTGATGCACATTTTAGATAATATTTTGATTCTTAGGTTGGTATGCAGTCATCTCCATTTTTAGATATTTTACTAGAGCACAGCAGCATTTCAATGGGGCTTGTGCAACAGTAAAAAGGTCCAGCTAAGCCCCTGGTTGTTGAAGGATTCAGCTGATTCATTGACTCACTCATAATCACTCTTGTTTTGTACCTGAATGCATTGTTTTTTAACAAATATATTGGAAAATGGTTCAGTGACTCACTTACTTGTGCTACGCACCTACTGGCCATGTACTGACATAAAGAGTAATGGAACCCCCCCCACCCCCCCCCCCCCCCCCAAAGTGTAATCCATAATGTACTTAAAGTGCTCTATTTTCACACACTAATTTTGTACTTAATATACTAAAACATTATTCTTTAGCACTTCTTAAGATAATCTTAAGAACATCTAAGTGTACTCAAATGTGCTATTTTTGGACACCATGAATATGAACTAAAATGTGCTTTTAGCATTCTATCTCTGTATTTAAAAAATGTATTTAGATACCACTTGTAGTACACTTGAACCCACTAGTGTATGAAAGATGGGTTCAAGTGCACACAATGATAATAAGCCCATGGAGTACACTTAGATGTTCTTAAGAGTATCTTAAGAAGTACTAAATATATTTTTAGTATATTATCAGTGCTGGTAATATAATATCAGTGCTGCGTTTGATACTGTCGATCATAACATACTATTAGAGAGACTGGAAAACTTGGTTGGGCGTTCTGGCATGGTAATTAAATGGTTCAAGTCATACTTAGAAGGGAGAGGTTATTAAGTGAGTATAGGAGAGCATAAGTCTAAATGGACGTCCATGACATGCGGAGTCCCACAAGGCTCAATTCTTGCACCGCTCTTGTTGAGCCTGTATATGCTCCCACTAAGTCAAATAATGAAAAAGAACCAAATTGCCTATCACAGCTATGCAGATGATAACCAGATTTACCTAGCCTTATCTCCAAATGACTACAGACCCATTGACTCCCTCTGCAATGCATGATGAAATAAACAGTTGGATTTGCGAGAACTTTCTTCAGTTAAACAAAGAAAAAAACGAAGTCATTGCATTTGGAAACAAAGATGAAGTTCTCAAGGAGAATGCATACCTTGACTCTCGGGGTCAAACAACTAAAAATCAAGTCAAGAATCTTGGTTTGATTCTGGAGACAGACCTTAGTTTCAGTAGTCATGTCAAAGCTGTAAATAAATCAGCATACTATCATCTAAAAACATTGCAAGAATTAGAGGTTTTGTTTCCAGTCAGGACTTGGAGAAACTTGTTCATGGCTTTATCTCCAGCAGGGTGGACTTTTGTAATGGTCTCCTCACCGGCCTTCCCAAGAAGACCATTAGACAGCTGCAGCTCATCCAGAACACTGCTGCCAGAATTCTGACTAGAACCAGAAAATCTGAGCATATTACACCAGTCCTCAGGTCCTTACACTGGCTTCCAGTTATATTTAGGATTGATTTTAAAGTACTATTACTCGTTTATAAATCACTCAATGGACTATGACCTAAATACATAGCAGATATGCTCACTGAACAGACCACTCAGATCATTAGGATCAAATCAGTTAGAAATACCAAGGGTTCACAAAAAACAAGGGGAATGTGCTTTTAGTTATCATGCCACCCGCAGTTGGAATCAGCTTCCAGAAGAGATCAGATGTGCTAAAACATTAGTCACATTTAAATGCAGACTCAAAACTCATCTGTTTAGCTGTGCATTTATTGAATGAGCACTGTGCGATGTCCGAACTGATTGCACTGTATTTTATGTATAATCGTTTTCTTAAATTCATTTTAAACCTCTTAAATCAATTTTTTTTTAAATAATTTTCAAAGTTTTTAAATTCCTTGTTTTATTGTTGTAATTATTCTTTAAGATTATTTTACTTTCTTTTATGTAAAGCACTTTGAATTACCATTGTGTATGAAATGTGCTATACAAATAAACTTGCCTTGCCTTGCCTGCCTATATTAAGTACAAAATGAATTCATGAAAATAGAACACTTTAAGTATCTTACGGAAGTGCAATTTTTTCTCCTGGGAATCCCCACTAATACCGACAGTCTGTCTTTTAAAAACACGTGTATTAATTAAATTACACAATGCTCATGTTTTTAAAAGTTTTATTGGCCTAATGCTTTTCATTGCAATTAGTCTAATATTGACAAAAGAAAATAATCATTCAAATGATTCCTTCCTCATTCTTGGAAAGGTCAAGTCTGCTACTCTGCCACTTAGCAGGGATGAGTCTGGTTAGGACTTAGATGGCAGACCTCTTTGGTAAACTACATTGCAAGAAAAAATCTGTAGAAAAACAGAGAATGTCCTACACCTAGCAAATAGGGGTGTAGGTGGTTGAGGGGCAGCGGTGATTAAGAATGATATAAAATGTAACTATCAAGAAAGCTGATTTCAGTAAAGAGTAGGACCACATTTACATCCAATTTGTAAATGAAACAAACTACAACTTCAAAGTGTAGCTATAAACTACTAAATAAGCAGGATTCAGTCAGACTGAATACATAGAAATTGTTGGTTGTAAAATGCAGGTGCCTGTCACTGTGTATCTGTTTTACCTGCACAGATTTTTCTTCTTTCAAACAATCGGTCATTAGCAATGAAATCATAGCAAAAGATTGTGCTAATAAATAGTTTAATGTGCATTTTCTATATTTCTGTGTATTGTTACCTTAATTTATTCACAAAATATAAACAACAGATGGTTATATGCTTAAAACAGACAATAAAAGCCATCAAATTCAATCAATTAAAATGTTTTGAAAATAACTGAAATGCCCCAAGAGTTTTTCACTTTCAATGTTTTAGTACAGTAGTACTCCCACCAAATCATAATTTACATAGATATTCCAGTTTAATTAAGCAATATATCCTTCCTCATTCATGGAAAGTTACAAACAGGGTGCCCTAAGTCAAGGCTTCTCTCCATGAGGGTTAAGGACAGTGCTTCGGAGAAATCGCAATAAATAGAGAAAAAAGGGAGGAAGCTGGAGTACTGAAACCTAAAAAGAGAACTATAACTGAGGGGAAACCCTGATCCTACAGTATTTAAATGAACTCCTGAAGTCCTTCAGTCATAATCTCACTGACCCAGACATAACACAAGCACAGTTCAACGAGAGCAAGAAGACAATGAAGACTATTGCAGCTTTTGTTCTTCTCACCTGCCTGATCGCTGTAGGGGTGAAAGGTGAGTTTGAGCTCTGAGAATCGCAGATCAAGAGCATTCAGCATATCTTCAGAATGTACATTTGCTTATGGTAATATTTTGCAGTTAATAGACTCTAATGAAATATATTTCTCTTCCAGGACAGGACAGTTCTTCAAAGGGCAGGTGCCTCTGTGCAGACAAAGCTGCAAACATGGTTTTAGTGAAGAACATTGAGAAGGTTGAAATCATCCCTCCAAGTCCATTTTGTCGCAAACATGAGATTATGTAAGCACAGCCTACATTTGAATGCAATCATTTATTTTCATTTTCAATTAATTTGTCAACTGTAAAACAAACCCAAGTAAGATTCAGCTCATTGCTTTTTATTCTTTCATAGTGTCACTCTGAAGAATGGTGCAGGACGGAAGTGCTTGAATCCAGAGTCAAAATTCACTCAAAATGTCATCATAAAGGCTCTTGAAAAGAGGTGAGAATAGTATATTTAATCATGCTTCACATATATATTCAATGCAAAGATGTAGATTTGTGGGGCAGAGAGTAATTAAAAAAAGACTTAATTGATTGATTAATGGGAAATGAAACTAAATTTAACCTATTTCTGATCTTCACAGGAGCCAGCAGACAGCACCACACAGTACAACTGCCTCTGTGCCACTGAAGAACACCATAACATCATCATCAGCACCAACATCCTTCAAATGACTTCATATGTATTCATATTCTGCCTCATAAGTTGGAGTTCAATTTAGAAAAAAAAATATTTCCTGTCTAAGCTGATTAAATTATTTTTCATCTGACCACTTGGTTGTTTTCACAAACATTTTCACAAATGTGTCATATGTACAGTCTTTTTATAATTTGTTTTATGATTGTAATTTCATTATCCACAAAGATGTGTCAAATAAAACTTTTATATCTATAAAATATGTCTCCTGGCCTCTTTCAGAGTAGTTCTTGCATTCTGACATTCTGAGTAAAAATGCATATGATAATCCATTTACAATAAGCAATAGTCTCATGAGCATCTAAAACACGAGGTCTGGGTCTGGGACGTGAAAGTTAAGTTACGTTTTAAAGACTGCTACTATTTTAAACAGTGTCTCAGTTGACTGATATGGCTGGTATAAAGACTTTTGCCAGTGCAAACTAATGTTGATTGCCACTGCACTGGATAAATCAATCAACTGAAAATGATATCAAGCTACATTTCCATTCCACATAATGAATTAAAACAACATCTAGACAGCTACTTCCAACTGTGATCAGAAGAAACTGTTATAAAAAAGCTTTAAACGTCTTAAACATGGGAACTTCTGCTCTGCTTATTGTTAGTTGCGTTATCATTAAATGAGTCTCTCTTGAAAAAGGAAGAGAGGAGCAAGTGATGGAATATAGTGAATACATGAACAAAAAAGCAATTAGTGTTCACTGTCATTCTTTCATTGTATCGTTAGAGCAGACATTGAGACCCATACCCACAATATCTTTCTATAGATCTATCCATCCATCCATCCATCCCATCTATCCACCCCCCTTACCTACCTATACATACACTGCTGTTCAGAAGTTTGGGATCAGTAAGGTTTTTAATATTTTTCAAAGATGTCTTTTGCTCAATTATA
The DNA here is from genome assembly GCA_018155175.1 of Sinocyclocheilus anophthalmus. NCBI lineage: Eukaryota > Metazoa > Chordata > Actinopteri > Cypriniformes > Cyprinidae > Sinocyclocheilus > Sinocyclocheilus anophthalmus. The sequence goes on along the minus strand of JADLZN010007266.1, from coordinate 122,747 downwards.
ATCTGCATTTATTTGATCAAAATACACAAAAAAAATAATATTGTGAAATATTATTGTAATTTAAAATAGCTCTTTTGTATGTGAATATTCTGTAAAATGTATTTATTCCTATGAAGCAAAGCTGAATTTTCAGTGATACATTATTTCAGTGTCTTCAGAAATATCTAAATATGCGATTTATTATCATGTGGAAGAAAATTTAGATGCTTATATTTTTTGGAACCTGACATTGTAATCAGGATATTTGATGAGAAAAGGTAAACGAACAGATTTAAATAGCAAAATAGAAATCATTTGTAACAATATATACACTACCGTTCAAAAGTTTTGGGGCAGTATTTTTTTAAAGAAAATATGTTTTTATTCACCAAGAATGTGTTAAGTTGATCAAAGGTTTTTATTCAATCATTAAAGATCCTGAAAAAAGTATCACACGGTTCCAAACATATTAAGCGCACAAACTGTTCCAACCTGATGTAAATCAAGCATAGTACACTCTAAAAAATTCTGGGTTATTTCAACCCAACATTGGGTCAAATATGGACTAACCCAGCTGTTGGGTTAAATTTTTTAATTAAAGTTTTAACCCAAAAGTTGGGTTAGTCCATATTTGACCCAACGTTGGGTTGAAACAACCCAGCATTTTTTAGAGTGAAGAATGATTTCTGAAGGATCATGTGACACTGAAGACTGGAGAAATGGCTGATGAAAATTCAGCTTAGCATCAGAGGAAGAAATTATATTTATATTAAAACAGAAAAGAGTTATTTTAAATTGTAATAATATTTCACAATATTACTGTTTTTTTTTACTGTATTTTTGATCAAATAAATACCGCTTGGTGAGCATAAAAGGCTTCTTTCAAAAACATAAAAAAAATCTTACTGATCCCAAACTTTTAAACAACAGAGTATATATATTCTCTATATACTGTATTGATATGCCTGAAAAAAAACAGCTGTTTATAGAAGTAATTATACCAGTCTTATATACGTTTTCCCATATTGATGACATTTGTGCATGTCAGCATCTCCAAATTTCCATAAATCACTGTTTTTATTAAAGACTTTAAAATAGAACATGCAATGCAAATTAAAAGTGTAGTGAGAACCACTAACAACTGACCTCTATTAAGCTCTATTTAAAAATAAAAAAGTGTTGGTCTGTATAGTTTGTGGTTTACATCACCACACTGAGATTCAGCTGTCTGCACAAGGCCACAGAACAACAACAGTACAATGTGTAGAATAGTTCAATAAACAAGGAATCATTATTGAGTGATGCACATTTTAGATAATATTTTGATTCTTAGGTTGGTATGCAGTCATCTCCATTGTCAGATATTTTACTAGAGCACAGCAGCATTTCAATGGGGTTTGTGCAACAGTAAAAAGGTCCAGCTAAGCCCCTGGTTGTTGAAGGATTCAGCTGATTCATTGACTCACTCATAATCACTCTTGTTTTGTACCTGAATGCATTGTTTTTTTTTAAAAAAACAATATATTGGAAAATGGTTCAGTGACTCACTTACTGGTTGCTACGCCACCTACTGGTGCAATGTTACCTGCATAAAGAGTCATTGGAAACCCCCCCAAAAGTGCACTTCCATAATGTACTTAAAGTGCTCTATTTTCACACACTAATTTTGTACTTAATATACTAAAACATTATTCTTTAGTACTTCTTAAGATAATCTTAAGAACATCTAAGTGTACTCAAATGTGCTATTTTTGGACACCATGAATATGAACTAAAATGTGCTTTTAGCATTCTATCTCTGTATTTAAAAGATTTATTTAGATACCACTTGTAGTACACTTGAACCCACTAGTGTATGAAAGATGGGTTCAAGTGCACTACAAGTGATAATAAGCCCATTTGAGTACATTTAGATGTTCTTAAGATTATCTTAAGAAGTACAAAATAATAATTTTTAGTATATTAAGTACACAATTAGTGCATGAAAATAGAGCACTTTAAGTATCTTATGGAAGTGCAATTTTTCTCCTGGGAATCCCCACTAATACTGACAGTCTGTCTTTTAAAAACACGTGTATTAATTAAATTACACAATGTTCATGTTTTTAAAAGTTTTATTGGCCTAATGCTTTTCATTGCAATTAGTCTAATATTGACAAAAGAAAATAATCATTCAAATGATTCCTTCCTCATTCTTGGAAAGGTCAAGTCTGCTACTCAGCCACTTAGCAGGGATGAGTCTGGTAAGGGCTTAGATGGCAGACCTCTTTGGTAAACTACATTGCAAGAAAAAATCTGTAGAAAAACAGAGAATGTCCTACACCTAGCAAATAGGGGTGTAGGTGGTTGAGGGGCAGCGGTGATTAAGAATGATATAAAATGTAACTATCAAGAAAGCTGATTTCAGTTAAGAGTAGGACCACATTTACATCCAATTTGTAAATGAAACAAACTACAACTTCAAAGTGTAGCTATAAACTACTAAATAAGCAGGATTCAGTCAGACTGAATACATAGAAATTGTTGGTTGTAAAATGCAGGTGCCTGTCACTGTGTATCTGTTTTACCTGCACAGATTTTTTTTCTTTCAAAAATCGGTCATTAGCAATGAAATCATAGCAAAAGATTGTGTTAATGAATAGTTTCATGTGCATTTTCTATATTTCTGTGTATTGTTACCTTAATTCATACACAAAATGTAAACAACAGATGGTCATATGCTTAAAACAGACTATAAAAGCCATCAAATTCAATCAATTAAAATGTTTTGAAAATAACTGAAATGCCGCAAGAGTTTTTCACTTTCAATGTTTTAGTACAGAAGTACTCCCACCAAATCATAATTTACATAGATATTCCAGTCTAATTAAGCAATATATCCTTCCTCATTCATGGAAAGTTACAAACAGGGTGCCCTAAGTCAAGGCTTCTCTCCATGAGGGTTAAGGACAGTGCTTCTGAGAAATCGCAATAAAAAGAGAAAAAAGGGAGGAAGCTGGAGTACTGAAACCTAAAAAGAGAACTATAACTGAGGGGAAACCCTGATCCTACAGTATTTAAATGAACTCCTGAAGTCCTTCAGTCATAATCTCACTGACCCAGACATAACACAAGCACAGTTCAACGAGAGCAAGAAGACAATGAAGACTATTGCAGCTTTTGTTCTTCTCGCCTGCCTGATCGCTGTAGGGGTGAAAGGTGAGTTTGAGCTCTGAGAATCGCAGATCAAGAGCATTCATCATATCTTCAGAATGTACATTTGCTTATGGTAATATTTTGCAGTTAATAGACTCTAATGAAATATATTTCTCTTCCAGGACAGGACAGGTCTTCAAAGGGCAGGTGCCTCTGTGCAGACAAAGCTGCAAACATGGTTTTAGTGAAGAACATTGAGAAGGTTGAAATCATCCCTCCAAGTCCATCTTGTCGCAAACATGAGATTATGTAAGCACAGCCTACATTTGTATACAATCATTTATTTTCATTTTCAATTAATTTGTCAACTGTAAAACAAACCCAAGTAAGATTCAGCTCATTGCTTTTTATTCTTTCATAGTGTCACTCTGAAGAATGGTGCAGGACGGAAGTGCTTGAATCCAGAGTCAAAATTCACTCAAAATGTCATCATAAAAGCTCTTGAAAAGAGGTGAGAATAGTATATTTAATCATGCTTCACATATATATTCAATGCAAAGATGTAGATTTGTGTGGCACAGAGCAATTAAAAAAAGACTTAATTGATTGATTAATGGGAAATGAAACTAAATTTAACCTATTTCTGATCTTCACAGGAGCCAGCAGACAGCACCACACAGTACAACTGCCTCTGTGCCACTGAAGAACACCATAACATCATCATCAGCACCAACATCCTTCAAATGACTTCATATGTATTCATATTCTGCCTCATAAGTTGGAGTTCAATTTAGAAAAAAAAATATTTCCTGTCTAAGCTGATTAAATTATTTTTCATCTGACCACTTGGTTGTTTTCACAAACATTTTCACAAATGTGTCATATGTACAGTCTTTTTATAATTTGTTTTATGATTGTATTTTCATTATCCACAAAGATGTGTCAAATAAAACTTTTATATCTATAAAATATGTCTCCTGGCCTCTTTCAGAGTAGTTCTTGCATTCTGACATTCTGAGTAAAAATGAATATGACACTCCAGCCCTCTACGAAAAACCTTGAATGATCGCATTTGGCTAGTCCATTTTTGTTTACTCGCCAACGATAAATAAATAAAATACATATATATATATATATAGATTATATATATATATATATATATAGATATATATATATATAATTTTTTTTTTTAAATGCACAGTTATTTAAAATATCTGAAAGTACACTCTTAACATCAGTCAGTCAAGCATTATAATATGATAATCAATATTATTTAATGATAGAACTTTAGTAATTAGAATATCAGTTCGAGCGAACGCACACAACCTGATTAATATTCATGAATCCAGTAGCTCATTAATCCTTGGTGCGTTTTATATTTTTCTTATTAGTAGAATTCGTATCATTAGTATCTTATCAGTATTTTTGTTAGTTTTTCCACAATTTTAATTTTTTTTTACAGAAACACTGAATGACCAAAAAAGCACCACCACCAGTCCGAAGTTCAGTTAAAATTACTAATATGCATTCATACATCAAAACAGGGACGATAAAAGGTGAGCACCAGCCAATGAGATTGCCGTTTGCGCATTAGTTCCGCCCACTACCGGAGAAAGCGGTAGTTCTTAAAAGCTGAAGAATTCCAAAAGAACTCCATTATTTTTACAGCAAAATACAACGAAGAATATCGTTTACATGTAGCGCGCATACAGGTGCATCTCAATAAATTAGAATGTCGTGGAAAAGTTCATTTAGTTCAGTAATTCAACTCTAATTGTGAAACTTGTGTATTAAATTAATTCAATTCACACAGACTGAAGTAGTTCAAGTCTTTTTTTCTTTTAATTGTGATGATTTTGGCTGATATTTAACAAAAACCCACCAATTCACTGTTTCAACAAATTAGAATACTTCATAAGACCAATAAAAAAAAACATTTTTTGTGAATTGTTGGCCTTCTGGAAAGTATGTTCATTTACTGTACATGTACTCAATACTTGGTAGGGGCTCCTTTTGCTTTAATTACTGCCTCAATTCGGCGTGGCATGGAGGTGATCAGTTTGTGGCACTGCCGAGGTGGTATGGAAGCCCAGGTTTCTATTTTACAGTGGCCTTCAGCTCATCTGCATTTTTTGGTCTCGTTTCTCATTTTCCTCTTGACAGTTTGCTGGCCAGTCAAGCACACCAACACCAACACCATGGTCATTTAACCAAATTTTTGGTGCTTTGGCAGTGTGGGCAGGTGCCAAAAAATCCTGCTGGAAAATGAAATCAGAAAAAGCTGGTCAGCAGAAGGAAGCAACATTTCTTGGTAAACGGGTGCAGTGACGTTTTGTTTTCAAAAAACACAATGGACCAACACCAGCAGATGACATTGCTCCCCAAATCATCACAGACTGTGGAAAATAAACACTGGACTTCAAGCAACTTTGGTTATGAGCTTCTCCACCCTTCCTCCATACTCCAGGACCTTGGTTTCCAAATGAAATAAAAAAACTTGCTCTCATCTGAAAAGAGAAATTTGGACCACTGGGCAACAGTCCAATACTTCTTCTCCTTAGCCCAGGTAAGACAACTCTGACACTGTCTGTGGTTCAGGAGTGGCTTAACAAGAGGAATACGACAACTGTAGCCAAATTCCTTGACATGTCTGTGTGTGGTGGCTCTTGATGCCTTGACCCCAGCCTCAGTCCATTCCTTGTGAAGTTCACTCAAATTCTTGAATCGATTTTGCTTGACAATCCTCATAAGGCTGCGGTTCTCTCGGTTGGTTGTGCATCTTTTTCTTCCACACGTTTTCCTTCCACTCAACTTTCTGTTAACATGCTTGGATAAAGCACTATGTGAACAGCCAGCTTCTTTGCCAATGAATGTCTGTAGCTTACCCTCCTTGTGAAGGGTGTCAAATGATTGTCTTCTGGACAACTGTCAGATCAGCAGTCTTCCCCATGATTGTGTAGCCTAGTGAACCAAACTGAGAGACCATTTGAAGGCTCAGGAAACCTTTGCAGGTGTTTTGAGTTGATTAGCTGATTGGCATGTCACCATTTTCTAATTTGTTGAGATAGTGAATTGGTGGGTTTTTGTTAAATGTGAGCCAAAATCATCACAATTAAAAGAACCAAAGACTTAAATTACTTCAGTCTGTGTGCATTGAATTTATTTAATACACGAGTTTCACAAACTTATACTCGCCTCCAACTCACACCTGCGCGTAAATCTGAGAATTAGTAGCAATTTTTTTTAGCTAATATTAGACATCATTTAGTCTCCCAGAGTGAAGATTTAGTCGCATATGCGAGTGATTTACTCGCAATGTAGAGGGTTGTCACTCCAATAAGCAATAGTCTCATGGGTAACAATAGTCTCATCTAAAACACAAGGTCTGGGAAGTGAAAACTCAAAAATTGCTAAACAGAGTCTCAGTTATAAACAGCTATTTTTGACTTATAGACTTTTGCCACTGTAGATTGCCACTGCACCGGATAAATCAATCAACTGAAAATGACATACCTACATAATGAATTAAAATCCAGCTTAGCATCACAGTAAGAAACTATTTTTTAAAGTATTTTAAAATAGAAAACGGGTATTTTAAATTGTAATAATATTTCACAATATTACTGTTCCCAAACTTTTGAATGGCAGTGTATTTCAATTTAAATTTATCTATGTACTATATTGATATTCCTGAAAGAAAAAAAACAGCTGTTTATACCAATAATTATACCAGTCTTATAAGGGGTTTTCCCATATTGATGTTTTTCAATAAATCACTGTTTTGACTTTAAAATAGAACACAGAATGTAAAATAAAAGGGTAGTGAGTGAGAGGAACTAACTGACCTATTAACATCTATTTAAAAAGAAGTGTTGGTCTGTGTACTAGTTTGTGGTTTCCATCACCACTGTGATTCAGCTGTCTGCACAAGGTCACAGTCTGATATTCAGAACAACAGCAGCACAATGTAGACAATAGTTCAATTTACAAGGAAGAGACATACATTTTACGTACAATATTGTCAGTTACTTTTGACTATCATTCATCAGCTAAGAAAAATAGTTTGAAACTAAGCCACAGCAGATTCAAATGTCACGTGTCTTATAGCGTTTCACATTACAATGGGGCTTGTGCAACAGTAAAAAAAGTCCAGCTATGCCCCTGGTTGTCGAATATTCAGTTGAGTAAATGATTCACTGACTCACTCATAATCACACTTATATTGTACCTGAAGAATGTATTGTTTTTTTAACATATCTATTGAAAAATGGTTCAGTGACTCACTTATTCGTTGCCATGCCACCTACTGGTGCAATGTTACCCACATAAAGAGTCACTGGAAACTGGAAAAAAGTATTAATACTTACATAGACTGATATCTGTAAATTCATAATAAAAATGTGCATTAAATTACACCATGTTTATGTTTTTAATGTTTTAATGGCCTAATGCTTCTCATTGCAATAATAGTCTAATATTGACCAAAGAAACCGATCTTTGGAATGATTGCTTCCTCATTCTTGGAAAGGTCAAGTCTACATGAAAAGAAAGTGTTTCCGAGAAACGAGACAAGTACAGATGCAGGACCATAGAAACAAAAACTGAAAAACTGTCAGGGAGGGAAAACCCCTTACAAAAGCATAAAAACAAAGCAGCTGAACTTAATCATACACTTCATTAACCAGCCATTAGGAAGGTGAAAACATAAAATGAATACCATGAAAATCATTACAGCTGTGGTTATTCTAGGCTGCCTGCTTGTTGTAGAGGTGGAAGGTGAGCTTGATCTCTGAACTTTAGAGATTGAACAAATGCTAATTTTGTTTTTCATACTGTGCATTTATATTGTGAAACCTTCTTTGCATGGCAGGATGTTGCAGATAATGGTAAAATGCACTGTTTTTCTCTTCCAGGACAGGCTAGAGTTCCGAAGGGCAGGTGTTTTTGTGCTGACAAAGGTGTGAACATGGTTCCTCCAAAACTGATTGAGAAGGTTGAAATCATTCCACCAAGTCCCTCTTGTAAAACCCAGGAGATTGTGTAAGTGTATACTGTTATTTACATACAAATATTCTCTAAATATTGTACATCTCTGTTTAAATACGCTGACTGACATAAATAATCATGCAGCTTATTTTGTCTTGTGTTTTTGTAGTGTTACTCTGAAAAATAGTACAGAGCAGAAATGCTTGAATCCAGAATCTAAATTCATGCAGAAATACATCATGAAGGCTATTGAAAAAAGGTTAGTATAAACCTTTAATATTTTTATATTATATTTTGTTTATAATGTCCATACAATATGAATACTTATCTCTCTCACACACTCTTTTTTACATAATAAACAGAGAAGGCTCACTATCAACTGTTTCTGCTTATTTTTAGGAGCCTGTAGAAGAAATAGCCTGCAAATGAATCCATATGAGCTATTGTGAAGTGAAGAACATATATCAGCACCCTACAATCAGTAACCAACATCCTTCAGACAAATCTTGAACTGAAATTTAATGTAAATCTTTCCTTAATGTTTGCTTAACGTCTGATGATCTGATAAACATGATCATTAATAACTGTTGTACATTTTAAAAATAGTAACGCAAAACATGCCTGATTACAGTGTGTCATATGTACAGTCTTGCAAAATAAAGCTTTTGTTGACATTTCAGTATATATATTTTTTGTACTTATGGTCATTCTATAGAGCATAGATTAAAAATAAGCTAAATAAAAAAACAATAAAATGTCATTATAAGTAGCCTGTTTGGAAGAAATATTATATGCGACCCTGGACCACAAAACCAGTCTTAAGTCGCTGGGGTATATTTGTAGCAATAGCCAAAAATACATTGTATGGGTCAAAATTATAGATTTTTCTTTTATGCCACAAATCATTAGAATATTAAGTAAACATCATGTTCCATGAATATATTTTGTAAACTTCCTACCGTAAATATATAAAAACTTAATTTTTGATTAGTAATATGCATTGCTAAGAACTTCATTTGGACAACTTTAAAGGCGATTTTCTCAATATTTAGATTTTTTTGCACCCTCAGATTTTCAAATAGTTATATCTCTGCCAAATATTATCCTAACAAACCATACATCAATGGAAAGCTTATTTATTCAGCTTTCAGATGATGTATAGATCTCAATTTCGAAAAATCTACCCTTATGACAGGTTTTGTGGTCCAGGATCACTTACTAAATCTGTGAAATGTGAACCTTAACATGGAAAATATAAATTAGGTGCAAATTAAGTCTAAATAAGTCATATTGAAAGGCAAATTGGTCAAGCTATGCACTTTAAAAAAATGTCTGTTACCTTGTAACAATGCGGAACCCTTTTTATGTGCTAAAGAAAACCGGCTTTGAAGTGTATGAAGGAAAACTATGGTGTTATAAATAACTTTTGTAAGATTAGTTATTTTAATTAATATCTACTATATTTACCTATTAGTATATCAATATTATTTATTATCTTAAAAAAACGCTCTTTTGGGCCTCTTTATCTTACCATAGTTCATAATATTTATAGCCTCTATTAGGGTTTTACATTAAAACAACAACAGCATGTTGTGTGAATTATGTACTTTTAATTGAAAAGTTAAAAAAAATTGAATTGTAGCAAAAATGTCAGTGCTCTAACAACATTTATTATCTGAATATTTTAATAAATGACAATTGACAATGAACATGAACAAATACATGAAGTAAAAAAAAAAAAAACAACAAAAACAGGGACAAAAAAATAGATGCGTGAAGACCAAAGTTCGGTGAAAATATCTGCACAATCCTCAGTGATTTGCTGTTGCTGCCTCCTTTTTTAAGTCCATCATTTTGGTGTGACTGGGTGGCAGTTTCTCTCTGCAGATGATGAGGCTGTGAGATGTGATGCATCTGAAATACACAACATGTATAAAACAATGGTGTTCACAAAGGCCAAAAGTAGTAAAAATTGACAGAATGTGAGCCCTTCACAATGTTAAAAAGAAAAAGTAATACTGTAGAATGTCAGGGGATAGTTCTAATGTTTTTTTTTTTTGTGACTGCAGGGTTTATGCATTTATTGTTTTATTTTATTTTTTTAAACCAAGTATAATTGGAAAAAAAAAAACAAAAAAAAAAAAAAAAAAAAAAAAAAAAAAAAAAAAACAAAAAAAACAAAAAAAAAAAAAAAAAAAAAAAAAAAAAAAAAAAAAAAAAAAAAAAAAAAAAAAAAAAAAAAAAAAAAAAAAAAAAAAAAAAAAAAAAAAAACAAAAAAAAAAAAAAAAAAAAAAAAAAAAAAAAAAAAAAAAAAAAAAAAAAAAAAAAATATAGCAATATGGATTATGAATGTAATATTTCTGTTACTTAGCGGAGAAGAGAGAAATGTCCTCATCTTAACAGAGCTGCTACATGTGACCAAAAAAACATTACATTTGTATTTAAATTTAAGAAAAATCATTTACCTGTTGAGTGTGTTGATCGTCTGTAGTTGAATGGCTGAGCACCAGAAAATCAATAATGAGGTAACTTTAACAGTTACAGATTTGAAAAACAAAAAGGCAGGAATAAAGAACCCCAAACTCTAACACAAAGAACCATTTTGGCATAAAAGGGTTCTTCAGGGAGTTAAGGTTCTAAATAGAACTGTTACTACGTGTAAAGAACTATAATGTTTTGAGTGTGGAACGCAAAATAAGCATCTGAAGGCTGGTATAAAGCTATTATTAATTATTTAGCATACATTTTTGACTGGAGTAATAACACCAAATGTTTAAAGGAATGCTTTGGTTTTGGAACATTATCACATTCCAGGCAACAACAAAGCTTAACTGTTGAGGGCCATGCCTCTCATCAGATCAATGTTATGACTTATGAGACTGTCTCCAGATATGTAATTACATGGGACCAAAAAGCATGGCGATGGAGGGCATCATCCTGGCTGGTTTTCCTCAAGTTTGAAAAAGGAAAGTAAAATTGAATCCCCATCACTTTGTTATAGTAAAGGTTAATCCAACCATCATCTATTAAAATAAAAGGATGGTGCTCTGCAGCTTTCAGCCGGATTACATTTGCTGACAAGTCTGCACAGATGATGTTTGAATAGTAGATTATGAACTACCAAAGCCACACAACCATGATGTGGATTCCTCATGTTGTTATTCACTTCCATAAACAAGATGGGTGTCAAAAGCAGATCCATGAATTGAATGTTTACTTAATCCCTTAATGTAAAAAATGGGGTAAACAGATTTGGCTTGCTGTTAAAAAACAACAACTATTTTTTCCCATTTTACTTCAATTCTGTGTACTAATGCAGTTTATACTTTTAATTTGGCATTATGTACTATTGACATGTTGACTCATGACAAATTGCATGACGTTCTCCATTTGTAAGTCGCTTGGGGTAAAAGTATATTCTAAATCCAAGATATAGGGCTCAAGCTCATAATTTTTTGTTGTTTATCTTGATAGCCCTGCTGAAAAAAACAGCATATGCTGGTTAGGTATGTTTTGATGCTGGGATGCTGGTTTAAACTGGTCCTTTGCCAGCACATGACCAGCATAAACCAGCAAAAGGACCAGCATAAACCAGCAAAAAGGACCAGCATAAACCAGCATCAAAACATATCTAACCAGCATATGCTGGTTTTTTTCAACAGGGACGCTTTTTTTCTTTTCTATGAAACTTAAAGCAGAGAACCACTGCTGTGATGGTAAGCTCTGGGTGGAAGGTGAGCATGTCGACTGATTTACAAGATAAAAGTGCATCCGAGCATGAAGCCAAGAAAACATCAGCTGTATCAACAGGTCAGATAGGACGTAACCAATCTCACATTTTTATGCGCAAGGTGGTTAGCCTACTTTCATCCTGGATTTTCTTGTTAAACAATCTTTGAAAACCAACCTTGATTTCAAAAAATGAAGACCCGACATCCAAAAAATAAAAATAATCCTGGGTAAAGTTGACTCAAATTGCCTTTGACGTGAGCTTGTCTGGAGCTGAAGACAAAGTAGTCAATAAATACTCATAAACGGTTTTTTTTTTCAAAAGATATGAGCAACGCTGGTGTTTAGGCTTATTTCCAATCTTATGGCTCCCTCTACTGGAACGTTAAAGAATAACCAATTTAACATGTATCGTAGTAACGGTCGCCATATCTCTGAAAGGGCGGTGACTTCTGGTGCATGCGAGCAGAAATCGGGAGGAATATGGTGTACACAAGACTGCTTTGAATGCCTTGTCTTTGTATCCGACTGTTTTCAATACACTGTTCCGTCGTCCTTGGAAAAAAAAGAGAAGTAATCTCACGTTCCGAATAGCTTTTTAAAGCCGTCGGGCAGGAAAAATATGGGGAATTGCCACACGGTAGGACCAAACGAAGCCTTGGTGGTATCAGGTAACATATCCTATCAACTGCCTTCAGTTTTTCTCAAAGTAGTCCGCTTTTCGCGTGTATTATATTCATCTGAAATGTAGTTAACGTAGAATGTGTACGTAAATCATCATGCGGTTTATTCTACTGCAATTAACGCTTATTTTCTCAAGCATTTTAGTTGAGTAGTGTGTAGTCATTCGTGCTTGCCTGTTGCATTGTAGTTTGTGTTGCATGAAAAGACAACCCATCCCTCTCGGCTCGTGTTGTTGTGGCTCCCTCATGCTCGTTTCTGTTCGATTTTGACGTGCTTGCGCAATGAAATCGATTTTTCTCTTGAAATCTTCTTGGTCTTGAATATCGATTGCTTATGTAGTAGTTTAGATTAAGCACACGACTTACGTATTGTGCTCGGTTTTTTTTTTTTGACTATACATTTTATTTTTATGTGATCCTGCCATGTCCTTAGTATAAATATTTTAAGCCACCTTTTTTTGAAGACTAATGTTACTATAACACGTTGTGTCGCTTAAGAATAAAGTGGTCGTGTTTCATAGAAACGGTTTCAGGGGTGCCCAATCTTGTTCCTGCAACCTTGATTAAACAACTGAACGAACTAATCAACATCTTCAGGAGCACTTGATCATTACAGGCAGGTGTGTTTGGAACTGAACTCTGCAGGTAGGCAGATCTCCAGGAACAGGATTGGGTGCTCTAGTGATCAAAGACCTTTTAGCATACCCCTGTTTATAAAAATTGGGATTTGTCTACACAGTTCAAAGCCTTGATTTCTATTTGTCATTAGTTGTCTTCCTGCTACGTTGCAGAAAGGTTCCTGGGCTTCACAATTTTAGGTTACATTTATATTTTTTAAGGGGAAAATCATCACATGTGGGAAAAATAATAGCAAAATATTAAGTTTTTTATTCGATTAGAAGCTGTTTTACATTAATTGAGTCTAAATCAATAGACATCAAAATTATTATTGTATGATTTTAATTGCTGGATACAGTCAAGAAGGTCAAGACCTCTGACTTTGAGCAATACACATTTACGTGGGTTATATAGGCATTCAGTATGAGCTATAGCTACTTTTAATGTTTAATAATAATTTATCAAATATACCTGATAGAGCAGTGGTTCCCAACCCTGGTCCTGGAGGCACCGCAACACTGCATGTTCTCCTTAATCAAACACACCTAATTCAGGTCATCAGCTCATTAGTAGAGACTCTAACGGGGTGTTCCAAAAGGGATATATCGACCCTCCGGAGGGCACTTCGGAGTGAAAACAATCATGTCCGCCATATTGAAGGGTCATTCCAAACCAAGTGCTCAAAACTGGCCACTTCAAAGGGCCCCTCGGAATGAAGGATTTCGAAGGGTACAACTGATGGACACTTCGGGCTCCCATGATCCTTTGCGCAGATTCTTTGCATCATGATGGCGCCTCCGTGTGGGCACGTGATGATGACGCAGAAGGGCACTTCAAGAAACCGTTGTTTGGTCCCCTACACCCTTCAACCCTTTGAAGCTCTCACTCCGGAGGGTAAACCCTTAGATTAGGGCATAGGGATGAGCCCTTCCGAATGGAACGCAGGGTAAGACAGGGTTCCTCAATTCTTGCTCTGGAGGGCCAATGCGCTGCAGTGTTTAGCTCCAACCCTGATCAAACTCACCTACCTGTAGCCTACTAATAGTCTTGAAGACAAAGATTAGCTGGTTCAGGTGTGTTTGATTAGGGTTAGAGCTAAACTCTGCATGAAAGTGGATCTCATGGGCCAGACTTGAGGATCCCTGCTCTAATGCCGAGTTCACACTGCACAATTTTAGCCCGATTTTTCACTTGCCGACACGTTTTGCGAAATCGCTGACAAATGCCCGAAATCGGAGGAAAATCGGCACTCGTTCACGTGAGTGACAATCACGCAGTGTGAATTATCAAAGATGCGATCTGAGGGAATCGCCGACACGTCACCGACACCCGCAAAATATTTGGCATGCTAAATATCTGGAGCTGTCTGCGATTCTTCCTATTGTGAAGTCATGCAATGTGAAACCCCCCGTCACCGATCCATCGTGCAATGTGAACAAAGCAGCAACTGAATGCTACCCCAGATAGTCACGTAGTGTGAAAACAACTGCGATCCTACGAGTTTGAAAATCATGCAGTGTGAACTCGGCATAAGACCTGAAATTGGTGTGTCAGAGAAAGGAGACATGCAAAATGTGCAGTGTTGGGGTGCCTCCAGGACCAGGGTTGGGAATCACTGTGATCGAGGCATGCATCCCAGATATCAGACTACAGGAAGTCATAGCACACACTTCAGTGTCACTGTCACAAAATTTGCTATTTCTTTTATTTTAAATGATCTGCCAGCTACAATTTTGCAGGGTTATTTCCTCTTTGCTTAGCTTGCCTGAAAATTGTGTCCACATTGGTCTTGTTTCATGAAATAAAGTCACATGACCGAAACTTCAATGGGCCAATTAATCTGTCGTTCACGTGATTGATCTGACTGCAGTTGTGCAAGTGATTAAACAACAGCTGAGGATTGCACACTAATAGCTGATGACATGCAGGGAATTTGTTGGAATAGTTTCCAGTACCTTCATTGCAACATGAAGAGAAACAAACTCTGACTTGAATGGTCTGGGGACCAGACCCATATACATAGATTTGTGAGGGAGTTCCTCGCATATCTCACATTCCTAATGGTTACAGGCCCCTACTGTTTATACTTTACATCAGGAGTCCAGATTGATGCATAAACTTCAGGCAACATGAATGGATGTTGTAACATTGACAGCTGAATGTAATAAATCCTAGGTTATCTCCCTGAAGTCCAGGTCTCTTGTCATGGTTGACCCAACAATATCTATATTTGCACAGATGCATAGCCTAAATATCTTGCTTCATAAACTTAATAGCATGGAGAACTGGAAGGTCTGTTTTACTCTTACCCTTATAATTGCTTGCCTCCCATAGCATTAGTTTGTTAGCCAAATCACAACATGAGCAACAGACTGTATTTTACATAATGAAAATTAAAGGCAAATAGGATGTGCATGTTCATGTGGCCAAAAGATGTGTATGATTTAATCTGCTATTGATGGAAAATATATTTATATGAGTGAAGAGTATTTTGTTTGTTTGTCTTGCAAACAATAACAGACATTTAGTTTAAATTATGACCTTGGGATTCAGTAAACCTCATAATCAAACTAGCCCCACCTTAGTAATTGAATTGTAATTCTGTGTTCATGTACACTATCATTCAGTTTGGGGTCAGTAAGATTTACAATAAATAAAATAAAACAAATCTTTGAAATCTATTCTGCTCACTCATTTGATGAAAAAAAGTTCAGTGTGTAAATATTGTAAAGATTATGCAAATATAACAATACTTTTTCTATTAATAATTTCATTAAGGTAGTCTTCTGTCCGTTATGGCAGAACCAAATTTTCTTTAGAAATCATTTTAATATGCTGATTTGGTGCTTGAAAAAAAAAACATTACTTATTATTAAAGGGATAGTTAACCCAACAATGAAAACTTGATGTTTATCTGCTTACCCCCAGGGCATCGAAGATGTAGGTGACTTTGTTTCTTCAGTAGTACATATATGATGATTTTTAACTTTAACCGTTGCAGTATATCAGTCGTATAATGCATGGCAATGATAACAAAATCTATGAGCGTAAAAAAACATGCACAGACAAATCCAAATTAAACCCTGCGGCTAGCGACGACACATTGATGTCCTAAGACAAGAAACGATCGGTTTGTGCCAGAAACCGAACCGTTTTTATATCATATTTTATGTGCGTGAGGTGTGTACGCGCTCTGGAGTAGTTTACGCAAGCGCCGGAAGTGATCTCTCGCGCGTATACGTCACTCATTGTTTACACAGTGCACAGTCATTGTAGGTACGACGGCTAATCAAAATGGTACTTACTTGCGCTTATCCGGATTGTTCAAACCGACTTAAAACTAAAAGATTACTTTCTCTCGCGCCAACTCATTCGGGAGTGGTGACTTTCCACATATTCCCAACTTCTGAGCCTGCTCGCCTGAAGTTGTGGTTGATTGCTCTTCGGCTGGATATCAACACACCCATTAACGTAAACTACGCCAGAGCGCGTACACACCTCACGCACCGGATGCTGTGCGCGCACCCAAAGACAGTTGGATATAGTGGTGTATTAGAGGTAAAAAATGATATATTGTTCAGTTTCTGGCACAAACCGATCGTTTCGTGTCTTATGACATCGATGTGTCGTCATGAGCCGCAGGGTTTAATTTTGATTTGTCTGTGCATGTTTTTTTTTACTCTCATAGATTTTGTTACATTGCCATGCATTATACGACTGATAGACTGCAACGGTTAAAGTTAAAAATCATCATATGTGTTCTACTGAAGAAACGGTCACCTACATTTTGGATGCCCTGGGGGTAAGCAGATAAACATCACATTTTCATTTTTGGATGAACTATCCCTTTAATGTTGAAAACAGCTGTGCTGCTTCATATTTTTGTGGAAATGGTTATAATTTTAACCATAACAATTATAAATGTCTTTACTGTTACTTTTGATCATGGGAATTAAAAAACATAATTTCTTTAAAAATAAATCTTACATCCCAAACTTTTGAACTGTGTAGTAAGACCTTCACAGATGCACAAATAGTTTTGTTTGGAACAGTTAGTTGATTATTGAGCTCATTTCTGTGAACATTTAACCACCATAGTGGTTTGGTTAGCCTGTAACTGTGCATTGGGGCTTTCCGATGATTTTCATTGCATGTGGTTATAATGAAGTTGTTGTTCAGTTTACAGTTTATAAACCAGTTTGGTGAGGCATGTGTGAGGTTTTTACCTTTTGTAGGTGGTGAAAGTGGTGACCGACCAATAGCTTGTGAAATGGGCTTAAAGATTTAGATTATTACGATGGAAAAATATGGTTTGAGTTTTTTAAAGACAATTTAAAATGAATATTTATTAACAAAGTATTCGCTTTAATGTTAGATCGCCATTCTAGATTACCACAAATGTTTGCAAGCATGTTTGAGTTTGAAAGTGAGATTAGTGTGGAATGTGTATATGTACTAAATATGCCGTGTTTATTTTCTCAGGTGGTTGCTGTGGCTCTGATGGGAAGAGCTATACAGTGGGCGGCTGGGCCTGGGCATGGTGGCTTATCACCGACATACAGAAGTAAGAATGTATTCATCACATTCACTCCTATTATTGTGTTTACTGGCTCACAACATAAACAAATCATTCTCCCACTGACTGAATTACTTTATTCTCCGTATATGTACATTTCAGTTGAGTGGGCATTTTAGAGACGTGTCACGGCATGCTCATATTTGTCTGGCTAGACTATTTAAACTTGTGAGTTTATAATATGTCTACTTTAGAGAAACTCCAGAGTGCGCACACCTGGGCCTTTTGTTTTCTTCCCAACATATTAAAGACATTGATTGTAACTAAAATAAGTCTGTTTACTAGAAAGGAATTAACGTATCTGTTGAGCGCTCTTCCTGTCAGTGATATAGTCTTCAGCTTAGACAGCTTTCAGATGTTAAACACAAACATTGTCTCATATATCAGTACTCAATCCCCCCGTTCACATGAACTCACTTCATTAAGGGCTTGAGTATCGAGGGCCAGTGTTTGGAAAAATAAACAGAATTAACAATACTAGAGTGTTGACTGAAGTTCAGCTTCAATGGTTACAAAAGGAAGATCATTAATGGTGCAGCATCTGCTGATGAAAACATAGTATATCCAAAAATCTGTTGCGCTAAAATTATATAGGGCTTTTAATATTTAACATTGTTAACAGCAGGTCATAGGAAACCTGAGTTATGATATTTTGTTTCACACATTTTCATTCTTTGCTCTAGGTAGGAAATAACCCTGGTTATTCAGATTTCGTACTGTACAATCATAAACCCAGGGTTAACTTTCTTATTTGCATATTTGCGGTGTCAATATCACGGTTTAAATAACGGCTTGTCTCACTCCTGCACATCAGACTTATTTATTACTGACTATCTAATTCGTCCTGAATAGACATTTCTTGGACCATAACTGTAACAATAAAACATTTTCTGTCAAATTTTCCCTCAAATTATGTTTCTCTAAAATTGAGTTTTAAAAAGATGATAATCCAAGGTTAAGTGCAGTGTAAAAAGCCTATATGTGTCATTCGGTGAGAGCACTGTGGGTACACAATGCTTGTAGCTGTACTTAGAACATTAGCCATAAGTCATATGTATAAAATAAGATAACTGTTTATCATTCTGAAGCATATGATTTATTTCCATTCCTTGTTTCTTTCTTTAATCATTATTGAGATAGTTATGCATGTGCAATCTATAATAACCAGCCTGTCTTTTCTCTGATGTTCCTCTCCTGTTCATTTCTTTAAGTGTTTGCTGAGCTAACCTGCCTTTAAGCGCTGGACTCACCCGTGTGTGTCTGAGCATCTGATCTTTCTCTGGTATCTCACTGCTGGGGATCATAAAATTATTATGCTAAATCAGCTCTGTGGAAATACAGATTTTATCACACTTCCATGTCTGCACAGCGGAAGGACTTAGTTCCTGAGCAAGAGATCTGATAATATAATATATAGGGAAATACTATGATAAGATAATATATGGGGAAATACTATGTCAAGCTAGAGAAACCTTATTTGATTTACCAAAACTGACCGCCATCCATTGACAGGAGCACAGGAAGTTGGTCATTTATCAGAGAGTCATGTAACAACACATGGATGTGTGGAAAAGGTCTATTGCAGAAATGCAGCTATTAGTTTTAAATGTTACAGCTAAAATGAAAATGTGTATTTCATCCTTTTTATTGTTCGAGCTAAGGGGAAGATGAAACAACTGTCAATTTCAGCAATTTCTAGAGAGGGATTAAATGTCAAAAAGAACTGTAAATATGGGTTGTGTTGTAAACAGTGGTTACAACAGTTGTTCAGCTGAATGCATAGCTTAGAAATAAAGCAAGGCTGGGTGAGATATCGCTTACCATCCCCCCTTCCTTGATAAAGCATGTAGTAATCTAGTTTGCTGGCAGCTCTAAAAGCTACACTGATCTAATTTTAAAAGATTGAGAGGGCTGTAGGGCTTGCTGCTGCACAAAGGCTGAAATTAAACATTTAGTTGTGGATCCTACTGCATATCCTTGTGCATGTTGCCATTGAGAAATGCACAGTTTCTTTTCAGTCCAATTTAAGAGCTACTCTTTTGGAAAGAGACAAAAAGCAAATGGAAATAAATTAGTTTGAAGTATACAGAAAAAGGCCATTGATGAGCAGTCCATACTCGCTGCTCACAACAACTATATTGGTAGATGGTGCATAATTAACTTTGTAGATATAGGCTGATTCCTAGACTATGGTCTCTTGACTGTGAACTATCCTGTGTTAAATGGGTTTGGGCTATATTAGGGTTGAGCTATATTGGCCTAACAATCGACTAGAAATAGTATGCTATCTGGGACCCTGTTTCCATCCAGTAAGTCAGTTCGCTTGTGCTGAACTGCAGGACATAGACAGTGTGAAACATTATAAACCTGCAGTGACTGACAGCTTTAGTGAATTTAATTGAATCTTTATTTTATTATTTGTTTTGTGTATTATTTAAAATGTCAACATTTTTATAGCAAAAATACAGCTGGAATACATAACCCGATATCTGCCAATTTTTTTTAAATATCGGCATCGGCCAATAAGTTTTTCTGTTTGGCCGATGTGTTCGAGGCTGGACTTTTATTTTGAGGGCGCCGAGCACGGCTGCGGCAGCTGAGCGCACAGTGCTCACATTCTCCCCCTTGTTCGCTGTTGTCATTCAGTTCTGTCTAATACAGATAGAAGTCTATCTAATAATCAGATAGAACTGTTAAACAGATTAATTAAAATGTATACAAAAAAGTATTATAACGATTGCTTTAATATTATTAAAGGCAAACATTATAATACTTTCTCGTTTGCCGTCAGCATTCCGCAAATACGCATAACTATAATTTAAACAAAACTTTGAATGACTAATGAACATTTAATTTCACAAACCTTGCAGACTTAGTCGAATCTAGTTGAGATCTTGTGAAGTGTGCATGTGACCTGCATGATCGCATGTTCTGTGACGGTCGGTCCTATGGTCCGTGCGAATTGAATACGGACAGGAGGAGAGAGTTCAGCTTCACTGGAGATGCGCGATCGACAAACTTTAAACTCATGACTGATTTCAAATTATGCTGCACTTTATGCATTTGCCCACTGTCATATTCATGTCATTTTCACTGTGTGCTGTATGGAAAATTAGTGTTACCTTGGCTTTATTTGAAAAAATATGATTCCCAATGCACACAAACTTCCCAAAATAATGTGTGCCCTGTTGGTTACAGTGTTTACTCCTTTTAATTATATTTTTATTAAATATTTATTTATTTTAATAATTTAATCAACACCGCGCCACCGGCGGGTAGGTGTTGGTACATTACCAACGCTGGGGTAAAAATCTGCCACCGGACAACAGCATGCGCAAAAAAGTATTCTGGTAGCTTCGTAAAATTACGGTGGAACCCCTGATGTCACATGGACTATTTTATTGATGTCCTTACTACGTTTCTGTCTATGGGAGGGTCAGAGAGCTCATGGGATGCATCAAAAATATCTTTATTTGTGTTCTGAAGATGAATGAAGGTCTTGTGTGTTTGGAACGACATGAAGGCGAGTAATTAAGACAGAATTTCCATTTTTGGGTGAACAATCCCTTCAATAATAGGGGAATTCTGGACAATAAGAGACTAGGGATGGTAACAATGCTGAAAAACTAAATTCGAATTTTGTACTTAAATGTTATCAATATTCGAATTATATTCGAATTTAAAAAGCATAATTTCAGTTAGGGCTTCTCTCCTGAGGCCACAAGAGGGCACATCGAGCAAAATATTATGCACGTTTCTTCAAAGTGTAATAAAATAACACGACTATCTTTGAAAAAAAGGGCATAATGTTTAAAATAATGTTTATAAACCATATATAATTAATAAAGTTGATTAAACAGAAAAAAAACAGCACCATGCATGTACTGTATGTATAGTTTAATACAAAGGACAGAAAACCAATCACAAAGAGTACTTTCTTCATTTAAAAACATGAGATACAGTGGGAAGGGGAAAAACCGCCATAAAGTCTTGATACATGTTTTTAAAAAGTTGAAACTTGCATTAATTTTACATGGCTTTCCAAACATGCTGCTCTCTGCGAGACGCAATATATGAATGAACAACGCAGCATCTAGTGGGTTCAACTGGATAGGCTAACAAAAGCATTAAAATGCAATGACACTTACATTGTCGTCGCATTTCGTGCGCCACTGATAAGGCTGCCTGACGGCTGACGCAGACCTAAAATTCAAATGCAAAGTTTTTGCATTCGAATATGGATTTTTTTTTTTTTAATTCGACGAATATTCAAAAAAAAATTTTTTTAAAGCCCGATAGGGATTTTATGGTTGAGAAGCGGGTTGCGTGTATGATTTACCCCGTTTTTCTTTTGTAACCCATTTTTCTTTGTAACCATTTACAAAGTCGGCAAGTGTATGAGGCCTAGTGTTTTAATACCTGTTCAGATTTGGAGTGTATTCCAGCATTAATTTAGTAACTTTTTTTTTTTTTTTTTTTTGTATCCTACATAAAGAATATGTGACGCAGTTGACCTACACAACATTTTTATATTGTAATGCACATTCTGTTAAAATTATACTAAAATCTAGGGCTGGGCAATATGGCCAAAATAATTTTTTTCATATCAGTCGATATAGATAATTATCACGATAAATGTAAAATCTTTATTTCTTTCAAGTTTAAAACCAGATTTTTGCTCCAAAGTGAAAGTAGTAGAAACCAGACCATTAATCTTCCCTAACAAAATAAATATCTAAATAGAAAAAAAAATTCTTAGTTTCTGCATGTCCTAACGAGTGATATTGTTTCAAATCAAGAAACAAGTTTGTGTTGCCTGATAATATTAATAATAATAATATGACTTTTTGTCTCTTAGAAATGCACATTTGATAGTAGCTTGAGTTAGGATGCAGAGGTAAATTTTTGTTCATTATCAAAATCAGTAACATCTGTAAAAATTGTAGCAACCTCAGTTTTATATGGTTAAATTTATTCTGACCAAGGTGTTTTATTATTTTTTAATTAAGCATTGATCTCCCATAGTAGCATACATTTAAATCATTATAAATACAGTTAAAACCACACATATAGCACCTCAATACCATGGTAAAAATATAACTATATGATTTTAGGTAGCCCATTTGTATGAAAAACTGTCTAAAAACATTCAGTATAAATGCACACATGCTATAGCTTAATCAAATACATACTACAATTATATACCATTATTCTTTTAATAAAATTCAGTGTGAATATCCCAAATTTCTGCCACAATACCATGGTGCAGTGAGTGTTACTACAGTAAATCCATGGTAAATGATGGCGATTTGTAGATTGAAAAGCCTTCTGACTGTCTCGTTGCACACAGTGTTTCTCCTGTTTGGCTTTAAACTAGTTTAAATCACCGAGTCATTTGTGTTCATCGCTTTCAAGCGCTTCACACTGGATCTCACAGCGCTGCTTAATGCTTGCGTGATCGAGTAAAAGCATCTGCTCTAGTGAGCTCGTGCCGCGCGGCAGTTTGAACTTTGATCCGAGCGGATAAACGGTCCGAGCGGCGCAATTCAAATGAGTCGCACTGTTTCGTTACGCTTTTGGCACATAAACATTATATCAAAAATGTATCGAACTCTTCATATCGTTTTATCAAGGAAAATTATATCGCGATAATTATCGTTAGCGAATTATCACCACAGGCCAGCCCTACTAAAATCTATTTAAAAATGTAAGATTAATAATTTTTTGTGCAGCATTAACACCTCATCAGAAATGGAAACTGCTTTGTCATAGATGTTTAAAGGAGTGATCTAGGGGTGTGAGTGCCAGCAAGTAGTGCAAAGGCAAAGCATAATGATTAGACTAAATAAGACATCCATTCTGAGTCAGTCATGAGATTTCAAAGATAAATTACATGATATGAAAGGTCTCTCCATATGCAGCAGACAGCAGCTCCCTGATGGTCTGGATTCAACTGCAATCAACACCAGCACCCATCCTCCCTAACCTTGAACCCTGACCTCAGTCCTCCCCTTTCACATATGTTAACACACTGATAATATTGTGCTGTCCTGCCTCCCTCCTTCCCTCCTCCATCCTGACCCTCTCTCCCCCTTCCCTCCACCCCCCATCTCCCCCACATAGACTCTCTCTGGAGATAATGACCATCCTCTGTCGCTGTGAGAATATCGAAACTTCGGAGGGTGTCCCCTTGGATGTGACAGGGGTCGCTCAGGTAATCACACTGAATGAAACAAGCTGACCTAATGAGACTGTGAGAACAATTTCAAGCACTCAGGATGTGAAGAGCGGTGGCCTGGTTCCATTTCCTAAATTACACACATACACATGCTCTCACGCTCTCTACCACACTCTTGTGTTGGTCTTCCTCTG
The DNA here is from genome assembly GCA_018155175.1 of Sinocyclocheilus anophthalmus. Classification (NCBI taxonomy): domain Eukaryota; kingdom Metazoa; phylum Chordata; class Actinopteri; order Cypriniformes; family Cyprinidae; genus Sinocyclocheilus; species Sinocyclocheilus anophthalmus. The sequence continues at coordinate 98,668 of JADLZN010007266.1, read as the reverse complement.
CAGTGAAGGAGAGCAAGTCATCTCTCACTATCCTTGTCTGGAGTTTGGCTACGCAGCGCTCATGGCTCATGTAACTAATGTCTCACGTTAGCCTGTTTTGACTGTTGAGTCTGTAATGGATGACGAACGTATCAAACGGGCTTTCGGGAATATTGTGGGTTGGGAAATAATCTTTAAGGTTCTGGGAATCTGAATCCAGAGGATGCCATTACAGCCCACGGTCAAAACACCTGATTTGTGCTGACCAAGTGGTTGTGTCTTTGTATTTTCACCCTACAGATTCATTTTGTGTTTGTGTTTACCTTCACGTCTTTCTTTAATCCCACCCTTCTTTCCTGTTTTCACGCCGCTTGACATTCTTCCCGTAGATCATAGCCAACTTTTTTGGTTTGTTTCCCTTTTTGCGTTTTCCACAGGATAACCCTTGAGATTATGACCCTGCAACCCAAGTGTGAGGATGTAGAGACAGCGGAGGGGGTAGCTATTACTGTCACAGGTGTGGCACAGGTAAACCACCTTACCTCACCTAACCTCAGCTCCAAATGCCACTTTCAGGTTTGCCAGACTGGTTTCAGACCCAGCACCCCTTTATCATTCTTTTTCCTCTCATTTCCTTCCCTTCTTTTCTGGTCTCTGAATTTGATCCCCCCCCCTCAGGGATGAACAGTGCCAATCTTAGTAGGTTTACCAGACTGAAGGTCACTGGTTTGCGCTTGACATGATGAACTGTTGGAAAAACTGAAAAAGTTGTGGGTACTTACTAAATGCTCATTTACTAGTATTTTGGGGGAAAGTGTTTTCTGTAAAAAAAAAAAAAAACATAACAATTTACAAGAATGGCTCTGTTCCAGTGAGATTTCTTGGTGTATATACTGCCTACATAGGCTGAAACGTAACTCTTATACAGTAAGTGACTTTAATCACTAGATGCAACCCAGGATGTTGTACGTCCTCAGACTCTGAATTATTCCTTTCTATGGCAACACTATTAAAGCCTAAATGAAGGTATAGTTCACCCAAAAATGAACATCGTTCCAAACCCGTACGACTTTTGTTCATTTTTGGAACACAAATTAAGATATTTTTGATGAATCCTGAGAGCTTTCTGACCCTCCGTAGACGGCAATGGAACTACCACATTCAAGGCCTAGAAAGGTAGTAAGGACATAGTTAAAGTAGTCCATGTGACAATTTCTTCAGTAATTTCTTCTCTTCCGGGTCAGTTTCTGCCGCAATTCATGAGAGTACCACATGCATTCTGTAACGGCCAAAACTATGTTTTTGCATGCATCACATTATAGTGCGGGGTGCCCTTTAAGAGACTGATCACTTAACTTATAACGCGCGCTATGTGGTGATGACGTAGAAGGACTACGTGACTGTGTAATGAGAACCACTATGGATGATAAGTTCACTTTGCCTTCTTGTTATTACTTTTTTACTTTTATTTGTAACGCCAAGAAAGTGTTAATCTCTAATGTATGAGAGGAGCGCGTTGCTGTGTACCAGCCATTAAATGTGTGGGACCCCAACTGTTCATTTTCCATCTCTTTCATTTCATGGGTTTAACGAGTTATCCAAGTCAAAGCGTTACAATGCATGTGCATTCCTCTGCTTGTAAACAATTCTCAGTGCATCCGGGTTCTACGTCAGAATGAACGTATGCAGAGTATGTATGCATAGTTTAATACAAAGGACCGAAATCACATTCGGTACATTTTTTCATTTAAAAACATGAGATGCAGTGAGATGGGGGAAAAACCCACCATAAAGTCTCAAGATATGTTTTTAAAAAGTTGAACTTACATAAATTTTACACGTCTTCCTAAACATGCGGCTCTTTTGTGCGAGACGCGAGTGCAACAGTGATAGATGTCCCTCTAGAAAATGCATGAAATATGCTTTGTGTAAACAGCTTGGTTTCAGTTTTGACGTAAACAAGATTTTCTCTGCATTGATGTTCTCTTTTAACGCAATATTTTTAATGAACAACACAGCAGCGCCGCATCTAGTGGCTTCAACTGGATAGTCTAACATTATCAAACATTATAATGCAACGACACTTACATAGTCATCGCATCTTGTGTGCCACTGATAATGCTGCGTGATGCACACCTAAAATTTGAATGCAATGAAATGCATTCATTTTGAATGAAATTTGCATTCGAATGTGGATTTTTCTTTTAAATTCAACGAATATTCGAAATAAATTTTTTTATTTGACAGCCCTAAGAAGAAAGTCGTTACTTGTTTCTTTGAGCACAAAAAAGTTAGTTCTTGTAGCTTCATAAATTAAGGTTGACACTGATGTGACATGGGACTATTTAACGTTGTCCTTACTATTTCTCGGGCCTTGAACGTGGCAGTTACACTGCTGTCATTATGCAGGGTCAGGAAAGCACTTGGATTCATTAAAAATATTCTTAATTTGTTTTCCGACGGATGATGAAAGGGCTTCTGGTTTGGAACGACATTGAGGATGAGTTAATTAAGACAGAATATCAATTTGGTGTGGACATTCACTTTAGGTCATCAATAAAACCAAAACCTACAAATACAGGCAAAGCAACAAATGCCTATTAAGTATTTAAAATTTATTTAGCAGGATATTAGATTAAGACATTAACGGTAGTCAATTATGCGAATTACTATACAGAGTTTTATGAAATTAAATACATTTACCACGGTAGCCATCACCATTCAAATGTTTTTTCATGACATTACAATGGTCAGGTGGTAAAAGTTGTAACTCTTAGAAAATTCAGAGTTTACAAGTTGTAATTACAAGTTCTACAAGGACTCATAATGTTTATTTTAAGCTAAATTCCCGAAAAATTCATAATTACTTTAATTCACCTACTCCTGTTGGGAGTGCCTTATAATGCCGCAAACTAGGTTTTAGAACAGAGCCAATATGTTGCCACATTTTGTGACCTTCATGTTATTGAAGTGTAGATGTTACAGATGTTTTTAATTGTTTTCTTTTTTTAAGCATCTAAACGTTTTCCTCGAACAGACAAAAGGAATCTGGATGAAATGATATGCTGATTAGTTTCATTCTTTGATTTCTTTACCTTGACAGTTTTTTGATTGCTCTTGTTTGTCAGTGTGCCAAAACTTGCAGTGTGTAACTGAACTCACATGTTTGCTCTAATGAACATTTCTCTGCTCTTTTGAAAACTCAACTTCAAGAGGAAATACCAATTTCCACTATGGTTACAACTGAGCATTTTGCATTACCTGTGTTGCAAGATCTTTAATTTCAGTTTTCAAAGCCTGATTCTTTTATTCAAGTGTTATTTTCTCTCTGTGAAAACTTAGTCTGGTGTGAACAATGAGAGCATTATAACTCAAAGAGGCAGTCCAACTATTACAGGGCATTTATTTCTGGTAGTCACATGTGATTGGATGAGGAACTTAAACAAGACATTCCACAATTCAGTCTGCATAGAGGCTTGAGCTCAAGGTCTCTCCATACAGAGACTGTATGATTACATTTGTCTACTGTATCAAAACAGTGAATGTTTTTCAATAAAAATGAGTCTTAATACACTGCTTTGCCCTGCATATTATACCTAGGGGTGTAATTTGGACATTTCATCATTATATTTGATTTTTTTTCTCTTAGCCAGCAATACAATATTTGCTGATACCTCAAAACATACCACATTATGATTTAAAACAGTGAACTTTATGAAAATTGCAAATTATGTAGTTCAATTGGGGCATCCACATAAAAAATACTGAATATTAAAATAATGGGGGGGGGAATCTAGTTGCACATCATCAAGAAAGATCATTGGCTTGCCCAATAAGATACGCACTGACAACAGTCAAGAAAGTTTTTCAGTCTTTCAGTCAGTGCTCTCTAAAATGTGCACATCTAGTTATCCCCATATTGATTTATTATGTGTTGTATCATATTGTTAGTCTCTCATTTGATTGATTGCATCAATCCGTATCAATTTATCATTACGTCCCTAGTCATACCCCCTCAGTTTTAGAGCAACTGTGGGAAGTCTGTCTCACGTGTTTTGTAAATTGAGGCCTTGCAGCTGTTGAACTAATGGACCCACTTATCTGTTGGCCACCCAGTCCTCAGCAATATCCTCCTCCTTGAGTCTGTTTTCTATTATGAATCAATCCTCAGACATGTTCACCAACAAACAAAGATACAGATAGAGATAATATTAGCACTGTGGGTTTGGGTTGTGTGTTTTTTTTCTGAGTTCAAGATAACTTTGTTTTCTTAACAACCTGGAAAGCTTCCTGCACTGTGCTGGGAAGTTGCACACTGTTTCTGTACCAATCCCCAACAGCGAAACAAAGCCTGAAACAATATGCAAAACATATTTATTACTGTATTTAAGGGGCAGTTAGTCCATAATAAGCAGAGAAGAGAAAGTCTTTTTTTTTTATCCTAGAACACATTTTCAGTCTTGCCCTACTTTCGTTTTTACTGTGTTGCATGATTGCACGATTGCTGTGGTTTCCCAGGAGCGCAACATGTGAATGGTTCTTTTTGTTTTAGTTTGGGGGAAATTGTTGTCACCAGTGCATGCAGCCTTCATTTGAATGCTTGTTAAAGCATGGCTCCCCATGTTGACTGTAAATGCTACGACATTCCATTGTTATTGACATTTTTGATTTACATGTCTGTCCTGAATGTTTGCTGATTCTGAAATAACGCCATTAGACTCCATTAATGAGTCAACTCTGTACTATTGATCTTTTACACTGGACTATCAAGACTGTTCACACCAAAGTATTCAGCAGAAAAATGTGCCTGTTCAGACCAATTTTAGAAAAGCAGAAATGCCCTGCTTTTGTGTAACAGCAGCAGCTTTGGGCATGTAACCAAAAGTACAAAGGTTATTGGTTTGCCAGTTTTCTTTGCCATGCGATCGAAAAGATCATCTCTACATGAAAATGTTAAAATGTTTATTGCATCAAATTTTTGCACTGAATATTAATCTTTGTGTGAACTGTCCTTCATTCTGAGAAATACTAAAAATGTAATTTCAGAATTTATATTTGGAAATATGGTTCCAGACCTGGAACATTTATCTGGAGCATCAGCCATACTAGACCAACCATCACCAGATGCCAACTCCTGTGGAGTCATTTGAGATTCATTTTACGGCTAATGTTTTCCCCCCACCCACATTAGTGGCATCATTCTGCTGTGTATTGAATTGCTGGTAATATACCACATCTTTAACTGTTTGATGACTGCTCGGCTATGGGGAGGATGCACAAACAGACTCTTGCCAGAGTTCACCTTTGACACTGCACTGAAATCAGCTTTCGTCATAACCACGTACTGCTGAAATAACCAGGCCACATGCAGATTTTTTTCAGCGCTGAAAAAAAAAAGTTTTTTTATGTTTAATGGGAAGCTGGTTGTAGTTCAGTAGAGAGGGGCGGCTTCTAGCCAAAACTTAAAACCTACAAAAACTCACCCCTCTCTTTCTGATGCATGATTTCATTCTCCTTTCCTTTTCACAGCCATGGAGAGAGATTGTTTTAAAATGTGTCTCATAGACTCATAATTGGTGAAGGGGTGGAAAATCCAGGCCTTGGGTTTGCACATTGGTTGCATTAAAAATGTCTCTCGGTTATTCCTGACATTATTTTTATTTCTTTTACTTTATTTTGCATGCAGACATGAACATTTAGACCCATTTTTTTGAGTTCGTTCTCCCAGCAGGTTTGGTTTTACCACCCTTTACATTAATTGTAAATTCCATTAAATGGATAGTTCAACCAAAAAATGAAAATTCTGTTATTAAATACTCACCCTCATGTCGTTCCAAACCCGCAAGACCTTTGTTCTCATGCGTGGCACTCTCGTGTGTATGCGTGTTGAAGACTGACACAGAAGAGAAGAAATTGTTGAATAAAGTCATTATTTTTGTTTTCTTTGTGTACAAAAAGTATTCTTGTAGCTTCATAAAATTAAGGTTGAACGACTGATGTCACATGGGCTATTTTAACAATGTCATTACTAACTTTCTGGGCCATGAATGTGTTAGTTGTGTTGCTGTCTATGCAGGTTCAGAAAGCTTTTGAATTTCATCAAAAATGTCAGAAGAAGAACGAAGGTCTTACGGTTTTGGAACGACATGAGGGTAATTAATGACAGAATTTTCATTTTTGGGTGAACTAACCCTTTAATTCATACTAGGGCTGGGTGTTATAGATAAAAATGTCTCTATTTTCTTAGCTTTTTGATAATACTGTGTATATCTAAATTTTTATACATTTAATCACACTGACTTGCACTCTACATTAAAAACTCAATGAACAAATAATTACAAAAAGTCAGCAATATTCACAATATTACTTTAATTTTACATCTATGTAAATTAATGAATCTTAAATATATTGTAAATGTTCTATATATACAGTGTGTGGTATGTGTATATATATATATATATAATATATTATATATAGATATATATATATATATCGCTCAGCCCTTCACTCTGCCTGAATGTAATGAGACATTTGGTCCCTTTAAACATTTTATTTAATATTCTTTTACATACTGATTTGCAAGCTTTTGCATGTAAATTCAACATGGCATAAATACTGACTGAAGCATGTCCCTCATTCAACCACAACCTCAGTTATACACAACATCCATCAGATTTGATTGTGCTTAATGTCTTTCCATCACACCTGCAAAATATGCTTTTAGATGTGTCAAACTGCAAGTGTTGATCTAATATTATATGTAAGATGCTAGAAGATTTTGAGTGTCTCTGAAACATTTTTGCTGTATTATATAACAATTCATAACCATAAATGTGTACAGTAACACAACATCCGTCTGTTCTACTGTCTGAGTGCATGGTATAGAGCTCTAGGTGTCAATGGCATGCTGTAATCCAGTGCATGTCAGTATTGGACCATGACTATATGTGTTCTGCTACCAGGTGAAGGTCATGACTGACAATGAGCTTCTAGGTTATGCCTGTGAACAGTTCCTGGGCAAGACTGTGGCAGAGATTAAAAGTGTCATTCTGCAGACGCTGGAAGGTCACCTGCGCTCTATTCTGGGTGAGTGACGCCTGACACCTGTGTCCATCTCAAATGCCACTCTCTTACCTTCACTGTGAAGAGTTCAGACAGTGTGCACAGTCAAAGTTATTGCCAGATGAGCAACATGACCAGCAACCACTCTTTCAACAGATATCTCAAAGTTTGGGACATTATGTGGTTAAAAGCTTCCTCTGCTTTCACACTGCATTTAGAAAATGTATATATCCTTTGTAATGGCAAACGCCAATCGATTTCCAATCAAACATCATGACTTTCACATCCTCACAATCTCATTTGCCGTTGATTACAGGGACTCTGACGGTGGAGCAGATCTACCAGGATAGGGATCAGTTTGCCAAGCTGGTGAGGGAGGTGGCGGCACCTGATGTGGGCAGGATGGGCATTGAGATCCTAAGCTTTACCATCAAGGTGTGCTTACATTTATATGGATAGAGTTTCTGTTTTATTTTGCTTTTATATTTGTGTTTTCGACAATCAGTCAGTGTCTTTCAAATCCATTGCTGTTGTCAGGGTGAAAATGTTATTGGTTTTCTCCCATCAGGATGTGTATGATAAGGTGGACTATTTGAGCTCCTTGGGGAAATCCCAGACTGCTGCTGTTCAGAGAGATGCTGACATTGGTGTGGCTGAAGCAGAGAGAGACGCTGGAATCAGGGTGAGCTGAAGAAATGAAAGACTCACTTTCCATGCATATAGAACAAAATAGAGTCTGAAACTCTTAGGAAATTGAAATACATAATTTGGGAAAATAAAAAAAAACCTTTGCCGATAAATGGTCAAGTTAAAATATTTATAATCAGGATGTCAAAATAAGTTTTATGTTCATTTTGTTAGAATATAGAACATTCCGATTAGAATAACTTTGGACATAGCTGAAAAAATAAAAACAGAACTTGAAAAATTTGGTGTCATTCTGCAAGGACACATTAAATTGACCAAAAGTGACAGTAAAGGCTTGCGTTGCGTTGTAAAAAAAGATTTCTTTAACAAATGAATGCTTTTCTTTTGAACTTTGTATTCATTAAAGAATCCTGAAAAAAATGCATCACGGTTTCAACACAAATATTCAGCATTTATAGAAATGATAAATGTTTCTTGAGCACTAAATTAGCATATTAAAATGATTTCTGAAGGACCGTGTGACACTGAAGACTGGAGTAATGGCTGCTTATAATTCAGCTTTGTCATCAAAGGAATAAATTACATTTTAAAATATTTTACAATAAAAACACTCATTTTAAATTTTAATAATATTTTACAATTTTACTGTATTTTTGATCAAATAAAGGCAGACTTGGTAAGAATAAGAGGAATCTTTCAAAAACATAAATCTTACCAACCCCAAACCTTTGAAGAATGGTATACAGTATATACAGTTTAAAATCCTTTTGTCATAAACATGAAGTAACCATCAAAATTAAATGACAAATTTTGATAAAAGTTCCAAAACCAAAATTAAGATTTCTCCTAGTACAGGGCTGGCTAGGTTAAGACCGAATGTTGATTTTTTTTTTTCATTAAAATGAATTTACAATTGTTTTTACCACAGTTGCTAAAATATGAATTTAGCAGATTGACACCAAAAATCTTAGGGCAGCAAATTTTATTCTAATCCAAAAAAACTGGGAAATGTGAAAAAGCAAGTGGTGTGGAACTTTTTTTCTTAAATTAGGAAGCAGAATGTAAGAAGGAGATGATGGATGTTAAGTTCCAAGCCGATACAAGAATGGCAGACTCAAAGAGAGAGCTGGAGATGCAGAAGGCTGCCTTCAATCAAGAAGTGAACACAAAGGTAGAGCTAAGTTATTCCTCTGGTTATTTTAATACCGCAGATGCACTGGTAAATTAATCATGTGACACCCAAAACACAACATATATAATCATTCTTTCCTTTCACCTATCTCAGAAAGCTGAGGCGCAATTGGCCTATGAGCTTCAGGCAGCCAAGGAGCAGCAGAAGATCAGACTGGAGGAGATTGAGATCGAGGTGGTTCAGAGGAAGAAGCAGATCACCATTGAGGAGAAAGAGATCCTCAGGACAGATAAAGAGCTGATAGCCACCGTGAGGAGACCAGCTGAGGCTGAAGCCTACAAGATGCAGCAGCTCGCAGAGGCACAGAAGTGAGTAACACAAGTGAGAGGGAATTAGTGAGATTTATATCTAAAATTGGTATATTTACTTTAAGGGAGCCAGATAAGAAAGGCAAGAACAAAGGCCTCATGAAGTCATTCTGTCTTCTGCTCCTCTGTCAGGATAAAGAAGGTGTTAACGGCACAGGCTGAAGCGGAGAAGATCAAGCGTATTGGAGAAGCAGAGGCCGGCTCCATTGAGGCTGTGGGTAAAGCCGAAGCAGAGAAGATGAGGCTCAAAGCTGAGGCCTATCAGCAGTATGGAGAGGCTGCAAAGACTGCCCTCGTCCTGGAGGCTCTGCCAAAGGTGTGTGGAAGTCTGGGAACTTCTGAACAAATTTGATTACAGTAATTACAGATGCAGTGTGTTTCAGTTTTTTCTTTTTCTCTTAACTTTGATCAGACCTCTCCAACACAACCAGTGGTTAAAATGCAAATGTTTAAGTTTAAGCTGAGTGTGTTTTCATCGTGTTAACGTGTCAGTGAATTTGTATCATCACAGATTGCTGAACAGGTGGCAGCACCCTTAAGTCGTACCAATGAGATTGTGATCCTGAGCGGCGACGGTGGCCGTGTGATTGGGGAAGTGAATCGTCTGTTGGCTGAACTACCTGTTTCTGTAAACGCCCTCACAGGGGTGGATCTGTCCAAGGTGAATACATGTAAACTACAACTTTTCATGTAAACTACTGTTCAAACGTTTAAAATGAAGGCTGCATTGATTTGATCAAAAATAGAACTGTAATATTATGAAATATACAGGGTTTCAAATTAACACCCACCAAATGTGGGTAAAAATCAGCTGTGGCGAGTAACGCTGTCAAATCACTAGCCAATTTTGCGGGTTAGTTTTGTTGTGTAGTTTTGTGATGTTCACTCATTAATTTCTTGGGGAAGTTCATGCAGGCCAAATCTGTGCAGGTTTAGCGCAAATACCGAACTCGTGAGACATCATGACATTATCGAGTAAATTGCAAAAACCAAACAAAACACACCTACGGAGTGCACGCATACGCGACGTGATGAAGTCTGGTTAGACTAACTTAGTGCGCGTGCGCATTTAGAGTGCGTTCATTCACTGCATGATTTATATTAATATGCATTAAGAATGATCACATAATTCAAGATAAGGGGATTAGAAAATGTATATATTTATATCAATTCATATAGTTAATATCACACGAAGAGTGCCGTTTTTTCTTTAAAAATCAGCATGGTTACAAATGTGATATTGATTTTATACAACAATTCAATAAGTTAATATCAAGAGACTTACGTTTTAGACACCATATTGGCTGTTTTTGCGCTATTTCGCCAACAGAAAACATTCCAAACACAGCGCTGTTTTGCATCTCTGAGCAACATGACAGGGTTTCGTTCCTGAATGAATCAACCGTTTAAATGATTCGGTTCATTCGCAATGACTCACTTAACAGTGACTCGCTGACACCTACTGGCAGTTTTAATTTCACATTTAAGTATCTTTTCATTTTTTTATTATTTCAAATATCAGTATTCAAAATTTCATGTTTAAAATATCAAAACATTATTTTTGCATTTTTAACTGCAGGTTAAAGCATTCCATGTCCCTCTAAGCTGCATTAACATGTGTAAATACATCTAAATGCCACTTCATATGCAACTTCTGCAAAGATGAATTTTATTGATACTGATTTCATTTGTTTAGTAACAGCCTAAATGTAGTATTGCTATAATTGCCTGATTAAATGTAAAAAAAATTTGATTTATAAAGGTAAAAATGCCCATAAAAGGTATGCATCAATTTAAACTTATTGGAAAAGATTGATTTCTATCACTGTGAACTGACCACAGAATATGAAATATATCAAAAACTTTTGGAGTCAGCTGTCCATGGTAGTCCTTAAGATATCAGCACAATAACAGAGCAAAATATTGTCTAATTATCTTTATCGTATAAAATCCCTGAAAATATTGAGATATTATTTTTTGTCAATATCGCACACCCCTTAGTACTGACAAAATGATTTGCAACAGTCGCTTTGTCATGTCCAGTGTAGACAGCCTCAAACTGTTGGTTTATTTCTGCCTTTTTTTTGTTTTTTTTGGCTTGTAGAAGTTATGAATGGCCGGTAACTTAAAAAAAAATTAGTAGGCCAAAGGGTGTGTGAGGAAAAAAGTGAATTTCAATCCATGGAACAGTACTATTTAAAATAACTGTTTTCCATTTGAATATATTTAAAAATGTAATTTATTCCTGTGATGACAAAGCTGAATGTTCAGCAGTCATTATTCCAGTCTTTAGTGTCTATTAATCCTAATTTAATGTGTCCACACACAGAATAAAAGTATTAATTTTTACTGATCGCAAACTTTAAAATGTTAGTGTAAGCTCTCATTTTATATGGTCATAAAAAACCTCATACATAATTATAAAAAATAATAAGCATAGTGCTGTTTAGCATGTTATATATCATTATTATCGTTATATATTTTTTTCAGAGGTACAACTGGATTAGGGAATGAATAACCACCAGGATCAAGTAACATATATTATGATTTGTCAGTATAAACATGTAAATAAATGTGTTGTTTCTCTACAGATCCCTTTGCTTCAGAAAATGACCAATCCTCAAGCTTGAACACGCCCCTTTGACTCTGCTGCCTTTCTGACACTCCCACATTGATTGCCTTGAAAAGAAACACAAGCTGTTTTTTTTTTACAGAAACGAGGAATTGATTTTTTAGACCCCTGGTGCCTTACCTCTGCAGGACCAGAATCTCTGTATGTGCTCGTTTTCGTCACATATCTTTATTGTCTGTTTTTTTTTTTTTTGCCTCTTTTGTTGAAACAACATACCTCAATTATAGTTATTCTGTTAATCGCAGAACTGTATCATAAAATTCACTAGTGGGCAGCTGCAGATGTGTGTGTGTATGTAGTGATTTAGAAGACAAGGAAGTATTTCCATTTGAATTGGTAGCTAAGGTTGTATTCACGTTACGTTTATGCAATGTATGAAGATATATAGAAGTATAGTGTAGAAGAGCCATTAGGTTTGTTACAGCATGTTTATTGGATTGATCAACTGGGCCTTTGAAATCATTCATCATTGTGAAGACATTTCTGTTCAGGTCAAATAGTGACGCAGTAGTGAGTAGAACTGACTTTTAGTTGATCTAACCAATACGTTTAGACATAGGTTCATTTGTTAAACATCTTTTTGTATAGTTCAAACAGGAAGCATTGTAGTCATTTTTAAAGTAGGATGAAAACAATCAAATGTTTTTTTTTTTTTTACTTTGCTTTTAGGGTTGTAGGTCAAACCACGCGTTCACGGTGCATTCGTTCATATAAAACTACGCCATGTGATTCATAATCATATCTGTATGTATATTCTTTGAGAATGTTTTGCCTATTTTTGGATAATAAGTAGTGCTCCAAATGCATTTTTACAGAGACACCAAGCAAAAGCCAAAACACGCTGAATTTAGCAGGATTTTGAAAAGTATCTTTATTTTTTCATTGCAGAAAACCTCCGATATAATTTACCTCACCCAATGTTTATGCAGACAATAAAGCTTTGGTCCTCTTCTGTTGGCTGCAAGTAAGATTTTATGACTGCAGCCAAACTGACAGTACAGAACCCAGTTACTGTTAAATCTACAAGTTTGGAGAGTGATACTGTGCATTTTTAGTTGAACATCTACCGTGTTCATAGTTTCCTTGAAGATACTCTGTGCCTTACAGAGTTTTCCCCATATTGAATAACTTCAGTTATTTTTTTATTCAGTGATGCAGCTTGATTATAACAGGTCTTCTTCCTCTTTTTTTTGTTTTAACCGCAATATTTTAAATAATGTCACATGTATTCTGTTCCTAAAGTGCTAATTATCATCATCCAGATCATGTGAGAGCTCTGTCAGGTATATGTGAATTAACTCTGCTTCAACTGTTTTTTCCCCATTGAGAGTGACTATATTTTAGTGTTTTGTTGTCTTCTGATTTTCAGCTTGCTATTGTGTTATGAAAATACAAATCAATTTGCCAAACATCAGTAGGTCAAACAGTATATCCGCATTTATTTTACATTGCTGATGAATCATAAATGATTGGGTTTTTTGCTCATTGGTAATCTGCCAAATAAAACTTTTTTTTTGTTTGTTTTTTTACAGTACACTTTGGCAAAAGTATTTGTGAAACAATGTTCTGTTTGTCAGAAACAAGTTAATTAACATTGATGTTCAATTTTCATTCTTCAAAATGAAGTGTGTTTGTTATTTTACATCAATATCTGTTTCAGCTGGGAAAAAGGGAACTGCTTTAAAAATGTAGCCATTGTTTATAAGATGTTGCATACATTTAAAATCAACTTCAGGCTTCGAATACTTTTCTATGTTCTTGTTTCTGAGCTCAGTGTGTTTGTTCAAGAGTCACATACTGAGAATGTTATATAGCAGTGCATAAAGTTAATGCCTATAACTGGTTGTAGAATGAATATACAATATATGTATCTAATAAGAAATCTGTTTCTGATCACAGTCAATAAATTAATCTTGATTTGACTTTTTTGCGTGTCCAATATTTGCTGTTTTACACTAGACTGAAAGATGCACAGCAGTGTCAGTAGAGTCTATGCTGTCTGTAAAGGCAACTTTGCATTGCTAAGAAAAGTTATAGTTGTGATGACTTTAAAAAAATGCAAACTTAACCCAGAACTCTGTATTTAGGTTTAATGTAAAAAATGAAACCCACACAGGGTCAAAAATTAGAATAGAAACAGCAAAAGTGTGGTCTGCAGAATTACTTGAAGTCAATTACAACTCTGAATGGTTTCATGTTGACTTTAAGACGTTTAGCAGTTTAAAGTTCAGACAGACAGTAACCGACTAAACATAAATATGGACATTAGTGACAACTAACGTCATATCCCACTGAAAATATTTACATTCTTTTGTTGGGAAGCCCTCAGTGTTCAACTTGAATCTGCTTTGTAAACTACGAATGCAGAGCAGTGCAGGAAATAAGCAACAAAATGAGGCATAATTCAATGATGACTGAAAAACTTCATTTCCCAGGCTGCTGTTCACAGTAATACTCAGTTAGTGGTCTGGCACTGACATAGTCCATCTGTGATCTGTGTTCAGTCTGGCTGCTCAGCATGCTGTTTAATGTGAACTGCTGATCGATGTATTCCTGCACCGCTGGATAAATCTGCGGACGCAGCTCTCGGTCTGAGCCACGGAGGTACTGCTCAGGTTGGGGGGGATTTTGCAGGACCTTCCCCGATGGTCCTGAGGCTAAAGCTCGAAAATGGATCCTGTTGAGGATGTCAGTGAGGGGCCTCAGATTAGCATAGTCAGAGCCTGAGGTCATCTCCAGGTTCCTCAGAGCACTTTCAGGGAGTTGCATCCGGCTCAGTTTGGGAGGCAGAGGGAGGGGCAGCTCCATATCAGGACATTGTCGTGAGGGATGTGGAGGGGTCTGAAAATAAGGCTGGAGCTGGATGATGGATCTGCCTGGGGTTTGAGAGGCTGGGCTGCAGTGGTGATGGTGGTGCTGAGGGTTTAGAGGGCTGCTGAGGTTGGTGTCTCCTGTGGAGGACTGGACACAGAAGCTCTGGGCCACAGGCAAAGCTGCACACAGACTATGGAGGCTGGAGGGTCTGGCTTCTCTGGGACTTGGAAAAAAATTCACAGCATTATTTTGGAAGACAAAACTCTCAAGTCTGTATTTCGCTGTTGTCTAGAAAGTGATCTTGATGGATACAAACGTGTCACTTTTCAGTGCAGTTACAAATCAAAGAAATTCTATGGTTTAACATTTGAAAACAAAGAAATTAAGAGTTTTACTTGTAATTTTACTCTTGTTCTGTAAAAGAAAATTATTAAATACATTATTTGACAGTACAATAGTATTATTACTACAGTAATACATTTCTTTCATATATTAATTTGTTCCTTTTTTTTGGAATTTTGTTCAAAAGGAATATTTTGTAATAATAATAATAATAATCAGTAGATCGTATTTTGGAGGACAAATGCCTGTTTAGTTATCAAAAACAAACTTAAGTTGTCTAAAAAGTAATAAACTGAGAAAAAATATCATCTCCAGAAATCCAAATGTGTCACCATTCAGCAAAAATTGCAGCATTCAAACTAGGTTTTAGGCCAAAATAAACGCTTTGTAGCTTAACGTTTGAAAGCAAAGAAATTAAATTACTTTTAATTGTCTTCATGTTCTGTAACAGAATATTTATATTATTTATTTATTTTTAATTTTACAGTACAATAGTCGTAGTACTACAGTAATATTTAATATCTTCATAGTGTCTTAAAGTGACAGTAAATCCCCATTTGAATAAAAATCAATTTTGATAAAAATTTCTTCCATAGAGGGCTCTTACCCTAGAAAAAAAGTAATACTATATATATTTAAAAAAAAAAAATTGTATTTCTAGTAAGTACAGTGGGCAAAAAAGGTATTTAGTCAGCCACCAATTGTGCAAGTTCCCACTTAAAAAGATGAGAGAGGCCTGTAATTTTAATCATAGGTATACCTCAACTATGAGAGACAAAATGAGGAAAAAAAAGTCCAGAAAATCACATTGTAGGATTAAAAGAAAAATGTATTTGCAAATTATGGTGGAAAATAAGTATTTAGTCACCTACAAACAAGCAAGATTTCTGGCTCTCACAGACCTGTAACTTCTTCTTAAGAGGCTCCTCTGTCCTCCACTCACTACCTGTATTAATGGCATCTGTTTGAACTCGTTACCAGTATAAAAGACACCTGTCCACAACATCAAACAGTCACACTCCAAACTCCACCATGCCCAAGACCAAAGAGCTGTCAAAGGACACCAGACACAAAATTGTAGACCTGCACCAGGCTAGGAAGACTGAATCTGCAATAGGTAAGCAGCTTGGTGTGAAGAAATCAACTGTGGGAGCAAATTATTAGAAAATGGAAGACATACAAGACCACCCTGATAATCTCCCTCGATCTGGGGCTCCACGCAAGATCTCACCCCCATGGGGTCAAATGATCACAAGAAACTGTGTAGCAACAATCCCAGAACCACCGGGGGACCAGGGATCTGACCTGCAGAGAGCTGCGACCCAGCCACTCGCTCTACCTGCCACCAAAGGCTACCATCAGTAACACACTGCGCTGCCAGGGATTCAAATCCTGCAGTGCCAGACGTGTCCCACTGCTTAAGCCAGTACATGTCCAGGCTTGTCTGAAGTTTGCTAGAGAGCATTTGTATGATCCAGAAGAGGATTGGGAGAATTTCATATGGTCAGTTGAAACCAAAATATAACTTTTTGGTAACAACTCAACTTGTCGTGTTTGGAGGAGAAAAAATGCTTGGTTGCATCCAAAGAACACCATACTATTGTGAAGCATGGGGGTTGGAAACCTATGCTGTGGGGACTGTTTTATCGAGCCAAAAAGGGACCAGGTTTCTATGGACTGATTGCCGTGTAAACGAAAGGTGGGATTTATTGTTGATATGGTGGGGGCCATGTATCGTATCGTGAGATTTTGAGTGAAAACCTCTTTCCATCAGCAAGGGCATTGAAGATGACACGTGGCTGGGTCTTTCAGCATGACAATGATTCCAAACACACCGCCCGGTCAACGAAGGAGTGGCTTCTTAAGAAGTATTTCAAGGTCCTGGAGTGGCCTAGCATGTCTCCAGATCTCAACCCCATAGAAATTCTTTGGAGGGAGTTGAAAATCCGTGGTGCCCAGCGACAGCCCCAAAACATTAATGCTCTAGAGGAGATCTGCATGGAGGAATGGGCCAAAATAACCCCGCACAGTGGATTGTGAAGACTTACAGAAAACGTTTTGACCTCTGTCATTGCCAACAAAGGGTATATACAAAGTATTGAGATGAAATTTTGTTAATGACCAAATACTTATTTTCCACCATAAATTGCAAATAAATTCTTTAAAAAATCCTACAATGTGATTTTATGGGATATTTTTCTTCTTCCGTTGTCTCCTCATAGTTGAGGTCTACCCCCTATTCATCTTGATTCCGCTGAAAAATTTTACAAGGCCTCTCCCTACATCTTTTTAATGTCGGCGGAGAACTTGTACACAATTGGGTTCCTTTGGCTGAATTTTCTAAATACGTTTTTGCCCCACGGATAGTTCAAATCTTATTAACATATTTACTGACATCGCTCTTGACAAATCACGATATACCACTAAGATTATAATAAATTTACTTCTGCGTTTTAGCTTGTGCACAGTGCACATTTTTTAATATTAAGCCTAAAATGTGTTTTAATATCACTACTGATGAGGATTGCATGATCTTTGTATAATATTGGTCTTTAAAATCAAGATTTAAATCATCATTTAAAGTTTACCTGAAGTGTACTTACAACAGTTCCACTTTAGCACATTCATATATACTTCAGTATTTCTTTAGTTGGACTTCAACACTACTTCCACACAAAATTTAGTTGTTCCAATTTTATGCCAGGACTTAAAGTTTTTTATACCAGTTGAGTTAACCCCCCCCCAAAAGACAATTGCAGGATATTTTTTAAGTACATAAATATGTAACTGTATACTTAGCATGAAAACTACCCATGTATTCCCCATACTAGTGTCACAACCGATTCCACCATCGTCGAGTTGTAATCGCATACCCAAAATACAAACCCCCCCGTTTTGTTTACTTAATATATGTGTGTATACTGTGTATACACACATATATTATGTATATATAAAAACACACATACATGTATACATTTAAGAAACATATGTTATGTTTATAAATTAAATATATACGATAATATAAAATATAAGAATATGACTCCATTAAAATATAACTGTATGGTGTGGTAGTATATTCATACATTAATAAATATACACTAGTAACAATACACATATACTAATGTAAACAAAAACTTTATTTGGATGCATTAATCGTGACTCCCCAATCACCTCCCCGGGACAGCAACCCTCAACTTTCCAAATAAAGTTTAGTCAATTTAATTTTCACTAGGCTATATTTGTCACCTTTTCTCACCCTGATAAGGTTTGATCCGAAATTTCTAGATAATTGTTAATACTCAGTCTTAGAGCAGAATTAAGATTTCCCCGAACTGCGGGCATAATAGTATGGTTATATATGGATACTCACCTGCATACACCCCCCCAAAAAAATTCCCACCGGCTCAGAATCAGAGGCCAGACTTAACCTGTTATGTGTGTTCCCTGCTCACCGTGAGGCTGAGAATGTGGGTCTGATGGGGTGAAGGTCCTCAGCAGTGGGCGGTTCTGAAGGCTGATATGGAAAGGGTTGGGGTGTGACCGAGGAAGCACACGTATGAAGATTCAGTGTTATGACTGCAGTAAAACCAGAGTGGACACGTTCTCACACCCCACCCCTGCCCCCCCTCACTCACCTCATCCTTCTGTGGCTGTCCTACTGTTTGTGGACAGAAGAAGAAATGCACGATTTAGAAAAAGAAAAAAAGCTTATTAAGAGGAAAATAAAATATAGGGCACATAAAGGTGACCCTTATGATTGAAGTTAAAAGTCCCCTTCTGCTGCCCTCTGCTGGGCACCAGGTCATAGCACCAGAAACAAGAAGCGACACTGGTGCATACAGGTGCATCTCAATAAATTAGAATGTCGTGGAAAAGTTAATTTATTTCAGTAATTCAACTCAAATTGTTAAACTCGTGTATTAAATAAATTCAATGCACACAGACTGAAGTAGTTTAAGTCTTTGGTTCTTTTAATTGTGATGATTTTGGCTCACATTTAACAAAAACCCACCAATTCACTATCTCAACAAATTAGAATACTTCATAAGACCAATAAAAAAAACATTTTTAGTGAATTGTTGGCCTTCTGGAAAGTATGTTCATTTACTGTACATGTACTCAATACTTGGTAGGGGCTCCTTTTGCATGAATTACTGCATCAGTGCGGCGTGGCATGGAGGCAATCAGGCTGTGGCACTGCTGAGGTGGTATGGAAGCCCAGGTTTCTTTGACAGTGGCCTTCAGGTCATCTGCATTGTTGGGTCTGGTGTCTCTCATCTTCCTCTTGACAATACCCCATAGATTCTCGATGGGGTTCAGGTCTGGTGAGTTTGCTGGCCAATCAAGCACAGTAACACCATGGTCATTTAACCAGCTTTTGGTGCTTTTGGCACTGTGTGCAGGTGCCAAGTCCTGCTGGAAAATAAAATCAGCATCCCCATAAAGCTTGTCAGCAGAAGGAAACATGAAGTACTCTAAAATTTCCTGGTAGATGTCTGCGTTGACTGTGGACTTCAGAAAACAGTGGACCAAAGTCCTCTTTTCAGAAAGTAAATTTTGCATTTCATTTGGAAAAAAAAGGTCCCAGAGTCTGGAGGAAGAGTAAAGAGGCACAGAAACCATGTGATTTTTTTGCCATTTTTTTCTCTTGTTGTTGTTCCAGTGGTGAATGTTACCCAGTCTGTGACTGATTTGGGCTGCCATGTCATTAGTGCTGGAGTGTACCACTTGTTTTTCTGAAGTCCACAGTCAACCGCGCCATCCCCCAGGAAATTTAGAGCACTTCATCGCACCCCCTTCCTTCTGACTACAAGGCCTTATCGGAGATCGCTGATTTCATTTTTCCAGCGGGACTGAGCACATGCCCACACGCCAAAGGTACTCAAAGTTGGTTAATGACCATGGTGTGGTCGTGCTTGACGGCCTGCCAAACCGCCTGACCTGCACCCAGCGAGAATCGAGGGGGTATGGTCAAGAGGGAAGCTCCCCCTGACTTTCCTCATGATGACCACCAGGACCACCAAGCAGATGACCTAAGTATGTCTCACAGCAACCTGGGTTCGTCCATACACTCAGCACGTGTTGTGTTCACCAGTTGCTCGCCTACCCTCCTGCCACGCGCATTGATGCCGTCATTCATCGCAACCGGGCCTTCTTCTACCCAGTATTGAGTACATGTACCGTATGCCCTCCTTTCAGCGCGTCACCATTCATAAAAAGTTGTTTATTGTATTCTGAACCCCGTTATTCTCATTTGTTGAGTCTAGGAATTGGTGGGTTTTTGCTCAAGGGACCCCCACCCCGACCACTTCTTCTATGGACAAAGATCCTTTTCACTGTACATATATAAGTACCAATGCTTGTGATACACTACTCGTCCGTGTGGGCATTGCATTTTTATATACCCCACCTCGAGTCACTCACCTTTCGTTGAAATACTGAAAATAAATAGAACTTTTCCACGCACATTTTCATTATTGATGCTCTTCCTCACCTGTATACTGTGAATGCCGCACTTGATCTTATATTATTGCTATCTCTTGGGACATATCCACCTCAATACATGGTCTCACTGGAGTCAACCCATCTGGTGGCCCTGGCCTCTACGTATTATCCCTGGCCGTTTTCGGCCTCTTCTTTTCTTCTCTAAACCTAATATGCGTTTGCGAAACGCACCTCATGGTTTATTAACTGACAAATCAGAATGAATATTAGAGTGGCGGTTTTTTCACCGTCCGGCCAGGCACCTATCTGTACATTCTAAACTACCGTGGCTTTGCCTTAGGACTGATGCCACTCTGCTCCGTTACCACCTATCACTGGTTGAAAAAAATTATAACTTATCTCACAACCACAATCAATTACCCTTGAATTGGTGTTCGCTGGTAGCTGTACAGGAGATATTGTCAGCCCTCTCGCATTAAAGACACGCAACTTATACGAAAATCCCTTCTTTGGTGGTGATACTCCGTTTTTTCTTTGCCCTCGAATGAACGCGCTACATTAATCTATTTATAAGAAGCGTCTATCACCTTTTCCTGTCTCAGCCATCCTGATCGCTCAACGCACCCCTTAGCAACGAGGGTTGTTAGTCTTTCCCCCTCTGAGTTTTTGTCGCTTGTGTGCGGCAGGAACCCCACCGTCCCCACCCACCCTCCTCTCCCCTCCCCTCGCATTCCCACCCCCACCGACCATGCCGGGCCCCCGCGCTAAAATGCAGCCCGTTTACTACCCCCCCACACATCCTACCACTCACCCCGCGCGCACAAATCACACCTCCCTTTTCCTTCATGTTGCGGATGCCTCCTGCGCTTGCGCCTCCGGAGTTTTGTCCTCTTGGCCTTATCTAGTGTTATTTAGGTTCTACCCGCTATCCCCTTTTATAACATTTCTATTGCCTTGTATCCTCCTGAATTTGACCCACTCGATGGCCGGGCTAACTCTCTGACAAGTCTCTTGCGGCAGCTTGAAGCACTTATTCTATTCCAGTATTATTCAGGCACATGTCTGTTCCTCTTGGTTGGTAGGTGGACAGCCCTTTCCCACCGAAGCTGCCGGGACCGGGTGAGCGCGGTAACCGCCACCCAGGCGTGGCGGGTTCACGGGGTGGAGCTTGGCCATGTTTGTCGCCCCGGGGTGGTATTTATGCATGGAGTCGAGCCCCCTCTGAAGCGAGGAAAGAGATGTCTACTCGGTACCACTAAAATCACCTCCTCAATGCACCAATGTGCTCCCACCACGACCCATACAACCTTAGCAATCCCCCTGTTTCCACAGTCCAGGTTTGCACCATTCTCACCCCTCTACTCAGGTCTTAGCGTGAGGGTGTGGGTCAGTTTGAGTGTGCAAGGAGCAATGCTGGTACCGCCCATTTCTTCCCGGTGAGGAGAGTCTGGATGGCTGAACGAACGGTTACTCTCTTTTTTGGGGAGGTGTGGATAGCTAGTGAAATTTCACTTCCACCGGTCTTATCACGCTCAAAAGAGATTATGCTAGTATGAAGATACAAAACTACACTACTCATTAAGAGATTCTTTTAGGTATTAGTTTATGTTCTTAAGTTCCCACATATTAACCATTTGAGGTTTCGCCCCCTCGCCTTCATACACCCCCATCATCAAACCCACCTTTTTCCCCCCCCCCCCCCCCCCCCCCCCCATCACAACACCCCTCTGCAGCCGACCTGCATATGTTACCGAACTCGGTATCCCAGCGTTACACAACCACATACTTTGTCTACATACGGAAGTCTCACCCAACAATGAACCACTTGTTCCAACCCTTCTAAAGACTTTATATATTTTAACTCTATTGTTAAAAAAAACCAAATGTCACACTAATCCTCTGAAAGTCCCACCGGGGAGCCAACAACTCTGTACTTGGTACCCTTATTCTTTCTAAACTTCTTTTGGGATCAACGAACAAAACGAACTGATACCGCATACGATTTGACCTACCCTTAAGGAAATCAAACCGGGGAGCGTGTCATTCAATGTATCCGCTGCGGCACCTCTTACATAGTCACCTAGTTGTCGTCCCGGTTTCAAACCGGGTCTTGGCAAATATTTTTTCCTGTTTAAAACGACCATTTTTATGGCCTGAAGTTCCCCCTGTGCCTTATGCCCCTGCCGCCCTTTCAGGGGCGACCCGTTTTCCCCCACCCGTCCTTTACGAATCTTCTTACATTCCCTTGCCCTTCTTTCTAACGCACCTGTGTCTCCTCCTATTTCCTTAGCCCGCCCCTTCTTTTCATCCCCCCTTTTTTTTTTTTTTGCCTCTTTCTCCCCCCCTTTTCCATTCGATGTTTTCCTGTGTGTGGTTGTGGGGGCGCTGTTTTTTTCTGCCTGAGTCTTTGTGGTCTTGGGAGGGCTTGGGTGTTGGGTTGTCTTTATGGGTGGCAGCTTCACAGAACGACCCAGGCACCCCTTCACCTATGCCCCTGTCGTGGTGTGGGCCCAATCTTTGGACCCATGCTGGTCATCTCTTTGGTGTCTAACCATATTATTATGTTGAGGTCAACAATTAATCATCATTATTTTTCTGTCTGTTCTATATTTCGTTGGCCTGTTCTCGTTTTCATTTTACTTTGTTTTTTTTTAATGTTCCGACCCCAATTGGTATTCTTTGTACGGTGTGTTTGACGGTGTCGCGCGACAGGGGGGTGGGAGGGGGTGGATGCAGTGAGGTAAGGTGGGATTGCTCTAAGGGTAGGGGGTAGGGGGAAGGTTTACTCCTGCTTCCTGTGTTTCAGTCAAACGTCGACCTGTCCCTTATCACGGGGGGGTTACTTTTGGAGTCCTGTGTGTGCACTGTCTACTTTGCAGGGCACACCACCTCCCTGACCTCAATGTCTGGTCAGTTAATTGTGGGGTGTGTTGTGGGGGTGTTGGACCCCATCATACCAATAGTCTCACATATCGACAATGCCTTCCCTACTTTGCTTCTGATTGTTGGGGTAATGCTTTCAAGATTATGCAACCTACCTTCAGCTAAGATTCAGGTACAAGGAATGCACTAAAGCTTCTGTGCCTTCCTAAGGGTAAATTCCAACCCAATTCTCAGTTTACTGTTGTATAGCATCACGTATTATAAACAAGACTTTTAGTCATTTTAAACTATATAAGTCTTATGGCCGACTTCCTACGTGATTTAGTATATCAGTTGTTATCACTAGTCTCTGGTGGCCTTTGATTATTAGGAGAGTGGAGAGAGCTGTTTGGTTGGGGATCCAAAGAGTGTTTCGGTTTTGATGACGGCGAGGGATAATGGCAGCTTGGCCGGTGTGTGTGCTGGCATGTTGTATAGTGTCCGTGTCATGGCTGCCGTCATCCTGCTATTGTATTGGCTTCACGTTGAGGTTTTGTGCGGGCAAATGGGTTCCTTACAGCTAATACGCGCTAACAGCAAATTCAGATTTTTGTGTTCTATGTACAAACACTGGGCTCTATCATCTCGAATGTAATGAATTTCGTTTTCTAGTTACGGGAGCCCACGGATACCCTACCAAGTCTGTAGGCAGTCCGGAGGGTTCTCTCTCTTTTGACATCTCACAGTAATCAATAAATAAACATTTTTTAAAAACAAATAAACCTGAAATTGAATTTAAAACTAAAAAACATGAGATATGTAAAAACAGTCCTACCTTGTGGATAATATCCATAGTTATTAGCCAAATAATTCATTTGGTAAGGTAAGTCCAGCACAGGCCGTTCCTCTGGGAGATACATGACCATAAGACTGGAGCAACAAACTAAAGTGACTTGTCCAGAGGTTTGTAGTAAGACAATGACCTTCTAGGACTACCCTTAGGATGCTACCTTTCCATAACTTCAAAGAGGACCGAGGTGTGTATGTGCACTTCTGTCAAAACATCAGTCTCGTCTTTGATCTGCCTCTTTGTCTCTCCCAGTTCCTAGTTTGTGCTCCAGCTTGCCCACAAAGGTGTGTAGAAACAACAATCTCTGGATCTGGGGGAAAGGGGGGTGCATCTGACTTTAGAGGCCAAGGGTTCCCTAACACTTCCTCCAAATCCTTACAGACACACACACAAACACACACACACACATATAGGTGTTAATCACCCCAGCAGTTTGTCCCCTCATTACTGCAGGAAGTCTTTGCCACTATTTATTGGCTCTTGGCCAAACTGTCAAAGTTCAGCAGATAATTTCTAATCTTAAATATTAAAACTGTGCATTAAATCTGGTTTCATGTCATTTGCTAAGGGCTTTCGCTATCAAAACGTCCTCTGAGTTAGGCCAAGAATAATCCTGGACAGCAGTAAGTGTAGTTTTATACTGGTTTTGAATATGTTTAAGAGGTTAAACACTTCTAATCATCTTAGCAAACACCTCTAAGTTTCTCAAGCAATCAAGGCCTTCAGACAGTGAAATTTTGTTAGCAAAAAAGGTCCATTGATGTATGACACAAAAGTCAAATGAAGTAGCTTTCTGTTGACCAATGCAGCCAATCCATGTGATCAGCTTGAACCCCTGCATAGGGAAGTCTTTTGCCTTCATGTGAAATTCCCAATCATGTGAATAACTATTAAAATGACTGGATCACATTTATCACTGTTCACAGAAATCGATCCAGTAATTTTAACCGTATGATTAAATTTAACCGCACATTTAATCTAAAACGTATTTTAATCTGACAACCTCTCAGTCTAAACTATTTAAAGTAAGGCAGTAATGTTCAACATGAAAGTAGCCAACATCAAATTCATCAGTC
Source organism: Sinocyclocheilus anophthalmus (assembly GCA_018155175.1). Taxonomy (NCBI): domain Eukaryota; kingdom Metazoa; phylum Chordata; class Actinopteri; order Cypriniformes; family Cyprinidae; genus Sinocyclocheilus; species Sinocyclocheilus anophthalmus. The sequence goes on along the minus strand of JADLZN010007266.1, from coordinate 73,458 downwards.
GTGTTCATATTCTTTCCTTCCCTGAAATAGCAGTTCTTTTCCTGAGAAAGAATTAGCACATCTAGTACAAGAATCTTCAACATTGGGTCCACCAAATTACGTGTGAACCAACTATTTGAAATAAATAAATAAAAGTAAAATAAGTTAATGTTTCATTGTCCAACAGCAGGGTTGAGGCGTAACTAGTTACAAGTAAGGAATTAAGTAACTAAATTAGAAAATAAATGTAACTGTAATCTGTTACAGTTTACAGTTACATTTCAGTAACTGTAGATCTCAAAGTAAATAGAGGTGCTAAAGTCTTGATTTTGTGGTGGTTGCGCTTTATAATTAAATTATTATCATCTTAATTCAGGTGAAGAAGGATTTTGAAAGTCTGACAGTAATCAGTGTTGAATACTACTGTAAGGTTAACCCGGCCTGCTTTAAATATTTCAAAATGATTAACAGTTGAAAACATTCATTAGAAATTTAGAAAAGTAATCTAAAAGTAAATAAATGTAATCAGAAACATTACTTTATTAAAGTAATTGAAAGTTACACTACTTATTACATTTTAAATAGGGTAACTTGTAATCTGTAACCTATTACATTTCCAAAGTAACCTTCCCAAGAATGCCCAGTAGCATTTTTCATAGAAATTAAATACAAGAAAATGAAAATGAAATGTACATATATCTGTCTCTTTAAATCAATATAAATTGTGTGTGTGGGGGGGGGGGGGGGGGGGGGTGAATATCAGCACTCTCTCCACCCTCAAATACCATGACTGAGGTGAGACCCTTGAGCAAGGCACCGAACCCCCAACTGCTCCCCGGGCGCCGCAGCATTGGCTGCCCACTGCTCCGGGTGTGTTACAGGTGTTGTGTGGTGTGGTTCACTGCTGTGTGTGTGCACTTGGATGGGTTAAATGCAGAGCACAAATTCCGAGTATGGGACACCATACTTGGCCACATGTCACTTCACTTTATGCCAGCACTCAACAACCATTAAGTTTAGATGATCCCAAATCAGTTAGATCAGGTGACTACTTGTGTTTCATAAGAGCTCTAAAGGGCAGTTTCCAGTTCCCTTCATGTCTGGCCACAGCGATCTCTTTTCTGCGAAATCATCACAAATGAACAGAAATGTCCATTTATTTGGGTGGCACATAAGATGTCAGAGGCTTGCTACATGCTGGTGCAACTCAGATAGGCCACAATCTTGTTTTTATCTGCTAACATGGCCTAAGCAGTCACAAACACCCCCCAACCCCACCCTAACCGGGAGTCTGTCTCCTGAGTAACCGCGGGGGGCTACTCCCATGTTAGCCAATAGACCTTTAACATCCAGATGCTGAGGACAACTACAGATGTAGAATCAAGTTAATTTGTCACAACTCACACATGGGTATGAGAACAGACACCCAGAGGTGATTTCATCGGTAGTCAATCAACAACTGGCCACCATAATCCCTGAATTTGGCATCTGTTTATGCATTTGCAACATAATGTCATGAAATCCATTTGAGCGATTTAAATTGTATAGAAATTGAATAAAAAGTTGTCCTCTAGCAATACGTTTTTGCAAATCCCTCATAAAGCCTCATGATGCACTTTTCTCCTGTGGTATTATTAACTACTTATGCAGGTTTTAGTATGTGTAATTTGGAATCTTATTGTAATATGCACTTTTGACTATAGATAAAAGCTGAAGAAACTAATATGATATGCATAAAACATGTCTTTGGATCTTTCAACCAACTTTTTTTGGTAAAATTTCATGTTTATTCCAAGGGTGGGAGAGTTTGGGTGTGGACTCACACACTCGCGTGAGAGCGAGACCCGATGCTATGTAACTGTTCAGGGTCTGATATGGGGAACCATTCTGATTGGTCAGCAGACTGAAGGGCAAAGACATGATAAGGATGGAACAGCCTTTGTGTCATCATATGCAAATGAGCAGCGTGCATTAAAACTCATGAGCAAGGGAGCAATGTTTACGATCGCTTAACGGCATGGAGACGACAGACTTGTGAAAACAAAAGTGAGAAGACGGGTAAAGGTGACAGATGAAGCCAATTAAATTGCTTTTCAACACTTCCTGCAGGAGTACTGAAGACACAGATCTAAAGGTGAGTGTGTCAGCCGGTGACTATGAACTACAGGATGGCAGCTGCTCTTCCTTTTAGATGAAAAGTCCCATGTGAGGGATCTTCCACAGGTGTGTTCATCTGAAGAGTTGGGAAGAGTTTCTACAGGAAAACCTTTTGGAAACAAATTAATCTAACAATTTAGACCACGCTGAATTGATAATGATGCAACAGATCTGGAAAACTACAGTTTCTGGAAATTGCTTTGGAACATTTGAAACATTGACAAGTCAAATATAATTTTAGTTCTTTAAAAATAGGCTGACAATGTTCTAGATCACAGAAAATGTTACAAAATAGTAGATGTGAATGTTCAGTGGATTTCCAAAGTGAAGGCGTTTCATAAGTCTTGACCTCTAGACAGGATATCATTGTATACTGTAAGTTCATTATTGGGACACTACAGTATAGATGATGTACTATCGAGGGGGTCAACACGCCTCCAACTGTTTCCTGCGGACCTGCAAACATTGTGACAGAGAGTGGCGGTGAAACCGTTACCATTACTGAGTTTAGTAATGGTAAGGGTTCTGCTGCCTTCTCTCAAAAATCATCTGGATATGATGGAACTTCAGAGCAACGGATGGCGCAGTCAAAATCAGACGAGTGAACGGATGGACAAAAATACCAGAAAGACCGATGTTAAGCAGATTTGAAATTCTGAATCATTTGTATTCTATACAACTTTATAGCCTTTAATGTGTTATATGAGACTGCCATTGTGTGTAATTTAAATAAAATAATTGAAATGAACTATTTTTCTTGTTTTGTTTCATTATTTGCAATTATTTTTTACAGAATCTACTTTTAACTATCATTTTACAGAGAAAGGCAGCATCTGCGGTTGGTAAAATACTTGTGCTTTTAGGAGCCAAACACCTGATTAATAAGAATCTTTGCTTTAACTTTAATGAACTTACAATTAACTGATACAGACAATGGAATAAGAGTAATGGCCAGTATAAGGATATAGAGAAAGAACCAGGGACATATCATTGCTTTAAGCCAGCTAGAGTTATAAGCATATAATTCTTCATGGAGTTCTCCTGCAAAAAGGGAAATAAGTGCATCTTGTCACCATTTTGAAACTCACTTTAGCAGCAGATTAACTGCACTTTCCATTCCAAAGGTTATCTAACCCTCTAGGGTCTAGGCAGTGGAACTTTAAATGGCTTTTTACATTATTTATGTTTTATAGTTTTACGAAAAGAATTACACACACATATATAATATATATAATGATAGTTATATATATTATATCTATATATATAATACACATATACACAGAGAGAGGATAGAGATATAGAGAGATAGAGCGAGAGAGAGAGAAGACGAAGAGAGAGAGAGCGAGAGATAGAGTAGAGATCCGCGCAAACTTTTTCATCGGTTGGTGTCCATTGTAATTATATACTTTTTTAAACACATTTAAAAAAGTCCAGTACTTTTTAAAGCTATCCTGACTTGATAAAAATGTATCACTGCTTTTCCTCAAAAATATTAGGCGCACAACAGATTTCAACATTAGTAATAAGACTTTATTGCGTTTCTTGAGACCAAATCACCATATTAGATTTCTTAAAGATCACGTGACTGAGGACTGGAGTAATGGCTGCTGAAAATTCAGCTTTGCATCACATCGACAAAGGCCTAAATTACATTTTTGAAATAATAAATAAATAATAAAATAGAAGACTTTTTAGAATTAATATTTCACAGTTTACTGTATTTTTTGTATCAGATTAATGCATCCTTGGTGAGCATAAATGACTTCTTTCAAAAACATTTAAAAAAAATTGACAACTTTTTAATGGTTGGGTATTATAATAAAACAAACAATTGAGATTTACACAATTAAATGTCTGCAGCGAATAAGTGAGTTGATTCTTTCAGCTCCATATGTGCAGTCTGTAGATAAAGTGACCATAACTTTTTCACCATAGACAGTCTAAACTAAAATTGATGCAATAATTTACTCAACTGATGAAAATTAATTATTGATCATATTTATTAACTGCATTATTACAGACATAGCTACAAAGAGTTAATAATTCAATAAGCTGCAGTTAGTATCGTGTACAGCCACAGTTGAGGAGGCCCGGCTCAACCCTGGCAACCAGCCACCACCCCAACTGTGCAGCCCACTCTGCTTACAGTTGAGTGATTTCAGGTCAGTGTAATGTTATTACGCAAGATATTCAGTTAAACAGCAAGACTGCACCACAGATAACAGCCTGACCACACTGAAGACAACGAATAATAAAAAACAAGGTAAACCCTTCCTTCCAGTAAAAGAGTGAAAGTGAACCTTACCCTCAGAGCAAACAAGTATACCTATGTATGAATGCAGAACTATGTGATTTTTGGCATTTATCATTATATGGACATTTTTATGAATCAAAAGCAGCAAGATATGTAAGCAGCACAGGCATATGTGATACAACCGATCATAGTCTCATTGAAATGATAAATGACATTATCATTTCAATGAGAAAATGATAAACCCATGTATGTGCCTGAAATACTTACATTTCATTTTACAGGAATGAGGGAGGTCTGTTGAGATCAACCTGACAGTATAACCCAAAATACAGCCCATTTTGACTTCATGTCCATTTCTTCACTCTTACTTGCCTCTGCATGTGTCAGGCTCTGACCTTCATCATTCAAACAGTCTACCTCACTTCTTCAACTTTGCAGAGATTTTTAAACGCACTTCACGCAAGAAAATCTTCATTAGGTCACTTTCAGCTTCCTGGGTTATTCTGGTTATCAAATGACCTCCAGGACCAATAACCATTTTCTGCAAGAAAGAACAAAGGTTTCAATTTATAATGAAGCATAATAATGTTACTGTTTCTTCAGGTAGTGAGAAAGCACTCTTTTGTCTTAAAAACAATTCCACAAACTGTCTACCATAAAACTAAAGTCGCCTGATGGTTAAAACAGCAGCACAGAAGACTAGCCTCTCTAAATAAATTTGGCAAACGAACCAACTCACCATATGAGTGTCTTTCTTTACAAATAGTTTGATGGATATGTCGAGTACCCCATCTTCAGATTCCTTCCAGATTTCAATTTGCTACAAAAAGACCAGAATAATAACGAAAACAAATAACATTACAGAAAACATAAGTAATACAAAAAGGTCACAATACATACTTTGAGTAATAGAATCATTCAAAAAGATGATGCATGTATGATTAGGTTTTGAGAAGAAACTCCCAATTTAGAGCTAACAGAATATGGCTATATTTATTTGACCAAAAATACAGTAAAAAGTCAAATATAATTAGAATATTATTACAGTAAACACATATTATTAAAATTTAAAATAACTGTTTTATATTTATATATTCCTCTGATGGCAAAGCTGAATTTTCAGCAGTCATTACTCCAGTCTTCAATGTGACACAATCCTTCAGAAATTGTTCTTCAGAACAACTCCTTCAGAAATATGCTCATTTGGTGGTCAAGAAACATTTCTTATTACCATGAATATTTAAAAAACAAAAAACAGCTGTGCTGCTTAATATTTCTGTGTACTGTAACCATATAATAAGGATTCTAAGATGAATAAATGGTTCAAATGCTACATTTGTAACAACGTGAAGGTCTTTACTGTCCCTTTTGATCATTTTAATGCATCCTTGCTGAATAATTTAATTTCTTTTAAAAAAAAATTCTATTGACCCCAAATGGTAGCATATTTCAACACCTTTTTAGTGTGCACAAATCATGACCCACCTGTGTCATACCATACGGCACCTCTTTCGGGAGATGCTGTAGAAGTTTCTCTCTGATAGTGTTGGTGCACATCTCCTCAGGACCCTGATCAGTCAGTACTTCACTGTGGTACTGCCACTGGCCAGGCTTGGCACCATCAAACAGGTATTTCTTTTGTTCAAACACAGACAAATTAAGGATGAGTAGCACAATGCAGGAGATTCCAACATCAAGTTTGCTTTAATACAAATGTCTCTTTCTTAAAATCTCCAATGCAGTCTCTAACCTTTAATGTTTCCACATCTTCTCTGTCAATAGAACTTAACATAAATACATCCTTAAAAAGAAGCCACCCCCTGCGGCTCTTCAGGGCCTTCAGCCTGTCTTTGTCCTGACCCTCCTGAGACAGCCCGTCCTTCATGCTCTCAGACTGTGGTTCTTCAGCATGTCTGCTGTGGCGTTTGGCTGCTAATTTCTCAAGTGGTTTCTCTGCGCCGCGGATCCTGATCTTCTTTCCATTAACCACCCCTTCTGTCAGCTGTGCCGTGATGTCTAGCAAAAGTGTTTTGTTCTTCAGTAGATCTACCTGTGTGTTAAGAGTTGATTTTTTGCTTTAGATCTTCTAAGTGTACCAGCTATTAATCATTCACTGAGTTTAATAGTGATATTCATTTCGATGTTAACAGTTGCAGCAAAACAGCCCCCTCCCCCCTCTTTGCAAGATGAGAGATGGGATATGCAGAGAAAAAGAGATGGTAATTTCCTCCACAAACTAATCCTATGGTCAGACTAGGACAGATCAATACAAAATGACAATGCTAATACCTTATTAAGGACAAGGATGGCAGGGACATCTGGATTCAGGGCCAGACACTTCAGCACTTCATAGTCCAGCTTATTGCGGGTCCATTTATCAGACATATCGACTAGCACCATCACTGCAAATATATAGCAGAAATGGAAAAAAATTGAAGATTCAGCACAAAATACAGAGTCATAATACAGTGGTTCTCAGCCTCTTTGACTCCAAGGCTCTCGTTTGTCCAAGAGCTCTCCTAACTAAGTTGATATAGACCTTTTGTACATTTTCATGGTTAGTTCTAATTATAAACACACACGAAGCCAATGGCGATTCTACTGGATGCTGGCTGTGTCTTTGTTTTTGAACAGATTAAGAAATAAATAAGAGAAGAACAACTAAAACAAAGATTTTTTTATTTACCTAGATCAGCTTCCTTTATTGACTCAAAAGGATCCACCAGCAGCGATTCCTCCAGGTGATGTCTGTTAAACAAATATAACAAAATCAAGTTTAGTTTATGAGTATGAGAATTTTTACCACAATCATGGCATTAGTTAAACAAATGTTGTTGTTTCTGGTTGGTTGAGATGTTCAAACAATCAGAGCAAGATTGCAGAGCACAGTATCTACACTTTTCTGGGAAATCAACCAACAAATGGTTAACTTACAGTTGCCACCTAATGTTGTAAGAAACTGCTGTATTACATAGTCACCTTTTAGCCTTTATTGGTGTGGTGAGACCAGGGGTATCCAACAGTATCTGATAGAAAAAATAAATAGGAGAAAAAATGCCATGCAAACATGGAACATTCCCTAAACAGACTAGACATGGGGGTAGAAGAGGTACTTACGATTTGTGTGTCATCCTCTGTCAGGACACCAACAGCACGTGATCTTGTTGTGTGCACTTTCTCAGAAACAGCAAACAACTATATAAAAATTGTGAATTAACATTTAAGGTTACAGACACAAGTTCTTACAGGGATCGGTCACACAAAAAATGTAATTCTGTCATTACTTACTCCTAATTATGCATGACTATGCAAATCTCATTTTTACATGTGTACATTCAAACATGTTGCACTGTTACTTTATACACAGCCTGTTATTTACAGGCTGAGTAAATAGCAGAAATAACATTTCTGGGTGAGAAAAAACACATTTCACCTTAATTTTTATTCCAAACATTAGTATAATATCACCTTTCGACCCAGCAGTTGATTGGTCAATGTTGATTTCCCTGCATTAGGCGCACCCACTATCGCCACTTTAAGAGATTTGGCATTTTCAGGTTGATCAGGATTCTTTAACAATAAGGAAAATTGATGACCTGAGAGCAGAACACATACATAAACACAGACAAAATTGGTTTAACGAATAGGCTATAATATCATAAATATCCAGGGAGATAATAACAAATAACTGTTTCGACATGTTGTCTGTAAAACAGCAGTCTTGAAGGCTGGAGAGGGGCTGGTGATTATATTCTTACCGCTGTCTGATGGAACAGAGACAGGCTGATGATGACAGAGACCCTCATCGGACACCACCGCTCTCCCCTTCTGCAGTCTGTCCAAAAAAGCACTCGAAGACACCAAACTGGCCGGAGCGCAATGAAATAGGCATTTTCTTACTGTCTGTGGACCAAAAACGGCGCAACCTGTGAAGAAGCAGAGGATAAACGACAGGTAAAATAAGAGCTACCATGACGTTGTTGTTTTTCTATGAGTTTGGGCTTATTTCTGGAGGCGAATAAGACAAATACAACCAGTTTGTCATCTAGCATAACGTCACGACATACAAGAAGGATAAACAGCCTGTGTATAATCTATAAATCACCTGACAGACGCAGATACAGTGGCGCGTGCTCTGGGGCTGTCGTCAGTTTGCGGATCGTTGAAAATCGCAAAGATCTGCGTAGAAACGTCTCGCAAAGCCGCAAGGTCATTGCTGAAACAGGTTTTCTATACGTAAGTGGATAATTTAAAAATGGTTAACCCTTGTGCAAGGTTATTCTCATCTCCATGTTTGTTTACACATGTGTCCAGGGCGCAGACATGTTGCTCAAGTCGAGTGAACTGGAGTGATGAATCTATATATTACACACTACTGCCATCTGCTGCTCAGGCGCCGCTACGAAGGCGCCATAAATAAACTGCTAGTACAGTCTTCATTAATTATTACTTAAATATATAGACAGCCTCGGCGTCTGATAATAAAAACCAAGAACCTTTGTTATTATTTCAGCTAGTACAAGAGGAAATACTGTAGCGTGTATATGATGCCCTTTGGATATTTACTTTGACAGGAGTGAGATTCTGGAGTTCACTGGTCTAGCATGAAACAGACAGGCCTTCTGAATCAAAATGGCTGTTGTTAGGTTTGTGGTAAAAGGAGCCTTTGAGGACCAGAGAGCTGAGAATATGATCCCTAATCAGAGGCACTGATGTTGTTTTCATCCGCTCAGGTAAAATCAGAGGGAACAGATGTATTTTTACATCTCCCATCAAAAGCTAGTCCACCAGGAGCAGCACAGAGCAGAAAAACGCTGCAGTGACTGGGGACAAGAAAGGATATCAGGTGGTTTACAATCTGTCAGCATATATCAGTTTAGTTGAAACTTATAAAACATAACATATTCAGGAAGCAAAGAAAATGAGGATTTTGACTAAAGCAGAGATTTGATTGCGTAAGAAAAAGCCATGAATAGTACACAAATATATCAGATACAATCACATATGCCAACAAAACATGCTCATTGCATGCATTCACTTAAACAAGACCCCCTCACATGGGTTTGGTCTACCTGTATTTTACCCTGCAGACCAGGAGAAATGGCACATTCTTCCCCTAACTCCCTCATTTGAGAATATGGGCCATTTATAGCTACATATGATCAGAATTTATAAAGTTGATTGCTAATCTGATGTTGAAATGTAGCCTATTCTGTATTTGAAGGCACTAATTATTTATTGTGTACTATTATTATTGCTGTATGAGATAAATAGGATATCTGGGATTTAACTACCTTTTGTTCTTCAGCTACAACCATGAATGTTAGATGAACTTTCTCAGAAACTGTTTTAGCACACAGATGCATATTGCAGTATTTCACTGTGTTTTTCCACCATGTATTCTTCCATCTATTTTTAACAGGATGTCCAGTCCTTGCTCAAGAAATGCAGACATCATGATTCTACCCCCTCATATTTCACTGTAGGTTTTTATTTTTGAGATGTGGCCAGCGTTACATTCACAACACACCCATCATCTGCAATTGTGGTCTCATGCAACCACAAAATCTTTTTCCACATTAGAACTAGGTCACCATAAATAAACTCTATAGACATGTTGATGTTTTTGAGTAATAACTTCCTATTTGCCAGTCATTAAAGGCTAGTGTTTGTTTGTTCATCTTTTTCTCTCATAATTCTCCTTGTTTGCATGAGCTTTGTGAGAAGACCTTTTCTGGCAAGTGTCTGTGGAACTTTATGTGACTTCCACTTCCTGGAAACTGAATCCTGGTAATTTAGCCCTAAATTCAAAGAAACCTCTTTAGTCTTCATTTTCACTGTGGTCTTATGACCATCTCAATATTCATCCAGTGGTTTTCATCTAGAAAAATAAACTTCTGCAGGGCCTATTGTAAAACATAATGTCACATTTAAATAATTCATTTGAGTCTCATAATTAAAATGTCGAAAGTAAAAAAAAAAGTATGCCGGTTTCCATCTTGGATGAATTTAAATTTCTTGTTTGTTTTTAAACATTGTGGACCGTTTTAAATGGTTTCTCCAAAAATAACTTTACTATTAAAACTATTTCTGACAATTCTTGTGCAAATCTATGTTCATGTTTAGGTTCTAATATACAAAGCTCAGGGTTAGAAATCATAATAAGGAATCCCATATCAGCATAAAATGGCAGCCTCGTCCCAGGGTTGTTTGTGCTGTATATGCCATTATTGTTTAGGAGCTGTGGATGCTGAATAACTGCTGTCATGTCAAATATTTCAGTTGGTCTCTCCTCATCTTTTGCAGTGAAGACAGATACACACACACACACACACACACAGATAGAAATTTCCCGCAGTTACAGCACAGCACTGCGACCTTTCTGCAGGCAAGGAGGAATAACAAAGCTGCGGAGATGTTGAGTATACGACAGGCGTGTGACAGGAGCTGGCTGAGCCGTGCTGGTTAGTTGCTACTCAGGCAGAGATGCAGCACAACACAAAAAGCCACACAGCTGAGGCATCCTCTGTCACATCCTCATCAAAACGCTTTTAGGACGATCATTTTAAAAAGCACCCAGAGGTCATACTTTCCAACCCTGATTGTAGCGGGAGAAAGAAAGTAAGAGTGGAGGAAGTCATACTCTTTCAGGATTTCGCAATCAATACAACTTGTCTGTGAAGTGGATCAATAATGCATCTCCTTTGAAACCATCAATCACGTCAGAGTTGGGAATAAAAAACGTAATTAGGACCACCGTTCCTTAAACATCCTTCCTTGACGTCTTTCAGGGCCAAAGAAAGACACCATTCTGTGTCATTAACGCTGTATTATTGTGTGATGAAGCACACTGCTGAGCACTTCCCCTCAGCTGCCTGAGGCTCTGTGGGTGGAAAATGAGGTTTTGTACTGGTCCAGTATCAGCCATCATAACCTTAATAATTCCAGGAAAAAAATCTGAAACCGCACATTAAAAGCTTCAAGTTCAAGACTTCTATTTCATTATTCCCATGCACATAATGGCTTTTTCTTTTGAGAAAGCCTTGTGACCCTGATGTGATTTCCGAGCATGTTGAACGGCCTGGTCTGAACCAGCATTTTCTTATTTTTCAATGGCAAAGATGAGAATAATTAGTCTTGATCACCACATAGTTCTGCCTGCTATGAATCACACATTGCCTGGATAATGATAATCATGATGACGACGTTTGCAGAGAGGATGTGCGTCATGTAGAGACGGGTGGCACACCAGCAGTTGAAATACATACTCGTTGTTATTCATTCTATAAAATTCCATTTCATAACTGCAGCAGCCCTAAAATGTGATGATGACGCTGCTTGAAGGACCTCACAATAGAATGTTCAAAAAAGTAGACTAGAGAAGTATGGAAGGAGGGAAATTTAGTCGGTGGAGAGGAAGTGCTAAAAACCACATTAAGTACTAATATCTGTGATATTAGATGCTCTGTTTATAATTTTATTTAGAATGTGTTATGTATATGTACATAAGTTGTGTGTTTGATTAGCTTGGCTGCTTTTATTTTTTATTTATGTATGAACAACCAAATATGTTTTCCTTCATATTTCCTTCAATCATTCTTAAAAATATCAACAAATGAAAATTGTAACTTTTCAGAGCTATTGATCTATGAAAAATATAGAAGAGCATTTAAAAGATCTAATAAAGGGGGGGGGGGCCCCATAGATGAGTCCAATAGTTTTTTTATCCCACTTGATAACTTTTGCGCTATTTAAAGGGGTTGATGCGATTTCAATTTTCCTTTCTCTTTGGAGTGTTACAAGCTCTTGGTGCATAAAGAAGAGTCTGAAAAGTTGCCAGACTACAGTCTCAAATCCAAACTGGATATTCATTTATAAAAGGTTAAGAGTCAACCACCGCCTACCTAAACGGCTCGTTCAACACGGCCCACATATCTACGCACGACTGTGGGAAGATTGCATAACGTGCACAAATTGGGGTTTCATCAAGCCATGGCCAAGAAAGAAGGCGTAACTTTGTTTCTCGCTGTAGTACTGTTGCCGGCGCCGCCATGTCGTGGAGACGCTGTGTTGTTGATTTTCGATGTGAAAGTGAAACTACTTTGTTTGGCCTTCGAAAAGAGGACACAACTAAAATCATTGGTTAAATTGTATTTACAACACTGTTCAGAACAGTTCAACCCAAATATTCTGATGTGTCCAGTGCATTTTATGGAGGACTGTTCCTGATCCTGGTAGAGTAGACTAATGTTACATACTTGCCGGCGTCTTGTCTGACTTCACAGACGGGGTAAGTAGGTCTTTTTCGGTTAATGTTAAAAGATTGCCACTGATCTGATCCAACGTTGAGTTCTTCGTTTGGAGCCATGTAGAGGGACGTTTTGCTAGGTTACTTCATATTTCTCTATTGTCGATACTGATGTTTTCTTGATTCGACTTCACAATGCAGACATGTTTTGATGTTGATTGACTTCATGGCGCGATCGCATAGTCGTAGAAGCCCATGATCTATGTCCCACCCTGGATGCAACAAATGCCTGCTCGTTATAATGGGGTCTTTTTAACATGTTTTGTTTGTCTCGTTGCTTTGTATCCGTCAGGACCAGTCCATCACAGTAATGGAAGGGGTGTAACTTTCGGTCGCACTTGAGTAGATTCCTGTCCAATCACAATGCACTGGATAGCTGACCAATCAGAGCGCACCTCGCTTTTCAGACCGATGAGCTTTGTCGACACGTTTCAGAAAGGCGGGGCATAGAGGAGAAACAATAATGTACAGTATGTGGAAAATAATGTGTTTTTTTAACCTTAAACCGCATAAATACATTTCATTACATCAAATACACAAAATAATGTTCTTTTTAGCAACATCATATGACCCCTTTAAAGGACGTAAATGAAAAGCAATGAGTCTGTTCAGCTTCAAAAAGAATTACAAGATAGTGATAGATGAATGTTTTAATTCAGTTTGAGGGATGACTTCTTGACAAGGTATAACTATTATTCCTCCAATGGTAAGCTGTTTTAGGTGTCAGCGTACAGGACATGTAGCAGGAGTGTGCATACGGAAAATGAGAGGTGAAAAATATGATGGTTTGAGCATTATAAATGTCAAGTGACTGATGGGCTCCATTGTTGTAACTGAGCTGCTTTCCACAGTGCAGCGTGTATGGAGGATGTCAAGTACAACTGAAAGCACAGGACGTACAAAAATATACAGCGAGCAGAAAGTTTGATGTGTGGAGGCATTGCGGGCATGTGGGAACAGAAATGACAGGAGAAATATTTTGACAGGGCTTGTGTGGGATGCAGTCAGAGGCTCTAACGCCATCCATCTTCTGTAAAAGGGAAATTGTTACTGTTGAATACAGAAAATTTCTTGGCCTTCTATTATCAATATGATAAATATAGCTGCAATGCTTCTGAGTAGATCCACTGAGATCAAAACCATTTTAGAAGCAGCTATTCAAATTATTCATGATATGCAAACACTCTAAATCTCACAAAGTCTTGCAGTATTTTCTAACACTATTAGCATAAAGGAAATTACTGTATGGAGATACAGATCCCTCAGATCCTTCACTGGCATAACATGGCTTTGTGGACTGAAGAGTGCTCTATAGAAAGAAATCTTGTGGTTACTTTCTGCCGTGTTACGCTTCAATCCTCTCAATACCGATTTAAAATCACGCACCACCTAGGGCGGATTCTTGTTTGCTTTAAATTATTTATGTCCTAGCATTTAGTGTAGGTCTGTGTTTCGGGGCAAAGCTTCAGGCTACTAGTAGTCTCTGCTTTTCTCACTGCACAGTAAAATGGTTTTAAGCTCAGTGTTTTTTTTTGGATCCTTTGCTTGTGTATCTAGGTCAGATAGGAAGTCGCAGGTGCATGACGCCCATACAAGCTGCATCTTTGTGGTTTGCCATTAGTAATATCCATGAGATTTTTCTGTGCTGGTACTACCGGCCCGTGCTTCTACCACACCGAGATCTGATCTCATCACATCCAGTCTGTCTGGAATGAACATGACGAACAGAACAAACTGAGACAGACTAAATCCAGAAGAACTGTGGCAACGTCTCCAAGATGAGGCTGCAAGAACTACCGGGGCAGCAGACCTTGAAACCGAAGCCACGTGCAATCCTAGGGCAAAAGCTCGCGTGGATAAAACGCAAATGCGGGCAGTTGGTGGGTGTACAACTGCAAAAGGCAAGGAGAAGCCGTGGACGCGCTTTGCGGTCCTGAGTCCAACTGGGACGAAGTGAAATACGGCGCGCAGGGCTCGGGGGTACACGCTTGACTCTACCTAGTTTTTGCGTCTTTGAAGCAGTGGTGCAGCTTCCGCGTGTTCTGTACAGTGTTGCCGGGTACGTAACAAAGTGCCATCAATGGGACAACATAAACCGTTCTATAGTGACTCACTACACCAACGAAAGTTTACCAAAATGATCAGCAAAACAGAGTATGGCTTCCATTGGGGCAAAAGGAGCTCTTCGTGTTCTACCTGTTCTGTGTCGGGTCAACAAATGATACACTCTCCTTGCGTTCCTGAAAGAGTATCTTAGAAAAAAAAAACAAACAAGTGGTAGAGGTGGAAGGCTAGGTTGAGCACAGGGATATAGTGAACCAAACTTTAAAGGACAAGGAATGCTGACATAGTAAAAGTGTGATGAGCCCACTGAAGCATACGCGGACTTAATGCTGGCAGCAGCTGGAACCACTTAGGAAGATAACGCCATGTGACGTAGGTCTTAGCATAAAAGAGGACAATTGTTCAAGAGGAATACCAAATTAGTGTTTTAAGTGTGAAAATATAGCAGAAATAGCACCAACATTCAAAAACAATGGACTTGTGATAAAGCTCCTGAAATAATCAGGTCTTCACTTTAAGTTTTCATTTAGTGATAAGTGAATTTTTGCTAGAAAAAGAGCAGGAGAGATAACATGCAAGTGTCTCAGAGCCGGCAAAAGCTGTGAAAAGAGTGACACGTTATCTCACAGAGTATGACGCAGCCTGCAGAAGTGACATGCATGGTTGTTGTCACCACTAGAATTACCTACTGTAGCCAAAGCAAAATAAATTCATTTAACCTCTTCCAGGGCCCATATTTACAAAAAAGAGACTTCTGGGAATCCATACTCTGGTCTCAAGAGACCTCGGATCTAACAGCATCCAAAATGTTCTAGTGTTGCTAGAGGAGGAGTACAGTGAGAAGTGCCTGGTACCCACATGGCATTCGTGGTATAAAGCTTTTATAAAGTTATGAAGAGTTCTGGGGGGGGGGGGGGGGGGAAGGTGTGATTGAGTCAGAATTCACTAACACACACTGAGTGAAGTAATACAAAACTGAAACTTGTGTGTGTGTTGTGTGTGTATATATATATATATAGTGTGACTTTTTAGCTTTATTAATATAGGCAGAGGCGGACAAAGTACTCAACTCCATTACTTGAGTGAAAGTACAGATACTGCTTGTCAAATATTACTTCATTACAAGTAATTGCTTTTAAAGTTCTTAAGTACCAAAAGTAAATTTCCTTTTTTTATGTCAATGCACTGTTTTATTGTTTTACGTAATACTTGCAATACTTCTGAAGCAACTTACAATACATTACACCTGCTGAATAAACTGACTAGCTTGTAGTATATTTGGAATAAATAGCTTTTAGAATGTTAAGAACCTATGGGGGAAAAAATTAACACCCCTACCCCCCCCCACAAAAGCAGGATGGTAGGGATCTCACACAGCTCTGACAGTGTGTGTGCACACATCTACGTGTAGCCATTTGTTCCCCATGTTAACCGAGTTGTACAGTGCATCCTGTAAATACGAGTGATAAGAAAGAGAAAAATCAATACCTGATTCAAAACCCACAACCCACTGTAGATATCACTTTACCACAGCAACCTGTCTTAAATAAAAAAGCAAAACACAAGACTTAGTGACCTCACAACAAACATGTTAATGCTGTCCTAGTCGCTCTCAAGTGTAACTTTTATGTCACACACGAACAGTCTGTGCATTGCTGCTTCAAGTCCACACCTATTGTGTTTATTAGGAGACAGCACAACAGTCTTCGTGGCTTTATAGGTAATCGTTTCACCACACAATTTAGCAAAATCAGACAATATTGTGTCTAATATGTACCACAATATCAGTTTCTTATTATTGAATTGTTGTAAATAAATATCAGTGTTATTGCGCTGGTCGTGTTCACAAATGCTGGTAAATACTTCAATGTACCCTACAGAGTGATTACGAGTACACGTCTGAAAAAAGTTTTTAGAGAAGAAAGAAATCACCCACTGACTTTCAAAGCTGCTACATAGTAACGTCTTTCTACTTCGAGGACCTTCATAAAATGTAGTGGAATGAACAGTTTACAATATTTGTCTTTCAAATGTAGTGAAGTTAAAGTCATAAGTTCCCAGAAAAAATATTACTCAAGTAAAGTACAGATACTCAAAAAGTGTACTTAAGTACAATACTCAAGTAAATATACTTAGTTACTGTCCGCCTCTGAATATAGGCTATATAAAACAAGAATCCAGCTAAATGCTGGGATATTGAGGATTAATTCTCAGCATAAAGTGCATGAAAATGAAGAAAGTCATAAGGTCATGAAGAAAGAGTAAAATTTACTGCATTTTTCAAGGGGTCAGGAATGTATGTGCTCAGGGCAGATGTAGGGAACAGACTAAGAGATTAGTGGGTATCAGGTTGCTAGTGCGTTTCAAGTTTAGGCTTGTCTGTCAAAATATGATTTTAATTGTTTTCCTCGTTTTCTGGCTTTGGGTATTCGCTGTAGCACACGTTTGATGGTTTACACTTGCTATACTGGATGTTTATATGCAGATGCGCATTAGACCGGTAGGTGACGACACACTCCGCTTGACCAGAACTCAACGAAAGAAGAAGGCGGCTTCCGGAAAAATGGCGAACGAAGGGTGATTGTTTTGTTAAGTTCTGGTAAATGTCAATATTTGTTTAAATCACACGGTTCTTATGTCGTCGATAGGAATTGTAAATATGTACACACCATTTTTCGTTCGAAGCCTCGGCTTTTTTGCAAGGTCGACGTTGTTTTGTCAGATTATATATCGCGGGCTATTTTTGTCATATCAGCCGAGGATCTCAAAACGAAACTGCAGTCCTTGTCATGTCATTTCGGTAGATTATCTGATGAGGTTTTCAGTGTGTCTGTCAAAAAACCACATAACGATGACTCAAGATAAAATAACCGCAATGTTTACTTATTGAATGACCGCGCGCCAGTTAATCTATTTGTAGACTAACGTTAATGTGATTTGATTAAGAGACTTCGCTTTATAATTATGATGAGATCAAATACACAATTAAATTTGTGCTAATAAATCTGATGAGTGCACCACACTGTGTTTGCTCTATGGTGCAGCAACCGTGTTATTTCTTATGTTTTTCACACACAAAAAAACGGTTGTTCCTCCATTAACCAACTGCCTTCCAAATGTTGCTAAGCATGTTTTATTTATTCTATATAACCTATGAATGCACTCCATATTTGTAACTATTTTCTCCCTTTCCATACCACGTGGAAACAAATTGACTTTGGACAGACTTTAATGTTAATACAGTCTCTGGGATTGTACCAAAAGGCTAAACCTACTTAGTAAGTGAGAATATGCAATCTTGTTTAAGGAAATGTTTTCTTGTGTGTCTAGCAAATCACGAACTGCTTGTTTGGTTGATTTCTACCAGGAAATATCGACCATATCTATAGTTTCCCTTACAGACACTGACAACCATCAAGACAGATCTTCTATCTAATAAAATGTGTTCCTCCTTAAACAATACGATATTCGTGATGTTTTTCAAGTTATATATGATGGTCCTAAAGATGGTGTCAATTAATGGATAAACTAATACAAATGTCAAGACAACTCCTCTGTCTCCTAGAGAGTATATTAAATAGACGATAAACCAGAGGAGTATAATCTCACAAAAGATATGCACTAAATTGCACCAAGCTATCATGGTTAGAGAATGATAAAGCATGATTATCTCTGCCGTCGCAGCAACATGAAATGCGAAGCAAGGGGCAGACCGAGATAAGGCCCTCGTGATAATTTTCCAACGAGTGTTTTTGCAAGAATTCAGAAAGACACGATGCTGCTACAAGATTATTTAGATCCGAAGTTAAAATAGGGCATAATCAGTTCCAGGAAAGATGTGTGTGATTGGTTGAAGGAGAAAAACGCCTTTCAAAACTGCCTTTTGCAGGAATTATTATATTTGGACTAATGCTAACTGCGGAGGATTTGTTAATGTAATATTTACATTTGTGCGTGAATGTATAGGGCTTTCCCTCTGTGTTCTTTCATACTGAATTGAATTTTGTACATATACATAAAGGGAATGTCTGGATCGCAGCCATTGTCTGTGACGCGAGCGCTGGAGCGCATGCGCCGGAAGTTGCTGCCGCAGACAGCAACACTGATTCGGCAACGCAGAGCAACAACACTAGAAGAAAAAAAATCAAAACACAGTATCCAAATAATACTAATCCAGTACGATGCTCTGAACCATGTATAATACCATGATCCACGGAGAGTAAGTATATCATTTGAATGATACTACCGTACTGATTTTGTGCACGATTGCTTACTATCCATCCATTTCATCAAGCTTTAAGAAGCAACAAAGGAGCCAGCTCTCTATTTAATTTAGTGTGGAAGAGATGGCTACTTATGCACTTGGCCTTCAGCTTTAGGCCAAAACACAAGATCGACATCAGTGCTTATAAAACAAGAGTTAAATACTCGAAAACCCGCGTATGTGAGTTGTTCTAGCACAAGCAATGCATTTATTTGAGTGTTATTTTTTGGCTACTCTCTGCTGACTTCCAATGAATGAATGGACATTTAGCTGCAATTTTAAGTATGATGTGTTAATAGATTCAATTTTCCTATATAATACTTGCAATGTTATGTATTTCTATAGCATACTTGGATACTTGGTGTTGTTACAAGGCCTTTTGGAGGGCAGACTGCAGACTTCGCATTTGATCCTCTCGACAAAAATATATATATATATATATAAACGTATGGCTGTGACCTTTGCTGAATATCAAAGGCGTTGTCTCGAAATGTCACTGGGGATTTCTCCGCCGAGAAGCAGTGCGGTATTTGAAGCTGGGGGTTTTGACAGCCGACAGCAGATTGGCTGGTGGGTGGAAAGTTATAAAGTCGCATATCATTAGAGGGTTTATTATGGTTTGCAGAGAATTGAATGCGATCCACATATATGCACGACTTTTGTGAACGACGCTTGGCCGTTTGGATAGCAATGTTCAGTTGCTCTGTCATAAATCTCAGCTTTAGTCTAGCCAGATGGAGTCGTTATAAATCTTTTGAGTGCAAAGAAACCACAGAAACAATCACACGGTTTCATGTAACGACGCTGGCCACCCATGCAGCAGGTATAGTCTTTGTGTCATTAAAATTAAAAGGCATATCCAACGTGTTTTACCGATTGCACCTGCTTCATTAGAATACTCGTTGTGTTTGCCTTGAATAGCGCGTTCTGTAAATTAAACCCCCTGCAACAAGCTTCTTAAAGTGCACCGTCTGCACCAAGGTGTTTATGAATTAATCACACTATGTTTTAGACTCGTAGATAAGTGCTGTTTCAGATGAAAGGGGTCGGCAAGGTAACAAAGGGTTGACGTCATGCATCGCGTCCGCCCGCATGACTTCCAATTCTGAATCCCGCCCCTTTTAATTTCAGAAACCGGCGTGATTGGTCGAACGCGCTGCTAGACGCGTCCTAGTCTAACCGAGAGCCAATGGGAGGAAAGCTTCCGTGTTTATGTATAAGAGTGGGCGGGGCTAGTTGGCGGAGAAACCGGAGCGATAGACTCTACTGCTCAATCTGGTGTAGGTGTCTCCGAGGCTGCCGGTGTTGAGTTGGCCACTTTCTGTCGCGGTCCAGGGGATCTGTAACCATGCATTTCGGTCTTGTGGACGGGTGCTAAATGATTGCGTCGAATGTCATTCGTAAATAACTGGATCCCGGGGTAAGATTAAAGCTTGTGTATTAGTAGACTTGCCGTATTTTATTCTTGACCATATGTTGTGATCTCCGACCGTGTTGCGTGTTTTCATCAGAGGATTTCATGCAGTCAGCAGACTCTTGGCAGCACTGAGCTTTTCCCATCTGTGTAACTGGCAAACAACATGAATCACTGCCATCAACATTCCTGCATTGCATGCTCAGTAGATAGTTATTGTAATGCAGAAGTTTGAGGATGACCTTTGTAAACATAGCTGGAATGTGAGGAATATCCAGAGCATCAAAGGTTCTGAAACATTTGCTGTTGGTTTGTGTGTTCACCTGCTTTTCTTTTTTTCATGAATTCTTTCTAACCATTCTTAAAAGCGCAATTACCTAGAGCTAAAGAGTGTTTATTTGATTTACTTCTCCGGTATCTTGTGCTCACTGCTTTAAACCCGCAGCTTGACATTAGTTACCCACTGAGTGCAGTTTTATATCATTGCTCTGTCTTCTGTCTGCCCTACATTTTCCAAAGGCTGGATAATTCAATTTCAGACTCCTATTTCCAGAGAAACACGGTCTCCTATTCTCAGTACAATTATCGAGCGTGGTGAAGGATCGTTTTGACATCTGGGTGTAACGTTTCTCTTCTATGAGGAGCCATTATGTGATTTGGCTTTTTGAATGGATCACGGGGCAGTGCTTTCAAATATGCATGCCTACTCATACATAAAAACACTTTCACTCCTGCATTTGTCCTTTCTGCAGTCACAAAATCCACAACTTTTTTGTCAGAGTAACTAGTCTTTATTTGGCTGATCCATTTTTCATTCATTGACTGTATGCATATCATACAGAATATGCATATTAATATTTAGTGACGTGCATAGCTTGAGGCTTTGGCTTTTTTTTTGTAAACATTTACATTGGCAGAGAATACAAATCAAACATTTGTTTGACACAAATTACTCCATATTAGTTGTTTATAGAGCTGTTGTATAAAAGTAATAACACAATCTTGGTTTAGTACTGAATATCAGCACTGCTGTGTTTACCTGTGGCCTCATATGACATAAACTAAGATATCTTTGATTTTGAACGTGCAAACACCTTAAAAATGAAAGATTTTTGGTAAGTTTTAGACAGTTTTGCATAGATAATTGACACAAACCTTAAGATTGGTGGCAGTCAACTAATGTAAAATTATGAGCTCTTCACAACACAATGCAAAGATAACTAGCAAACAAAACAATAATACCATGACAGTAACCAAATAATGTATTCATGCTGCAGTGCATGCTGGAAATTCACAGACCATTAACATTTTAGAAATATTGTTCAATTTGTTTTTTGTTCAGTCAACTGTGTTTGACTGTAGTTGACCTGTTGGCCTAACAGGTTTTTATGCAGTTTCAAAAACCCTAATTCAACAATTCTTAGTATTAATTAATTATAAGTCACGTAAACTTGAAAATATGTAGTAGTTGTTGTTTTTTTTACAGTGAATTTTTGCTCAAGTGATATTGCTTAAATGTCATGTCATTATCCATTGTGTAGTAAGTAACCTCTGCTAATGGAATAACCATGTGGTCACAATGTTAAAATATCTCCAGGTGCTTGGTTTTGCAACGCATGTCAACCTGCTAATGCATTTGATAATTAACGCATTCCTCTAAGTGTGCATGGAGGGCTTATGGCGGCATTCTCCTCTTTGAGTAGTTTGTTTAATTGACCTGCCTGTGCTAAGCAAGAGGTAAATAGAGAGAGAAACAGTGTTTGACTAATGTTTACCATTAATAGTAAGATAGAATCAGTCATGATAGAGGAAATGCCAAATGTGGTAACCTATTTTTTATTTATGTTTTTATAAATACCATAGATTTGTCTCATTCCAGAAAGAGACATGCCTTGCTGCTTTTGTAAGCTGAAGAGAGATAATGATCATTTCTGACCTTGTGATTATCACTGACCATATGTTTTATTAAATAGTTTTGTGGTATATGTGGTCACTAAGTTTTATGTGAAGATTTAAGCATGAGGATTGTCACAATTTGCAACATGTGATCCCCCCCCCCCCGGCTGTTGGTTCAAGTCCTTTCATGTTTCAAGTCAGTGTCATGTTGTAAATACTGATAGTAATTGCTGTGAGAGACACAGACAATCTTGCGATTTTGAAGATCAGTTGAATGAGGTCCAAATGGACAGATTTCTCAACTGAAGGATGAGCAATCACAGCTTGTGAGTCAGCAGATGACAAATTACAGTGTAAGTGATGGAGAGGAACCCAAGTGGCAGTAGTGAAGAAGATGGAGATGATGAGGACTTATGGGCTCCGTGTTTATCAGAACCTGAATGTGGTGATTTGAGAGTTCATTTTAAAGAACAGTTTCACCCAAAAATGAAAATTTGTGAAGTGAAACTTGTGAAGTGAAGACCTGTGAGTTTGTAAAAAAAAAAAATCTAATCCATTATTTGGATGTTTTTAACTTCAAAATCTTGCTTTCAGTTAAAATAACAGTCCTTTACAAAATAAATGTCTTTCCAGTGAATATTTAACACATTGATCTTCTACGGTTATGTGCATGTGTCATGTTTTCAAACACACAGAAAGTTTCTGTTTCCTCATAACTAATCAGAATTTTTTTGTTTATCAGTTGTTAGATTAATAGTTCAATCTTAGTTCAATCTAAAAAACAAACAAACATCTAAATCCACTGTTAAAAACCAAATGAAGACGACTCTTTCAACCTTGGTCCTAATTATATAACATCTTTTGTTTGGCTTGCAAGAGAGCCTGATCGAGCTTGCCGATCAAAGCTGGCACATCCAGCCTGTGTGTGTTTGTGGTGTGCATGTTCATTTGCACAGCTGTTTTCCACTGCACGTCAGTTGGAGAAAAATGCATGTTAGCAGGTCTGTGTTTCATCTCTTTCCCCACCTATTGAGAGTGAGAGTTAAACACCCAGCTGTTAAACCAGGCCACACACAACACACACACACACTCTTTTTCAGTTCTCAACATCTTTAGTTACACTAGAGCCATAAAGCCTCAGTGCTGTCTCTCTCCCGTGCCTGCCCTTTATATCGCTTCAAACAGACCAGATCTCTCTTTTCCTGCACCCTAAAGCAAGTAGCTGTGGCCTGACTCATAAAATCCCTTTGTATGAGGGTAAACTGCAGGTCTGAAGAGATCAGCTGAGAAAGAGACTCAGATAAGCCTGTTAGATGAGAGTGAGGAGCCTTATGTCATTGAGGCCAATTGGGCCATGTGCTTTTACCGGACAGGTTTAGGTTGTCTTACAGGGCCTCAATGATTGGTATGTCAATTTTCTGTTGGACTCGGTTTGTTGTCTATCCAGTTGAGGGTAGATAAAGCATAGCAGTCTGTGTGAAAGAGATTTTTCCCGGGGTTTATGTAGCTGTTAACTGCGTTTGTTGTAGTGTTTGTGTATTTTGCAAAGCTAGCTTTACTATAAGTTTAAGTAGGGCTGGGCGATATATCTAAAAAATGTATTAACAATATGTTTCGATCGTTTGGGTGGGGGGGGGCGGGTATCGATAAATTAGTGACGTTTTATAACCTTTTTTAAAAACAAGAGCAATAGAAAAATTGTTTTACATTTAACCACTGTATTTTTAAATTAACTAAATTTATTGAGACAAACAACAAATATTTTTTTGTTTTAACAGTCAAACACATAATAAAAATTAAACAAATATCTAATTTCTAATGTTTTATATGCAGATTAAATAGGTAAAACTTTTGGCTTGTCTCCCGAGGGCGCAATGAGCAAAATAATGCAGCACATTAAATTGTCAACTTAAGGAAGTAACCGTCTATAAAAAAGAAACGTGCATTACGTCTAAAAGAACTTATATAAATCAAATATAATTTCGTAAATTGCATAAACAATTATGAACAAAACAGCATCATGTTTTTATGCATTGCTTAATCCAAAGAGCTGAAGCGCCATTCACTCAGATTGCCTTTAAAAGCATATGAGACGCAGTGAAAAGGAAAAAACCTCCACAAAAATGTGCGACGTGTTTTCTAAAAGTTTAAACTGTTTTAACTTTGAATGGCTTTCTATACATCTCTTGTGTGAGACGCGAGTTCAGCAGTCATATTTGTCCGTCTAGAAAATGCGCTGAATATGTGTTCTGTGTGAATGGCTTGGTTTTAACCTAATCAAGATCTTCTCCGCATTGAGCTTCTATATTTCTCTAATATTTTGAATGAATAACACAGCGGCGCGTCTCGTGGGCTAGACTAACAAAACATTAAACTATAACGTCACTTACATCATCATCACCGCATCCCGTGCTCCACTGATGACGCTAAGTCACATCTAACATTGGATTGTACTATTTTTGCATTCAAATGCAAATGTTTATTTTAAATTCAACTAATATTCATTCTTTACTCACAATCTCCTCATCACAGGCAGGCACAGCACTCATGTTCGTGTTTGTGTGTGCTGTCTGCGTCACTCATAGCACGTGCCTATATCGAACATTTTTTTATATCGTTATCGAAGAAGGTGTACCATCGATAAATATCGATACCGTTTTATCGCCCAGGCCTAAGTTTAAGTTTTAGTAAGTTTAAGTACAATTTCTATGAATTAGCCCAGAGGACAAGGGAATTACTTTTATAATGTGTACTTTGCAAAAGAATAATCAGTATGTGGAAAAATGGCATGACTGCGCTCAGTTCAGCACTAAATTTACCGCAGTAATGCCTGAAACAGGATTTGCAGGAAATGAAGTGATTGATGAAGTTATGCTGGAACTGATAGCTTTGAACCAACCATATGGAAACCTCTTGACATTTTTATATGGTGATAGTGTCATGCATTTAGTAATATATCTTAAGACTATGTTTTTATTGCTCATTTGTAATGTATTCTTAATTTAACCAGTTAATTTTTCTCACTTGCATAAAAATAATTCCTGATTTTCAATTGTGAAATATACCAAAAAAGTTAATTAGCAACCAAAGTCGAAGGTTTGCTATTAGGGCTGGGCAAAAAAAATAGATTTTCCGATTAATCGTTTTTTAAAATGACGTCGATTCGATATCGATTCTCAAAAGCCGCGAATCGATCTTTTCCAGTATTTATTTCAGCACACATTTAAAACAAGATCTGATTAACGTGAATCTTATCATTAGTCTTCTCCACTAGATGTCACCCTTATTTACCTTGCGCAATGTTACAACAGAAATTCTGTCATTCAGCACTTATCATGACCATACGCGCAATTCGCAATGCTCAGGTGAAATGCTATAGTAATACTATAAATTTGCGGAAGCATTTGATACCGCGCATAAGGCGCAATGAATGAATGGCAGATGGTGCGGCGCACTTTTTTGTTTACTACACGCATACTAAAGCGTGGATGACGCTCGCGGTGTTTTCAGCTTCTTCTGCCGTCTGACTATATGATGTTATGAACACGAATGTCATCTCCAGCTGCTCTGAGAGTCACTTCATTAGCATTTTACCGTTTCATTTGAGTAACATATCACATACACAGCAGCTGTTCTGTTCAAGTTCTTCACGGCAACCCGTTAAAATAAAAGTTTAGTTTAAGTTAAACTGTCAGAATATATTACTATTTAGCCGTCTTAATACTCAATGCTACTACTGCTAACTAAATATTAATAAATCTTATTTTTAAAGGAATAATGGGGAGAATGGGGAGAGGGAGGAGGAGGTGGGGGGTGTGGAGGGTCACTCTGTTTTCTTTTTAATTTAACAGTAAACCTCCTGTTGTGTGCACACTTTGGTTTGCCAAAAAATAACAGGGTTTCAGTTTCATTTGATTAGGACTAAATTAAATAAGGTTTTATGCCTTCACCTGATACCAAACTTAAGAACATTTTATAGGGCCCTATTGTTTATTGTTTAAAAAAGGACCCTATACAAAAAAAATAATATTTTAAAATACAGGCATGTGGTTCTTAATTTCTTTTTATTAATTCACCATTTGTAAACTGATGTTTACTGTTCATTTTTAAGAAATATCAATAGCATTTGTATTAAAACTATATTCACTGAATGTAATCAAAAAAATCGAGAATCGAATTGAATCGAGAGTTTCGAATCGAAGCGAATCGGGACATCTGAATCGATACCCAGCCCTATTTGCTATCGATAAACACATTTTGTCAGAGAAGTGGGTAATGAGTTCTAAACTTTATAATGACCAATCATTTATTTAGGCACCATTGAAGCAGTATTTGCTCAACCAGGAAGATCAGATAGCATCAGAAAGTCACGAGGTGTAACACTGTTCAAACAAAAATGCAGGAGGACCGTAATGTTTTTGTCATTTTTAGATAATAGACATTGTCATGTGGCCTTAAGTATGCTGCAGGGATGAATGTTGATTGTAGGCACTGAAACCTAGCTGCTTTAAACATAACTGCCAAACATAAAGCTGCATGATACATTCTTCCATGATATATTTACATACAATAACTACACAAACAACAGTATTAGCATTCATTCATCGTTTCTTACTCAGTTTGCAACACAATGTTTTATTACTAATACCGGATATGGGGTTTTGTAACATATATTGTGCATTCAGATCAGCTCTCAGCAGTTCTCAAGTCCATCTCAGTTTAATTTTTAAATTTCAGTCTAATTATTTTCTTTTAAATATTATCATCAGTCAAAATGCTTTTGTTTGATTTAGCCCAATTAGATTAAAATAATCAGAAATTCTAAATCAGACAGAAAATTAAAACAGAATTCTCAGTAGTGTTTTATTCTGTTTCACGAAAATAAATACTAGAATAATTAATGCACATAATCAAAAGCTTCATTTCAGTAGATCAGTACTATGACTCGGGGTTAAGCCCAGTATAATGTGCCAAATTCGCTAATCAAATATGTTTCTGTGTATCAGTGGTATGTCGAGTATAACTAGAGATTTCCATGTCTTGTTCTCTAGAATAAAACAGGAAATTCTTAAATGTCAACCGCCGAAATATTCAGACCTGTTGTCTACATTGTGACACAACAGACAAACACAGCCTGTCTCCCTTTTAGCATGGAAGCAGTTACTATGGTACCTGTAAAAGGGAAGTGTGTGCATGCATGTGTCGAGTGGTATGGCCAGTATAATGACACCTATTCTACAGCAGGGATTAGATCTGTATTTTGGTCTGTATGTCTCATGCTGTAGAACAGGAGCGTGTGTATCCCCCCCTGTCTGTGCATCTGTCTGTAAATTGAGCAGTAGGGCAGCAGTCATCTGCTTTTATCTGTTTATGGCTCTAGATAAGACCTCTGGAACGGGATATCTGACCCTCCCTTCTGTCTCTGCCCTGCTGCATAATGAGGGTTTGCTTGGCAAATTGCATATCTGTCCAGTGTAATCTGAAAAGATGCCATTAGCATGACAGCGCTCTCATCTCCTGCTTGGGTGCCAGGGTGGCCTGCTGCGTGTTGGCACCTCTGAGGTCATGCAACGCTGAGCTGTAGTCGTGAAGAGATGAAAGTGAGATCTGCCTCCAACTGGAAGTCAAGTTTGAACTCAGAAGTGCCTCAAATGGGAGTTTTAAAGTGCTAGTGTTTGTTGTTACCTTTCACCTCACCGTTAAATGGAGTCTGTATAGTTTTTAGCTGGCCTAGAATACAATGATACAATGATGCCCTTCTCTTTCCGTAGAGGCCTATTCTGTTTTCCCCAATCTATTATATTATTTTTTATTATTTATCAAATTCAAATTTTGTTTGTCATACACACAGCCATACATGTACGATGTGAAAGGAATCCTTTAAGAGATTTAAAAAGTGATAAAAAAAAAAAAATAGTACAAGTCAGAATAAAAACAGATGCCTCAAGGAATATAAATCAGATGATGTACATAATGTAAAAAATAATATAATATAGATTATTAATGATTAGAATAATACAAATCATTTAAATAGTAATTTGGTTGTATTTAATTTAAAATAATTTCATCTTTTCTTCAGTTATTCTGCATTCATTTGTAACTTATTCATCTTTTCTAGAAAGATGTCGAATGCCACATTTTTACATAAATCCTCTGGGTTTTCATACATTTGAGGCATTTTAATGTTTTGTTGACAGTCATTTTGACATGTTTGTTCATCTTCATCCTTCTTCCTTCCTTCCTTTGCCAATCATGCTGATTTGCATGCATGCAGATCGCCGCGCTCCTTAATGAGAGACAGACAGATTGACACAAATCTGGCATATTTTGCAGTTGTTTAAGACAGGAGCTATAATTTATGGTTTTCTGTGTTTGTCAGATTCCCATTTTAAAGTATTAAACTGTACAGAAAACACATGGACCTTTGTGTGTGTGTGTGTGGGGTTCATCTATGTTCTATGCTCTTTTGTGTGTGTTATTGAGACAGGAATAATAAATTGTAAAGTCATAGTACATTGAGATGACAGGAAGATGGGATAGCTGATTCCTCCTGGAACAGAGAACAATATGGCGAAACATCAAAAGGTTAATGTCAGGTTACATGGAGCAGATTGAGTCAGCTGACAGTCAGAGAGATACAGAGGCGGGAAGGGGGGTGTTGTGGATATTTGGCATGTCTGTTATATTTTATCATGCCAGCCTCTGCTCTAATGCTCATAAAAGCACTTTGATTAATGTTCTTTGCCACAGGCGAGCACTTACTGTCAGCTCTTGCCATTGGTTGCCTTTTTATCAGAGGCCGTCCCCATTGGCTGATAAAGTTCTACAGCCCCCTCAGGTCAAACTCAAGGCTGTCACACCAGTCAGGCCAAAATCTTTTCACAGAAATTACTTAGAGATTCAGAAAAATGAGCTGAAATCTACGGGTGTGCATTTTTTGGATCTCTTGACTTTTGCAATTTCTTTGTGTTCTTTTATTTTTCATGATAAAATCAGAAAATGTAGACTCGTTTCTCTTTGTTATCTTGTGTTGGCTATGGTATACTGGTATTAATAAACCACAACAATCGTCATTTTGAAAATTACGGTACCTGACCTACATGGCAATTTGCTGTACAATTCATCAGTTCAAGTTTCTGTGACATAAATCATAAAAGTTAATGTGTGAGATTCATTAATATCTTTATGAATGCTTTTACAAAACTTTTCATTTGAACTCAGATCCAGATGGAATGTTTAAAAGGGGGTAATCTGATGCGATCAAGTTCCTTTCTCTTTGGAGTGTTACAAGCTGTTCGTGCATAGATAAGATAAGAAGTTGCAAAGACTAAAGTCTCAAACCCAAATAGATATTCTTTATAAAAGTTAAGACTCGTCCACGCTAGGGGTGTGCGATATTGACAAAAAATAATATCTCAATATTTTCTGGGATTTTATCGATAACGATAATTAGACAATATTTTGCGGAGTGTGTTATTGTGCTGATATCTTAAGGACTGCCATAGACAGCGGACTCCTAAAGTTTATGATATTCTTCATAATCTGTGTGGTGGTCAGATAGAAATTAATCTTTTCCAATAAGTTTAAACTGATTTTTTACATTTTATGGGCATTTTTACCTTTATAAAGCCAAAAAAAGTGTCCATTATCTTTTGAGTCAAATTCTTACATTTAATAAGTGAATTAGAATAATAAGACATTTGGGCTTTTACCAAGCAAATCAGTATCAACAAAATTCATCTTTGCAATGCAGAGGAAACACAAACGCTGCATCTGAAGTGGTATTTAGATGTATTTACACACTACTGTTTAGTGCAGAATATGAATGCATTTAACCTGCAATTACAAAATGCATAAATAATGTTTTGATATAATAAACATAAAACATTGAATACTGATATTTAAAAAACGAAAAGATACTTTAAATGTGAAATTAAAATCGTCAGTAGGGGGCAGAAAGTCACTGTCAATAAGTGAGTCATTGCGATTGAACCGAGTCATTTAAACATTTGATTCATGGTGTCTAATATGTCTCTTAATTAACTTCTTGTTAAGCACATTTCACATTTGTAATCATTCATAAAAAAAAACGGCACGCTTTGTTTGATATTGATTAACTATATGAAATTATATAAATATATACATTTTCTGCCCCATATATTGAATTTTGTGGTTGTGTTAGGTGTTGGGGGTATGTTGGGTTGGTTGTTGTGGATCCATTTTGTGATCATTCTAAATGCATTTGTTAGACTGAATCATGCAGTGAAAGAACGCAGTCTAAATGCGCACTCGCACTAGTCTAGACTTCACGTGATGTATGTGTGCGCTCTGTAGGGATGTTTTGAATGTTTTTTTTGCAAAATACTCGATAATGTCAAATCGAACATCGTTAAAACAACAATTAAGATATTATCACAGACAATATATGTCTCACACCCCTAGTCCACGCCCTCCTAAAACGCCTCGTTTAAACACACGAATGTCTACGTCATTGTGTGGGAAGATTTGCATAACACCGCCCAAATGTTCACGCAAAGAAAGAAGGTGTAACTTGTATTCTCGCTGTAGTATTGTTGACGCCATGCCGGCAGGCCAGTTGGGAGACGCTGTGTGTTTCGTAATGAAAGCGAAACTACTTTGTTTGGTCTTACAAAAATGGACACGACTAGAAATCAGTTAAGTTGTATTTACAACACTGTTCAGAACAGTTCAACCCAAATATTCAGAAGTGTCCAGAACATTTTATGGAGGACTGTTGCCGGGAGACTACAATGCCAGCTGTTCTGACTCTCAGATTGTAAGTACGTTTTTTATGTTTAAAGAATGCCACTGATGATTCAAACGCGAGTTTTGAACAGGTTAGAGTAGCGTTTGTAGTTTGTCAATTCTCCGATCACAAATGAAGACATGGTTTCATGTTTACGCGGCGCGATACAACGCAAAGCGTAAAAAGACAGTATAAATCATTATAATCCATAATTATGGCCCCACTGGATGCGACAAATGCATCGTTTGTAATGGGTTTTATTGGTTTTGTCTCGTTGCTCCAGGACACTGCATCACAGTATGGTAAGGGGCATAACATTTCCGTCACACGCTTGTGGTATTCGGCCAATCACAACGCACAGGATAGCTGGCCAATCAGAGCACACCTCGCTTTTCAGAACGATGAGCTTTGTAAAAATCTGTGTGTTTCAGAAAGGCGGGGCATAGAGGAGCAACAATAATGTACAGTATGTGGAAAATATGGGTGGTTTTTACCCTTTTGTTTTTGATTAAACCGCATAAACACATTGCATTAAACCAAATAATAAAAAATAATGTTCTTTTTAGCAACGTCATATGACCCCTTTAAGTCATTTTCATTTGTTTTGGTGAAGTGGAGCACGATGTGAGCAAAATATCATAATATTGTATTTTATATCACTGTAATGGTACGCTATAGATACTACAACATACATACATTTGTTTTAAATGTATTCATTTAGCTTGTTTTCATTTATCCAAAGTGACGAGGAATACAGCAAGCCATTCATCATTACATAAATAACTGTCTAGTTTTCGATAGGCTAGTTAGCTAAATGCTTGAAATGAAAGTGAAAGGGAACTGATATTTTTTTTATTTAACTTGATGTATGGAAACCAGAAGATAAGATTATTCATAATGACTGATAAGTCTGGCATCAGTACAAAAAATCTCCAAAATTATGTAACATGTAAAAACGAAGTAAAGTGTGGGGAAAGTTCCAAATGTTATTGCAGAGATTTGCGTTTCTCATGTTTTGATACCTACATATTTTATTTGCTTTCTTTATTTTAAAAAGTAACAATGTATTAACTACACAAGAATGTTAGATTGATTGCAACTTGCTATTAACTATTTAGTCATTTGATTTGCTAGTTTCATTTCATATGTCAATCCAGGCTGTGTTAATTTTTTGCCTTTGATTTAGTATTGAAACCAAGATACCAGATAGCAAAATTCTGGTATTGATCCAACCCTATTTGCCACACATCTGTTAGCGCTGAGCCTATTAAAAAGCCTACTTTCAGCGTAGTTTTTCCTAGTCCTCTTCTGACTAACTACTGTTTTGTGTGCGCCTATTTTTATGTAAAGGTAAAAGTCAAAAGAGAATTGACCTGGATATCCTGTAAAAACCCTTTCATTTTGCAGCGGTACAAGAGTCCCACCATTATGTGAGTGTGGATGTGTGTAAGTGTTTGTTTAGCGTGTATGTGTGTGCAAATTTCAGAATGTGTGTTATTTCAGCATGAGGGATCCAGAGCAGAGAATAGGAGCCCTTTATGTGGCCAGTGAATCAGTGCTCCTGTTAAGACCCATTGTTGAGAACGCTGAATACTGAATGTTGAATGCTATCTCGGCACAGGCCGAAATAGACAGATGACATTATTCCTGTGTTAAAAAGAGTGAAGCGGAAGGGATTGCTTTAACCACAATGTTTATTTTTTTATTTAGGTAAAGTAGGAGAGAGGGCAGGCATGAATAACAGGACTTGTATGTAATGGGGAGAGAGGAGGTGAAGGGTAAACGTTGACCTTCACTGGGCATGAGTGAAAGAAGTCATCCTGAATGGACGTTTGTGTTCAGAGCTGAAGCAGCGTGTGCTTCGCGTTCGTTCTGAAAGTGACTTCTGACGCGCTAGATTAACCTCAGCACCTTTGGACATTTGAGACGGGTCCATCTCTCTTTCACGTGTTTGTGAGATTGGATTCAGTGTGAGAGAGGTGGGGGTTCAGCCTGACATATTACCTGTGTTTCTTGGTCTGTTTGGTATGAGCAGTTTTGGGAAGGATGTTGTTTAGTGTGTGACTACCAAGCATGATAGTTTGTGTGTCGCAGTCTAACTTACAATTGAGAGTTATTACTTTGACCACAGGCTGGGTTTATTGATCTGGTAATCTCTGCTGCTGTTCCTGAAGTAAGCATTAAAGTGATCTTATTAGCTTCATACACATGCACACAGTAATGACTACCTCACTGAAAATGTTTTATGAAGTCAGTAAGATTTTTTTTTTTTTTAAAGAAATTAATACTTTTTTTCAGTGACATCAAAGACATTTGTAATGTTACAAAAGAGTTCTGTTTCAAATAAATACTGTTCTTTTGAACTTTTTATTAATCAAAGAATGTGGGAAAAATGTATCATGGTTTCAGGAAAAAATATTAGTTACCGTTTTCAAACTTATTTCAACATTGATTACAATAAAAAAAATATTTTTGAGCACCAAATCAGCTCATTAGAATGATTACTGAAGGATCTTGTGACTTCATGTGTTCATGAAGATTGGAGTAATGAGTGCTTTGCATCACAGGAACAAATTACATTTAAAAGAATTATTACAATTTTAAATTGCAATAATATTTCACAATATTAAAGTTTTTACAGTATTTTTGTGGTTGTGTGTGAATAAATGAATGATATTTGTATGTTTTATGCAGAAAAAAGTCGTTATTGTTGAATTCTATATTGACCCATGCAACATAAACAAAACTACTGAGTGCTCTTTTAATTAATGAAACTTTAGATTTTCATAATCGACTAGTTGGAGGATTTTCTGAATTAGTCTTTTAAAGCCAAAACAAAAATTCGGAAATTAGGAATTTCACTTACCCAATTATTTTACCAACCTGACCCATTCCATCCTTTCTCCTTGTCTCTTTGCCTTGGCTTCAGCTCGCCTGCATTTCTTTAACAAGATGTTCATCCTTCATGTACCTTTCTGGGCCCCTGAGACCCTCATAAACTTTTTTAAAAAGATCAACCGTTGTGACATCTGTCAGGCCACATCTAGATCTGTTATCTAGAATGAGGGTTTATTAAATACTAGCTGCAGGCTAACTAACATCTCTGTTTACTAGCCTGTCCGCAGCACATGGTCTCACTTTCTCAGCTACCTAATCCAAGAATGTGTCTTTATGCTGGATGAACTCCACTGAAGAGATCACATTGCTCTGTAATGACAGGTCAGAGTTGACGAGTGGACAGCCGAGTGAAGAATCAGGGTGCTGTAACCAATGTTCCCTCTAAGATGCGCGTGCATAAATGAGTTGGGAAAGCCATTTGCGAAAGTGGATGAATTACAACGCTTGGGTAAACCGCTATAGAGTTGATATCACTAAAGAGTTAGAACCGGTGAATGCGGTTTACAGGTTTCATAGAAAGAGAATGATTGATGTGCGCCAAATGAGTCGCTGTAGAAACCGAATACTTCAATGGTTGCGGACGAAATAGCTCAAATCGAGAGCCAACGCAAACGTAATGACATGTGAAATAAAACTTCATCATGTATTAAAGAAGAGTGGCTTGGTTAAGTGCTGGAAATAGCGGATGATGGACACAGAACGGTAACAAAACTCAGACATTTACAGTCACACACAGGTGTATTTTATATTATCCTTACTTCATAAGGATGTTTAGATAGCTATAGAAGGATTCACGTTCATGATGTTTTAAAAATATTTAACTTACAGATCTCAGTTTAAATGCTTCAGTTTGTTTTCTATTATATTCTATCAGTTTAAATGCCTTCAGTAGTGTTGATATATTATATTGTGTTAGGCCTATATTATAAACCTAAAAAATAATTGACCTTGTTTTTAATGGAGTCTCTTATACTCATCAAGGATGTATTTATTTGATCAAAAATACAATAAAAATTTTAAGAAAAAAAACGTAATATGGGAAAACATTATTTGCAATTTCAAATAATTGGTTTCTATTTAATATACTTTAAACTAGAATGCTATTCCCCTGAACAAACAAGCTGAATTTTCAGCATCATTACCAGTCTTCAGTGTCATCCTCCAAAAATCATTCTAATATGCTGATTTATTATCAGTGTTGAAACTGTTGAGCTGCTTTATTATTTTTTTTTGGAACCGGTTATACTTTTTTCAGGATTCTTTGATGAAAAGTTAAAAAGAACAGCATTTATTCAAAATATAAATATTTTCTAAAAATATAACTCTTTACTATCACTTTTTATCCATGAACACATCCTTGCTTAATAAAAGTATTAATTTCTTTTAAAAGAAAAAAAAATTCTGATCACACACTTTTGAATAGTACTGTATATTGTAACACAAAATTTCTATTTTGAATAAACACTGTTCTTTTGAACTTTTTATTCATCAAAGAATCCTGAAAAAATATCACAAATTAAAAAATTAAGCAGCACATCTGTTTTCAACACTGATTATAAATCAGCATATTAGAATGATTTGTTAAAGATCATGTGACACTGAAGACTGGTGTAATGATGCTGAAAATTGCTTTGCTTCATAGGAATAAATTATATTTTAAAGTATGTTATTATAGAAAACTTTTATTTTAAATTGCAATAATATTTCACATATTACTATTTTTTTCTGTATTTTTGATCAAATAAAAGCAGCCTTGATGAGCATAAGAAACTTCTTTAATAAACATTTTTTTGATCAATAGAGAAAAGTTTTGCTTAGCAAGAAAAAAAATTAGAGGGAATATTGGCTGTAATGCAGGGCTTGATGCCTTTGGCTGAGTCAAATTCCGGTGACAGTTTGTTCGGGATCAGTGGCGATGTTTTGCTGAGTTTATCAGGGATGTTCTCTCAAACAGAACATGTAGCCCGAGGGAAGGGCAGAATGAGCAGGGCTAACTGCTCCTCTTAATGTTGTTTCAAGTGTAAACAGAACGGTTTTTAAATGATTTGCTCCACAAATAATGTTAGTGATACAGTTGAGTTCCCCTGCAGCTTAATGGGTTACAAAAATGGAAATTTGTGGAAGTAATGTATAGATTACAAAAGGGCTGGTGATATTATTTAAGTAATCTCCTATGCTCATCAAGACTAAATTTATTTGAGCAAAAATACAGTAAGAACCGTAATATTGTGAAATAGTATTACTATTTAAAACAATTGTTTTATATTTTAATACATTTAAAATGTCATTTATTCCTGTGATAGGTAAAGCTGGAATTTCAGATCAAGTAACATGATCCTTCAGAAATCTATTTCTAATTCTATTATGCTAATTTTCTGCCTAAGAAACTTTTTTTATTATTATTATCATTTTTGAAAACAGTTGTTTGTGGGAACAATTGTCAGAGCAACTATTTACATGTATATTAGTTGCCGTTAGCACAGAAAAACCAAATAAACACTTTCAGAAACGTAATAAAGTATGGTTAAAATTAAAGTTTTGAAGATGTTTTAACAAAGGAAGCAGGTATTCAAATTCTGTACAGATGAGCTGATAATTATTTGGTGTTATGTTATGGCTGATAATCATTAGATGAGTGATTAATTAGAGTTGTAAAAAAAAATTCTTAGCTAATTATCCAATTGAAAATAAAACATTTTAAATGCTAGTGAATTTAGACAACAATGTACAGTAAAAACATGGATAGCTGTTTTGAGATTTGCTAAAGATGATTTAACTAGTAATTATTAGCGTTATTTAGGATTAACCCAAATTACTATTAATTGAATGTGTATTGCAGAACCTGTTCTTTTGGAGATTCGGAAAGATCTTGAGTATCATCAGTGCCTGAGGGTCTCATATCAAGTCAAAAAAAGTTTCTGGGGCCACATCCTTCATGAGCAGGCTTCCAGAAATATTCACTTGTAGATGTCAACACACCAAGCCAATAAATCAGGTGTGTTTTCTGAAGGTGGCGTGACGACGTGAGACCTTCTGTAGCCTTTTGTGCCTCCCGCTGATTTATCAAGGCAGCTCAAATGGTTATCAGTCTAGCACAGGATCAGACACGGGCTTGGCTCTGAGGACGGTTCGCTCCTGGGTGCGGGGAAGAAAAAGAGAGAGTTGTTCACAGAGAGGTGCACTGACAGACATGAGGGAGGCTTAATATCCTGTCAAAAGACAAAGGTGCCTTCTAGGCTTCTGCTGTCCTCCTTTAAATCTTGCAAAAAACAAGTTGATCCGGTGAGCTTTATAAAACTCCAGTGTGCCACTAATGCATGTACAAGAGATACAATAGCTACACAAGCACGCATGCACAGGCACAAAGCTCTCGTCTGAGAAGTGTAGTGCTTGGGTCAATGAGTGTACGAGTAGCTACGGGGGCAAGCGGAGACCTTTTGTCAGGTGTCTCTCAGCGATCAATGACGAGTACACCTTCAGCCATTTCCCTCTTTTGTGCCAGAGACCGGAACGTGGGGTTACTTGAAGAAACCATCCATTAGCAGAAGCTCTTTTGTGTGTGCTTGTTGATGCTAGCTCTGTTTGTTTTGTGCTTGCATGCATACGAATGCGTATTTGAAGTCAGCTTGGAGCATATAATGTGGAGTTGTGTGATTAAAAAACGCCATCCGTCTGACCTAGTTTCTGAAATGCGGCATAGCCTGGCTGGCAGTGAGTAAGACCTACACGGGCAGCATTTTAAACTGTTGACGAGGATGAGAGGAAGCTGAGTGAGTGTGTGTGTGTGTGTGTGCGCTAGAGAATGTGGGTTTGTCCTGCCATTCAGTCACGGTTTGGCCATTTGTCTTCCTGTAGCTGAGTCCCCAGTCCTCATTGCATGCTGACTGTCCCTCTGTAGTGGCTTCCTGTAATTAATAGGGCTCCCTGCCCGAAGTCATCCGAGAGCAGGTTTTTCTGTGAAGTGGAGTAGTGTTTGCTATGTGACCGGACAAGATTCATCCTCCCCTATCAATGAACACGCTCGGCCTCCATCCACAAATCAACCTCAGTTCAGTGACAACAGCAAAGGAGAATGCTTATTAGTGGTGTCATATCTAAGGACTGGAAAAATTGTCTAGAGACGCGTGGGTGGGCTCTTTGACTCGGGACACTCATAAACCTGACTGCTGCTAGTTGTACACTATATCTACACCTAGTCTACAGAATGTAACTTGGTTGAAAAACATTTCTGAAAAGTGAAAAAAAATGATTTTTCCTGTAAAATGTTTATTTAACCCCCTAGGCTGGACTCTAATGGCCAAAATAGATTTTCCATAAATTTTCCTTATTTCTCGGACCTATACATTTCCAATATATCGATTGAACAATATTTTATCGAATAGAATCTTTTTTGTAACATTAAATGCCTTTAATCACAACTTTTTTGCTCACTTTTAAGCATCCTTGCTAGAAAAACATGCAAGTATTAATTTCTATAATTACCTTTCCAAAACATAATAAAATGATACTGACCTCCAACTTTTGAATGGAAAGGGTATTTGCAATTCCTTTTTTTTTTTCAAATAAA
The DNA here is from genome assembly GCA_018155175.1 of Sinocyclocheilus anophthalmus. Lineage (NCBI taxonomy): Eukaryota > Metazoa > Chordata > Actinopteri > Cypriniformes > Cyprinidae > Sinocyclocheilus > Sinocyclocheilus anophthalmus. The sequence goes on along the minus strand of JADLZN010007266.1, from coordinate 34,890 downwards.
TGCTGATCTTTTTAACTTTCTATTCATCAAATAATCCAGAAAAAATGTACTTAACTGTTTTAAATATTGATAATCAGCAATCATCATATAGCATGATTTCTGAAGGTCCAGGTGACACTGAGACCTAGGAGTCTGATGCTGAAAAATTGCATCTGAGCATAAGAGAATTCTTAAAAAAAAAAAAAAAAAAACTATTGCAATTTTACTGGTGTCAAAAAACTTTTTGACTGGTAATGTCGCCTATTATTCTTATATATTAAAACAAAATTGTGCTTCTTGCCAAAAAGGTATGGAAGTGCTCTGAAACAAAAATGAAACTCGCTGCAGATAACAAAAAAATTGAACAACAACAAAAACTGGAAATGTTGCTCGAGTCGGGCTTATTAAAAATGCAAATTCATTCTCTGCCAGCAGGAGGCGCTTTTAGAGTGATAAAACTAGCGGTTTCCCTAGTAACGGCTGTACTCATGAACGCTACTTTTATCATAAAAATAAAAATGTCCAATCGAAACTTTCTGAATCAGTCTGTTCCCTTCAGAGATTCATCATAGAAACCCCGCGCCGTGTTTTTATTTGAAAAGGTGCAGTGCTGTGCTCAATGTTTTATTCAACTAAGTCACATGCCTCAAATAAATCAATATATGGGAAACAATGGTAATGTATATCGAAATATCGGAAATGTGTTTAAAAATCATATCACCGTTATTGAAAAAAATTATATCGCGATACATATTGATATTGAATTATTGTCCAGCCCCTGCTCCTTTGGCCCAACATTTGCAGTTGCCTATGATTTCCATGATGCTGAAAAATGCGGATGGAATTGTGGAATCCAGTCATAAAAACAGAATTTAATGTATAACACGGAATGTCACGGAATTTGCCAAATTTTAGATGGATAAATCAAAAGTAGGTCAGTACACTTGAATCAAAACACAATATGGAATAGTGAATATTAGGCGCATGGTTTCATTCACTGCAGGCATACTGAAGCGCACGCGATGCTCGTGGTGTTTTCAGCCTCTGCCGCCAGAATATAAGAGTATGTGAACACAGGAATTGCTCTGAGAGTCACTTCATTAAAATTTTACCGTTTCTTTTGGGTAAAACTATCGTCACATATATAAACCGAAACCTAAAGTTCTTCACAGCAACCCGTCAAAAAAAAGTTTGGTTTAACTTGAAGAACTGCGAGAAATATTTACTTAGTGGTAGCTGTAGTACTAGTATACAATGACAATTTAGTATTAAACCTTCTTTTTAATACATGTTTACCAAGAATTTATTTTTAGCTCAGACTATGTAATACAAAACACAGTATTTCTGAACAAAGAAATAAATAAAATAGTAATACATTTTTTTAAAATAAATTAATTAGAGATGCTATTGATTATTAAAATTTTATGAAACCATTCAAATGGAATCCCGAAAATGAATGGAAAACACAGAATTTGGTAAAAAATAAAACTGAATTTGAGGGGGGGGGGGAATCACAAGGCTTTAAAAATTTAATTTTTGTTAAACGTTTTAATAAATTGCTGTTAAATGGTGTAAGTTTCATGATTTCAATTAATTAGACATGCTTTTTGCTTACTACAATTTAATTTAACCATCAAAACAGAGTCTAGAAAAATAAAACAGGAAAAAATGGAATCCAGAAAAATTTAAATGGAAAAAATGGAATTTGGAAAAAATAAATAAATAAAGTGGATTTCATAGGGCCCTACATTTGGCATTGTTTTGTTTGTTGGAGTATGTTGGACCAGAGGACTTTATCTTTTTATTCACTTCAGCCTTTCTTTGGTTGCATTGAAATGTTTCCTTCTATGAGGCTGATGTGATGAAAGCAGCTTTTAAATCCTAGCAGTGCCCTCAGCCTCTCCAGCCAGGACTGATCAGCCGTGGCCTGCCAGAGTCAGCCACTGTAATATTCATGATCTAATTATTCAGGGAGAGGTTAGTGTGCGGAACTGTAACGTGTGATTTAACCTCTTGTCAGGGGCTATAAAAGGAAGGCGGGTTAATCTTTCTGGCAACCGTCTCTCCACCCTTGGGAGCGCGCCTCAATTTCCCTCCCTGTGCCCTGGAGGATGTGAAGAAAGAGAGAGAGATCCAGCATATTACACGCAGACACACACACGCACACATATGCATGCAATTCACACTCAAGGTGTTGCTGACACTCAACATCTATTGCTTTTCTCTGGAGAAATAAAAATGAAGTGACCTTTGATTACTGGTGACAGCAGCTGCCAATCTTGTCAGATACAGTCAGATACTCACAAAATTGAACCAGTTCTCTCATCTGACATTAAAGTTTAGTTCTGTCATATTTTCAGTTCTGAGCAGCACTGACACTCAAACAGCGTCCCAGAAGATACGAGTTCACCCAGATGAAAAAAAAAATCATTCTATCAAGGACACATTTGTCTAAATTAGTTTTAATTGGCTTCTACTTGTGAATTATTAAATTAAAAGCATTCTTTGTATAGTAAACACAGTTAAAAATGTATTCAGTCTTTGAATCTGAAGGACAGCTGTGAGAATAAAGACTAAAGAGCTTTATAGAGAAGTTAGGAAAAACATAAAGATGTATAAATGAAGCAAAATATCAAGTGTTAGAATGTTTCACTGGGCGCTGTTGTTTCAGTGTGGAAGCAGAAGATGCTTCAAACCACCCAGGAGGTGCCTAGAAAAAGTTCTGTATTAGAGGGTGGCTGTAACACTTTACAAAAAGGTTTGTGAAAAAAGGTTAGCATTTTTACGGTGTCTATCAAAATGGTCAGTGTTAATTTATAAATATATCATTGTTCACTGTGAAATCGTTCATTAATGCATTAACTTGTTAAAATTATACTAGTGTATGTAGAAATTAGCATTAGATGAAAAAGTGCTGTAGAATTATTGTTTGTTCTTAGTTCCTGATACCTAATGCAATAACTACTGTTAATGTATAATTTTAGTGTTACAAAAATGTTTAGTGACGAATAAAGGATTTTGCTAACACTTTATAGTGAATGTTAAATTAGTATTGATTAATAATTGCTTTAGAAGTATTTATCACCGTTTATGTTAACTAATAATGACAAATGGAACCTTATTGTAAGTCTTTTAAACAAGATGTTAAAAATGTTGTGGCAAGGACAATGATCCCGAACACAAGGCCCAAATGAACAATATAGTGGTTCAAGAAAAACAAGATTAATGCTGGGTAATGGCTCAATCAAAGTGCTGAGCTCAGCCCAGTTGAGAATTCTGTCTGAAAATAGTGTGCAATAGTACAGCTAACCTGAACAAGAAAATCTGTCTGATATGGCCTAGACTGGTGCAAAGCTAGTATATACACTACTTCAAAAATTTGGGGTCAGTGAGATTACTTACTTATTGATTTAAAAAAACATGAATACTTGTGTTTAGAAAGGGTGCATTCAACTAGATAAATTAGAAATGATTAGTGAATCATTTCAGTTTGCTGACATCTTTGAGGACAGGGTTTTGTAAATTGGAAGTGAATTTAACAAAATTGCCGCATTAGGAGTTTAGTATTTAGTAACATGAGAGGTGGTTAAAATTAAAAAGTACTTCTGCAATCCTGTATATTTTTCACTTTGCAGTCAAAACAACAATTGTGTAAAATCTCCCTGTATACAATAAGTTCCTTATTTTCTTATAATCCTCCATTACACCATCATGGTTGATGTTTGTAAATCCTAATTACAGACTTGTGTAATCCAAGAGTTTTGTGAATGAATTGTTTTGAAGGTTTTGGTTAATCAGGCAAGAACCGGCACTTAAAACATGGTGGATATGCAGAGATTATGCTTGGCTGTGAGAACTCCATGCTTGAACTCTGTGAACCCAACGCCATCACGGCCCAGAGTCTAATCCACGCTAAAATCCGCGTCGCTGGATCTGTTCCTCCAGTGTGACGCTCCGCACAGTTCGTTCCATAAAGAGACATTTAAATCTGGTTCATCATGGAAGCACCATTTGTGTTCACTTCACTCCCTGGTCTTTGTTTTTGCACGCTGTTTCATAGACAAACAACAGTTTGGATTTTAGAAGATTACTATTTAATTATACCTGGCCTTCATAGAAAATTACTCGGAATAAGTGTGCTCACACATGCATGAGCTTCTGAAAATCACTGCTTTGTTGGATGATTCACCAACCCACATGCCTTTGTTACCACCATTCTTCACCATAACAGACCCACACAAGCCAGTGGCCTCTGCCTCCGCATGAAACCCCTCTTGATCTGATTTTGGACCTGTAGCCTGTTCTTCTGAGAATCATAGTAATCTAGGATCAGCACTCCTGCTGAGCACGTCCAACCCTGTTACTGTGTGATCAGAGCCAAACTGACCCGTCTTATGAAATGCAATATGACTGGGGGAGGAAATTTGCCCACCACTGGTGGTGTGTCTTATCAGATACGCTGCTGTTTTCTGCATGCCTGGCTCACCACTATATCACTCCCATCACATACCGAGAGTTATGGTGTCTGGAAGCAACCACATTAGTCGCTGGGTGGGCTTATGGTGTAGGAGCACCAGGAATGTTACACTTCCAGCCTGTCAGAGTATCGCCTTTACATGGGTCATAACCCCCAGAGACATTTGGTGGCTTGTGAGTTAAGTTGAAGGTGTTTTGTAATACCTTGAGAAAGCTACTCATTTATCTCAATGGCAGTTTGCTATCAAATTTGCTATCTTTGCACATGGGAGCTTGGTTATGGATCCTGCTTTTTTTGGAGTCAGTCACCTTTTTTTTATTAACAATTTAGTTAATTTTTTATTAACATTAAGTAAATTTATAATGTTACAAAAGATTTCTATTTTGAATAAAATTCTGTTCCTTTTACCTTTGTATTTCTAAAAGAATTCTGAAACAATAAATAAATTAAAAAAACAAATTTAAAAATTAATAATAATTAATAAAATATGAAATGTTTTCTTGAGCCACCAAAATCAGCATATTTGAATGATGTTGAGGATCATGTGACATTTTACAATAACAAAATAGAAAACGGTTATTTTAAATTCTTATGATAATTCACAAAATCCTATTGTTTTTTACTGCATTTTTTTATAAAATAAAACTGCTGTCTTGGGGACCAAGAGATCTCGTAAATGTGACTATAAAGAAGACTACAGGAAAGTGAAAAGTAATTTTTTTTTAGTTTTTTTAAAAGTCCTCCAAAAAAAGTTTTCCACAGTATATTCAAAAACAGGCATGATGTTGTTGTTAATTGTATTGGGATTATTTAATCATTATATATATATATATATATAATATAAGATATATATAATTGTTACTTTTGAAATGACATCGTCAGTGGAGAGGTTTTAGAGGCATGATGGTGTTTCTAACTGCCATGCTATCAGCCACACTTTGACCTCTTGGTTTTTAAGTGTGTGATTTATGGTAAGGGTATCAGGGTTATGCGCAACCCAGAGCACAGGAGATCTGTGTGTGTGTGTTCGTTGAGCAGAGCAAATGTGTTTCCGTGCTCTTCATATTGTACTATGGCTTTCGTATTAATGGGCAGCAACAGCCTTGCTCGCTAGAAGTGTGCATGAAGCCATTGCATGAATCATATTGTAGCATAGCACTCCGCAGTATTTCACACAGTATTTTATATGACACACAAGGATGTACAACACAGTGTAATTTAACGATTGGAACAAACACACAGATACATAATGAAAAGTCGGCTCAGTGTATTTGAGGGCTGAAAGCGGTCATGGAGCTGAGTGGAGATGAGGATGAATCACTAGCTCTGTCTGATTACTGTGAACCACTACAGAGCACTACACAATCACTGAGGCCGTATTTATCAAAGACGTCTCTGTATGAGGCGCAAGAATCACAGCTCACATGATTCGTGAGCCCTGAGTGCAGAATTCTCTCTGGATAATTAAATTGAATCTGTAAAAAAACATAATCTTACTTTTAAATAGCTGTGCTAAGATTAGTTACTTCATAAAGTCAGATATCTCCGCTTGCCTATATGAAATTAAGCCCATAAAGTGAACCAGGGTCATGGTAAAGAAATTCAGAACTCAATACCAATACCAGTTAAATTCAATGCTTCTCAAAAGTCTTTTTTTTAACTGTAAATATGAATACATTTTTATCGTAAATATTAATATAAATATTAGTTCAATATTAATTTATAAATAATGTAATATATAAGTCCCAGTAAGGTAAAAAAATGTCAGGATCACAATCTAGTCTATTTTAAATTAATGTATTTCTTTTGAACCATCAAAGAATACTGAAAAAAGTATCATGGTTTCCACAAAAAAATATTAAGCAGCACAGCAGTTTTTAATATTGATAATAAGCACCAAATTAGCATATTAGAATGATTTCTGAAGCATCATGTGACACTAAAGACAGGAGTAATGCCTGCTAAAAATTCAGCTTTACCATCACAAGAAGAAATTACACTTTTTAAATTATATTAAAATATAAAACACAAATTTAAATCGGAATATTACACAATATTACTATTACTGTATTTTTAACAAAAATATAGACTTAGGTGAGAAATAGAGCCTTATTTCAAAAACATAAAAAAATCATCACCCCAAATAGTATGCTGTTCACAAATGATTGATTGATTTATTGTGGTTGTTATGGAAATCATTCATTAGCAATTCAGTCCGAGTTTGAATTCATTTTGTAAATCCTTATCCAGTAATCAATCACAAATGACTGGAAAGGTCATGGAAAACAATTTTTTTTTAATTTGACCATTCACACACAGGGCACAATTGCTCTTGCAGGCAGACAGCATTTGATACACTGTTCTTCTGATACTGTAGAAAGACTGGTATCATTTATTTCTTTATTTGTACTTCTATTTAGACTTGATGCTGAAGTAGCTGTTCTGTCCCCTAAAGGGATATACGGGGCAGATTTTGAGCTTTGTGGTGAGCTGCCGTTGAGCGCCAGGGTGCTGATGACGTTGATTAGCAGAGGCCAAAAGGCTTTGTTCACTCCCGCTCACACATTGTTAGCGACATTACTGCTTATGCATCAGTGCCCAGTTTCCTGCGAGTCAGTGTTAAAGCTTGCACAAGCCGTTCTCTCGTAAAGATTAGAAAACGCTCACCTCTCTGACACCTCTCAAATGCCTGGGTCACTCCTGCCGTTTCACAGCAACTTACTGGCCTGTAAAAAGCTGATCGACCCCGTCAGACGCGCTTCATAAGCTTTGTTACTTCAGGAATTTGCAGTGCCCTCTTTCTTTGTGTCAACAGCACCGTATCTGCGGTGATTGATGTTTGAGGGCTTATTGAGAGAGAGGGAGAGAGAAAAGGGTTAGGCCGAACTTGAAGGTCTGATGTGGGCTGATCAGCTTTCTGCTCACACACACGCTTCTGAACACACAATTGTAGGACGCTGAGATGGGAACAAAATTAGTGTTTGAGATGAGGAAGTGATGTACTGATGAAGGGCGTATCTGAACGTGTCTCTGATAAATGTCAGGCGCAAAGACTAAATGCTAAAGAGTATTATAGCATTAGACCAGCAAGTCAACTCTTTTTTTTTTCACATTTCAGTTCAGCTGAATAGGATGTCACATGTTATGGAAAATCTGGAAATATTAGGGAATTTTAGAGCAGTTATTTTTAGACATTAGAATTGTTTTAGTGAATATAATTGTACTTTTAATTAGAAAATTGATTTCTAAAATCCTCCTGGACAGCAAACATGGAAAATTTTGGAAATATATTGTTCAAGGAATGTGGGAACCCTGAACTGAATACATCCAAAATGTCACCTTTCCCTGACATCAGGCGTTTGTGTACATAAGTAGGTTGTAAGACAACATCTGACAGTTTTATCGTAATCTAGAGCCAAAGCAGATTCTCAGCGGGTTTTCTTCCATGACAAGGCTTTATCTGTTTCCTGGAATCTGGAAAGTTCAGCTCAGTTGTGGTGATTTGCTTGTGTTTGATGTGTCTGTTCCCATGGTCCCATGCCCTTGGGAAATGTTTGCGGTCACAAAGCCAGGCGGTCTGTCTGTTTGACCATCTCCCCTGTACAGCACAGCCCACAGGACACAGAGGATTGTGAACTGTGGTGTCTGTCAGTGAGTACAGCAAAGAATGACAGTAAAAATAAGAATTTTGCCATTTATTCTCTTCTTTGTATATCTGTTCTCTCCATGCGGTATTGATGTGTTGCTTTGAAGTCAGTTTGTGATAGGGAGCTGACCTTGTGTAAATGCAAAAACTGGAGCGAAACTGGAGTGGAGTGATGACAGAACGCTTTGAGTAGGCATGGGAAATAGCTGTTGCTGCTCTTTCGGAACTATTTCCATTGGCGGAGACAAAGCATATGAACTAAAAGATATAGTTACACTAGATTTGTGCTCCTTTCAATTGCTTACACATAGTTCATGTGCATACTGTAGGGCGATGAGAGACAGAAACTCACTCTTCCTCTTCTGCACCAAAGTTCATGTTTAGGTATTAGGTATTGGTTCCATACAAATAATACAAACTTGTGTCGCAGGTAGGGATGTAACAATTACCGGTTTGACGATAAATTTGATTTATATGTTGGTACTTTTTTAACATCTCCAGCACATTTGAACAATACCGTGATAATACTGATAAACCGTGATAATTTTGGTCACTATAATCGTGATAAGAAATGTTCATACCTTTACATCCCTAGTCGCAGGAAAAGTGGAGTAGATTATACACTTTAATGATTTATTATCTCTTGTTTGTTATGTGATATAGGCCTTAATGCTGTGTTCTCAACCAGGGGGCCTTAGCAAACTTAAACAAACTTAAACTTGGAAAACCAGGACCCTCCACTATCTTGAAAACTCTTGGATATATGAGTTAGTTTAATTTTAAATTAAGTTTAATTTTAAAAGTTTGATTTCTAGATCTGAAAAATATATGTTTATACATTTAATAAAATTATTATAATAAATAAATAAAATAAAAAGGAAATGTAAATTATTACAATTTCCATTACAAATTATACAACACTCCATTGATATAAAAAGTGTATTAGGGTGTTTATTAAGGTTGTATGTAAATTATTATAGATATTATATCTATATAAGATATTTATTCTTATCCTGAATTATGAACAAAAAACAATATTATGAAAATAATTGAGCCCCAATCCAGCATCATATTAGAATGATTTCTGAGGATCATTTGACATTTTATTTAATAACCAAATAACAATAAAATGGTTATTTTTAAAGGGGGGCGGTGGTTGGGCGTCATTTGCTATTTCACTTTTTTAACTTTAGTTAGTTTGTAATGTTGCTGTTTGAGCATAAACGATATATGCAAAGTTACGAAGCTGAAAGTTTAATGCAAACAGAGATATCCTCTTTTAAAATTCTGTCAGTTTAATGCATACAAAAACAGCTGGTAGGGACTACAACAAATTACTTCACGGGTCCGTGACATCACAAACCCAGATAAACCCCGCCCTCGGGAAAGGCAGCAAAGGGGGCGAGGCCGCGGGGGGATAGGGGCATGCTCGCGAGGCTTTAGAGAAGAGGAAGAGAAAACTAGGTGTGCACTTAAAAATCTATTCATATATGAATCGTGATTCTGTTTTCTAACGATTCTACTGGATTCACAAGTTTCAAAATCAATGTTCTAAAAAGCAGCGATTCTCAATACTGTTCCTCGCATTCCCCCCCCGGCTGCTCTGCAACATGAACATGGATATGGCACGGTGTAAAACCATGGCACGCGCGTTTTTGCTGCCAGTGCGACTGTATTAAAGCTTTAATCAGGATAAAACCGTATATTAAAAGTTAACATAAGCAGTAGCATTTACAAATAATAGCGTATCTAAAAGTATGAGATAACAAAAAACAAAAAACATAGGCCTATCATTAAAATCCGTGCTTGCACAGGTTCTGCACGATCCTCTTCAAAAATATCCTCTGCTTCTCAATCAGGCTCAAACTGATAAACGATAAATAAGCCCGATATTAACGACGCCATTGTTTACAACACAACAGGAGCACATGCTGCTGAGGTGAGGGGCGGGACGTTTAGACACGCGCTAGAGGCGTTTTAGCCAATCACAACACACTGGGCTAGCTAACCAATCAGAGCCCATCGCCTATTTCTGAGGGAGGGGCTTCATAAAAACAGGAAATTGATCAGTGCGTTTCTCAGAGAAGGGACAGAGCGATGTGGAAATATAAAGTGTGGAACAATATATTGGAATAAAGATTAAATTATGTGAAACAAATGTTAGACTGCACCCCTTAAACACAATCAAGCCTAGAAAAAAACTGTGAACCACCCCTTTAAATAAAATAAATGTAAACAGAATTAAAAAACAAATAAAACTGTGGAAAATTTATAAATTATAAATGTAATCAAATTAATTATATATATATATATAGATATATATACAAAACAAATAAATTCCAAAAAAGTTGGGGCACTGTACAAATTGTGAGTAAAAAGGGAATGGAATAATTTACAAATCTCATTAACTTATATTTTATTCACAATAGAATATAAACATATCAAATGTTGAAAGTGAGACAATTTGAAATGTCATGCCAAATATTGGCACATTTTGGATTTCATGAGAGCTACACATTCCAAAAAAAAGTTGGGACAGGTAGCAATAAGAGGCCAGAAAAGAAAGCAAAAGAGGCCGGAAAAGTTAAATGTACATATAAGGAACAGGTGGTGGACCAATTTGCAACTTATTAGGTCATTTGTCAACATGATTGGGTATAAAAAGAGCCACTCAGAGTGGCAGTGTCTCTCAGAAGACAAGATGGGCAGAGGATCACCAATTCCCCCAATGCTGCGGCGAAAAAAAATAGTGGAGCAATATCAGAAAGGAGTTTCTCAGAGGAAGCGGAGAAGGGAAAAATGCAAAGGTTTGCAGGTTGAAGTTATCATCATCTAAAGTGCATAATATCATCCAAAGATTCAGGGAATCTGGAACAATCTCTGTGCGTAAAGGTCAAGGCCGGGCGGGAAAAAAAACATACTGGATGCCCGTGATCTTCGGGCCTTAGACGGCACTGCATCACATACAGGAATGTTACTGTAATGGAAATCACAACATGGGGTCAGGAATTCTTCCAGAAAACATTGTCGGTGAACACAATACACCGTGCCATTCGCCGTTGCCGGCTTAAACTCCATAGGTCAAAAAAGAAGCCATATCTAAAAATGATCCAGAAGCGCAGGCGTTTTCTCTGGGCCAAAAGGCCCGCCTTTAAAATGGCGTTGTCATTTAGTGTCAGTTTTCTCTGTGGCAAAGTGGAAAACTGTTCTGTGGTCAGACTAATCAAAATTTTAAGTTCTTTTTGGAAAACTGGGATGCTATGTCATCCGGACTAAAGAGGACAAGAACAACCCAAGTTGTTATCAGCGCTCAGTTCAGAAGCCTGTATCTCTGATGTTATGGGGTTGCATGAGTGCTTGTGGCATGGCCAGATTACACATCTGGAAAGGCACCATCAATGCTGTAAGGTATATCCAAGTTCTAGAACAACGTATGCTCCCATCCAGACGTAGTCTCTTTCAGGGAAGACCTTGCATTTTCCAACAGGACAATGCCAGACCACATACTGCATCAATTACAACATCATGGCTGCGTAGAAGAAGGATCCGGGTACTGAAATGGCCAGCCTGCAGTCCAGATCTTTCACCCATAGAAAACATTTGGCGCATCATAAAGAGGAAGATGCGACAAAGAAGACCTAAGACAGTTGAGCAACTAGAAGCCTGTATTAGACAAGAATGGGACAACATTCCTATCCTAAACTTGAGCAACTCCTCAGTCCCCAGACATTTGCAGACTGTTATAAAAAGAAGAGGGGATTTTTCTTTTTTGAGATGTGTTGATGCCATGAAATTTAAAATCAACTTATTATTTGCCCTTTTTTTCTAATTTTAAGAAAATGGCAATTCTTCTCAGTTTTTTTGTTAAACATTTGATCCGTCATCATGTTGTATTTGAATTATAAATAATAAAATGTTGAAATTTGAAACTTTCACATCATTGCATTCTGTTTTTATTCACAATTTGTACAGTGTCCCAACTTTTTTGGAATCGGGTTTATATATATATATTGTGGTGGACAATGGGGGATTCAAAAAGGTTGAGAACCACTGTGTGACATCCCATTGTCTACTGCACCTAGTCATATTTTGTCTGAAATGCAAGTTACTTGATAATAACGTCTTTTATATACAACTGTTTTATGAATGCAATATCATACTTGCACTTCTGATCATGTGATATTGATAAATATTTTATGTAAATAATTTATGGTCAAAATCCATGTTTTTGTTTAAGAGGGAGAGAAACAGAAGATTTTGTGTCTGCTTTTTATATAGAATCAAACACCTTTGTGTGCAAACTAGTACCTGTAAAATGTGTTTGTGTGGATGCTGCAGTTTAGAGGTGCTAGAGCAATTGGGCCGCCCACATCATGATGGATGAGGGAAGGGTACGGCTGGATGAGGCTGGCCATAGATTGTTGTAAGGAGGCGTAAACGTGACAAATCATGATGAAGATCAAGCTGCACTCTAGGCTGATTCAGTTCCCCTTCATGTTGAACGTTGAGTTGCATCTTTGGTGTCCAGTAACAGTTACAGGCACAGGGACAGCTGTTGGGACGTGCTTGCTCATCTATTCCACTCTGGGATGAGATGGCAGCTGTCTGAATCCCTGAGAGAGAGGCCCTCCCACTACCCAGAGGCAGACAGACAGCTTTTCCCCTGCCCTTTCAAAAATCATTTGCTTTCTTCCTTCCTTTTTTCCTTTTGCCTCAATTTATCACCAGGGTGCGTGCGTTGTCCACAATATTTTAGGATAAGCCCTGCAGGCGTTCTTGGGCAAAACGGCCTATGAGCAAGAGTAAAGGGATAAAATAAAAAAAGGGTATAATTACTTGTAAATGGATGAATCTTTTCATAAATGAAATTTTCTCACTGTCATTTCTTCATCCTGTTTTGTGAGCTTTTTTATCCTCGTTTCTGCTATTGTGAACCAGCACAGACGTCTGGTATATAAAGAATGTGTGTGAGGAGACACTCTCTCACTCCCTAGTGGTCTTGCATCAGTGTGGGTATGTCATTGTGCGGTTGTTAAAACTTCAGTTTTTACTTTATATGGCCATGCAAAGGTTTTTTGTTAGTGGTGGGGTGGATGTGAGGTGTTTTGATAACTGTATCCAATTGCATAAGGAGAGCTGATGGTTGTTAAAACGTTTCTCATTTGATTTGTTTCTGCTTTTTTCTCTGTCCAGTATGCAGTGAGAAACTAGCAGACTTCACAATGCACCATTAAATCACTAGCTGGGTTTCCGTCCGCGTATGTTCATGTGAATTTTGGAATAATGCATAAAAAAATATGCTGCATGGAAACACCAAGATGAAAATAATTTCCTAAATGTGTATATAAAAATAGATTAAGAGTTTGTTCCCACAACATATTAATTAGTGGATACATCTAATTAATTAATTTCCTAATTTTAGTTAAATCGTGACCACATTGTACTAATTTGTTTCTTCACTTTAATTTAGTTAAATCTATGATGAATTTATGAATCTAGATGGAAATGCTGCTTTATTGCAAATTGTTTCAAAATGTATGCATGATCTGCTTATTACAAGCTGACTCTTTTAATTGATTCAGCCAAAAAGACTCAAAAGAATCCGTTTGAATCAGTGTGTCCGTGATCTTGCTCACTGAATCATGACTCAAAATTCATTATTTTCGTCACATCCATTTCAAAATTAATTGAGTAATATTAATTGAGGCTCTTCCTCACTTAAACACTCAATATCTGTCTTTCCTCTCCTCTTCTAGTTTTAGTACAGCTTGATGTTGTGTAATTCTTTACACTGATATTTGGCAACACGCTAAAGATTTCAAACCATAGTTGCTTGTGCGAAAAAAGAGATGTTTTTGGTAATTACATTGGTGGAGCATGAGGAAAACGCCTAAGAGTCTTTAGTTTGTGAGTATTTAAAGATTGTGTGTATCTTAGCAGTTCTGTCTCTCTTCGCTCTGATGCTTTTTTTCAGCTTCATTCTGGTTTTTGGGCACATTTGTGGGCTTCACATTTCACACAGGTTTTTGCTCAGGCAGGGCCAGCAGGAGCCCAGTCCCCCCCCCCCCACCCCCACCACCCCCCCGGACCATATTCATACAAAAATACAAATAAAACACGGTAATTGGCCTTGTGGTCAGTTGTTCACTCATCACCTCACTGTAATGGTCACACACAATCCACCTATATATGATTAAGTCCTCGGGCAGATTGCCTGTTTGTATAGTTACAGTAGTAATGATATGTTAGGAAGGAATTGGATTTAAGATCTTGCCCCAAATTGGCTCTACAGTGCATTTCTCTCTCATGATGCAAACACTCTCGCTGCCTTACTCACATTCATGACTGGTCTGGATCTTTACCACGTTTGTTGCACACCTCACACAACCAAAGATCTCATTTCTGCTGTACTCAAAACTTAGTTCAGTGGTCCTGATGGTGAGGCGGCGATAAGGAGTAGAAAGTCAGAGGCCTCTCCAGTCACCTCACACTCCCATGATTTAAATGCTGGAGGAGGTCACCATGTCTCTGGGCGTGGTTTCACTGAAGGGTTTCTACTCTTCACTCATGTCTGACACTGTCTGCACTCCCATTGGTAGTCCCTGCTCATTTGCATAATGCTTATTGCAATGCCAATGGTCTTTGTCGTATAATAATTTTGTGTATACTGTATATTAGGCATGTGATTTCATATCATAATAATTGCTGAATTTTTTTAATCATGTTTCAAACAAAGTGCAAAAGAACATAATTTATAAAGAATGATAAAGAAAACATTTTCAATCACTATTCTGATTTTTTAAAGTACTTGTATGTAAATACTTGAGGGGAAAAATGGTATCTTTAAGTATTAGGTGTTGTTTTATAAACACCCTGGCGAATACACTAATCTTAATTGCTGTTTGAAAAGCTTTAAAGGGATAGTTCCCCTAAAAATAAAGATTGTCATTCCCCCGTGTTACTCACCCCTCAAGTGATCCAAACTTTAGGATTTTTTTTCGCTGTGTAAACACAAAGGACTGTACTATTTGTGAATGTTTGTAACCAAACAGTTGATGGTAGTCATTGACTTCCAAAGTATGGAAAAAAATACTATAGAAGTCAATGGCTACCATCAACTGTTCAACAGAAGAAAGAAGCTCATAGAGGTTTGGAACAAGGTAGAGGTTGAGTAAATGATGACAGAATTTGGGATGAACTATCCCTTTAAGTACATTTAAATTAAACTAAATTTTCATTCAGTCCTTTTGCCATTTTTTTTCAGACAAAACTTTTGTGCAGCATACATGCAGAGCTGTAAATTTAATCATGGTAAAGATGCTAATGTGCATTCTAAAAAGCTAAACAATTAGGACAATAAAGCCCAAAGTGGTAACACTGGCCCAGGTCATTGTTTTACAGCCATAAAAATGGGAGTAGATCAGTGTTGGGGAAAGTTACTTTTAAAAGTAACGCATTACAATATTGCGTTACTCCATAAAAAAGTAACTAATTACGTTACTTAGTTACTTTTTATGGAAAGTAGAGAAAGTAATGCGTTACGTTACTTTTGAATTACTTCTTAAATCTGGGCAGGGCTTGCTTGTTTTTTTTTTAAATAAAAAAGTTATATTTTTGGCAAATATAAAGGCCTTTCACACCAAAAGTGAAATGAATAAGCATCAGGCTGAAGGGAAAGTACATTTACATCCAAATTTCAAAACACTTCAGCAATAAAAAAAGACAAATGTTTGTCTAGAGTAATTTGTGCTTATTAGTACGGTTGAACTGGATCATCGAAGATCAGAAGCAAAGACATTGGTTAATAGAATGGGATTAAATACATAAAGCATATTTGTGTTGTTTAACATTTAATTATTGCAGGTTGGCGTCATATTCTGAGTTTGCATTTCAACGTTTTTATTCATTTTGAGGAATGCTGAACCTGTGTTTTTGTGAGTGAGATGAATTAATGCAAATTCATATTTATTTTAGAACTACAGTAACATATGATTTCTCTCAACATGGGGACAGGAGAGCTGTCAGTCAATATTGCGAAAAAAAAAGTAAAAAAAAAAAAAAAAAAAAAAAAAAAAAAAGAAAAAAAAAAAAAAAAAAGAAAAAAAAAAAAAAAAAAGGAACTTGCGTTACTTATTTGAAAAAGTTAACTCAGATATCTCTGTAAAGTAAATTAAAAAAAAAAGTAATGCGTTACTCTTACTGTTACTGAAAAAAAAGTCCAGTAAAAAAAAAAGTTTAACAAGTAATCTGATTACGTGACTCGGTACTTGTCATGGCATTAACCCCAACAAATGGTGGGAAACAAACAAACTCCTGCGAGAACCCAACAACAACAACAACAACAGGCTCCCACACAGACAAGCGCTTGTGTGATGGGTTAAGAGATACCTGTAACTCTAGTTTAAAGAGTTTACGAGAGTTTATAATTGTTGTTGTTTTTTTTTTTAAAATTGGTCATAACTTATGGACATAAATAGTGCAAACACTGGGCGTGGTTGAAACTTTCTGTTGGGCATACGAGGATGTCATAGGCATAGAGTATACTTTGAAAATGTTCAGCTGCATTCTTTAAGTGTTCTTAGCAAAACTCAAGCATGGGCTTAAACTATAGAAATATTCACTACGCATGTCATTATGTGAGTCTCCATTCTGCAGTGTCAGACAGCCAGTCTGTCTCTCTGTTTTAAGCTTTGATACTGTTCACCTCTTCTATTTTTCTTTGATGGTGGCTTCGCATTTTCTTCTATTATAAGTCCACATCTCTTCTCTCCTCACCTTTCTTTCTTTCTTTCACCATCACACGCAGTCTATTAGCATTAGCTATTAGCTAAATTCTCCCTTACTTAGAGCTAATATCTGAAACTGCATGTCTCACACACTTCATGTGCTTACAATTGGCACTGTTATACCAACAAAATTCTCAGAATAACTCTCACAGAATAAAAAAGTGTATCGTTCAGGGGATGTGGGAAGTCATCTGTAACACGCTGACAGCGACATGCTTGCACGTCCTCAACACGCAGCTACAGCACAGTCTATTCAGGCTGCTATAAATTGATGCTTAAAATGGGCCTACGCTGATGTGAACGTTTATTTACAAGCAACATCTCTTTCTCTCTCTCTTTCCTATTGAGCTGCTCTCGTATTCAAGGGTAAAGCTTGTTTCTCTTTTGAAAAAATCGAAATGTAAGCTCTCACCCCCCGCCCACCCGATGTCCTCCTCCATAGTCCTCATAAATGATAATCACAATCTCTCCTCTCCACTCTTCCCCTGCAAAGTCATTTCACTCAATAGCTTTTTGTGTTCCTGGGAATCTATACATGCAAGCGTACATTGGATTTCTCGCTCACTCTATTGTATGTGTATATTTTAGTGTAATTAGTCTGTGTTTTTCCTGAGCGTAAAGGCCAGTGTAGGCAGATTGTCTGAGCTCCGGAGCTCAGCCCCACCAGAGCCTGATTACAGCTTACCGTAGTCATTTTCTAAATAGCTCACTTCCACTCCACTTTCCTCCCTCTTTCCTTTCTTCTCCCACATATACCCTCCCTCTGTCCTCCCATGCCCACAAAGAAAGTGAAAAAAGAAGGGGAACTAGTGCCTGGAAGAGAGAAGGCGTGATGAGGGAAGGAAAAAACGACCCCTCCCTCTTCTATCAGATGCGGGTCTGACCCAAACATCCACCCAGCTTGGAATACAGACTCACTTCTCTCTTCCTGTCTTCTCTTTCCAGATTTTTTCCACCCCAGCTCTGATGCGAATGCATGGGACTATGAATTTGTGTACATTTTGACTTGGGGAGCATTCAGTGCGGTTCTGGCTTGGGTCATTAGTTAGAGTTTTAGGTTTGGGGTCAGGAAGATTTATGTTTTTGAAAAATAAAAACAGGAAACAAAAATTTTTTAATGTTATTGTGAAATATGTTACTATTTAAAATGGCTGTTTCGATTGAATCTATTTTAAAATGTAATTTATTCCAACAATAAATTGGCCAACAAATTGCTTCAGGTTATAGTTCTTTCATCTCTGTGTAGATATTTTTGTCTAGACAGGACTGGTTTGTAAGACTCTGCACGCATACAAGCACTGCGTGGGGACAGGGGAGAAATCAAAGATTCAGGCTGAGAGGAACAGATGAATGACCCATCATCAGTCAAAAAATCAATTGAAGAAGAGACGAGAGAAATATTGATCATAAGTAAACTTGTGTTTCATTCACTATTGAAACGTGTTTATAAAAAGAGCTTGGCATATTTAGAGTTGATTATTTTTACCCAACCTATTAGAGTATTGCGCCATTAGTTTAGCAATATGCTAACGGCAGACTATTGACGTCAATTTTGGGTTGAGTCTCACGTATGGAACATAATTTGAGTTGCTAATCATTCACTCATTAAGCTCACTTAGAAGACAGCAGCTGGTGCAGACAGCATACAGTGAGACAGCTCACTAGCTTTCAGATTAGAACTCTTCCTCAGGTAAATTTGAGAGAGCAAGTATGTTTGTATCAAGGCCTGCTGCGTTGTTAGTGCACTGGAAGGATGTTAATGAGCTGCCTTCATGACCTTTCACTACATACAAACTCTTTATTTCTCACTCTCTCTCCCAGCTTTGGCTGGCTGACCTTGTGTTGCTCTGTCAGAGTCGTTTGGTGCATAATTGCTTCTTGTCTGAACTGTTTGTTTGCTTATACATGTTTCAATACATTGTTTTTGTCTAGTGTCAGTGTGTAGTGAGAGGATGTAGTACGTGGCTGTATGCAGGGTTTCTCACCACAAATTACCAGGCATTATCCATAGTTGTTGATCTTTGTGTCCTCTCTTTCATAGAGAGTAAAACATCCTGTGCCACATGCATTCACACTGACACTGTGTCCGAACCTGGTGACGATATGACAAGTTGGTTCCAACAATTTGTGTCTACACCCCACCAACATACTTTGCACATGTGATCACAGCCCATCAGACAGATATTTGATGTTTCAGAATATTATTGTTAGAGAGTGCCGTCTCCCTACTAATATGCTTCGTTTGACAAAAAATCTAAATATTATGCGTAACACAAACACCTTAGTATGAGGCCAATTCTCACTGTTAATAGTTGCGGCATTAGAATGCCTAACACTATTGACGTTATGAGTGAGGCTATTATCAAGCACATTATTTGCATGACATATTCTACATCCGCCACTACCAATACTAAAAAATTGACCACCTACCTCTTACTAACTAAATAAGCAGCAAATTAGGAGTTGTAGTTGTAGTTAATGTTGTAGTTAATGGTTTGTTAATACCGAGAATTGCACCTTAAAATAAAGTGTGACCCTAAATTATTTCAAACATGCACAATCAACATGCACCCATTTTCGTGTCCTCATCAACTTAAATTTACAGTAGTGATTTTATATACATAGAAGGCGTATTAAAGGCAAGTGTCTACTTTGTCAAAATAAAACATCAAAATATGGGTGAAATAATGTTTCACCGTCATTCAGCGTAACACATTTATGTAATGTACTTATTCTGAACTGTACTTATTAAAATGCATAAAAGAAAATGTAATTGTATTATATTTAAATGATTCAACTTCTTTCTGACAAATGGGTAAATCTAAGTGGTTTGAAGGATGTTGGCAAAGAGTGTTAAAGATTCGTTTTTGGGTGCTGTTGTTTTGGATCATCGTTATCAAAGATCATTAACAAAAATGTGTTTTTAAAAAATCCCTATGGGAAAACATTTCTGAAACCAAGGCTGCTAAAAAAGTGGACAGGTACTTTTGAATGCTATATAGAGAACAATTTGAATCAGTCACATTTCAGAGATGGACGGTGCTATCTGGTAGATACCACATCAATTAAAAAAAAAAAACCCAAGCAATCAACAGAACATCCTGTCGCAGTGACAGCTGGTCAGGACAATTCCTCCCATTCTGTGCATGTGGATTTGTGCCCACACAGTCACACTAACTCATTGTGTTTCATGACTGATGGTTGAGGTGTCGGAAATCTCAGAGTTCTCAGTGGTCTGATTCTTGCCTTGCTGAAGTAAAAAATTCAAATGTGAAACTTTGGAATTTAGCAAAGGTCACCTTCGATCACACCATTCATGAGAGAGGACGGGCCAAAGATGTGGAGGTGAAGAGAGAGAGATGAAGCGCCTGGGGCACGGTCAGAGCACTCTGGCTGGTATGTTTGATGTTAAATTGAACCTCAGATTTGATATGAAGTGAGTTTTGCCTGCTGCTGTACTATTAGTTATAGTGGTTTGGAATGGAAAGGTATGTGAGGGGTTTTTGCTGCTCTGAATTGACAAAGAGGATGATTAAAGAAGGATATTTTCATTTCCTAAGCTTCACCTGATTGATGGGTTGGTTGATTAATTGATGCGAACCCAAAGCTTTGAAGCTATCATAGCTGGTTCTTTTTGTAATTGCAACGGAAACTGTTTGCCATGCAATTCATTTTTCACATAAATATGTGTGAAATTGCACTCAATCACACATTTGAATTGATGTTTAGATGCATTCCTCATGACACACTTGATTAGAAGACTTGCTGAGTTTTAATGAATGCAGTGAAAATGTGTGTGTCAGACTGACAGATGGTAATTGTCTCATTGCTCCTGTTATGTTGGAAAATTATCCAAAACATGATTGTGAGTCATTTAGCTTTGCACCTTTTCTAACAGTAAGCTTTCAATGCACACCATGCCTTTTAAATCATGCCTTTCTGAGGGCAAAAGAGACATTTTTAATTAGTTTGTTTTGAATACAATTTTGTTGAAAATCAAATTACTGTCTAATGTTTGTTAACAATTGTTTTTAATAATGAAGACTGTAGGCATCCTTCAATAAACAGATCGTAAAAGTTTGCATTTCAGAGATGTTTTATCATTTTATTCCTTTGTTTTTACTTTAATTGTTTAGTTTATAGCATTATATTAAACTATGTGTTAATGTATTATTACTGTCTTTCTGTATTTAGACTTTGTTCATTACTGTGGTACTGTGAAAGCTTTTAATCATCTAAATCTGAAAAGCTTTTCTTTTTTATAATACAAACAGACAGGTGTAACACAACCATTTTGAAGTTTTGGTTTTATTTTTTTAGTAATTTTAGTACTTCAGCTTGAACTTGTTTAATTTCAAACATGTGCCAAGGCAACATTTCTAATTTATGTTTAAATAAAAAAAATTTCATGTAACATTTCTTTTTCATTTAATTTTCTTTCAGATTCATTTCAGTTAGCGAAAACAACTTAAATGGCTTTGCTTTTAACAACACTGAACACAATAAGTCATTTTTGTGTCCGCATTGAATGCTGTAAAACCACACCTAGTCACAGCTAATCAGAACATATCTGATGTTTAACTGTTATGCAAAGTGAGATTGTGGACCAATGAGAGTTCACTATGGGCGCGGCTAACCAAAGTAGCACTGCCGTTAGAAAGACAGTTAATGACGATATGTTGTTTTAGGTTCGGACAGTGTTGAACTTAGCACTGAGGTAATTGCTGTAATATCGAATTTCTCTCTCTTTTTGTCTCTACAGTGTGAGGAGGAGTGTGTGGCCCATGTTGCTCTAGGAGTGACTGAGAGTGTGTGTGTGAGTGTGGGTGTGTGTGTGTGTGTGAGTGAGTGTGTGAGTGTGTGTGTGTATGAGATGCTGGCCTGTCTGCCAGGGCAAGGTGATCTCTCCCTTCAGCTCCACCCCCACTCGCAGATGAACACTGGACTTCAGAAATGTGAGTGCAAACACAAAACACACAGATCATTTACTCACACTCATGTTTTTCTAAACCATTTCTTTTTTTTGTCTTTTTTTTTTGAGCATAAAAGATGTTTAGCAGAATGCGGATGCTGCTCTTTTCCATGATAACCAGAAATCATGAAAAACACCATAAATCCATCATAGCAGTAGTCTATGCGAGCCATGTTATCACATTATTTTCCAAGTCTACTGAAGTGTGTGGATTAAAAGCCAGAAATTTTTATGTAAACAATTTTGCGTTTGAGTGAATAACAACTTATATGTTGGTCTCATCCTTGCACAACTCTAAAAATGTAATGCATCACTAGTTTTTTAAAGATTTACAAATACAAAAGGGAATTCATTAAAATAAACAGAAATAAAAAAAAATATGGAAATAAACATAAGAAAGGTAAGATTAAAAATGTTTATAAATATTAACACATTTTACAGCTTTTTTTTTTAATTAAACGTAAATTTGTTTGTCGGTATGAACTTCTGCCTTCAAAATTAAAATAACTTGTTTATTTAACTCATTTTTAAAAAAAATTTTTTTACTAGTGTACTGTACGTATTGGTCATTATAAGACATGTCATAAGTGAGAACTTTGCAACTGTACAAAACAAAACAACTGTAAACTGGGCATGACATCCTTAATAAATGATCAGAAATCTGACCAAAAACAAGCTGATTGAGGACACCTCCAAAATAAACAAAACAATGTTTCTGCATGTAAACCACAAAAGCGCATCACTCATAATTACTACTTTTATGGTGCTTTTTGTCATCTTTTACCTTTGTTTTGGCATGGAAAAGTGCATTCTTTTGTGTTCCGCAGACAGGTTTACAATGACATGAGGGTGAATAACTGATGACAGAACTTTCCATTTTGAGGGAATATTCCTTTCATTCTCCTGTTTACCTTCCTCTCAGCAGTCTCAAATGAACTAAATGTGAATATTCTTTCATGCTGTGCATTTTGTGTCTTTTTTAATGCCACAAATTCGTACAGATGTTGTCAAAGATGACATTTAAATGCATTTAAGAAATGACAAGATACATAAAAAGAGAAATGTCTGACGAGAGACTAAACAGAACTGCGAGAGAAAGGAAATGGAATGAGGGAAAAAGAGAGAGCTGTCGTTGGTGAGCAAAAGCATATTTCCAGAGACAGATTGTCAAGTCCCAGGATTTTTATTAGGGCGCTTTACAAGGGCAGACACCTACTGAACCACACCGCTCACAGAGAGAGAGATTGAGGCAGATAAGTGGCATACAGAGGCAG
The DNA here is from genome assembly GCA_018155175.1 of Sinocyclocheilus anophthalmus. Lineage (NCBI taxonomy): Eukaryota > Metazoa > Chordata > Actinopteri > Cypriniformes > Cyprinidae > Sinocyclocheilus > Sinocyclocheilus anophthalmus. The sequence goes on along the minus strand of JADLZN010007266.1, from coordinate 11,756 downwards.
CGAGAAAATGAGAGTCAGACAAACCGAGAAACTGAGTCAGTGCAGGAAATAAAGGATACGTACAGACAGAATATCTCGCCTTCTCTGTCTGTGGGCAGACATCCTGTCAGATTAGCTCTCCATCAGGATGACAAATTATGCTATGGAGACGCGCGGCCGGGGGTGTGCCGATGGCCCGGAGACTGATGAGTCTCACATCGCCTCAGGAAGACCCTCATCAGGCAGCAATTACTGAGAGGCTGGAGACATATCTTTAACTGCAAGAGAGAGCAGAAATCACAGAAAGACGGGAGTCGTATTTCTAACTAGTGGGAATACAGAAAGAGATGGAGTCATATTACTAACTACAGGAACTACAGGGGATGAACAGGTAGGAGAGAGGAAAAGGAGGCATACCTCTGATGCTGATGCCTCTTTCAGAGCGATAATAGAAATTCATTTCATTCCTTGCACACACAGTGAAGTAGGATCTGTAACTACAGGCCCAGCGTGTTTGTCTGTGAAGAGAGTAGATGTAAAGGATTCATTAGCTTGCCACATCCTTTGCTGGGGCGTTAATGATGTCTTATAGTTTAAGTGCTCTGAGAGATTAAACGCCTCATGGAAATCCCAATGAACTTGACAAAATCAAATGAAAATCAAGCTTTAACAGTAGCCTTTAAATGGTGAAGATAAGCTCACATTTGGTCCAATCCCTCCTTCACTTTGATGGACCTGGTTGTCAAAAAATAATATTTGTTTTAATTTCTCTGATAATTCCATTTGTTTACCAGTGCAGAGCTGTTAAATGAAACTTAAAAATACTTCAGAATAATTCTGCAACATTGAATTGCTGTTTTCCAATATACAGGTGCATCTCAATCAATTAGAATGTCATGGAAAAGTTCATTTATTTCAGTAATTCAACTCAAATTGTGAAACTTGTGTATTAAATAAATTAATTGCACACAGACTGAAGTAGTTGAAGTATTTGGTTCTTTTAATTGTGATGATTTTGGCTCAATTTAACAAAAACCCACCAATTCACTGTTTCAACAAATTAGAATACTTCATAAAACCAATAAAAAAAAAAAACATTTTTAGTGAATAGTTGGCCATCTGGAAAGTATGTTCATTTACTGTAAATGTACTCAATACTTGCTTTTGGCAGTGTGGGCAGGTGCCAAATCCTGCTGGAAAATGAAATCAGCATCTTCAAAAAGCTGGTCAGTAGAAGGAAGCATGAAGTGCTCCAAAATTTCTTGGTAAACGTTTGCAGTGACGTTGGTTTTCAAAAAAACCAATGGACCAACACCAGCAGATGACATTTGCACCCCAAATCATCACAGACTGTCGAAACTTAACACTGTACTTCAAGCAACTTGGGCTATGAGCTTCTACACCCTTCCTCCAGACTCTAGGACCTTGATTTCCAAATGAAATACAAAACTTGCTTTCATTTGAAAAGAGGACTTTGGACCACAGGGCAATAGTTCAGTTCTTCTTCTCCTTAGCCCAGGTCCTTTGATGTTGTCTGTGGTTCAGGAGTGGTTTAACAAGAGGAATATGACAACTGTAGCTAAATTCCTTGATACGTCTGTGTGTGGTTGCTCTTGATGCATTGACCCCAGCCTCAGTCCATTCATTTTTGAAGTTCACTCAAATTCTTGAATCGTTTTGCTTGACAATCCTCATAAGGCTGCGGTGCTCTCGGTTGGTTGTGCATCTTTTTCTTCCACACTTTTTTCCTTCTACTCAACTTTCTGTTAACATGCTTGATACAGCACTCTGTGAACAGCCAGCTTCTTTGGCAATGACTGTTTGTGGCTTACCCTCCTTGTGAAGGTGTCAATGATTGTCTTCTGGACAACTGTAAGATCAGCAGTCTTACCCATGATTGTGTAGCAATAGTGAACCAAACTGAGATACCATTTTGAAGGCTCAGGAAACCTTCAAAAAGGTGTTTTGAGTGGATTAGCTGATTGGTATGCCACCATATTCTAATTTGTTGAGATAGTGAATTGGTGGTTTTTGTTAAATGTGAGCCAAAATCATCTCAATTATAAGAACCAAAGACTTAAACTACTTCATCTGTGTGCATTGAATTTATTTAATACACAATTTTCACAATTTGAGTTGAATTACTGAAATAATTTAAATGAACTTTTCCACGACATTCTACTTTATTGAGATGCAAATAATTAATTCTTAATAAGTATTTCAGTAGACGCTTTAAATATATGACGTTTTTGTCATTTTATATATTGAAATTCAATAACATGTGACTCCCCTGTACCTACAACACACATAGGGTTATTTTTAAAATGGAGATGAATGCAATAATAAATAGGCTTTCCATGATGTATGGTTTGTTAGGATAGGACAATATTTGGCTGGGATATAACTATTTGTAAATCTGGAATCTGAGGCTGCAAAAAACATTCTAAATATTGAGAAAATCGCCTTTTAAAAACAAGTTGTCCAATGAAGTTCTTAGCAATGCATATTACTGATCAAAAATTAAGTTTTGATATATTTATTGTAGGAAATTTGCAAAATATCTTCATGGAGCATGATTTTTACTTAATATCCTAATTATTTTTGTCATAAAAGAAAAATCGATCATTTTGAGCCATACAATGTATTGTTGACTATTATTGTTACAAATATACCCGTGCTACTTATGTCTTACTTAATGGCTGGTTTTGAGCTCTGGTGAGATATCTGTAAATGATAAAAACATTTACCGCAAGGTAGAGCTGAATGCTTAATCAAAATAAAATCTAAATTGCAATATAGCTTAGTATGATTATAAAATTGAAAAGGCTGCACTTCATTTACACACCTGCAAGTCATAATAACATTTTTTTTGGTGTCTCAGGTTCGATTCGCAACAGTGTTTTCTGAAATTTGGTAATTTAGCAAATTAATACAACCCATAATCTGCATAGTCCAGATTCCCCCTACTTTCAAACCCCCAATCTGAAAGATTTAGAGAAGCCTCAGTTGTTTAAATCACTTTAAATCATGTAATGTAATGATGCATATGGTGGTTTAAATGTCCCATGGCATGTCATTAACTGCCCCTTTAAATTCACGTGCTCCCTGCTGTGGTCCAGATGTTACTGGAGCACATCTGGCACTGGCACAGATTCTCTCAGGGAACTCAGGAGACACAGGAAGAGCCAGAATATACCTTGGAATGCAGGAACGCAAGCCATAGATTGGGGCAAAAAAGACTGTCTTTTGTCTAAATTGAGCATGGTTTCTGTTTCATTCTCTCTCTGAACTCTTTCAAAGGAATCTGAAAAGAAGGTGAGATGAGCGGGGAGGAAAAGATGGCTTTAGATAAGAAGAAAGAGATGAATAGAAGGAAGAGGCTTTGCTTCTCCATGAGGAATAACCCTATATAAGACAATATAAGACAACATAAGAACACCCACTCAGATCAGCAGTCTCTCGGATTAAAGAGAGTTTAAAGTGTTTGTGTGTGTGTGTGTGTGTGGTGTGTGATGTCTGGTGCAGAGGGGAAAAAGGCTAGTTAGGAGATGTGTATGGTGTACTTAGACAGAAAAGGCTGACGATAGCTGTGTAACAACCCTGTGTGTCTGTAATGGGGCTCCTGGGGTTTGGCTGATTACTGTGATCCTCAAATCACTGCTGATGAGAGAGAGAGAGAGGAAAGGTTAGGGAAAAGAACACTTTTAAAGGGATAGTTCACATAAAAAAAATTGAACATTCAGTAATATTTTCTGGACACAAAACCAGATATTAAGCAAAATGTCCGAGCTGCTGTTTTTTCATACAGTATGCTTATACTACAATGTTTTCATCTCTTATGCTCACTGAGGCAGTATTATGTGATCATAAATACAGTAAAAACAGTAAAATTATTAAATATTACAATTTAAAATAACTCTTCTATTTTAATATATTTGTGAAACTGAATTTTCTGCAGCCATTACTCCATCCTTTGGAAATCATTCTAATATGCTGATTTGGTGTGTAAAAAAATCTTATTATTATCAATGTTGAAAAGATGAAAACAGTTGAGCTGCATGCTGGATGAAGCTGAGCTACATTCTCAAGTCTGTTAGTCTGACTTTACAAAAAAGGGATTTACATGGCTTTTTGTATATGAATTACATATTTGTTAGACTGAAGTAGAGCTTTTGCACTTACTGTAATTGGATGGGGACCAGAGACAGCCGTGGTAACCATTCACTTGTAGGGAAAAGAGCAGCTATGGCATGTCTCTTGATATCTCCTGTTGTGTCCCACATTAGATTGTCGTACAGGTTTGGAACAGATAGATGATGAGAGAATGTTCATTTCTTGGTGAACTTTCCCTTTAATTACAAATCCCGAAGAGAAGTGAGTCAGATCTGGCACTAAGCTCTAGAGATGTTAAAGTCCCTTGAGACATTTACATCTCAGTGCATGTTTAAATGTCACCTGATCACTTTCCTCTGCCCTGCTCTCCTGTCCTCAGAATGGATTGCATGACTGCCGACCTGTATGTTGTTGGCTAATCCTAACAAGATTGACTCCTCATTATCACCGGCCGGCCTCCCCCAGGATGTCACTCAACAGGGGAGAACTGCATAGACCGAGAGAGAGATGCTGTGGGAATAGAGTGAGAGAGAGAAAGAGCGTTCCCTTGTGAGTTATTAGCATAATGACTCTCCTCTTCCTCGCTCCTTGATCTAGTCCTGCAGTGGTTCATTTTATTGAGCCCAGTGTGGCTCTTCCTCTTCCTCTGATTCTCCTCGTTCTCTCTTCTCTCTCTTTAGGAGGTGAGCAAATGCGGGCAGCCGGTGAAGGCAGCTGACACGGCCTGAGATTGGCAGGAAAGCTATTTAGCTAAGAAATGTCAGGGGCCATTTTGTTTAGTCAATAGCCCACATGGAGGGAGAGGGAATGTGTGTGAAAACAGAAGTGAATTAATATGAGTGGAATGGCATGGCGGCTGAATGCTGTTCTAGGTGTTTGTGGATGGGAATAAGGATTGTGTGTCCTGTTCTGCTACAAACAAACACCAATATTCCACAAAAGGCTGTACTCTACGTCATTAACTTGAACAGATGTGTAGATGTATCTGTTGATGTTTGTGGTTGCTAGTAAGGATAGGTTTTGCTATTAGCAAAATTCATAAAGCTCCACAGATTTGCTTTAGAATATTAGCAGCCCTTCATTCACAAAGACATACATCTCTTGCCCCAAGAATGTTTACTATTATTCCGCATTTTGATATTTTATAATTAATTATTAATTAATTAAATTAAATTAAATTAAAATTAATTTGACTTTTGCTATGGAAAGTGTATTACTCATGACCTTTTGTAGTCCTTTTGTTGCTTTTAAACCCGTATTACATCCGTCGAAAGCAAGTAAAAAATCTGTGTTTTTCCAATAATAAGTCTTCCACAATGTCCATGTTACCTTCTGAATCCTGCACAAACGCTTACGCTGGGTTTAAGTTTGCCCAATATCAGCATCATAGCTTATCCGCAGCCCTCCTCTTGCAATCAACAATTTGAGTGTTACAACAAAGTTAACATTAGCATTTGGTTATTTAAGCTCAATCGCACTTATGCTGTCCATTTGAACATTTATACGTTTAACAGATGTTTTAAGCCATTAATGTTAATATCATCTACACTACGGTTTAAAGGTTTTGGTCAAGATATTTTCATGAGACTTCTCATGCTCACAAGGCTGGCATTTATTTGATATACAGTAATATGTGAGTATGTGAATTCTATCTATGTACTATCATCTGTCTATCTATCTATCTATCTATCACTGTCTATCTCATCGTCTGTCTCTATCTATCTATCTATCGTCTGTCTATCTATCTATCTATCTTTTTTCTTTCTTTCTTTCTTTCTGTCTGTCTGTCTATCTTTCTATCATCTGTCTATCTATCTATCTATCTATCTATAGTCTGTCTATCTATCTATTATCGGTCTGTCTATCTCTCTCTATCTATCTATCTATCATCTATACATCTATCTATATATAATCTATCTATATCCATCTATCTATCATCTATCTATCATCAATCTATCCATCCATCATCTATCTATCATCTATCATCTATCAATCTATCTATCATCTGTCTATCTATCGTCTGTCTATCTAACGTCTGTCTATCTATCGTCTGTCTGTCTATCATCTATCTATCTGTCTATCATCTATCTATCTTTCTATCTGTCTGTCTGTCTGTCTGTATATGTCTATCTATCTATCTATCTAGCTATATCTGTCTGTCTGTCTATCTTCGTCTGTCCTATCTATCTATCTATCTATCTATCTATCTTCTGTCTGTCTATCTTCTGTCTGTCTGTCTATCTTCTATCTATCTATCTATCTATCTTTATATCTATCTATCTATCTATCTTATCTCTGTCTATCTATCTATCTAATCCTAGCTATCTCTGTCTATCTACTCTATCTAGCCTCGTTCTATCTGTCTGTCTATCTATCTCTCATCTATCTGTCTATCTATCTCTCATCTGTCTATCTATCTATCTATCTAGCTATCTATCTGTCTATCATCTATCTATCTATATATCATCTATCTATCATCTGTCTATCTATCTATCCATCCATCCATCATCTGTCTTCTACTATCTATCTTCTATCATCTGTTCTATCTATCTATCTTATCATCTGTCTATCAGCTTCTACGTCTGTCTATCATCTAATCTATCTATCTATCTCTGCGAATCTATCTATCTTCTGCTATCTATCTATCTATCTATCTATCTATCGTCTGTCTATCTATATCTATCTATCTATCTTGCTATCTATCTATCTATCGTCTGTCTATCTATCTATCTATCGTCTTTCTAGCTCGCTATCTATCTATCTAATCTACATCTATCTATCGTCTGTCTGTGTAGCTATCTACGTTTCTATCTATCTATCTATCTACTATCTATCTATCTCTCGTCTGTCTATCTATCGTCTGTCTATCTATCTATCTATCTATCTCTTCTGAGATATGCATATTAGCTATCTCTATATATCTGTCGTTCTATCTATCTATCTATCCTATCTATCTATCCTATCTATCTATCTATCTATCATCTGTCTATCTATCTAGCTATCGATCGTCTGTCTCTATCTATCTACTAGCTATCTATCATCTATCTCTGTCCTATCTATTATCTACTGATCGGCTGGTCTACTATCTATCTATCGTCTATCTATCTATCGTCTGTCTATCTATCTATCTATCTATTATCTGACTATTTCTGTCTATCTATCTATCGATCTATCGTCTGTCTGTCTGTCTGTCTATAAATCTCTATCTATAGGCGTCTGTGTATCTATCTATCGCTGTGTATCTATCTCTTCCCCCCCCCCCCCTTATCCTAGCTACTATCTATCTATTCTATCGTTCTGTCTACTATCGTCTATTCTATCGTCCGTCTATCCTATTCTAATCTTATCTCTTGTCTATCTACTATCTATCTAATCTATCTATCTCTCGTCTGGTCTATCTATCTATCTATCGCTGTCTATCACTATCTACGTCCTTTCATCTAGTCCATCTATCTATCTATCATCTATCGTCTGTCTATCTATATCTATCTATGTCTGTCTATATCTATCTATCTATCTATCTATCTATCTATCTATCGATCGTCTTCTTTTATCTAGCGCCTGTCTGTTATCCTATCGTCTGTCTGGGTATCTATCTATTATCTATCGTCTAATCTCTCTTCTAGCTATCGATCTCTATCTATCTAGCGTCTATCTATCTATCTATCGTCTGTCTGTGTATCTATCTAGGTCTGCACGATAAATCGCATGCGATATTTTGTGCGCATCTTGTCAGTAAAGCCGGTTCTGTAATCAGCGTTAAATCTCCATCACCTGCGGGTTTTCACATTGAGCACCATTAACTACACAGAGCCGTTGTTCACTGACGAGTTGCGCAAAAAATCGCGCGAATATGAACGTGGTTTTGCACAACTCGTCAGTGAACAACGGCTCTATGTAGTTAATGCTGCTCAATGTGAAAACAAAGCAAGCATGGAGATTTACCGCTGATTACAGAACCAGCTTTACTAACAAGATGCGCATTAAATATCGCATTCTATTTGATAATCGTGCAAGCCCTAGTATCTGTATCTATCATCTATCGCTATCTATCTATCTATCTATCTCTCGTCTTCTGTTGTATCTATCTTCTATCTATTCTATCTAGGATTTTCTGTCTATGTCTATCATCTATCTATGTCTGTCTGTCTGTCTATCTGTCTATTTATCTATCTATCTATCCGTCTGTCTGTGTATCTATCTATTCAACATCTATCTATCTATCTATCTATCGTCTATCGATCCTATCTATCTTTCCTGTCTGTGTTATCTCTTATCTATCTAGCTACTATCTAGCGATATCTATCTTCTATCGCTTCTATATCTCGTCTGTCTGGTATCTATTCTATCTATCTATCTATCTATCTATCTATCTATCTAGCTATACTATCTATCTATCTATACTATCTATCTATCTATCTATCTAAATATATCTATCTATCTATCTATCAATCAGTCTATCTATCTATCTATCTGTCTGTCTGTGTCTGTCTATCTATCTATATATCTATCTGTGTCTGTCTATCTATCCGTCTGTCTATCTATCTATCTATCTATCGTCTGTCTATCTATCGTCTGTCTATCTATCTATCTCAGTACGTCTGTCTATCTATCATCTGTCTGTGTATCTATCTATCTATCAATCTATCTAACTATCTATCTATCTATAATCTATCGTCCGTCCTGTGTATCATCTATCTATCAATCTATCCTATCTCGTCTGTCTATCTATCTAGCTATCGATCGTCTTCTATCATCGTTCTGTCTATCTAACGTCTGGCTATCTATCGTCTGTCTGTGTAAATCTATCATCAGCTATCTTCTATCTCTGTCTACTATCTTATCGTCTTCTGTGGTATCTATCTCTCGTATCTAGCTATCTATCGGCTGTCTTGTGTATCTATCTTCGATCTATCTATCTAGCGGCTGTCTATCTATCTATCGTCTGCTGTGTACCTATCGATCTCTCACTCTATCTATCTATCTGTCTACAGTATCTATCTCTCTATCTATCTCTCTATCTCTGGTCTATCTATCTATCAGTCTGTCCTGTGTATCTATCTATCTATCAATCTATCCTATCTATCGTCTGTCCTATCTATTATTCTTTCTAATCAATCTATCTACTATCGTCTTCGACTATCCTATCTCATCTAGCTATCTTCATCTATCGTCTGTCCTGTGTATCTATTCTATCGTCCCTGTACTTGTAATCTATCTATCTATCTATCGCTGTCTGTGTATTTATCTATCTATCTATATATCCTAACGACATGCTAATCATGCTAGTAACATGCTAATAATGCTAGAAACATGCTAACAAAATGTTAGTAATTTGCTAATCATGTTAGAAACATGCTAGCACATGCCCAGTCCACTTACAAATCATGTATGACATTTGTATTTTGTAATCATGCTAAACGACATGCAGTTCTGTTATCGACATGCGAGATCACTTTCTAAGCATGATAATCATGCGTGGAATAACACTCTTAATCCTGTTAATAATGCTAGTGACATGCTAGTCACTTGCAAATCATGTTAGTGACGTTAGTCATTTTGTTAATCATGCTAACGACATGCTAGTAACTTGATAATCATGCGAGTCACTTGCTAATCATGCTAGCAAAATGTTAGTAACTTGTTAATCATGATAGCAACATGCTAGTAGCATGCTAATCATGCTAAAAACATGCAATCATGTTAGAACACATGCTAGCGACATGCAGTCACTTGCAATAAATGCTAGTGACATGCTAGTAGCTTGTTAATCATGCTAGCAACATGGTAGTCACTTGCTAATCATGCAAGCAACATGTTAGTAACTTGCTAATCATGCTAGCGACATGTTAGTCATTTGCTAATCATGCTAACGATATGCTAGTCACTTGCTAGTCATGCTATAAACAGGCTAGTCACTTGCTAATCATGCTGACTACATTTTAGTAACATGCTAGCGACATGCTAGTAACTTGTTAAGTTCGTGCAGAAACAGGCTAGTCATGTTACAAACATGCTAGTACATTTATTTAAATTTATGTTTATCCTGCCATCAAAATGCGAGTACCAGGCTAATCATGCTAAAACATGTTCTCAACATTTATCTACTCTATCTAATTTTCAAACGTTCATATTTTAACACTGCTTTAACTTCATGGCGAGGCTTTCTCAAAGCCAACCTAAATTTTGTCTTGAACGAGCTTTTTTTTTCTAGTTGTTATTAATATACTGAATCTTGTCAGTCCCATTTCTAGGAGGAAAGTCCTCCAAAAAAAGACAAATATACCGCTTACATCGTCTTCATGAGGAGGAACCCGTGCGGCCGCTCTGAAATGGTACAGATTATGTGGCACTATTGATTCAAAGTTTTATGACTGAATGATCCATTGATCGATGACTTTTTAATTAAAGTAATAGTTCACCCAAAAATGAACGTTTGCTGAAATTGTGCTCACCCTCAGATCATCCCAGATTAGGATGAGTTTGTCTCTTCATCAGGTTTGGAGAAATGTAGCATTGCATCAGTGTCTCAGCAATGGATGCTCTGCAGTGAATGGGTGCCGTCAGAAATGAGAGTCCAAACATCTGATACAAACATCACAATAATCCACAGCACTCCAGTCCATCAGTTAACATCTGGAGAAGACTAAAGCTGAGACACATCCAGCATTAAGATGTTTTTATCTAAAATACATTGAGTCTATAATCCATATTAACTCTTCCTCCAGTGAAAAAGTGTTGTCTCTCGCATCAGAATCCAGCCACGTATGTGTTTAGAGCTGTTTAAACGCTGCTTGATCTGTGCAGATTTCTCTCCTGATTCACACCAGAACACTTTTTCACTGGCGGAAGCGTTATTATGGATTATAGACTCTATGTATTTTAGTTAAAAACATCTTAATGATGGGTTTGTTTATTATAAACATGCAGCTTTTCGCTTCACAAGGCGTTAATTGTTTGACTGGAGTGGTGTGGATTACTTGTAATGTTTATCAGCTGTTTATTCAGTTTGAATAAAATTCAAATATATTGTCAAAAGCATATGATTATTGTGCAGGAATGGGCAGGAGATTCAGCCGGGGTTTCATATCCGAGTGGACCGCGTCTCTCAGCACAGCGGAGTGAGTGTCATTAATAATGTTGTTTATATAATTCAGCCGATTTTGAATGTGTGTGTACATAATCATCAATATTTTTTTCCACAGCATGATCATAAAAGGTCCATATTTGTGGGAAATTTACCGTACGGTGAGTAACAGTGTTGAGAAATCTCTATATCTTCTGTGATGCCACAGTTTCTCTTATGAACACTTTATTTGTTTTTTTAATGGCAGATATAATGGAGCTTCCGGTGCGCGAACACTTCGAGGATTGTGGGAATGTGGAGGCGGTGCGTTTGGTGCGAGACCGAGAGTCTGGGATGGGGAAGGGCTTCGGCTACGTCCTGTTTGAGGTAAAGCTGACTGTATCGTATTTGTGACCCTGGAGCACAAAACCAATCATAAGAGTCAATTTTTCGAAATTGAGATTTATATGTCATCATCTGAAAGCTAATAAATAAGCTTTCCATTGATGTATTATATTTGGCCGAGATACAACTATTTGTATAGATTCTATCTGGAATCTGAGGGTGCAAAAAAACTCTAAATATTGAGAAAATCATC